>OY982957.1:33204770-34404770 GCA_963890685.1 Plagodis pulveraria
AAGAGGGAGATTTTTTTCAATTCAACTCATATTTTTGTGTTTAGTACTTCATAACTTTTTACAGGTTGTACCAGTTTCTTTTTTTTATTCTCGATAGCCAGTGCTTGTCATGTGGTCGTATTTAAATTTGAGTGAGATCTGACAAGTAGTGTATATTTTTAGAGTTATCTCTAATAATGCGTTTTAAATTAGCGTAGATTAATGAAAAAAGAATGTAAAATTGGTAGGTGCAAACTCGCTAGTTTCACGCTCGCAAGTTGACGAATAAGCCATGTTCTCTGTGAAGAATTCTGCCAAGCGTGAGGATTATGGCAAACCTCCTCTAATAAGGGAAGAATTTTTCAACGGTAGACATATAACGACTGTTGAGGAGACGTGCCCTTAGCTTGCTTCTTTAGAAAATACAGGCGTGAGTAAGTATAATAGTCAAGGGCTAGCTGTCAGTTATCAAATAAAAGATAAGTAGAATTAGGGTCTTGGAACCGCAAAAGGTACTTTACTTCACTTCAAGTCTAGTACATACCTAACTGTTCAAAAGAAAGTAAATCCATTTTCCTTACTCTGTACGTCACATACGCTATTCCCTAGGATTACGTCGGTTTCCACACAAACTAGATAATTCAGACACATGTGTTAAAGATAAACACTTAGCTACACATTCGCCGACGTAGATAAGTGTAGCACTTAGCACACAAACTGTGCATAAGCACTGCTTTTTGATTATGCCGCGGTATATTTCGTACAGTGAAGGAGAAAAATGTAAAATAAAAATATTATATACCTAGGCAGTAGATCAAAAATCTAGGATGATTACTTGTTACTCTTGAAAAGTTTCCAAAAAAAACTAGTAAGTATTCACGGGATTTTTGAGGAGGAGGGCTCCGTACCACAAATTTAAGATTTTTTTACCATAACGATAATAGGTTTCTTTCATGCAGTTTTTTTATCTTAGCGTTAGGTTGACTTACACTTTATGATAAGTAGCTTTGCTATACATTTTAGCTAGGTTACGTCTATTGATCATAACTTACCATATCATCACTTATCAGCAGGACGTGAGATAGTGGTCAAAAGTTAAACCAACGCCTGGTAGTAAGATTAAAAAGCTTGTACTATAACCATACCGAGCTTATTGCTATAGTTTATGTGTTACTACTTTAATAATAAACAAAATGAGTAATGTATGTTTGTTGTAGTATGCAGAACGTCAAGCTAATTTTGAACTTTTTGATTATTTGATAAATTATCCTCCATAATTGGACATATTCTGCAAAAAATTCAGCTAACTACCTTTTATCAAAGACGTCTATTGCGTTCACTAGATTCCCCTTATTCCCATGCAAAGCTTATCGATAGCTGTGAAAGGATCTCGTAGTCACAATTGAAAGCGAAAGTTGTTTCATAATGGATGCTAGATATCATTGTAAATAAAAATATCTTCAAAAGCAGTATATTTAAGAACGTTTAAAACATGAATTTATTATATTATAATGCCAGTTGTTTTGTCCTTGACTGTACCTTCACACAACACTGTTTTGGTTTTCTATGCACGAGCTAGCTATCGCATAGATATCTGTCTCTGATTAAGTCAATAGGTGGCGCTTGCGAGGCAGAATATCGATATTTTTTGATCTTATGTTACAACTGTTCAGCTTTTCTTAGACACTGCTGCTTTTTATTTCATCATCAACATCATCTTTTTGTATTAAATATCATATAATGATATAAGTAGGTACTCTGTGCATACCTGTTGATTCTCGCCTTTTTTTGGCCTTGGATATTAAATACCACTGCAATAATACAACCCCACCTGGCTTTGGGCGAGGGACGAGCTCGAGGGCGCCACTGTGGTACGGACCTCAGCTTGAGTCATTGCTGATTGTGCTGGCTGTTCTACAGAATGTCCTTAATTAGTAACTAGTATCATTGACCTATAAATACTAGACACGACATCTCAAACAAATTTGTCGACCAATGCAGATATGCCGGCCGGCATACTTTCCTCCAGCTTTACGTTCGAATATTATTTATTCAAAATACACAATTGATAATACACAATTTTCGAACGTAAAGCGCGTGTAATCTCTACGAGTGCCCAGCTGCATGTGTTGGAAAGTATGCCGGCCGGCATATCTGCACTGGTCGACTAATTTTGTTTGAGATGTCGTGTCTAGTATATATAGGTCAATGACTAGTATACGTTTACTATATACTAAGGCCTTTTTCGTACGACCACCAATTCACACTCGCGGGTAAGTTAAGGTTAGATTTTGTAATATATATTTTTATACATTATGTAAACGTTGTAGCAAAGAACTAAATTAAAAGAAATCTGTATACAAACCGATTCAAATTGATCATTAGGTATCCTGACAGATTTTGCTATTCGGATAGATTTCAATTATAAATATTCGATAAAATACATACCTGGTTAACAATATGAAACAGGAAAATACAATGCCATGCAAAACCACTTTTTAAAAGTCGGTTCTTTTAACAAAAAATAATGACAACAGCATAAATGCCTCTCAAAGCAATAACTTAGCAATTAGAAGAGCTAAAGTACAGTCATATATCTGTCAAAAATCATACCATTTTGACAGATTTATGAGTGCAACAAGGACTTATTTTTCTCGACCCAATTATAAGGCTGCACGCACACTGTCTCACACGAACTCGCGTCACATTTGGCACGTATTATTAAGAGTTAATCCTGCGTGAAGGAAGACATGAATCATTCATTTTTAAAGCATTGTGATAATAATTATCGTCATTTTTGCGTTGCTCATTTTAGCATACGAGAATATCAGAATAAATTGCTAGATTTGCTACTTTCTAGTAGCACGCGTAGTATGCGTATTAATTCTCCACAAATGTCCTTAGGTATATATATATTATAGGTAAAAATACTTATTCAAATTTAGTTATTACGAAAGGTGTGCGTTCTTCACACAACTCTTGGGGGAGTAATAATGTAGTAGACTGTATGAGGTGAGTACTGTGTCTAGGTTAGAAATTGATCTTCGATCCCTTCAAGCTGGAGAGATCTATATGGAGACTCTACTAACATTATCTACGCTCGCCAGGAGCAGCAGAATCCATCGCAGATTAGGCACAGCTTTTTCACCCAGTCAAATAGCTTCCTCTCCTTGCAGCACTTAATTAGGTATTATTGTCTAGATATGGAAAGCGATTCCCAAAAGTAAAGCACAGATAGAGGTAAAATCAAAGGACGCCGGGCAATATTGAGCACAACGTGTACTCGGTTTTTTCTCTTCGACTTGGCCGAACGCAAGGAGTTGTTGATACAATTGAACTACTTTTTAGTCACATAGGCCACGGGGAACTTTATTTACATTATATGTTTTGTAAATCGATGGCTCAGTATATGCATTGTTTGCACGAAAAAAACTCCCAACCAGAGCACTAGAGAGCTTATTTTAAGAGATTTTCACACCATTAAATAACAATATTATTACAGAGCCAAGAGGTACTAGCACAAAAAAAAGTTCAAAGAATCAACAGTAAGAGGTCCAAAGTTACACGTTCGCAGTCACACTTATTTCCTAAAACTGCTAGCAACGAACCACATCGTGTATTATCTCTTTATTCTCTTTATTTCTTTTTTCCCACATAATCTGTTACTTACAGGCAAACAAATCAATAGAACCAAACACATCAGTAACAAAATTTGGCCTAGTGCACTCGTCCGCGTCGTCGTTTGAACTCACACACGAGGGATTTTTCAACATTTAATATTTTTATGCATATAACATATCGAAAATATATTTCAGTTTATCCAGGTTAGCAAATTAAGCAGTCCAACTAACACTTTTCTGGTTTTAATTATAAATAAACAGTACAATATAGTACATAATTTTTAATTTTTGAGATAGACCCCGTGACAAATATGGCACAAAAATGGCAACCATCATGGCCGTTTCAGTACTATTTTACTCACTAAGCTTTAGCCGATGATGATGGCTTTGATTACAAAAATAATGGAGTATTCGAAATCTAATTTAATATTCTGTTTTGGTTCAAAATTCTGCACATTCATAATTGTCGATCGATCGAAAAATTGCTCTATCTGCCTTTTCCGTACAGCCGCCTATATTTTCTTCATTCCATTCTCGATTACAATCTCATTACGTCAAGGTACTTTTGACCTAGTTCACTTCATTCACATTTGTATTAACTCAAAGATCCTATAAACTCCTCACACCGTACCCCAATTATAAAGCGGCATGCTCACTGTCACCCGCGTCGCGTCACATTTGGCGCGAACATTGTGGCGGGTTAATCCGCGTGGAGGAAGCAATAAATCACGTCATTAACTCGAAAAAACGTCTCGTGTCGCGTGTGGTCGCGAGTGTGCGCAGTGCTTTACATGTGTGTCGAGTCGCGATGTTATGAATAAATTAAGTTTTTGGGCTTATTATTTAGGCCGTCTAAAATTTAGACAGTAACTAGCAATTAGTTTATGTATTCTGCGTTATATTGCATTGTTTATAAACTATATTTAGACAGATACATATTTGAAACGATTGCCACATAACAATGACCCTTTTGTTGTATATAATATATATAGGATTAATATACTACCTAGTTACTAAAGTTTCGTTGGAAACAACTTTAATTTTACTCAATTGTTCATTGATTTATAATATTAATATTAAAATTATAAGGTTGCGTCATCATTTACAAGTATAAAACTAATTGCAAAATTAGTCTTGTTTGTAGTATAACGCAAGTGGTACTATAGATGTCGCTCCATCCCAATATGATGGTTGAAGAACTATAGGAAAGATTTGAGTTATGACGTCATGTCATGTTAGCTCAATTGGTTAGAGCATACCCCTGCTCAGGGGGTGGATGGACGCGGGTTCGAATCCCGCACATGACTTAACTTTGTCCTATCGTATATTTGTGATTTTGTAACTTCAATATTAATTAAAAAAAAATTTTTTTATTCCTCGTAGGTTAGCCTTTGACTACAATCTCACCTGATGGTAAGCGATGATGAGGTCAAAGATGTTGTTCAGGATAACCTAGAATTACTGGCTTTCAAGGACAGCTGACGGAACACACCTTTAGGTGCTTGGCGACAGATTTTCTACTTGAGAGTGGTAGCTAGCTAGACGGGCATTCGCAAAATACCCTACCACCATGCTATAACGACTGCCATCCTAAGACAACAACCGGGACCGACGGCTTAACGTGCCCTCCGAAGCACGGAAGCTCAGTAGTACAGTAGTAATGTCACTAGCGGTCACCCATCCAACTCATGACCGCGGCGGACGTTGCTTAACTTTACAGATCGGTTAAGAACGGCTAAGCAAACTTCGCTACGAGCGCTACAATCTGGCGGGCGGACGTCGGACTCTTAGTTATAGTATTTTGCTTATTACCGAACCATTAAGAATACCAATCACGGATACTTAAACATGTTTCAAATCTCTTTTTCCCACGAACTTGAAAATCTGTATCCACTTCAGTTGAGAGAAGCATAGCCGCGCTCCGCCCCATCCATCTGCATCACAAATCAACAAGACGCATGCTTTCCGGATTCGAACCTGGTAACGGTGCCTCGCCGTTCGATTTATGAACTTCAACTACATGGTTACGTCGTTAGACGTGACGGTACCGGAAAAAATACAGTGCGCACTCAGCTTAAGGATAAATTACCCTTCTTACGTAATGTTTAATAAACGTTAAGGATTGGGTATACATAGCTAGATGGTTTTTATACAAACGTAGTTTCGTCATATTGTGAACTCAGTGAATTTT
This sequence comes from Plagodis pulveraria, assembly GCA_963890685.1. Taxonomy (NCBI): domain Eukaryota; kingdom Metazoa; phylum Arthropoda; class Insecta; order Lepidoptera; family Geometridae; genus Plagodis; species Plagodis pulveraria. The sequence goes on from OY982957.1 coordinate 33,210,561, forward strand.
TTTCTAAACAAAAAACTACTTTAGCTTGAAACCTAAATCTGTTTCCGGTTTTCCAATAAAACTTTTTTTTTCATATTCAGAAAAATAGTTCAAATTCAAATCATTTATTTAAATAATTTACTAGCAAAAGATGGGTAAAATAACAAAGGGTTGAAAACGTGTTAAAAAGAAAGTGCGCCACGCTTTACCACCTTTTGGTATGCGAAATTAGTATCTTATACTATACTATACTATACATTAAAGTTTATATACCTAAAAATTTGTTTCATAACTGGAAAGTATGAAACACTGTTTGATTTTATTTACTTGCATATTTCGCAATTTTTACAGAGTACATTTTTAGTTACAGCATATGATAAAAACATTTTTCATAATAATTTTGAAATTTTATGGATTTCATTTAGCAATAAAATACCATATCTTTTATATACCTACAGGTTTGTACGGAACCCTCGGTGCGCGAGTCCGACTCGCACTTGGTCGGTATTTTATATTGCGAATTAAATAATCTTCAATATAAAAATCGGTAATATGATTTCAAAGGTTATTATTGAAATGGTATCAATAATATTTAATATTTTTATTGATATTATGGGCACTTATTTTAGATATTATGGGCACTACTTAAATATATTATGAGCACTTATCATCATTCATTTCATCTGTCAAAAACGAATTCTCCGGTATGCGTACATCTACGCCTGAGAAAGAGTTTAACAATAGCTGTATAGCAACTTCAACCATGCGGGATTAAAAATGCGTTACTTTTTTCTTCTCCCTTCTTCTCCGGTTCATAGCTAATCAGCACATGGTGATTCTTCTGCCTCTCTTCGTGATAGAGCCACTTTTCACTTTCGAGGTCGAGTGCATCTGCGATCTTTGTGTAATTTTATAGAATTGATAGGTTAGATTTTATACACTACTAAACATCTTCGTATGTGTTGATGAAGGCCTATGTAACAGGTTTTATTTGAAAAAGTAATATAATATTAAAAAAAATACGATAGAAACTCACGTCTGTGGTGGGAATTCGAAATTTAAATAGCTTCATTGTGCTTGTAGATATGGTTACCATTCCTTATCATTAAGGTGTTTTTAAATTTCATATAACATTGCTCGTATTATCTTAAAAAGTTATTGGACGCCAACCTTTATGTTATACTAACAACAGTAAAAAAAATATTTTAAAATTAATACCTGTTTGGTTTACCTGTTACATTTGTAATCAAATTAACAATATAAATATATTAAAAAAATATCTTGTAACAAACCAAAAAAAATACTTAAGTATTTATAATTTCTTGCCATAGTCAGCGTTTACCTTAACAGCAATTGATTGTTATTATCTTATCATTGTTTGAATCCGGGTCAAATTTCATATCCAATAAGGATTAAAATAAAACTGTCGATTGATATCAATTATAATAAATCAATCATCCATATCCATTGATAAGTATAATTGAGGTAATTTTAAGTATAATTAATTGATTGAAAGAAAACAAAGTGATTACATAAATAAAACGATCTGTATGACTCAAAATTTAAAATGATTTTTCGTTACCTTTACTTGCATAATACCTGATTCTTGTAAAATATAAGTTTTGAAGCGCTCGTAGCGAAGTTTACTTAGCTGTTTTCAACCGATCAGCAAAGTTAAGCAACGTCGCGCGCGGTCATGAGTTGGATGGGTGACCGCTAGTGACATTACTACTGAGCGTTTCCGTGCTTCGGAGGGCACGTTAAGCCGTCGGTCCCGGTTGTCGTCTTAGGATGGCAGTCGTTATAGCATGGTGGTAGGGCATTTTGCGAATGCCCGCCTGGCTAGCTACCACCCTCAAGTAGAAAGTCTGTCGCCAAGCACCTAACGGTGTGTTCCGGCAGCTGTCCTTGAGAGCCAGTACTTCTAGGTTAGCCTGAACAACATCTTCGACCACATCATCACTTACCAGCAGGTGAGATAGTGGTCAAAGGCTAACCTATCAGGCATAAAAAAAAAAAAAAAAAAAAAAAAATACCAATTTTACATGATTTTCCTTACTCATACTTCAGAGCACGAGGTATGGCAAACATAACATTCGATCTTTAAAGCGATTTTAAAAGAGGATGGTGGTTTTCAATTAAATAACGACACATGAGACTTAACAACTATGTCTCAACGTGACGGGCGCAGTGCAATTCGTCACTTGTGATGAAATGCATCTGTTATAGGCAGAGGATACCGCTTCACTTCAGGTGGGCCTCAAGCTTGTTCCTTCACTATGATAAAAAAGTTGTACTCATTTATTGTTCTACCTCAGACTTCGTAATTTCTCCTATATTTTTTAAAATAAATAGATATAGTTTTAGATTGGTCCCATGAAAGTTTCACCCAAATAAGTTCAGTAGTAGGGTTTTACAATGAAAATAACTGGATCCTATAGTAACTATAAGACTTTCGCAACATGAACACATAGTGATAAGTATTTAACGGGGCTAAATCGCGATAAAAACAATTCACCAAAAAGTCTCGGCCACGTTACATTGGTTGTGGTCACGAGCGAATTGATATAGAAATAAGGATATATCGTTATTTTAATCGTGATGGTTTTAAGTTAGCTGTATCCTGAAATACAGTGCTAAAGAAATGCTTTGAAGCAGTGATGGCTCAGTGGCATTGGCTATGGACTGCCGTGCAGCAGGTCCATGGTTCGAATCCCGCCCAGAGCTTGAGCTTCACCGCATGGTGGAAGGGCATTTTGCGAATGCCCGCCTGGCTAGCGACAACCCTCAAGTAGAAAATCTGTCGCCAAGCACCTAACAGTGTGTTCCGGCAGCAGTCCTTGAGAGCCAGAATTGTGACGGGCACAGAGCAATTCGTCGCTGACGAAATGCGTCTGTTATAGGCAGAGGTTAGTCCACTTAACATCAGGTGGGCCTCGGGCTTGTTCCGTCACAAGATAGTAAAAAAAAAAAAAAGATAAACGCATTTTACGTACGTTAAAACCTGTGGACGTGGTCAGTGCTGTACTAAGACGATACATATCTGGATCAAACGCGGGTAGTTGGAGAAAATGCTCGCTGTTCGAGACATTGAGACCCACCTCTCAGTCCGCACGTGACTACGACGAATTAACTTGGCTGAGATGTTGAGGTGAATAATATACATGTTTTTATCGCGATTAAACGAGATTTAATCGTGATAAAACTATAGATAAATACTTTTATCTATTTGTTCAAGTCACAAGTCTTAAAGTTACTATAGGTATTTTTCCAGTTTTTTTTAATGTGAAACCATTTTAGATTAAATTATATTATATTACTGAACCTATTTGTATGAAATGTCGATGCGACTAATTTGGAGGTTTTTTTTTTTTATGTTATTGTGACGGAACAACATCGAGGCCTACCTGATGTTAAGTGGACTAACCTCTGCCTATAACAGTTGCGATTCATGACAACTCACGAATTGCACTGCGCCCGTGACATTGAGACATAGTTGTTAAGTCTCATTGTGCCTGTAATTTCACTCGCTCTCAAGGACTACTGCCGGATCACACCTTTCGGTGCTTGGCGACAGACTTTCTACTTGAGGGTGGTCGCTAGCCAGGCGGGCATTCGCGAAACGCCCTTCCATTGAAAGTCCTCAAGAATATCAAGAAATAGGTCTCAGGTGTAACAGCTGTACAAATAAAAGTTAATGTCGTATTTTTCTGTTTTGATTTATTTTTTGGGATACAAATAACATTAAAATTACAATTAAATTTATCTTAGGTCTAAGAGCTAAAGTAAATACTAAAATCAACTCTTTAGTAAGACTAATTTCTAGGTCACGTGTATTCTAAATACAAATGGTAATATATAACTGTCACTTTGACGTTTATTTTTTACCACTGTCATGCTTGAGATCTATTTATATATAACTATTCTATCATTTGTAGCAAAAATATAAAATTGAAACAGATAAATATGAAATATCTTTTTTTTATTATTATTATGACCGCAGTCTCATCTGATGGAAAGTGAATGAAAAACTGTCACAATAATAGTTGTCATTCCCAAGGGTTGCGTTATTGTTGATTTTAATCTACAATAACGCAATATATATGCATGGTGGTAGGCTAGCCTGGCCAGTTACCACCTTAAAGTAAAGATATGTCGCCAAGCACCTAGCGGTGTGTTCAGGCAGCTGTCCTTGAGAGCCAGTAATTCTAGGTTTTCCTGATGGTAAGTGATGATGTGGTCGAAGGTGTTAACAGGCTTAACCTAGAATTACAGGCTCTCAAGTATAGCTGCCGGAACACACCGTTAGGTGCTTGGCGACAGATTTTCTACTTGAGGGTGGTCGCTAGCCAGGTTGGTTATCGCAATATTCCCTTCCACCATGCGGTGAAGCATAATCCCGCGGCGGGATTCGAACCATGGACCTGCTGCGCAGCAGTCCATAGCCATAGCCACTGAGCCATCACTGCTTCAAAAAAATAGTGACTAAGTAACAAATACAGGCCAGGTGAGTGTCAGGTCTCGCTTATTTAGGGCTCCACATTGCAGCCCACCCCTAAGAAACCTGCCAAACGTGGGGATTATGGGAAATCCCCCCAAAGGGGAGACTTAGTGTTGACGACGATGATGATTGCCACAGCCCGTAAAAGAAAATGTTTGTTAGTTGATGATAGCTTCAAAACTACGCTAAACATCGACGTTTTAAGTATTTGTTGGTTCATAGAGGATATACATTATAATATATAGATACTGAAGTTTTAGATTCCTTAAAAGTTTAGTTATAGAGATAGATCCCGTAGCAAAAATGGTCTTAAAATGTAAATTTTGCCCACTATTTATTACTTCGATAATAATTTTATAATAGTAGATTATGATACAAGTGAGCTTACTTGCTCATTATACACTCGGCTGATTTACGCCCTCGCCTACGGCTCGGGCTTCAACGCACAGCCTCGTGTTTAATGAGCAAGTTGCTCACGAGTTTCATATGCACTTTTGCAACACCCTTGCAAGAAAAAAAAAAATATTGCACAAATGCGATTTATTGAAAATTATGGAAAATAGCGCGCAATATATTTTTTTTTGCGTGCAGCAGATGTATGTTGGTTGATCAGTGATCGCATATAAACCTCTTTGATGTTACAAATCTGTATTACCCGTTTAAATTGAAAATGCTCTAATTGTAATGAATCTACTCGCATATAATTTGCAATTAGGTACTAACTTAACTTTGTAGGGATAATTCTATTACGCACTAGTGTATACTATTATTATGCACAAGGGTGTTATAGTTCGGTTTATGACCCTAAAAACGATATAATAAAGCTCACTCTACGAGCAAGGGTGTTGAAAAATAATATATTTATACTGTACCCGATGAGCTCGAGATGAGTTAAAAAAATACCTAACGATTTCTATACGATGACATCCCACATGATGCAAATAGATACATTTTTTTTGGCTACCTTCTCATCTATTGGATACAAATAATTGGCACCACCCAGGGACCGCGTGTCCCAGATCATCAATCACCTGGGTGAAAACCCAGGTGGTAGACCTCTTCAGCTAGAGCTCTTCTTGGTGAGTACCACCGCAGTGTGAGATATTCAACCTCCAAGCAGCAGTGAAGCTTTTGAAGCAATGATGTCCGGGTAGCACTAGCTATGCACTAGGACTGCCGTGCTGCATGTCCCTGGTACGATCCCACCGCCGGCTTGAGATTCACCGTATGGGAACAAAATCGCATTTGCTATTGCTCGCCTGGGTAGCTATCAAGTAGAAAATCTGTCGCCAAGATACTTAATAAAGGCACATAATATAACATAGGCAAATAAAGGCACATGATGCTTAATATCACAGGGTGACGGGCGCAGTGCAATTCGTGACTTGTGACGAAATGCATCTGTTAGAGGTTGAGGTTAGTCCGCTTAACATCAGGTGATACTCGTGCTTGTTCCGTCACAATAACGTAAAAAATTTACAAACACAGATGTGTTTAGGTTTGAAGGGCACTGTAGTATATGAATTTTACAGGGCAATTGAGACTAAAATACTTTTTTCATGGAGTGTCGAGCGCTGTGCATTTTCACACACAATGCTGACACTGCAATAATAATGACAGACGCGATGCATCCCATCATGCACCGGCATGTCCGTCACCGCATATAAACCTAAAAAAACCCTTTGTTACACCATGTCATTGAACTTTAATTCAAAATCTCATCTTTGGTTCAACTTTTTATACCAGTTATCGAAATTTCAGGCTTGTTACTTTACCGTTTACAAACTAGAGAACCCTGACACACTAACAGACTGACAAACACAGTGACGTCACATTAGCAGGGCTCCGTTTGGTCCTTTCAGTAAGGAACCCTAACAGCATAGGCAAAGCCGCGTGTGGAATCTAGTTTTAAATAACTGCTTACTGCAGTAACCATAAAAATATCCTACGGAGGACCCATAGACTTTACATACATCTTGTAACGCCATAAACTATCCTTAATATGGCAAGCAGATGGTGTATGGACACTAAATCATGGCAACACCGACAAGTGCGTTACCCTGACGTCTCCTGTGACGCACTGGCAACATTTACATGCTATTATCATTAGTACCCATCACGCGTTAATGTGAATATATAAGGACGTAAAATAATTGCCCTAAATATTTCAAATTAATATTGCTGCTATAGTTGGAGGTTTGTTACCAGTTGATTTGATACAAACAATGAATAAATATAAATAAAAAATTTTGTAAATTTAAATTAAACAGTGGTAATCAAGATTACATCAATAGGAATAAAGATAAAATAGCGATGCCAAGTTTTAGGCTAGCAAATACAAATATAAGGACCTTCTTAGGTAATTGAAGGAAAATTTAAGTTGCACATATACTGTATTGTAACAGCCGAATCGTCCACTGCTGAATACAGCCTCCCCTATTAAGGGTGTATTTGCCATAATCCCCACGCTTGGCAGGCGGCTTGGGGATCGCAGTGTAAGATGGCAGTTCTTTAGAAGGTGCTGCTGCCCACCTTCTAGTATTTTTCCCTAAGTCGCCTCTTACGACACCCACGGGATGATATGGGCAGGTGCTAATCTAACCCAGCACCCCACGGGGGACATATAGTATGCAGTTTTTTAAAAGATTTCCAAAAAGGAGGAAGAGCTCCATTCGAACGTATATTTTTTTATTTATTGCTGATACGCTAGCCTTTGAGTATTATCTCAGCTAATGGTAAGTGATGATGTGGTCGAAGATGTTGTCCAGGCTAACCTAGAATTACTGACTATGAGGGACAGATGTCGAACACACTGTTAGGTGCTTGGTAACAGGAAAATACTGGAGGGTGGTATTCGGAAAATGTCCTACCACCACGTTATAACGACTGCCATCGTAAGAAAACAACCGGGACCGACGACTTAACGAGCCCTCCGAAGCACGGAAGCACTAAGTAGTAATGTCACTAGCGATCACCCATCCAAGTTTTAACCGCGATGTTGCTTTACTTAGCTGATCAGATATGCACACCTAAGCAAACTTCGCAACGAGCGCTTTTGTATGTTTGTTATGTGATTACTCCTCCAATTATGAATCGATTTTGATAATTCCTTGTTAGGCACCACCACTACGTTGGTCCCATTTGAATTTCACCAACATTAGTCGAATACTTTCTAAGTTACAGTAATTTATCTGTTTTTTTATTTATAGCTGATAGGCTAGCCTTTGACCACCATCTTACCTGATGATATGTGATGATGTGGTCGAAAAAGTTGTTCAGGTTACCCTAGAGTTACTGGCTCTCTGGGACAGCTGCCGAAACAAACCGTTAGGTGCTTGACGACAGATTTTCTACTTGAAGGTGGTAGCTAACACTTTACATTGGCAACAGATTCTATGTCTTAGCTTAGTGTGACGGGCGCTATTCAATTTGTTCCGACGAAATGCTTCTGTTATAGGAAGAGGTTAGTCCGCTTAACATCAGGTGGGCCTCGTGTTTGTGACGGTACAATCACATAAAAAACAACGCATATGATTCTTTGATTTGCCCCTAAAACTGTCAAACATATTAATTAATACGTTTACCCGAAGAAAATAATTCAATAACAATGAAAAAACATATTAGTTTATGTAAAGCCACTTCTCCGAATCTCGCATTTGATGTAATCAAATACAATAGTTATACGATGTAGCAACAAAACTAAATAATAAAATTATGAATAAGCGTAAAAGCGTTAAACGTTCACCGTAAACTATTTTTGTTCCTTATCACCATTCAATTAACACAAGACCTGTCTTCTAAAAGCCAGCCGAAAGCTACTCAAGATCTCTACAAACAACGCGCACCGCGTCGCGTTTGAGTCGGCGCGGCGGCGTATGCGCAGGTTTTGTGTCAACAGTGCGAGGCGGCTTAGCCTTTGTGAAGTAAGTTGAGAATAAACAGAAGGGATTGTTTTGATGTTTGAGAATTTTCGGTGATGAAATTTGGACTCCCGTTTTTAGATTTGTAGGTCATATGGTTGCTTACGTATCAAGTTATCTGTTTATTTTTGTTGGTTGATTTCAGACGGATTCTCATGATTATACTTACATTCCTCAATTCGCTCGCGTATAAACAAACTAACTTTTAAATAAGTAAGAACAAAATTATGTGTATGCGAAAGGCACGTCATTGAAGCATTACACCGTTGCTCTGCTAAAAGGAAAGCATCCAAATAACTTATAGCTTTTTACATATTAAGCATATGTTTTTAAATATTTTTTATGCCTGATAGGTTAGCCTTTGACTACTATCTCACCTGATGGTAAGTGATGATGTGGTCGAAGGTGTTGCTCAGGCTTACCTACAATTACTAGCTCTAAAGGTCAGCTGCCGGAACACACCGTTTGGTGCTTAGTGACTGATTTTCTACTCGAGGGTGGTAGCTAGCCAGGCGGGCATTCGCAAAATGCCCTACCACCATGCTGTAACGATTGCCATCCTAAGACAACAACTGGGGTCAACGGCTTAACGTGCCCTCTGAAGCTCGGAAGATCTCAGTAGTAATGTCACTAGCAGTCACTCATCCAACTCATGACCGCGGGCGACGTTGCTTAATTTTGCTGATCGGTAAAGAACAGCTAACTAAACTTCGCTACGAGCGCTTCAAAAGCTTTCTTCAACTCTCTCGCGTACAAACTAACTTTAAATAAGTAAGGATAAAATTATATGTATCCAAAAAGCACGTTATTGAAGCACTGCACCGGTACTATACGAAAAGGATATGTCCAATAACTGTTATTTTTTTTTACATTTTCAACATAATGTTTGTCATGAATGTGAAGATTTTCTACTTGAAAATTATGTATAACAACATTTTTTTTTGGGATTATAGCGGTACTTGTACGTGGTATACTTTATAACAGACGCATTTCTACATGTGACGTAACTGCACTGCGCCCGTCATCCTGAGACATACGGTTGTAAAGTCTGAAATGCCTGTAATTTTACTGGCTATCAAAGATTGCTACCGGAACACACTATTAGGTGTTTGGTGACAGATCTTTCACTTGAGGGTAACTAGCAAGGCGAGCATTCGCAAAATGTTCTTCTACAATGCGGTGAAGCTCAGGCCAGCGCTGGGTATCGAACCGTTGACCTACGGCGCAGTAGCCCATAGCTACTAAGAGCTAGAAACATAGGCTAACACTAGAAAATTTCCTCGTGAACATGGAGGAAACCTCTGTGATCTGGCGGTCCCTCACTGTAAAGGAAGGATAGTTTTGTAGTATTCACTTCATATTAAATGCGAAGCCTGAACTAGATAATATATAAGATTATTCGTACTTATCCTTTAACGAGCTACAAACATAGGTTAACCCTAAAAATTGCCGCGTGAACATGGACAACCTTTACCTACCCCTTTGTGGGGAAACAGGCAAATAAAATAAAAGTATGTAGTAAGTATGGATGGCCATCTATCGTGAAGAATTGTATATTTATAAAAGGCGGATATGACCGGTAGTATAGCGAAATTAAAGATTAAACTTGTGCCCATACCGAGTGAGATAAAGAAAAGAAAGAAAATGAAAATAACTATGCAATCAATAAAAATAAATCGTCAGGCATCTGTACAATTTAAAAATAATTAACGATGCGCAATTAAAATAGCTACGAGTATGTGATAAGATAATTTCTATTTATATCTTTATCAGGTATATCTATTATTAGCCGCGTCTATAAAACCTAATTTGATTTTCTTAAGTAAATAACAAAATATGTATTCAATATACTATGGTAATTGAATACGTATGGACTGCCGTGCCGAAGGTCCATGGTTTGATCCCCGCCGGCTTGAGCTTGGCCTGGCTAGCTACCACCTTCGAGTAGAAAATCCAACTGACGACAATGGGTGTCGCCAAACACCCATTGTCGTCGCCAGCTGCCAATTGAGAATCAGTATTTCTAGGTTAGTCTGAACAATATCTTTGACCATATACTTATTTCCTTGGCCTATCATCTTGGAAATAAAAAATATATCATAATAATGACTACGATTCCTAAAATGTCAATGTTTAATCTATACCTTTTAATGTATATACAAGTGTTTAGTAACTGGATCACTTATTATACTAAGTACATTATTTTTAACAAAGCGCAGTCAAAGTACGATATCAATGTTAATAAAACTTTCCATTTGAACATTGGCGCCCAACATGGTGCACGAAAAGACTTATCGCAAATTCTAGAATTAAAGTTACCCTCACAATGAGCCAAATAAATTCACTTCATTCCTTCCCCGATCGAGAAAGTATTTGATTCACCCCAGTCGGAGTGATCCGCTGTTTTTTTTTATTTTGTTTCTCCGTTCAGTGCCATTCTTCGCGTCGAGTTTGTTAAGGAATAGGCTATAAATTTTTTGAGTGTCTCCCTTTAAGTAGGTATGTGTGTACGCAGTTATTTATTGCTTATAATTACGCTTTTTTGTAGGTATAAATTTGGTTGTGTTTGAGGGTAGGGCGAAAATGTTCGTGCTCTGTTTCGTTTGCTACGTTGCGTTGGTTACGATTTTCTTTTTGGGGTAATCTCTTTTTTGGGTGAAATACTGATTGTTGGGAGTATTTATAGAGATTTCAAACGTATCTGGGAATTTCTTTATAATAAAATATAACATATTTTTGTATGTGATTGTGAGGGAACACGCTCGATGCCCACCTGATATAAAGCAGGAGCCTTTGCCTATATCAGATGCATTTTGTCACAAGTGACTAATTGCAATGCGCCCCTCACCTTGAAGCATATACTATAGGTAAGTTTCATGTTCCTGTAATTTACATATATTCACAGAATCACATACTGGCTCTCAAGGACTGCTGCCGGAACACACTGTTAGGTGCTTGACGACAGATTGTCTCCTTGAGCATTCGCAAAATACCCTTCCACCATGCGTGCAGTTCAAGGCGGCGCTGAGGATGCGTGGGATCGAACCAAGGACTTGTGGCACGGAAGTCTACATCTCTCTATTATCGCTCAGCTATGACCGATTTTAAAAATAAAATTAAAAGTTATTTTGTTATTTCATCAGAGTAGGCTTAACGGACGTGGCTAATAAAAGATATAACTGATAAAGTTGCAAATAGAAATTATCTTATCGCAGCGCTGGATTAATTGCGTTTCATTAATTATTTTTAAAATTGAACAATTGCCTGACGATTTATTAGTGTTGGTGGCTTTGTGTATTTTTTTTATGCTTGATAGGTTAGCCTTTGACCACTATCTCACCTGATGGTAAGTGATGATGTGGTCGAAGATGTTTTTCAGGCTAACCTAGAAGTACTGGCTCTCAAGGACAGCTGCCGGAACACACCGTTAGTTGTTTTTGATTTTCTTTCAGTATACGAGTATATCTCACTCTAATTGGGATCGCCACAAGTTTCATGTCTCATTTTGCTATACGGCCGGCCATATCCGTCGTAACACCTTTTATAAACATACTCGTATAATTCTTCACGATAGATGGCCTACCATCCAGACTTCATACTTTTGTTCTAATTGCCTGTTTACCCACAAAGGGGTAGGTAAAGGTTTACCCATGTTCACGTGGCAATATTTACGGTAAGCCTATGTTTGTAGCTCGTTAAAAGATAAGTGTGAATAATCTTATATACCTCAATCAGGCTTCGCACTTAATTTGAAGTGAATACTACAAAACTATCCTTCCTTTACAGTGTGGACCGCCAGACCACAGAATACGAATGTACTGCAGTTCTAACCCTCCGTCTGACAGTAGAACGGTCAACTCGACCCGCGAGCCCATAAATTCTTGGGACCCATTGCCGAAGTGTTGCTCTCGTCACTTGAATGTACTGTGTAAACCGAGCTCTTGAATTTGAGAATATACATTTTCTCTTTTAATTATAATACTAGATTTATAGCTGCAAACATTAAGTTAATAATAACGAACGAGTATGATATTCGTTATGATTTAAATTTAGAATAGGCCTCGAATTTTTTGGGGTTTAGCCCGTAGAAGAAAAAAATATTGACTGGCTTGGATCACATCTTCAAACCAGTTTTTAAATCGGCAATATGATCATTTGTTTCTTAAATAGGTAAGGAACAAATTATACAGAAAAAAATGAAGTGTGTGATGCATGGCTTCATTTTTAGTACCGAATAAAATTGGTGTTAAATTTACAACTTTGATTCCTCCATTTGGTGGGAAGGGAGGAAGGGGTTTGGTTGCCTTATTAACCACGTGGTTTTTTTTGGTGGGCGTCTTCAAGTTCCTTAGAAGACGCTGCTGCCTACTGGTATTTTTACCCTCCCACTGAGAGATAAGGGAAGTTGCAATACTAGCCAGGCACCCCACGGATAACAATAAAATTTTATACATTAATAATGTTTATTAATAATTAAACAGGCCAAAAATACGAAGAAAGCGTAATTTGTTCGTAATTGCTTAAATTATATTAATACTGTGTCGCTGATAAAGTAACGTTTGGCGGTTTGGAATACAGAAAATCCTTTCAGATACATATTGAGTTTTTCTAACACAGACATTTTTCTTTTTCTTCTTCAATTGTCTTGTACTTTGCCCGGTTGGTGACAATAGACTAGCCTCCTGTAACGTGCGGTCAGAATATGTATTGAAACCTTGCTCCAAGTTTCCCGGAGGATTTCGGGTTCAAGGTTCCCGCTGCATGTAATGTTATACCATCCGACAAAAAAAAAATGTTGCAACGTGAGTATTTAAGATGTCTTTGCTCATCCTTCACGAAATACAGGCTTAAGATATCGATGTATATAATTATATGTAATGTAAAAATACACCAAACCACCGATTACCTACTCCAATACAGTTCGATCCACATAGGAGCAGCTTAGACGTGTAGCAAGGCAAGACCGGGTGCTTTGTATCGATTTCAGAACTATTATTTATCATCATCATCAGATCTACCGTTGAACAAGGTCTTCCCCATTGCAATAATCCCCACACTTCGCAGGCGTCTTAGGATCGCAGTAAAAGTTGTTAGTTCTTCCGAAGGCGCTGAGTCCCACCTGGTATATTTTTTCCTTAGTCGCCTCTTACGACCCCCGCGGGATGAAATGGGGGAGGGGGGGGTGCATGCTTACTCCACCGAGTATAATTATTAGGAACTTCAATATATATTTATAAATACAATTCAGCAGTGCTACCGTGGTCATATACTTACAGCTTATTACAAATAATCAACTTTTATGTCACATATATGTCTTATTAACTCTTTCATAGATGGCGCTTAAACCAGTAATTTGCCTCCAGAGAATTTTACCAAACCTTAACGTTTATTTTTTTAAAACCCCTAAAAATAAAACAACTGTGTTCAAGACGACAACATTGACGATCCAATCATCAAAACTCAAATTGTCCGTAGGTAAGCCACGTTAGTTTCATCCTATCTCTTCTACTTGTCCCAAGCCAACACTTTTCCGCCAAACGTTTGGTTAAAAAACTTTCCTGAGGCCCAGTCAAGAGAGAAGCGCGGAAAGCGTGTGTTGTTTCAGTTCAGCATGTAATTATTATAATAGTAGAACGATCTTAATGTAAATGTGCTGTCTCTTTGTCCGTCGTTTCTTATGTCACTGGTAGCTCTGTGTGTACGTCGATCGTAAACCAACTTTTTAATTAGAACTAAAAAATATCCTCAAGATGAATGCCAAGCGTGGGGATTGTGGAAAATCTCCCTAATGGGAGCATTTTGTCTACGATAGATATCTTGCGGTATTAAAAAAACATTATACGGTTAAAATTTTTACACAATATGTGTTAATATGGCTGATTGAGTAACAAATAATAATCATAATTTTGTTCTTGCACTTCCCAAAAATAGTACTATTATTTTATGGAGAAGGTAACAGCTGTGTGTTGACTGGTAGATTAGCTTATGGAGGCACTGGCATTGGAGGTCTTCCTTAAATAAAACTCTCTTCATAGATCTGTTCACTTACGAAGGCGTGCCTATCCACGGTACGTTATTGATGCGACTTTGTAGGGATGGGACTCGTTGTACATTGCGTCTTAGTGTACATGGTAATGGTACATATAGAATGTAAAATATTATCTTTTGGGTAGGCAGTAGCCACAGTTTTCTAAATCCGTGGCAGTAGCAGCTAAACTCAAAAAACATTGAAGGACGCACCTTCGTGAATGGAAAGATAAACAAGGTTATCGGTAAAATGCTAACAACCTCTTAGGGTCCAGCTAGTCCTAACAAACGTTTTTTTTTTGTGTTTGGTTATGTGTATTTGACGTAATAAGCACGAGGACCACCTGATGTTAAAAGTCTCTTGTGCCTTTAATTTAATATTTCATATTTTATATTACTTAGCTCAAAGGGAGCGCGGCGCGGTCCAGTGTTACCGCGACGGGCGCTCTTGGCTCGGAGTATTGTCTTTTACTAAAATACACAGAACGTGTCAGCCTGTACTAAAATAAATTATTGTTTTAAGTTCATTTGCGTCTCTTGACTTCTGTGAACCCTAAGAGGTTGTTATCATTTTGCCAATAACCCTGTATAGAGATCTTTCAGTCTAAGAATGTACGCCC
Source organism: Plagodis pulveraria (assembly GCA_963890685.1). Lineage (NCBI taxonomy): Eukaryota > Metazoa > Arthropoda > Insecta > Lepidoptera > Geometridae > Plagodis > Plagodis pulveraria. The sequence continues at coordinate 33,225,608 of OY982957.1, forward strand.
CTCCACTGAACGCGATTATTTTGTACAGTGTTTTTACTGTGAACTTGGACACGTCCGCGCACTCCGCACACAGCACGACGACTGAAGAACCAATTGTATTGTTGAGGTAGCTTGTCGTCGGCTAAAGTGTCAAAACTCGTAACTCCATTTTTTTTCCGAAAAGAAATTTTTTTACCATTTTATTACTAAATTCTGAACGCATCCTTGGCAAAAATCTTAAATCCTTTTAAAAAGCCGATACGGTTTAAAATGATAAATAGAAAACCACGTAACTTAAAGAATTATTTTTTTCAGGAAAATCTCGCAACTCCATTTATCGACACATGCCGCTAATATGTATCAAAATTCATTTCAGATAATTATTTCTATTATTTTTATAATTATTTAAGTATAAAATGAAAACAAACCTTTACACAAAATTTTCGTGATGAAGTTTTTTGCGTCTCCTGTATAATTTGCTCTTATGGAGTTACGAGGTCTGACACTTTAGCCGACGTTGTATTTCGTCTATATTATGTTATTTTAAATATTAGGGTAAAGACATTGGTGGCGCGTACAGATTTAAACTGAAAGATCTCTAGCACTATAGAAGTCAATGGATGCCAATGGCTAATAAACGATGTATTGCGATATTAACAATGGACGAAGTTTATTTTTCAGCAATGCACGTTATTAATTTATTAGGAACTGGCTAGGATCCGCGTTATATTTACCGGAAAGATTCCGACCAGTTTCGGACTGTTTTGAAGTCCTTCGTCTGGGAGTCACGATTGCACGAAGCGACGAGCACGGGCCTCAGCGCTTAACTGTCGTGACTCCCAGACGAAGGACTTCAAAATAGTCCGAAATTGGTCAGAGTCTTTCCGGTAAATATAACGCGTGTCCTAGCCGGTTCCTAATAAGTTAATATGGATAAAACTCGCGATAGTTTTCAAAGTTAAAATGCATATCATGACAATAATGAACAAGTGAATAATAATAATGCAGTCAGTCCCATCATAGGAAATCAACTGGCTACCGTTATAAAATTTTTGTGAAATTCTTGATGAGCGTTTCCAGAGTAGTCTTTAAGGCATACCTCAACCCGCTACCGTGCAACGTAGCTCTAAGCTCTCGCGGCCTCACTACCCCACTCTCATATTCGTCAATGGCCGATTCATAAATATTCAGGGAGCACCCCCCCTGATTACACTTAAATAATAAATTCAATTTGCCTTCGCAGCCATCAAATATTTTCTTGGCGATAACGTTTCTGTATTTGGACGGGTGGATGTTGGGAATAATGGCGTTATTTAGAGCCTTGCAATATGCTAAGATAGGAGGCTGGCCGCATTAACAAGTCAGAAGATGGTTGTGTTCGGGTGCGGACAGGAAAGGTGTAGAGATGCAATCGCTTTGGTGTTGTTTTAACGTCTTTGAGTTTTAATAAGCTTGAGATGAGTAGAGAGGGTGTTGTTTAGATATTTTTAATGTTTTTTATTAAAAAAGTGAGCCTTAAATATTTTTGATACAAATACAAATTATTTATTTCGGTTAACTTAATCTAATTTACATGTTTTGATAGGTGAGTTATAGTTCCGCCTTGACATGTATTAATGTAATACGAGTCAGTAAATGATTCCTCCGTCTTGATATGGATAAGGTGATGTAGTTTACGAATTCTTTGAAATAATATTGTTGCAGTGGCGTTAAAATAATTATTCTAATGAGTGTTGCGTAGATCATTCATATATTTTGGAGACTAAAGAAAAATAATAAGTTCAGAAAATAAACTTATTCCCTCCTATATTTTATTCAAAATACATCAAGTGTAAAGAAACCTTTAAAAATTCATTTTATTTTTGTTTATGCTACAAAAAACATATTGTAACGACCACGTATGAGTGAGATAAGGGTACGAGGATCAGATCATTTATCCACGTGGAACACGGTTACAATTAATATCCCATAAAGTACCATAATTAAGGCTCGTATTAATATGTGCATTTCAATGTGGAGATCGGCCTTAACATGCAGTTTTTGACACATGTTCCATATATCAAACGTCTGTCTTAAGATCTCAACTTTGAGACACATTTAATAACAAGAGCCTTAAAAACATCATCATCTTCTAGATTCCCTAACTTGCAGGATACTCTGTATTCGCTAAAAAGTATTTGTAAATATAAATTGTGTATTAATTATTCTCCTCTCCATAGTTTTGGGGGCACAATTTTTACGAGATAACTGAGGCGCTGCGCCGCCGTGCTAGTGGCCTCTTACAATTTCGCGCGGCCTTCTGGCGCGGGTGTTAAAAACACAATGAATAATTATGGACTGCGTACACTCGCCTCACTTTTAAAGCTCAAAAACTCGCGTGAGTTGCTCGGAATTTACTTGAGTGGAATTATTAATTGGACCTACTATTTGTTTTGAAATATGTATTGGAGATTTTATTTGTTAGAGGGGTTAACTTCGGCTATAATGTTGAAATATTTCAAGAACATTCAGAAATTAAACTTTATTAAATAGATCAAGATTATATTTTTTTATGGATGAAGTAACACCAAGAGAACATAAGCAGCATTACTATTCGCTACTACAACTATTAAGGACGATGTTTTTTATTTTTTATAGTTTTTGTGACGGAACAAGCTCGAGGCCCACCTGATGTTAAGCGTACTAACCTCTACCTATAACAGATGCATTTCGTCACAAGTCACGAATTGCACTGCACCCGTCACCTTGAGACAGTTATTAAGTCTCATGTGCTTGTAATTTCCCTGGCTCTCAAAGACTGCTGTCTGAACACACCGTTAGGTGCTTGGCGACAGATTTTCTACTTGAGGGTGGTTGGTAGCCAGGCGGGCATTCGCAAAATGCCTTCCCACCATGCGGTGAAGCTCAAGCCCATGGCGGGATTCGAACCATGGACTTGCTGTGCGGCAGCCAATGCCACTGAGCCATCACTGCTTCAAAATGTCGGTAGGTTGTTGCGGTATTAGACTTTGCAAGGTAGTAGGGCATTTTTCAAATGCCCGTCAGGCTAGCTTTGTAGCTATCTCAAGTAGAAAATCTGTCGCAAACCCAGCTATCATGGTGGAACAACCACGAGGCCCTTCTGGTGTTAAATGGTAACATCAGCCTATAACAGATGCAGTTCGTCACAAGTGGCTCCCATACTCTTCAAACCGTAACCGAGCATTACTGCTTGGCGGTAGATATAGGTATGGTGAATGTACTTTCCCAGACGAACTCGCACAAAGAGTTCTTTGCTACTAAACTTAAAGAAGTGTTCGGGCGCTGTCATTGAGAGACAGTAATTATAGATTAGCCTTAACAACATCTTCGACCATATTTTCCTTACTATCACGTGAGATACTGGTCCAAGGGTAACTTATGAGCTATAAAAAAAATACAGAGCAAGAGTATTTTACCAAGCAACAACCAGCAACAGCATTTTTAAGTTTGGTTGGCGTGAAATAAACCTAAAATTTACCAAAATAAAGTCTTGTTTGTTATTTATTTAATTAATACTGTATTGCACAAAAAGAAATATGTACAAATTGCACTGCGACCGTCATCTTGAGACGTAGTTCTTAAGTCTCATGTGCCTGTAATTTCACTGGCTCCCAAGGACTGCTGCCGGAACACACCGTTAGGTGCTTGGCGACAGATTTTCTACTTGATGGTGTTCGCTAGCAAGGCGGGCGTTCGCAAAATGCCCTTCCACCAAGCCCGCGGCGGGATTCAAACCATGGACCTGCTGCGTGGTAGTCCATAGCCAATGCAACTGAGCCATCACTGCTACAAAAAATAAATTGCAAAATAAATGTTTTGAATTTAGATTTGAAAACTGTTTCTGCTTTGACTTTGTGTTTACTGATTTGAAAAATTTTGTCTATTATATCTGTCAATAAGATTTTTAAATCAAAAAGCCTGCTTGTAAATAGTATTTATTCTCTGTAATTATTGCTCATTTTCAAACGGAGCGGATATCGCTATCGCCATGTTGCAACGCGATATGAACATTATTTCAACGTCTGTTTGTTTGTTTTTCGTACTGGTCGATAACAAGCTGTTAATCTACATCAGGGCTTGCTCATATAATGGATTGTAATTTACGCACTGAACACATTGAAAGACAAAAACTTGCAGGTGTTTTCTGAATTTAACTTGATCTACCTACCTATTTATTATATACCAGCGTACTGTTGCACTGGAGACAGTGTGCACGTTGGTAAAATTTCATTTTATCAATTGCAATTTACAACTACTCCACATACTTGCCAGACGTCTACAGAATTATAAAACAAACCGACCACTTGCGAGTTGGACTCGTGTCGTGCGCCGAGGGTTCCGTACAAACCTGTTGGTAGTTAAGAACTATAAGTTAAAGTTATGGTGTTTTTTTATTGTTAAATGAAATCCGTAACATTTTTAAATTATTGAAAATATGATGTAACTAAAAATGTATGCTTTTCGAAATTTTTCCTTTATCTGTGCTATAAGACGTTGCGTCGTACCAAATTTCAAGATTCTGAGTTCACGGTAAGTACCCTGTAGGTTTTGATTCCCTTGCGAGTGCCGAAAATTTGAGGCATAAACGGGTGTTTCTTTTGATTGAATTGGTTTTTGGTTTTTTCACAGCTCTAAAGGACAATCGATTTGAGTATTTGATATGAATTTCAATTTGATACCTCGCGTTCTCGAGAAAAAGGGTCTTGCCTGACAGACATATGGACAACAAAGTGATCCTATAAGTGTTTCGTATTTTCCTTTTGAGGTACGGAATCAAGTTTGCAGTTAAACTTTCTAGTTTACTCTTAGCAGTGATGGCTCAGTGGCATTGGCTATGGACTGCCGCGCAGCAGGTCCATTGTTCGAATCCCGCCCAGAGCTTGAGCTTCACCGCATGGTGGAAGGGCATTTTACGAATGCCCGCCTGGCTAGCGACCACCCTCAAGTAGAAAATCTGTCGCCAAGGACCTAACGGTGTGTTCCGGCAGCAGTCCTTGAGAGCCAGTGAAATATCAGGCAAAATGAGACTTAACAGGTATGTCTCAAGGTGATGGGCGCAGTGCAGTTCATCACTTGATGAAATGCATCTGTTATAGGCAGAGGATACCGCTTAACGTCAGGTGGGCCTCGCGCTTGTTCCATCACAATAACATAAAAAAAAGAGATGAGCGGGAAGGAGTAAAATGCTAGCTCAGCACCCTACATTATATAAAAAATATGTTATACTTTTCTTTTATATATGTATAATTCGGTGATTGTTTAGAGTGTATCCATAGCAAGTTTAAACAGCTAAGGACACACGTAGTATTCTAAGTAATACTGCAATATATCCTGTATGCTATCAGAGATCTCAATTTGAAATAATTAGGTATCCCTTATCCTAAAGACTAGTTTTGGTAGTAGTCCTTGACAGCCAGTATATTACAGACACATGAATAAGACTTTAACAGCTGTATGTCTCAGGGTGATGAACGCAGTGCCGTTGGTCACTTGTGACGAAATGCATCTGTTATAGGCAGCGGTTACCGCTTAAAAACAGGTGGACCTCGAGCAAGTTCCATCACAATCCTATAATAAATAATTAAAAAATTAAAACTAAACTACTAACTAAAAAAATAATTAAATAATTAAAATGATAAAAATAGAATCTGGCATTACTTTGCGAAAATACATATTTAATACATACAAATATTTCAAGAAAATATTTTCTCGATCGAGAAAATACTCGAAGGGTCAAGACCCTCCTGCTTTATGTAGAAGCGAAACGCGTTATTCTTACGGTTTGGTTGCGTGGCGCTTATTACGTTGAATTAACAGAAAAATTAGGTGGAATCGTCACTCTTCTAAAATAACAATTGAATGATTTCTTAAATTATTTGTTAGTTTATTAACAAAAAATGCCTTTTACTTTACTAGAAATCCAGTCTTTTACTTTCAAACGGAACAATGTTGGCCATCGATGCTAAAGAGATATCACATATTGTTATGTAAAAAGTACCGTCTCGTTGAAATCTATTTTAGAAAAGTATTATATATTAAAATTCAGGATGAATTTCGTTTATCACTATAATATATTAATAAAATCATACATTCAACATGTATATTTTATTTCACTAGTATATCATTTTCCACCCCATAACGTTCTACACAGGACATTGTCCTCAGCACATAAAAATAAATCAACGACATATATCACTCAAAACTCAACACCGTAGAAAATCTTTAATCTCAAGTTGCAGTCAAACCCTAAACCGGGCATAACAGGAAACGTCCCCGATAAATCAATGGCAACACCGCCGGGCGCTAGACAAATAAAACATGTGACAAAACAAAAAAACTGCACAAAATTCGCAAAAAGAATTACAAGCTATAACATGCAGTAGTGTTAATATCAACCAAGATGTTTGTACTTTTTTGGGGTAATCTGAACTTTGCGTAGTTTGTCATAAGGTTGTTGTCGTTCGCAGATGGTGTGTGGCAGTGATTTAGTCCCTATCGGCCGTCAACCTGATTAATGTCGCTAGTAAATCAGCGGATTACGACAATGCGAGAAATGACGAGTCGCGGCCGGATCGCAAACGATGCCTGGATGTGGTGCAAGTCACCGATTGTTGCGATACTAAGAACCCGTTAATTCACACCAAACTCTTGGTGCAATAATACTAGGAAGTTTAACTATATAAGCTGAAAGGCAAAGTCTAAATCCTAAACTCTAGTAAAAGCAAAACGAGTTATGTTATTTAAAGAAAATAAGATACTTGTGTTATTTATTTTTTCTTCTTATCTTTAACTCATATCAAGTTACTTTTGAAAAACATCATTAGTGAAAATCTAACTTATTCTAACTAGTATTGAATACAGAATTTGATATTGTTTTTTAAATAAAGGCCACCCCCGGTAAAAAAAGTAACAAAAAATGTTGCAGTTTCCAACTTATTTACTCTTTCTCCCACACTCCTTCAACTGTCTCGTCCTCGTTTTCGTCTCATCTTGTCAAATTTATGGTTCACTTACGCATTTATATCAATGTTAATCAAATATGATTGTCCGTCATATTAATATATTTTTGAACATTTTAAACTTTCTAAGTACATAGTCATTTACAGATATTATTCTTATAATACATCATTCCATCATCATATACAAACAATCGTTGTATATCTATTCATTAAATCATGTCCATTCTTAAAATAACATTAAAGGCACTAGTTGTGGTTATAACCACTGGTGCTTATAACTCGGGCCAAGAAATCGCTCGTATCGAATTATTGAGTAAACACGCAGTGTAATCGCACGATCGTTTCATTTAGAATACAAATGTAAGGGTATTGAAGAAATATTACCAGAAATATATCGAATATATACTGCAGATGTCTGTTAATAGGATTTATAAGAAAAAATACATAGTATTGTTGCAGCATAGAAAAAAAACATACACCTTGTTTGCTAAGAAATAATTTATTTAATGTGATGGTTTAAGACCCGTACACGCGGGTTGTCAAGCTAGAATGTCACCCCTCTATTTCCGTTGGTGTCGTAAGAGACGACATAAGGTAAACTAACGGAAGGTGAGTACCAGCGCCTTCTGAAGAACTGATGTCTTACGCTACGATCCCAACTGGGTTACCACAATCTCCACTCTTGACAGGCGTCTTGGAGTTCGCAGTCAGTTCATAAGAAGGAGCAGCTGCCCACCTTCCGGTATTTAATCTTTAGTCGTCTCTTACCTACGACACGATACGATACAATAAGATAAATTTCATTTCTACGACAAAATTAAGTTGAATTTTCAATTTACATGGCACTCTTATACCCATTCGCAATAAGCAACATAGTTATTTTGATCCTAAAGAAAAAAAGATATACTAAAAATGTTAAAAAAGTTATGCTTTTAACTTTATGTTTTTATAATTATATATAGGCAATCCGCCGTACCGTAATATTCTGTAAAAGTTTCAATCGGCTATCTATTACGTAAAGCCCTTAAAAAGATGGACGGACGGACGGACAACCTAGGTTTAGTTAATAGGGTCCCGTTTCCTAAAAGGAACCCTAAAATCTGTACGAAGCATGCCACTGCAATGAAAACTCTTTCTCCTATTAAATAAAAGCTCAAACATCCGGTAAAACGTCCCGGTAAGATGTTAAATGTTTAATACAATCTCTTTGATAATATTGCAGATGTGATGAGTTTTGTGATTCTGCTGTCAAAATGTAAGTCACACTCACACAGGTTCACAGGGTTCTGTTTTGTTATACATCACATTTTTTTATATTAAATATTTCAACCATCCCGGAAAATAAAATAATTTCAAAAACGGATTCATAATTTATGGCAACATTTCTGTTCCCAAGAAAAAAAAAATATAAGTAATAATATGTCATAAACAAACACTATTACAGCTAAGTCTTACAAACTCCGAATATAATGTACTCAATCAATAAATCTGCTAAAAAACAGCATACAACAAAAAATAACGAAAAAGTAAGTTCACGATTGTGCGTGAGTCGTTTGCGTGAACCCTCGTGTCACGTCGTCGGACTGACAAATTGATTTATGTAGTAGGGGACGCCACTTGCGATCTACTACTTTGGTAAGTGTCCGAATGTTCACGCGCCATGCAACATGCTCTTACTGTTTTTATTTCGTTAGTTTTTAAAGTAGATACATATATGAGTAACTTATATTCTTATAATGAAAATATTATAAAGTAAAATAAATATACAAAACATTGAAAATGATAAAAAAATGCAAAAATGCCACGAACTAAAAATAATAATCGTTCCAGTGACCCAGTGACATTTATCCAAATGTAGATGGGGAAATATAATAATTTTTAAAACAATCATAATAACAAGTATTTTAAAATAATTTAGAAAAAATTAAAGCAATATTTTAATAAGACACTTAAGGAGATCTTGACGCACAGGAGCGCACGATCATGCGAGACCTCCTGAGGATGCTTCGTGTAGAATCGAAACGCGTCGAAAATTCTTCCAGTTTGGGTGCGTGGCGTTTGTGACGTCACGTCAGCTTACCAGGAAAATTAGGCGGGATTGTCACTAGATATATTTTTAAGCGTTTTATTAAAATATTGATGTAATGTTTTCTTAAAATATTTTTTTATTACAAAATATTACATATTGATTTCCGCAAAGTAACGCCTGAGTCTATTAATTTTATTATAACAACCATAGTCGAGTGGCAGTGAGTGAGTATAGACTGCCAGTTACCATTCAAGAGGTGCTTGGTTTGAATCCTGTTTGAGAAACTTCACCTTACGGCGGAGGGCATTTTGCAAATGCTTGCCTGGCTGCATACAACCTTCAAGGAGAAAACCTTCGCCAAGCCCTTATTAACCGTGTATTCCAGTAGCTGTCTTAGAAGCCTGTTCCCAGACTAAGCCCGCTTACATTAACATATCCATATACCAACAGGTGAAAATGTGGTCAAAAGCTTATTAATAAAATGGCTCATAAGGCTATTTTATGGTATCTTTTCACTCAAGTTTGTTCTTCAGTTGTCGTCGCTACTGAGGGATTATTATGCCGGACTGACAAAATATTTAAGGATCTAATTCTGATGATGTTTCTAGTCTTCAAACGACCACGTGCAATGCAACATATTTCTTCTTCTATCAGTAAAGCTCATATATTGAATTTTGGTTAGTTTCTCTGTTGTCATAATCATCATCATCAACAGCCATAACTTCCACCATCGAACAAATGCCTCGGGTTTGCCATAACTCCTACGCTTGGCAGGCGTTTAATGGATCGCTAATGTAAAATACCGGGCCCTCAGAGGGCGCTGCCCACGTTCTAGTATTTTCCCATTCGTCGCCACTTATCGTCTTACAGGAAAATATGTTTTACTGTACCTACACATAATAAGATTTAATTTATTCAAAAGATTTCATTGTTCGGAATAAAAAAATATAAGCAAATAATTCCTATCAGTACATAATAAAAAAATAACACACTAATCAGATCGAGTAACGCACATCACGCTGGCGTCTGTGCGTGTGAGTCTCTTTCGTAGACTCAAACACCACGTCGAACTGACATACTGATTTATATGGTAGGGGACGCTACTTGTGACTTTATGAACTTGTGACGACTACGAAACGTTGCCAACTGTTTACGCGCCACGATATATGCCTTAAAAACAATATTGACAAAATATAGGGGTATGTAAGAAGTAAAAAAAAATCCAATCTCTATATTTCCGAAACGCAGGTTGAGATAAAAAATCACCATTACAAAATACAATAATATAAATAATATATAATACATTATAATAATATGTGTATTCAAGCCCGCGCCAAGAAACTGAAAAAAAGAAACGCCACGTACTACAAACAATACTATTTTTTGCAATAAGCTTTAAACTTGTTACCAAGGACGCAATTCAATAATTTTAATATTTTATTTTACATTAACGCATGCTCCGCAGTTTACATTACAAAATTACAACGAGAGAAAAATCATAGTCGTGTGCGGGATTTGAACCCGCCCCAACAGCCATAATGTAAGCAGTTCTTAACCGATCAGCAAAGTTAAGCAACGTCCGCCGCGGTCATGAGTTGGATGGGTGATATTACTATTGAGCGCTTCCGTGCTTTGGGGGGCACGTTAAGCCGTCAGTCCCGGTTGTTGTCTAAGGATGGCAGTCGTTATAGCATGGTGGTAGGGCATTTTGAGAATGCCCGCCTGGCTAGCTACCACCCTCAAGTAGAAAATCTAAGCACCTAACGGTGTGTTCCGGCAGCTGTCCTTGAGAGCCAGTACTTCTAGGATAGCCTGAATAAGATCTTTAACAACATCATCACTTACCATCAGGTGAGATAGTGGTCAAAGGCCTATCAGGAATAAAAAAAAATATATTTGTCATTGTCTTGTCGTCCGTCCGTCCGATCGTCCGTCTTAACTATAAAGGACTGCATTTTGTAAACCGTAAAAGGTAGTCGGTTGAAATTTTCGTTAAAGACATGTTATACTCGTAATAGCGAAATGCATTACAAATATATGTAAGTACATGGTAGTAGGGCATTTTGTGAATGCCAGCCTGGCTAGCTACCTTCAAGTAGAAAATCTGTCACCAAGCACATAACGGTGTGTTCCGCCAGCTGTCCTTGAGAGCCAGTAATTCTAGTTTAAGAACAAGATCTTCGATCACCCTCAGGTGAGATAGTGGTCAAAGGCTAACATATAAAGAGTAAAAAAAATATATTTTTTTTTGTTATTAATGTCGGGATCTAAAAGTCCCGCGCCTAATGGTAAACGTTAAACTGTCCATTACAGTTGCAGTGTCACCGTCCTCGTTCTGATTGACAGTGCACTGCGCTCATCACTCCTACAAGTTAGTGCGTATGTCTAGTTCCCACATTATAATTTCATTGCTACAGTGCCTTTCAAGCCTAAGCACAGTAGTGCATGTTTGCTCACTACTGCTTTTAATCAGAATAATACTGCGATAGTACCTATCGAAACGGGATCTTATTAAAAGAGATTCTTCCAACTTTCTTTCTTTTTATAACTTAGTAATTATTTTTTTTATAAATTCCATTTTATACAAGAAACATGTTTTCCACGTGTTTTTTCTTTGCTCGTTATCGGCGTTTTCTACGCCGTAAATACATGTCCAACTTAGTTGTATTTCAGCTATGTTTGAGGTACATCTAATTAGCGGTTTTCAAGATGCATTACTCAAGTAACGCACTGAACGTTTGATCTCTCTGAACATTATAGTAAGATGCCTTCGGCTTTTAACTGTAGGTATGTTTGCTAGGTCAAAACAATGCAGGTTTTAAATTATTATGTGTAGGTTTTTAATGGCTTTCCATTAAATAATTATTATTCCTTATAAATTGATAATTTATGTTAAGCAACGTCCGCTGCGGTCATTACTCTGATGGGTGACCGCTGGTGGTAATACTGCCGAGTGCTTTCATGCCTCTATTATATTACTATATTATATTGGCTGGCTATCTATCACACTCATATAGAAAATCTTTCGCCAAGCAACCTACAGTGTGTTGCGCGATCTATGCTTGAAAGCGAGTGATTCTAGGTGAGATTGAACAACATCTTCGACCACATCACTTGATCATCATTTCAGATAGTGGTAAGGCTGACCTATCAGCTATAAAAAATAGAGCAAGTTGGGCTGATATTGTTTTATATTGGTGCAGGATATTACGATAGTGCATCATGCTGTGTACTGCATTATCAAAGTGCGTATAGATTAATTTTCATTTGCAAACAAATGAAAATTAAAATAAAATAGAAAATCATGTTAAATAAACATTTTATGTCCTCTCTATATGTGACACAAACGTTTTGTACCCTTAGATTTAGCATTAAAATATAAAACTTTTTATGTTATTGCATATAATGTGTTCGTTTCAAATAAAATAAAAATGTTTTCCCTTGTAAACACACGATCAGAAATAGCTGCATTAAACTTTAACGGCGTTATAGAACTAGGCCGACAAAGCATTTTTAGCTGCCCACCTAATTTGTGGCGATGTAAATTTTTTTGGAGCAATTGTCACCTCAGATTTTTATGGGTCATAAAGTCTCAGAGACAATAAAATGGTGGATTTAAAGCCGTGTCTCCAATCAGGTGACACCTGGTTTATAGTGGTATCCCATGAGGTTTGCGTCACCAATCCCAACTGATGTAAGTCGTAAAGAAGATAAATAATGTTCAGGGTTTTATTGACGAATGCATTTTGTTGGGCTGCGTCTTGGGATTTTTCTAATGGGTACATAGCTTAAGATCGTAAATTTTGTGGTTTTAGATAAATAAAAGGAGAACGTATAGCTACCAAACAAACCACGGTGCCTGGGCATGTTTTCATATGACAACAAGGGAGAATATAAAATTGTTTTTTTTTTGTTTGAGATGCAAGTATGAGGCCCACCTGATGTTAGGCGGTAATCTACCTATACAGATGCAGTTCGTCACAAGTGGTGAACTACAACCATTAATGACTCCGAGACAAGTTTAAGTCTAACGTAGCTGCAATTTATATACTCGTAAATGATAATAGATACTGATAAAGGTCTACTAGCTGTGCTCGCATCGAGGGATCTAAGAGCTGGTGCAAAAGCTGGTACTTTGCCCAAAAGTTGACTCTTGAGTTACAACGAGGTAATAGTGCATTCGCTTTGGGAAGCTTCATACGGTGGGGATCTTGACGGTGGTCAAATTATTTTTAGTGTTTTGTTCCTTCACTCCTATATACCAAGGTGTTGCAGCTTGCACTCTTCTACGTTGAGGAAGCATAGTTGACACTGTGTGGTATCCACCAGGATGGAATTGTGCTACAGTGATCTACCACCTGGTTAAAAATATACCTAAGCAAATATGCTTATTTTTAATATTGTTAGGTTTGCAATAACGCCTGCTATGCGGATTACATTACAAATGGTCTTGTTTGTAGTACAACGTAAGTGGTACTATAGATGTCGCTCCATCCCAATACGATGGTTAAAGAACGATAGGAAAGATTTGAGTTATGACGTCATGTCATGTTAGCTTAATTGGTTAGAGCATACCCCGGCTCAAGGGGTGGATGGACGCGGGTGCGAATCCCGCACATGACTTAAATTTTTCCTATCGTATATTTGTGATTTTGTAACAAATATGCTTAGGTATATTTATATATACTCTTTCATATTTTTAATTAAATGTACCTTTAGTTAGCTAAAAATTTTACCAATTCTTGTAACAGTTCTGAAGCTACAAATAATATACATATAAAGGTTTGAGTCATATAAAGATTAAATTAATTATTCGTGCATTTTCTTAGATATTTTTTGCGATCTAAGCTGAACTGTATACTATAACAGGCTAAACATTTACTTTTTAACATATGCCTCTCAAAGAACGGGTGGATTTTTCATGACTACCACGCTTAGCACCTCAATACAGGTTGTCATAACTTTGTTTACAAAACTATTCTGTTGTCCGTTTTTTAGTTGTACTCGAATTATTTTTTTCCCTACCCGCGAGATATAATAATATATTATACTATATTATACTGACTTATTTAAAACACAGATTTATAGATAGCCCAGCGGTAATAGATACGAACTGCTGCGCAGTAGGTTTGAGTTTAACTATTTGAAATATGCTCGTCTGGCTGACCCTTATGTAGGAAATATGTTTTTCAGCAGCTGTGCTTCATTAGAGCTTGTTTAACATCCTCGACTTACCAACAGGTAGGATGGTAATGCATATCAAACAAATAAAAAAGCAGCAAAATAGTACAGTATATCTACAACAAAACTCATGTTTGTAAATCCAGCACATTTCCAATACCCGCATGAAAATTTATACCATTGAGTTTTCACAAATTTTGTAAATAAACACGCATCCGCAAGCCATCACTTGTCCAACAATCTAGATCGCAAAATGCGATACAATAACAAAATCACCCTCATAATATCGCCCTGCTGTCATCTAACTTAACGAAACATATTATACACAAGTACAGCGTCATAAAATAGTCGAAATTACAGCACCGATATCCAAAAACAATGCTCTGATCGCGCAAAAAAATTCAATCAACTTTGCACTTTAGTTTAATAAAACTAGAGCTCACATTGCGTACTTTTCAACACGCATGCAACTACACAAGTGAATTACTTTTTTCAATTAAAAAAGACCTAATTTGTTTTCGCGTTGGCAAACAACAACCAGTTCTATCTACAAAACCGTAGAGCTCAACATTCATTAACAGTACGTTGAACGTATTACGTTGCAAAATCAAAAAGGTTATCCACGAAAATGTTAATATAATAGTTGCTTCAGTACTACGGTTGTTGGCGTGAAGGCATAAATCAATTTTATAGCCCCATCTAAATCAAAAGCGTTTTAATGGGCGGCCCACGTCATATCATAGCAGAGTATGATAATTTACTGCTACTATGTGACGAATGTTAGAAATAAAGGTCCCTTCTTGCCCCCCCTTGCCTCCTTTGCCCCCTTTTGTCCCCTCATCGTCGTAGGGATTAGTTTTATGTCCTAAAACCGCCGTCGTAAATATGTCACCCGTATCTAGAAGGGAGTGTGTCATGTGAGATAATTTTTGGATTTATTAAGTTTAGGTTTGGACATCGTGTTTGGTTGTCTGTAAGTTTGGAATCAAAAAGTTTGGTGTTCTTTTTGGGGAATCATATATTTGCTGAATGTTACCTATCTGGGAGAACAAGTTCTTTATTTGACTGCAACTCACAAAAGGCTACTTTTATTAAGTCCATATGTGAGGCTTGAGGCAGTAGGTGACATATGACTTCGTGGTAATGGGTTTGGACTGTGATGCAGAATATTTTTGTTCCCATCCCGCCATGAGCTTAAGATACTTGATATAATAATAGCAAATATTTTAAGTAAACACTAAATTATTATTTTCGAAAAACTCTATAAATATATCTAGTGATATTTCCACCCAATTTTACTGCTAAGCCTCCGTGACGTCATAAACACCACGTAGCCAAACCGGAAGAGTTTTTGACGCGTTTCAGTTTTACACGGCGGATCCTTTAGGAGGGCTTGACTCTTCAAGCGCACGATCGAGAAATTAAATTAAAATAGTGTTCTTTTAAAATATATCAAAGATATTTGTTATTATTAAATATGGATTTAAGAAAAGTAACTCCTGAATCTATCCATTATGCCATTATGCATGAGCCTGTTTACTACAATTTGCCCATAAAGATACGTACAAGCGGTATACATATCGAATGTGCTTGAAACAGTCTTGTGGGCTTCCCCAGCAAATGTTAGTATTCTTTCTGACTGCATTGGAAACTTTCAAGAACAAGAAATCGTCAAAAGTATTAAGTAAAGTATTGTGTGTATGTAAAATTTGATTAGATTGAAGGCAGTAAGAGTATTATTTTAAGATGGTAGCGAGTGGAAATCTATGGCCTCTGCCTCCAGGAAAAAGGTGTGATGATATAATGTAACCCGTAATAACATTAACTTTGTTCAATATATTTTAAAACTTTTCCGTCTATTGAAAGACTACTGTATGCCAATTACGCATTTTTTTTTACCGCCATAACATTAACATTTTCTTAGTCGTTCGAAGTAAGCGCGTCGCTTTCCTGTGACTAATTTCCCTTTGCTATTTCCTTCAAAAATATTCCAAAGCAAATTATCGTGTCGTATCATCTTTCCACTTTTGTTTTCTATTATTGACAATATCAGTCCTATCCAATTGATTCTTTCCAACCACCTCCAGCACATCATTTCAAATGAAAATTGAGAAGAACCTGTGTCTATCCCTTTGATTTAACATTTATCCCTCACTGCCATACAGTGCCATGCACTTGGATTTCAGACGCTTCCTGGTGGACAGAGACATTTACCTAGTATACATGTGGAAAGATCACATAAACAACATAGCTAAAATAGGTGCATATACGGCAGAATTTGTAGACAGGCAAATAAAAAAATTAAGGATGCTGATATAAATATAATCATTTTCAATTGTTATACTGTATCAGCCGGATACTCCACTGCTGAACACAGCCTACCCCATTATGGAGGGGTTTGCCATAATCCCCACGCTTGGCAGGCGTCTTTGGGATCGCAGCGTGAGATATCAGTCCTTCAAAAAGCGCTGCTGTCCACTTTCTGATGTATTACCCTTAGTCGCCTCTTACTACACCCACGGGTAGAGATGGGGGGTGACATTTTAGCCCGGCACCCCACTGCAATCAATGTTATGTCCGTTCAATATTGAGATATTGTAGCCCTTTATGGAATCCCTCATATTCTGTATATATTGAGAGACTTGAAAGGCTCCAAAATGGTTTATGTACTATTTATCGTACCCCTCATATCTCTGCCGCACGCTTCTATCTTAAGAGTCTAGACTTGCTCACTTTAATATGACAACTTTAAAGTGTTGATTAAATCCGATACTTTGTTTGGGCATTAAATATTGAATGGTTATACACAGTCGAAACTTCTTGTTTCAAATTTGAATTGATAATTCTTATACCTCGGTTATAAAGCCGTCTTCGCATTGGAATTACATTTGATCTGCACAGTTTATGCTCACAAATCACCATTTTACCGAATGTGTTTAGCTTACAACAACATTTGTCATAATTTGGATATTTTCGAATTATCCTTTGGTCACGTGTGTGGACGAAACAGTGGTGCATATAAATAAAAATCGTTTTTTAAGCAGCCACAAGTTGTGATTAAATTGCCCTCAAAAACTCAACAATTAGAAAAAAATATGTGACAAAAAGTTATAACACACATCTTTAACATATAAAAAAGATATAAAATTATATTAAAGATTGTGTGTAATAAAAATTGTTATTAAACACAATCTACACAATAATATTTTATTTATCGTAAAATTTAAATATTTGTAATCATTGAGTTTTTGAGTGCAATTTAAAAATAGCTTGTAGACCTCACCTCTAGAAAGTCGTGCATTTAAGAATTGTTTGTTTATATGACCAAGGGCCTTATTTTCTAACTAGAATGGTTTAGGTAATGGTCTTCATTTTGAAATGATAACTCTATAATGGGCTTTGTTTTCAAAGGGGAATTACCTGTGCCTTCATCATTACCTACCTTTCTTTTTATCCATTACTTTTCTATATAGTAAAATAATATAGCTCTAGTTTGATGAACCTTACATATAAATAAGATATTGTAATTAGAGTGAGAGTCTATTATCACCTCTCATTAACGTGTAAAAAAGCAAGCTACTCGTTATGTGCATTTTTTTTTTATTTATTTTTTTATTCCTGATAGTTAAGCCTTTGACCACTATCTCACCTGATGGTAAGTGATGATGTGGTCGAAGATGTTGTTCAGGATAACCTAGAATTACTGGCTCTCAAGGACAGCTGCCGGAACACACCGGTAGGTGCTTGTCGACAAATTTTCCACTTGAGGGTGGTAGCTAGCCAGGCGGGCATTCGCAAAAAGCCCTACCACCATGCATTAATTTGTTTACCGTTTAACAGCAGCCCGACGAGCCGACTGTCTACGTCCTATTTATAATGAAATGAAAAGTACAGTGTATAACTAGGACGTGATGTTTTTTTTTATGTTATTTTGACGGAACAATACCGAAGGTTTCGATGGTTCTCTAAGATAGGTAAAAGAAACTTGATGCCGAACGAGACATACAATTTTCCAAGCTTAAATATAATGTCAAATTAGTGTTTAATTGTATTAAATAAAAGTTAACTTTAGTACAGTTGGTAGTATAAAGGGATACAAGCTTATATAATTAAGAGATCAATCGATTTCATGCTTAGTTCTGGACCTATAACCTCAAATGAGAGAGTAAACACGCTTCGACGTTTGCATGGAAACGTGACGCCCAGTTCAACATTAGAGGAACCTTTCGTTTTTTTTGGATTATTACAAAATTACAAATTTTCGAGGGAAAACAATTATAGTCAAATACGGGATTCGAACCCGCGTCTATCCACCCCTATAGCCGGGACGGACTCATAACTCTAATTTTTCTCTCTTTTGTTCTCGTTCTTAAACCATCGTATGTGGATGGAGGTACACCTTTAGTTCAACTTACTTTGTACTACAAACAAGACCAGTTTTGCAATTAGTTTTAAACCGTGTAATGTTTTTTTTTGGAACTGTTTTAAAAGTTCGAAATTTAAACTCCTTTTCCGGGCTAGCATGCTACTATGTGTAGCATGCTACTATAGATAGATACAACGCAGATTTCTTAGAAAAATAAAACCATAACCATATTTTGAGGTGAAAACAATATTATATATAACCTAATACTTATATTATCAGTGTATCGTCATACCTGTCAACCAGTTAATTTACAACATTGACCGCCTCTCACCCAACCAAATTGGTTATCATATCGAAAGACACGCTAATATTTAATAAATATATTTTCGTTACATAGTAGTCGCCATTAATCACCGTTGTGAATGTAATTAATGAAATTTATGTGTTACCATAAATTTTATGTTGTTTATATTATGTGCTACACGAACGGGTGAGGTCATCGGGTTTGTTCGGTTTGTTTAGTGGCGGAAGTGTGGAGAGAAATGTAAAACTATTAGTGAAATGTCAAAATATATATATACTACGATTTAGGTAACTTCCTCGAGGGCTCCTGCAGACAGCATGTGTCAACAAGAAACTTCGTAGAACTATCGCGCAAACGTCAATGCGTACTCTGCTAACAACAAAAATAAAGTCTAGAACATTAAAATATGTATACACAGTAATATGACTATGAAAATGTATATATTATTTGCGTACCTATTTACACTCGTTACACTGTGATTTCAATAACTTCCCAGAGATTCTTGAAGTACAGACATTAAACTTTAAGATACGTTTATACAGATTACCTACCAATTTACTTTACTTTAAGAGCTCACTGATCATTATATACTATCATCATCTCATCTTAAGTACTATCTAACTGATGACGTAATTGAAAAATTATGTAAAATATGATGAGGTTTTTAAAGCTTCTAGGTTAGCCTGAACAACATCTTCGACCACATCATCACTTACCATTAGGTGAGATAGTGGTCAAAGGCTAACCTATCAGGCAAAAAAAAAAAACTGCTCCTAGCTGTTGCTTTAAATCCCTCCAGCTATTTTTCAGGCGCGCAGAAGGATGACCAGCGCCATGAGCTATCGCAGGGCTAACATCATTAACAGCCCTAACGTTCACCGTTGAACAAAAACCTCCCCAATTAGGTGGATTTTGCCATCATCCTGCTTGGCACGCGCCATAACGACCGCAGTGTAAGGTGACCATTCTTCAGAAGGTGCTTCTGACCATTTATTGGTATTTTTCTCTTCGGCTCCCACAATAAGAGGTGAGGGAGTGCATTTCTAGCATGGCACTCCATGGAAAAAATAAACAGGCTTAACACTACAAAGAGAAACAGTTAATATGATAGAATAGATTGTTTAAAAATTAAATTGATATAGATGTAAATAAGATTGACGTTGTAAAACTTTGATGACAATAAAACCGGCGCCTCACTTGCGCCAGTGCATCAGAATATTTATAGATCAGCGTCATAGTGTCGCTTCAGCTGAAATAAATAATACTGCCTGTCGATTACTGAGCGCATTATGCACAAAGAGACAGGAAGCAAAAAAGTATGGTCTGACGACCGGATATGCGTGACAAATATATATATATATTTTTAATTTTAATAATGTTAGGTTTGCAATAACGCCTGCAATGCGGATTATCCATCCCAATACGATGGTTAAAAAACGATAGAAAAGATTTGAGTTATGACATCATGTCATGTTAGCTCAATTGGTTAGAGCATACCCCGGCTCAAGGGGCGGATGGACGCGGCTTCGAATCCCGCACATGAGTTAAATTTTTCCTATTATATATTTGTGATTATGTAATTTTTTTTTAATGTTATTGTGACCGAACAAGCTCTAGGCCCACCTGATGTTAAGCGGCCTAACCTCGGCCTATGACAGATGCATTTCATCACAAGTCATGAATTGCACAGCGCCCCTCACCTTGAGACATAGTTGTTAAGTCTCATGGGCCTGTTCACTGTTTCTCAAGCACTACTGCCTGAACACATCGTTAGGTGCTAGGCGACAGATTTTCTACTTGAGGGTGGTAACTAGCCAGGTGAAAAATCGCAAAATGCCCTTGCGCCATGCATGTATGCAAGTACAAGTATAAAATTTTGTACGTATAATAATTAGGAAGGCCTCACAGATAATCATATTGTAAGTATATCGTATATAATATAACGTACATTATTGGAAATGCAATATCCAATAATGAATCAAATTGACACGATCTTTTTTTTGAAGTCGGTAAAATACATAGGATTCAAATCAATTCCGAGTAGATACCTAAATTACCAGAAGGTAGAGAGAAAAAGTGCCTTGTCAACGACGCTGCGATTTTTAAGCCGGCTGCCAAGCGTGGGTATCCTATATATGACAAACCTTCAATATGATTTTTTGAAGCAATGATGGCCGAGCGGGAATAGCTATGGACTGCCGTGCCGCAGGTCCCTGGTTCGATCCCTACCGCCGGCTTGAGCTTCACCGCTTGGTAGAAGGGCATTTTGCGATTGCCCGCCTGGTAGCTATCACTCTCAAGTAGAAAATCTGTCGCCAAGCACCTAACGGTGTGTTCCGGCAGCAGTCCTTGAGAGCCAGTGGAATTAAAGGCACATGAGACTTTACTATGTCTCAAGGTGACGGGCGCAACGCAATTCGTGACTTGTGATGAAATGCATCTGTAGACAGAGGTTAGTCCGCTTAACATCAGGTGGGCCTCGAGCTTGTTCCGCCACTATAACATTAAAATAAAAATTTTTTTTGATGCTGTACCAACATAAAAACTGATATACCTACCATACAATACTTACTTAAAAAGTGTGGTTTAATTATAATAATCATAACGTGCATCTAACTCATAAATAAGGCATTCGAAAATCAAAAGAAACAAATGACATATTTATGATTTTGATTATAGTTCATCTCCTGATAGAGCTTTTATAATAACCGGCTTCAAAAACAAGGAAACTAAAATCAATACATCATAAACAAAAGGAAAAAACGTCCAAACATCTCATAAATTGTCATAAAATAGTCAAAAAAGTTAATTAATCCCAAAGCGCCGCTGCATAAAGCGGTCCACAGGTATAAAATAAATCATAGCATTGTTTCATTTCATTTTATTATGCCCGGTGTGCCAGTCAAACCACGTTTCGTATGGAACTATAAAAATGTTATTTTATGGTTTTAATAACTTTAGTGCGGAACCCTAAGCATGTAGGTTTTGGGGTGAGATTGTAACTCGCGTGATGATCGTGATGTTTCAATTTGTTTTTATTTGTGCCACTTTGCCACCCATGTATTCAAGGTTAGAATCGACTTCTTACCCTCGTCCCAACTGTGAGGTAGGGTCGGTATAATTTACGTCTCTCACTAAGATAATATGCTCACATAATGTAAAGGTTTAGGCTTTAGTCTTGTTTCTAGAATCCACATAAATTGGTAATACACATTTCTGTTAGGGCAATATAGGGCAAAGATAGTTTAAAAATGGAAGTAACAGTTTGTTAAGTTCTAAAACATGAAATTGGTCTTTACTCGTTTACGTAACTTTCACTTATTTAAAAAATGTCAACATATATGACATTTACGGATTTACAACTATAACTACTGTATAAAGGTACAGTAGTTACAGTCGGATTGTCCACGCACCGCTGAACACTGTCTCCCCTTTTATGAAAACCCTTAACATTATGAAAAATCCCCATCACGAGGGGGATTTTTCATAATCCCCATGCTTGGCAGGTGTCTTGGGGATCATAGTGTAAGAGAGCCATTTCTCACAATTCGTTGTCACCTATTTTACTCTTAGTCACTTCTTACGACACTCAAAGCAAGAGATAGTGATACGGAATGAAATTCTAGTCCGGCACCCCACGGCCAGTTTTACATCTGTACTGTTCTGTATTTGTATTGCACCTTTTTAATTATTTAAACTAACGTGGTTCTCACTCAGTTTAGTAAATAATACGGGATAGCTCACGTGGATAAGTCAGATAGCCCCGACTATAGTTTTGCGAGACGTCAACGCGGGCGTCCCGAGCTCTCTTTGAAAAAGGCCACCGAATGTGGTTGAAACTATAGTCGGAGCTATCTGACTTGTTCACGTAAGTTATCCCGTATTATTTACTGAAATGTATGGCACCTTTCACTTTATATACGATTAGAAACTACAACTATTTGCTGCTAATGTTAGCAGCCGGTATGCACCGGGGCCTACAAGAAGAGAGCATATTCCCTCCTTAAAGGACGGCAACAAATCCTCGAGACCTCTGGTGCTGCGGTTGTGGCAACGGTAATCACTTACCAAGTGAGCTATAGTTTTTTTCCTTCCTTTTTTAATGAGATGGGAGGAAAAACGCCCTCCTATCCCATTAAAAAAAAGCTGAGCTTCACCGCATGGTGGAAGGGCATTTTGCGAACGCCCTGGCTAGCTATCACCTTCAAGTAGAAAATCTGTCACCAAGCACCTAAAGGTGTGTTCGAGCAGCAGTCCTAGAGAGCCAGGAAAATTACAGGCACATGAGACCTTACAGCTGTACGTCTCAGTGTGACGGGCGCAGTGCCATTCGTCGTTGACGAAATGCATCTTTTATAGGCAGAGGCTAGTCCACTTAACATCAGGTGGGCCTCGGGGCCATAACATAAAAAATGGGCCTCGGGCCAAACTGATGTTTAGTGGGCCCAGAAAATCTGTCGCCAAGCAACTAACGGTGTCTTCTGGCAGCTGTCCTTGAGAGCCAGTACTTCTAGTTAAGCCTGAACAACATCTTCGACCACATCATCACTTACCATCAGGTGAGATAGTAGACAAAGGCTAATCAGGAATAAAAAAAACAAAGTTGTGATTCATCATAATGGAATTAATTATACATTAATTGATAGTGCCAATGACGCGCCTGTTGTAAAGTTTCATCGGCAAGGGTGACCACTTTGACAAACTTTTTTTGAAGCAGTGATGGCTCAGTGGCATTGGCTATGGACTGCCGTGCAGCAGGTCCATGGTTTGAATCCCGCCCAGAGCTTGAGCTTCACCGCATGGTGGAAGGGCATTTTGTGAATGCCCGCCTGGCTAGCGACCACCCTCAAGTAGAAAATCTGTCGCCAAGCACCTAACAGCAGCAGTTCCGGCAGCAGTCCTTGAGAGCCAGAAAAATTACAGGCTAATGAGACCAGACCAGAGGCTGATGAAACTGGACGTCTCAGTGTGACGGGCACAGTGCGATTCGGCGCTGACGAAATGCGTCTGTTATAGGCAGAGGTTAGTCCACTTAATATCAGGTGGGCCTCGGGCTTGTTCAGTCACAATAACATAAAAAAAAAAAACTTTCCAAAATACATGTTGGTCAGATAAACAACTAGACAAGCGTCATTACGAGCGCTTAAAACTCAACCATTAACTCTTACTAGTCGTCCGTTCGTCAGTCTCGTCAGTAACAAGTGACAAATGCCGTCGCTGACGCACCCCGGACAAATGTTGCCAGGGGTGAAAAATTACCCGAATAATGCGGCTTTATTGGTAAATTAATAGTCATCATTGTCCCGGCTTTTGATCGCGGATGTTATTGAAAAAGTTGATGCTCAGTGACAAATACGTGTAACTCGGATGTTTTAAGGACATTTTAGGTGATTTTAGGTTTTGGGCTTGAAACTTTTTAGTCTTCGTTGGCGAAAAATATAAAGGTTGTATATTGAATTTCTTAGTTAAGTAGACTAAAATATAACTAATGTATCCTATACAGTTCTTTCAAGAATTCAAAACCTAAGGATTGGATAGAGTGTTGAAAGCGATGCATTAACCCATTGATATCTGCGATAATGATAACAATAGAATTTCATTCATAAATTGGCCATAGTGGGTCAGCCGATGGCAAAGGATTAAACCTTGGAGGCTCTGGGTTTGATCCCGTGATCAGAGGGTTATTGAATTTTCCTAAGAAAAACTTATATAACTACAACGGTGACCAGAAGATGGCGATAAGTTCCTCTCCAATTGCATGATGCTAAACATATCCGATAAAACGAAGGTGATTTATACACTTCTGTAGAATTGGATTCTGTAGAATGTGGTGTTGGAGAAGGATGCTTGGAGTTTCCTGGACTGAGTTCCGAACAAATGTCTCCATACTCCAAGAACTCGGCATAAAGCAGCGTCTATTTACAACAGTACAGTCTCGCATCCTTAACTCCTTTGGCCATGTTTCGAGACGTGATAATCTGTCCATAACGCGCCTAGTCGTACAGGGCAAAGTGGAAGATACTAGACCGCGTGGAAGGTCACCCTCTCAATGGGCCGACCAGATAAAGAAAATTGTTGGTAACCCTTTAAATAAGTGCGCCAGGATGGCTTCCAGCAGAGAAAAATGGCGGGGCATCGTGAGGCGTGTACTGACTAACAACTCCACCATTGCTACATGATGACCACGACCGCTTTGCCAAGAGCGTATCGACTTAGAAGAAGTAGAAACCTATATTAATTTAATGACATGTACGGATATGATAAGCAAAATATCTTTAACTTTTACCTAACTTCATTATAATCTTTCTATAATAAGATTCATCACATGCTTTCTCTAAGAAAAGGACTTTGGGGGATTTTGGAGTAAAAAGTAACTGCACAACAAATATATATAGTTTGATTATAAATCTATGGATTTTAAAGATAAAAAAATAAACACAATAACCTTTAGATACTACGGAATAGATTTAAGCATGTGCATTAAAATAAAAACGTTTTCTATCTATCTCTCGTTTCTATTGTAGACGCATTCCAAGTTTACTTTATATAACTCACGCAATACAGTTTCATACGAGTATTATCTCATTCGTGTTTGCGATTTTTTTTTATAAATAATTCAATTTTTCTTCACATTGTCCTCTTAACAACATATTTTATCTCCAGTTAATTCCTTTATAGATTTCATATATATTGTTTCAGTTATTTAATGCTTTGTGTGATAGGCCGGCTTTGGTCAAGAGATTGCTCAAATATTTTCATTGCAATTCGGAAAAATTAAACCCTAACTACAGCCTTGCACAAGCAAATATTTGGATATCTTTCTTTTCGTCACGGCATGAAAACTAAACCAAACAAAAAGACATCTTTGAATTCAGGCCAATGCCCAAACTCACAAAAACTCCGCTCCATAAAGTCCAACAGCCGGTTTGCGCCGGTTCACACCGGTTCTCGCTGGTTCCCTTCCTAATCTACCATATTTGGCCTATTACTACCCTCGCGCCATTGATTTATCGGTTATGAATCAACCCCCTGATGTATAGCCTTGATAATGAATCTGTATTTTTGCCGGCGTTTGATGGAAATATCCCCTGTTTCTGGGAGCTGGGGGGTTGGGGGTGTAAGTTATGGTGCTTGCTGATGGCGGATGTTATTTAGTGCTTCTTAGGGGTGGTTGGGGTGTTGTACGGTACGTAATACTGGTGGTGAGTGATGCCTGTGATGTAGGGTTATTGGAAATAAGTTTTCCGTATTGTTTGTGTTACAATCAGTATTTTCGTGGTGATTATTTTTCATTTGTTGTCGTTAATTATATACTTTTTGAGGTATTGTATTGATATTAGATAAATTAGAAAATCCATAAATCTTAAATAGATTTATACATTCTTGTATATAAAATAACAACAAAGAGTAATAAAGTATTGTATATTGACATTAAATGTTTTATTTAACTGACTTAAAAAAGAGGAGGTTCTCAATTCGTCTCGGGTTTCTTGTACCCTATAACTCTTTACAGAGTGTACTGATTTTGATGATTTTTTTATATATTTTTAGTCAGAGAATATATATAAAATCGACTGGTGTCGATTATGTACTAGTTATATTGTTGTATTATCGTATAATTTGTTTTTTAATTATAATTCATTGTTATAGAGTTGTGTTGCGATGTCCTAGTTGTTTGACTGTCGTAATATTATAATTAGTATTTACTGTAAATTGTAGTTATTTAATTATTATAAAAATTAATATTTTATTTGAAAAGTTTGCAACCTTAATAGATGATTGTCATCTTTTCACATATACACCGTGTCCCAAAATTCAACGATAAGCCGGCATCGGTGCATGGACCTACTCATGACTACTCGGGAAAAAATAAAAAAAAAATTATAACTCTTTTTTTTTTTAATTACAGAGACTTTTATAAAGTTGCGCCAACTTTTAATAAAACTTGCCATGGTAGTGTCCATACTTTTTTTTTTAACCCAGACTATAGAAAGTGCATAGAATGTTAAAATCTATGAAAATTATTAGAAAAAATTTTTTTTTACTGATTTTTGTAAAATAACTACAGACTTTCTGTAATTTTAAAGGATTGTGGTAGATAGCCGTCCTTCTTAGGTTGCTAATGCACAAAAAATATCAAAAATATGTCAAAAATTGTGGTCATGGTAGTTGAAAATAGCATAATGGGTATCGAATATCGATGAAATTTATAAAAGTCTCTGTAATTAATTAAAAAAAAACAGTTATAATTTTTTTTATTTTTTTTCCGAGGAGTCATGAGTAGGTCCATGCACCGATGCCGGCTTATCGTTGAATTTTGGGACACGGTGTATATATATGCATAAATATGCACGTCATATCACAGTGGGCGTAAATATATGTAGATTTTGCATTGTGTCAAGAAAAGGGGGAAAGATTTCCTTGCTCCAAGCTAGTAAGTAATTTGTTTAATACCCAAAATGCATGTCTAGCTCTAGCAAATATAAAATAATAAATCTGTCATTAAACACCTTTATATTGAGTTCCAGCAGCTGTTCTCGAAAGCAGGTTCTAACTCTACTTATAATTACCTTGAGATAGTGACCAAATCAGAAAAAAAAAATATTTTTGTTTTTTTTTCCGAAACATCGACTTTTGCTGCCATATTATTATAATTATACATTCAGTTTTAAAAATTATATATGTTGTGTTTCCAGTGCATTTACATACAACAAAAGTACTCTACTACAACCCATACACCATACCCAATCACATATATAACAAAGTAAAATTACAGACAAACGTAAGAAAGTGACGTATCATTCTACAGCCAACTGACTGACACGCGTCAATGATAACATCCTAACTGACAATTGACGAAGGATCACCGATCGGCGACTGCAGATACCGCTTTCTGCCGCGTGATAGACGCCAAAAGAGATATGGCTCAGTTTTATTTTAGGAATCGATTGAAACTGAAATTGATAGGTTTATTGACATGTTGATTGACACTAGAATAGATTATTAGCTCTTAGGTTGTAAATGTCCCGATTTATATTAATTAATTTATCAATCTTACGCGCTACATAGTTACTCTCTTAAGTAAGTGTCCAACGCAACTGAAAAAAAAAACTGACGTGCTGCGAAGAAGGTCAAAACATTGATATTAAAACATACTTTATGCAGTGTTTTACGTTGTCAAATCGCGCATTGCATGTAAATTACTTATATTATAAGCCATCCACAACACAGCGTCGTCGTCGTCCCGCTTGAATACGTGCTAAGTCGCATCAGCATCGCGTCGAACAGCTTCGCATCGCGTTGCTTTCTTCACTCACATAGGACACAGTGCTAGAGTTGTCAATCAAGCATATCACACGTAAACTCATTACAGTTTCAAAATAATTTCATTGTAACAGATCAAAACGTCAACAAAACTCGCTCGCAAGTCACTTGCACACCAATTCAAAATACAAACAATCATAATAGAAACTTGACATCAAAAGCCTTTTGATGCGCGCTCTATTTTTTGTCATACTAGGTCCGACGGATTTGTACAGTTATTTCGTTACTATATTCAACTGAATATTTACTTTACAATGATTATATTCTGCATTTGGTAGCCTATATGACCGTGGGCAAACCCAAAGGCTATATTTATAATATTATGTATAGCCTTTTTAGGCCATTTGTATACAAATAATCAATGAATTCTTCGGGTTCGGGAATGTCTAGGTTTATAACTCTAAATATTAACATCGTTCTTCTATTGCTGCGTGAAGGTAACATAAACTAACTAACAACTCATAGTGGAAGGGTTTTGCATGTTGGAAAGGCATATTGCGAATGCTCGCCTGGCTGGCTACCACCCTCAAATTGAAAATCTATCGCCAAGAACTAACAGGGGATTTCACCAGCAATCCTTGAGAGACCACAACTTACCAACAGGTGAAAGTGATCAAGGAAAGACAAGACATTAGAAAAAATTTGACTGAAAACTGCAGAATTAGGAACGCCTAAATATATTAGTAACCCCAGTGTAAACGGTACAATTGCCAACAAGTCAGATAGTGGTCAAGGGCCGTGGCTTTATATTAACTATAAAATAACATGCATGTCCATATAAAAACTTCAATGCAACAATTATGCTTTCACCCTAACGAAAAAATACCACAGCATCGCTGTCTCTTTCTCACATAGAACTCAGAAAGAATAGCCGTCCTGTCAGCTATGAAAATTTATGGCACGTACACCCGCCTGACATTTGTCAATCATCCCCCATAGCTGTCAACTGTCAATGACAATTAATGATACACCATACAAAGTTTTATGGCTTTTATTGCCCGAATTGTATAAAGAAAATGATTAATGCAATCACTAATGCAAATCCTGTCGGAGCACGGAGAAGCACGGTCGCGTCTTTGTATAATTGTTATAGTTTTGTATTAAATTGATTTATTGAAGTTCGGCAGTTGCACCGTTTCTGCTAACGACCGTGGGCGGTGTAGCGAAATTAATGTACAATGGGATTTTTTGGAAATTCCCTAAATGTTCGTCTATTGTGTTGAGGTAATTGATGTTGGTCGATTTTTAGCTCGGACATTGCATATAATAACAAAATTAATATTTTTTTACTCAAACAACAAAAATATGCTACGACATATCTGTTACAAATTCACATATAAAAAGGTTACATATACAAAACTTACTATTTTCAATAAGTCGTGTATTTTCAAACTCAAGATATTGCGCTACGATTCCCTGTGTTTGAAATATCTAGGTATCTCCAGAGATACAGTAACTAAATGACAATAAAAACAATAATTATACGCGATGGAAACCATTTGTGATAAGTAATAAAAGGTAACAATAGAGAACGGGTTAAGATATTATCCCGCACATCTCTTTTATAATATATTATATATATTTAGCATGCTGGGCACGCTGCCAACTGATAGTGGGCTAGAGCATTTGGACTCCCTATGAGTCCAAATGCTTTTACTGTAGTAGCTGTAGTGTTGTATATAGTTTGTAGTATTTGTTTAATAAAGGCATACCGCCAGAGTAAAAAAAATATATATTATTATCTGCTGCAAAAATATGATTAGCCTATCCTATCATCCGACTCTCTTCACTATGGTAAAGATGGTAATTTAGATATAATGTAAGATATACAAGTATCTGTGCTTGCCAGTTGCCCAATTGTGTTTTCTAGAATAATCACTTTGTCTAAAGAATATTTACTTGCATATAATTTTACATAATTAATTTTTCAATTATAAGGTGTTACTTAAATTCCAAAATTAATTTAAGTTTTCGTTGTAACAATACTGTTATAGGCGTGAATTCATTGAAACAGTATTGTACTCATTGTCTTTGAAAAGTTGACAACCCTGCGTCACTCAGTTAAAAAGCCAGTAAAGTGTGAGACAGGCGCTCTATTAAGGTTCCGCATTGCAACAACACGATAGAGAAAGAAAAATATTGTTTTGAACATAGTTGACTTACAAAATTACGAGATGAAAATTATAGTAATATGCAGGATTCAAACCCGCGATATTCTGTACAGCCGGGGTATGCTCTAACCGCTAAGCCAACATGACATAATATGACATATGCCTCTAATTTGTCCTTTCTTTCCAAATCATCGAATAAATAAAAACTTACGTTGTTCTACAAACAAGACTAATATTTGCAATTAGCTCTAAACTTACATAATTTTATATGTAAATACTTTACTTACATTATAAATAAGCGTGTTTGGCATTCCAGTTTCATGACTTGATCAGTTTTTTAGATTGACCGCCTTTACGGATATGTTCTGAAAAAGACAACTATTTAACACAAATGATCAGTACCTATTTCACGTTTGTCACTCTTTATATATATACCAGATAGAGATATGTGACATGCCGATGGACAGACTGAGAAACAGTGACATAAGAAAGAGCTCTGTTTTGCTATTAATTTATGGCACCCTAGGTCGAAGTATAAGAATGTAGTGATTTCATTTTACTTTTCATAATGCACTTAAATATCAGATAATATAATTGATAGAACTACATAACACTTGACATGAACTAACTTGCAATCTTAAAAATATATTTGAATGCAGATAAGGAATGAATATTCTGACGCAGTCATGTGTTTATTATTAATGTCGATTTAGGATCTGAATGTGTCCCATTTAATAAATGGCACAAGTGATGAACTGAAAGCGTTTTAACATAATTATAATAAAAAAATATAACTGTTACTTTGTCGACCAAGTGTAGTGAATCTTATATGATAATGGTTAAGATAATTATACGCTGTTTTTTTTTATGGGATTGGAGGGCAAACGAGCAGGTGGCTCACCTGGTAGTAAGTGATCACCGTCGCCCACGAACATCCGCAACACCAGAGGTGTCGAGGATGCGTTGCCGGCCTTTGAGGAAGGAATATGCTCTCTTTTTTAAGACCCAGGCCCCTAAGTCGTATATGTATGGAAATAATGATTTTAAATAAATAACGTTGATTTTAATAACGTTGATTAAAAGAAATTTCAATTCTATTAACTTAATGAAAGGGGATATACGTCACCAGCAAGTGGAAGACGTCTACTGTGAAAAATAAAGGAAACATACCGACTTAGTCTACCTCTTCCAATTCGTTATCGTCACTCTAAAAATGCTGTATCCGTAGAAATATTATATTACCAACAGTACTAAATTATAAACTAAAATCTATAGTAGAAAACATAACATTTCTAATTTCACAAATCGAAAAAAAAATCTTATTTTAAAATTCGCTAAACTCTCACCGTATGCACCTGCCCAATGTCACAATTTCATTACGGCGAGATCGTCGGCGCCTGTCAACGTCATGTCAACGTCACGTCACTGTCATGTCACTGTCACGTCCGTCGCCGTCACTTACCTGCCACCGTTGCGAGTGACAGTTTGTTAATTAGAGTGTAACATAGCGTTATTATTGTGTGTTTGAATTTGTTTTAGAGATATTTTGGGACAATATCTTTTCTAGTTTTAATGCTCTGTTTACTAGTATTATGTTACTGTAACTGAGCAGTATTTGTATAATTCATTTAGCTCCTCTCCTAATTCCACGCTAAGTAGAGTTGGTAAAACAATGTTTTTTTCTTCAATCTGTTATACTCTTGAGGAAGTGCCCACCCTTTTCACTCATACCTCCTTTGTTATTTCTGTCCTTTGTATTGTTGTGTCTTTTGTCCATTATTGTGTGTACATATTTACATATAATGATCTTCAATATTTCTAGTAATGCTCCTATTTTGAAGCTTCCTCTCAAATACTTATTCTAGTTTAAGCAAACTGATGAACATTCTCATCGCCTGCCGCAGCGCCTTCTAAAGAACGGCCATCTTGCACTACGATCCCCAAGGCAACTACCTAGCGTTGGGATCAGGGCTAAGTCGGTACCTACTTAATTCGTATATTTAGTCATCGCATATCTATGACTTTGGGATTTATTAAGTTAGCCTTTTGCAGCTGCTGCTGATGGTAAATGATGATGTGGTTGAAGATGGTAAACAGATTTAACGTAGAATGGGACTTGCTCTTGAGGATTGCTACCGGACTAAACTATTTGTTGAGCCAATTTATAGTGGATATACAACAAGAAAATTCCCAAGCTCCATAAAACCACAGCCAAATCGTTATACAATTTATGTTATTGTGCTTGCATTACCTTTATTGTACTGCTTCACACCGTGGAATACAGGTGGACAGGAGATGGTGTTAGTTAACCAGATGGGTATTCGAATGGCCCACGGTGGGATTGAACCATGGAGCTCCTGCGCGGCAGTTTATATTATTTGCCACTAAGTCAGTATTGTTAAAAATCTAAACAGTGGTATTTTAATCGCTATGAAAATATGTGTTTCGGACGTCTGTTATTAGTCGTGTAGCGGGACTTCATTCATTGATCAATGACGTCGTAAAGACAGCCATACTGTACTGTATAGTACAGTATATGGCTGAAACATATAGACGTCTTATCTCACGTCGTTTCAACGTCAGTATGACATCATACACGTTGAGAATGATCATTAAAACACGTCAATACGACCCCAAATTGCTACCTAGGTAATCTAAACCCAGAGTTGCTTATTATCACTGTTCTTAGTGTTTTTTTTAATGTTATTGTGACGAAACAAGCCCGAGGCCCACCTGATGTTAAGTGAACTTACCTCTGCCTCTAACAGATGCATTTCGTGAACGACGAATTGCACTGCGCCCGCCACACTGAGACGTACAGTTGTTAGGTCTCATGTGCCTGAAATTTTACTGGCTCTCAAGGACTGCTGCCGGAACACACTGTTAGGTTATTATGTGTTATAACTTATAACAGTGATTATCACTGCAGCAATCGTCATACATAATATTTTTAAATATGTACAGCATCGGTAAAAGTAAAAATGTCTTTAAAAATGTCCCTGAGAGATTTACTACAATCCGAATAAAATCTTTTATATATACCACGATTTTGTAAGAGAAAGATTGCCTTAATTTCAGCTGCAGCACCCCATGACAATACATCATACGAGATATTAATACTGTAGTCTTATTATGGTCTGACTTACGCTTGACCGTTTTTCACATATAGATATGTTTTTTTTTATTACGGACTTTCTTACCTGTTGGTTAGTGATGATGCGGTCGAGTATGGTAAACAGGCTTAAACTATTAGGTACTGGCTCTCAAGTTGCCGGAATATATCGTTAGGTGTTTCGCGACAGATTTTCTACTTGAGGGCTGCAGCTAGCCAGGTGAGTATTTGTGAAATATTTTACCATCATGCGATGATGCTCAAGGCCGCGACGGGATTCGAACTTGGACTCTTGCGGGTAAGAGGTACCTATTGTCACTTTGCCATCACTGCTGTTGCATGGTGGAAGGGCATTTTACGAATGTCCGCCTGGCTAGCTACCACCCTCAAGTAGAAAATCTGTCGCCAAGCACCTAACGGTGTGTTCCGGCAGCTGTCCTTGATGCCAGTAATTCTAGGTATAGCCTGTTAACACCTTCGATCACATCATCACTTACCATCAGGTGAGATTGTGGTCAAAGGCTTTACTATCAGCAATAAAAAAAATAGAACCATAAGTGATGAACGTATGATCGTGCAGACTACATATACACGTAGTAAGTTGTTTGTGCAATTTGACCAAGAGCTATAGTTAAACATCCGGTTATATCAACTCGATGTCTTCTCGATGATTTTTTTGTGGTTTACTTTTGAAGGTCCCAATAAAATTAATAAGGAAACATAATAATTATCCTACGTTTGACATTATTGATAAGAGATAGTGTGAGCCCTGTTGTGTATCTAATGAGCATCAATATGCCTACTTGAAATTATCATCATCACCACTTCAACTGGAGTCTGCAACGTCCTCTATTAAACAAAGGTGTCCTTAATTGAAGGGGTTTGCCATAATCCCAATGTTTAGCAGGTGTCTTGGGGTTCGCAGTCAATGGTAACAATTCCTTAGAATATGCTGTCCACCTTCCAGTATTTTACCACACCGAATTGCATTTTACGATACGGGGGCTCAAAATCTCGCACAGTACCCCACGGCCCTTAAGTACAAAATCGTCTTTTACGAAAGGGGTGTCCAATTCTGGCACAGTACCCCACGGCCCTTAAGAAGAAAATCTGACGCCACGCACCTAACGGTGTGTCCCTACATCTGCCCTTGAAACCAGTACCTTCCAGGGTTTACTGTTATCATACTTGACCACATTGTCACTTACCAATATGTAAGATAGTGGTCAAATACTTACCAGTCAGTTGTAAAAATCATAAGTTCGAGTTAGGCTATAATATGACCACAGTGTTATACCGGAAGGTGCGATTTTTTAGGAACAGTTATCTTAAACTGCGATTCCCTAGCCGCCTGCCAAGCGTGGGGATTATGGCAAACCCCTCCTTAATGGGGGGGCTGTGTTCAGCAGTGGATAATCCGGCTGATACAGTTACAGTTATATCGCATGATGTTTTGTTGTGAAGATGCACTTGAGATAAAGTCAATCTTAACGTTACAAAAGCCTTCAATTCGTGCTTTGTCAAAAAGTGAAATATGCGCACCATTTTCCATAAGAAAAACAGACATTGCGTTCACAACACTTTCATTCATAATCAACGTTTATGGATATGTTTTAAAATCATAGAGTCAAAAGCAGTCAAGTGCACGTGGACCTATCCCAACACGGCCATGTCCAAAGCACTTATCCACTTGTGTTTCTTTGAGCTCCCCGCCAACCTTGACATGTGCGTCACGTCACAGTTACAAATGAACTATACGGTAACTAGGGGGAATTTAGGCATATAAAATGTTCAGGAAACTGAATTGAATGAAGCTAAAAAACGATTTGATATTTTTACCTCCAAACGGAGCTCTATTAATGAAATCCCATTGTCAGTTTGTCCAGTTGTCCGTTCGAAATATTATGTACCTTTATACAAATACTGCGCGTTCAGTATTTGTATAAAGGTACATAATATTTCGATTTTTAATGTTTGATTGTAATGTTCTTTTAAAAGCTATGATCAAACTATCAAATGTGGATCCCTAATAGAGCAAGGCGCGACTCGCACTTGCTTGGATGCTTGGCGACACATAGTGGCGATGCAAACTACTTATTATTCATGATTATTATACATATGGCGATACGATATTTTACCAAAAATAATTGATATTCATATTCGCTTAAGTTAGATTACTTATATTTAAACTATACAAAACTAATCTATTCATACTTCTATATCATCACAAGTGATGTGATGTAATACAATACTAATCTACAAAAACACACACAGAATTCTAAGCAATAGCTGAAATTTAGAAATTTTATTAATATTTTAATGTAATACTGGGTTTTATTTATAATAATAATATTAATAGCTCTTTAGTTCAGGTAACAGGATTAAATAAACACTGACCCATAGAAATATATACCTTACAGACTAACATAATTAAAATAATAATTACACTTTTAAACAGTTTGGGATTCATTTTCGGTCTCGCCTCCCTGTAACGCCTGTATACTACGCCTTCCGGCCAGAAGTAAGGAACTAGGAACGCATCCTTATTCTTCGCTGGAACCCGAAGCACGTATGATTTAAAAGTTTTCACACGGCTGGATTCCAGCCGTTGTAACACCACTTCAAATGGTACGCGATGTCTTTCACACCTCTCTTTAATGTATTGAAATACATCGTTCCCGGATGTTGTTGGGTCCAAACGAGCGAGATATATAGCGATGGTCGGCTCCACAGCATGAAGTACAGTTTTCTCTGCTGTAGGCGTAGCTGTGCCACGATTATTGCGCGTCGGTCTAACTCTTGATTTCTTCTTCATTTTTTGTTTGTTATTTCACTGGCTCTCAAGGACTGCTACCGGAACACATCGTTAGGTGCTTGGCGACAGATTTTCTACTTGAGGGTGGTTGCTAGCCAGGCGGGCATTCGCAAAATGCCCTTCCACCATCCGGTGAAGCTCAAGCTCTGGGCGGGATTCGAACCATGGACCTGCTGCGCGGCAGTCCATAGCCAATGCCAGAGAATCGTAGAGTACACTGATTACAATTTGCCACTTGTGCATATGATTTCTTCTGCTTCCCGGATGTTGCTGGTAAGTCGGAAGAAATCATTACTTGAGGGGGAGTCTCGATGATCGAGGCCGGTTGCAATGTTCGGTCAATATCCCGCGGTGAACCGGTGATATTTGATTCCGCGAGACTGCTGCGTGAAGCATTTTGTCGATTAGCGTATCGCACAGTCACATTATTGCGCAAAGCTATGATTTCAGTTTGCAAACTAGGAACCACAGCATTCGATTTTTCCAATTGTTGCTTCAAATCGTGACCTGCCTTATAAAGGATATCATTCGATTGAAGTCCATGACATCGGACATATCCTTTAAAAGGCAGGTCACATCGATTGAGGAAAAATCTACCGGTGGTAACAAATGGAGGTCCCTGGCGACATAGGTCACTGAAATCTCATCAGGATCTGTTTCCTTGAAAACCCTGATGATGTCTTGCAGGTTTTTCTTGCCGCTATCATCTTTTTGACGTGTTTCTATCCGCACCGACGTCTTGGCAGTGTCCGCTAAGACCTCCTTGGCTGCGAGGATGTCTGCCTCCTTGTAGCTAGACAGACATATCTGCTGCAAAATCAGCTCGTCCATGACGTCCAGCTTGTTCTGCACGAAGCCATCACGGACCAACAACTCGTTGATCACGAGGGTGTCCAAACGCGTAGATTGCGCCGTCACCGTTTTACAGCGCTCATGTAAACGCCGCGCCACGCCAAAAGTAGGTCGGCATTAGAGAAGTCGTCAATCAATATTTGAAGCGACTGCCCTTGTCGGTGGTTTGAACGTTACTGATTATTTACAGGAGGGCTCCGTACCAACACAAAATGCACAAAAAATCGTTTTCTTTTCTCATATATTTTGAAGCAGTGATGGCTCAGTGGCATTGGCTATGGACTGCCACGCAGCAGGTCCATGGTTCGAATCCCGCCGCGGGCTTGAGCTTCACCGCATGGTGGAAGGGCATTTTGCGAATGCCCTGTATCTGGCTAGCAACCACCTGTCACAAAATCTGTCGCTAAGCACCTAACGGTGTGTTCCACCAGCAGTTCTTGAGAGCAAGTGAAATTACAGGCACATGAGACTTAACAACTATGGCTCAAGGTGACGGGCGCAGTGCAATCGTGAATTGTGACGAAATGCATCTGTTATAGGCAGATATTAGTCAACTTAATATCAAGTGGGCCTCGGGCTAGATCCGACACAATAAAATTAAAAAAAAAAAAAAAAAAAAAAAAAAAAAAAAAAAGGAAATATATTTAAATCCTTGGAGGTTAGTCCAATCTGCAGTTGGTAGGTTTTCAGTATATCTTATTTTACGTAAGATATTGTAACAAATTTGTACCAAGCTTGACGCTTGTATATATTACCGTTTTTACGATACAGAAAAGGCAAATATACAAAAATCATATTGCTTGTTGGGGGGCCTCTTTGCCTCTTTTATTTTCATATTTTGTTATGATTATTATTTTTTAGACAATCTGCTCTTTGAACATTTCAACCGGCTCATAATTACCGTTCTTAAGATACAGCCCTTTGAAGCCCTTTGAAGGTGGGACGACGGGACGGAGACGGACATTGGACATAGTAATATGGTCCCATATTTTTAGTACAGAACCCTAAACAGAAATTATTATACAATAATTTATATCAATTAAATAAAATTGTAAGCATAAAATGGTGTGAGATTATCAGTGTGGCGTGTAAATAAATGTTGCCATTAAATTTCATTGCGTTCATGATATTAAACGAATTACCCCAACGTACTTTACTTATGTTGATGGAATCGATCGCTCCCACGACGTAGATAAGGTTATGACTGTGCCACAGATTCATCAGTAGTCAGTTTGTAAATGGTGAGTATGTTTTTGTCGTCGGCACCACTTGCGTCTTGTTAAGTCGCGGGCGTGTGAGCGCCCTTTTGTTTTTTTTGGAATTGTGTGGATAAGACTGCAAAAGTGATATTAGTTTTCCTTCAGTACCAACTACTGAATGAATTTGTTCCGTATCCTCCTTCCAAGAGGACACAGAACTAACCGTACACGACAACTAAGGGAAAAGTGTTATGAATTGCCAACATGCTCTTACTGCAACGTTCCCACTAGTTCAACTGGACAGTTCCATGATGGAAACAGTGGGTTATTTTTTCCTTTACTAGTGCCATGGAAATCTCATGTCGTTGGAGTGAGTAAATGTTGCTGAACATGGTCATAGATTACATATCAGGGACTCATTTCGAATGCACACGGAAGTATAATCGCACTTTTTATATGAGAAAAGGCCTTTAAAAAGCCGTTAAAAAATTGTATATGTAAGGTACTTAAATACTAAGCCGATATTGATAAAAATTGGCATTACATAAAACCCGAAAAAAACTAATACTACTATTATTGATTACAGAAATACTGCTATCGTGATACAAAGCTATATACCAAGGCTAGGTAGCAACAAGTGCGTCAACGCAATTATTCCGATGGTAGTAAATTTATAAGTCTTATAACCTTAGTTCACAGATTTAACTAAAGTAAAATTTGTTACGGTACCTAAGAAATCCACCTTGGAGTGCCGGGTTAGAATTGTACCTCTCCATATATTCCCGTGGGTGTCGTATGAGGCGACTAAGGGAAAAATACTGGAAGGTGGGCAACAGCGCCTTCCAAAGAACTGCCATCTTACACTGCGATCCCCAAGCCGCCTGCTTAACGTGGGGATTATGGCAAATACCTCCTTAATAGAGGAGGCTGTGTTCAGCAGTGGACTATCCGGCTGATACAGTACGGTACCTAAGAAATATCAAGTGGACGAACGAATAATAACATTATACAACAATATAGGGTAAAAACGATTTGGTCCTACACCATTCTTTTGAAAACGAATAACACATTCATTTTCCAGCACGTACCCAACGGCAAAACAGCGTATCCATCCTATTCCTTTGCCCGCCATTACTCTCGCAAGTTCACCGCGCCTGTCCTGACAATTGATTTATGTCAGTCAAGTCTCGTCACAGAGGCGACTGCGCGCGCGCATCTGTGCCTACCGACGAGACGCCTGAGTAAACATAGAGCAAGTGGTAGAGAAGTGAACAACACGAAAAGGATTTTCAGGCACATTATTTACAATTACGCAAGATTAAAATCTAAATTCTTACTTGTTTAGCATGGGATTAAAATTTTCACCCGCACCGTATGATACTGCCTCATTATTGTTCCCCTTTTTGCATAATTTACTATTATCTGTAAATGTTACTAGAAGAATTAAAAGCTACTTTTATATTATTCTTAATATTCTTTTAATTATATCCCATACTAATCGTTTTGACTTAATAATTTTGAATATAAATAATTCAAACCAAATGCGATATTAATATCAAGCACATGCAAGCATAATTTCACCTATTGGTATTTAAAATGTGACAAATCTACGTTTGTATAAAAAGCGCACACATGCAATAGCTTTAAGCATTCATCACTTACCATCAAGTGACATAAAAGTCAGAGACAAGTCTATCGGCAAAAGAGAATATAGGCCAGCGCAAGTTTATACATTTTTTTTTTATGCCTGATAGTGATAGGTCATCCTTTGACCACTATCTCAACTGATGGTAAGTGATGATGTGGTCGAAGAAGTTGTTCAGGCTAACCTAGAAGTACTGGCTCTCAAGGACAGCTGCCGGAACACACCATTAGGTGCTTGGCGACAGATTTTCTACTTGAAGGTGGTAGCTAGCCAGGCGGGCATTCGCCAAATGCCCTACCACCATGCTCTAACGACTGCCACCCTAAGACAACAACCGGGACCGACGGCTTAACGTGCCGTCCGAAGCACGGAAACGCTCAGTAGTAATGTCACTAGCGGTCACCCATCCAACTCATGACCACGGGCGATGTTGCTTAACTTTGCTGATCGATTGAGAACAGCTAAGTAGACTTCGCTACGAGCGCTTCGATTATCTATAATGAAATGTCACTAAACTCTTTTAAACTTAAAAATTTAAACAAAAACTAAGTATCAATTTTTTAATAACGATTTTTTAATTTGTACTAATTGTTTGTTTGATTATATTGGTAATTCTTTACAACAGTAGTATTTAGGACTTTGCACGTGTTATGATAATGTATATACGAGTATATTGATAAAATATCAACTACTTGTGCAGATATTAGCAAATTAATTGAAAAACTGTTATTGTCATTTTTCGCAGTGTCATCAGTCTTGTGACTGATACAGTGCATCTAATTACTTTTAATTATACTGATTGTCCAATTGATAGATCGATTCGTATCATACTGTTAGTTTAATCATAATTTATTATAGGATTCAAAGGCTAATCTAGATTAATACCAAGATTGTGTACTGTGAAAAACATTATGCAATTTTTCATTTTTGGTAAAGAATCTAAATCCTATTTGACGATGTTAACAATCGAAAAAAATCATGCCATTTTTTAATAATGTTTGAGAATACATAATTTTTTTATTTAAAATTCAAAATTTGCTAGTTAGTGTTGCCTTCAGAAGCAATTATGTACTACAAATTAAGATTGCCTCTGGGGTTGAAAACTACCCAAATATGGCCCCAAAAACAAAATTTTTATAGGGTAGTTTTTAGTAATATTTTAAATCTTGTTTGTATCAGAGTACGATAATTCACCCCAAATGGAAGTCAGTGCAATATTAAATACTTTTTAAAATTAAAATAAAATAAGCGCTACGAAATTACTGCACTAAAAAGTATAGTAGTTTTGTTTTAGTATTGTAATTTGCTAACAAGATGAATAATTCGCCTAAGGTACTAATGACCATCGACAAGAGTTTCAATTGCCACTAAACTCAACTAATTTCAATAAAATTTAAATGGGACCAACTTGGACGTAAAATCAATCATTGTAATCGATTCATAATTGACGGAGTTGATGGAGTAATAGCGTAATAAAAAAAATACAGTACAATTGAGAACCTTCTACTTTTTGGAAGTCGGTTTTAATTGTTAAAGATATCAATATGTATGTAGATTCAGATTGGAATCAGTCTCTATTTCTGCTTCCGCAAACTGTACATTCTGGCATAAAGACAAGCAGGCCTTGAACAAATCAACCATATTCTTGAATTTCTCTGGAGCTGTTAAAAGTAGGGGTCACACTTACCATCTGCAGTGTTGTGCTTAATATTTTATAACCTCAAACCTTAATACATTATTTCATAGAAATATGAGATATGTGAGAGTAAACTAAGTTAAGACTATTTTTTCAACTCTCATGCTCGTAAAGATATTGTTTATGCCCGACGTGAACGTACTAACTGCTTTTTATGCTCTAGTGCTATTTTTTATCCATAGGTGCATATACATTTAATAATATTTAAAATTATTCAAAGAGGTTCAGTTTCAGATTACGGGCTCAGCTTAGAAATAAAAAAACGCTTCTTGTTTTGTCTTCTTTTCTGAGAACCAGAGGTATTATCTCTGGTTTCTTTGATCTGTGGGCGTTATTAAAAACCCAGATATATTATTTCCAAAACAATGACACTCAAAACTCGAGTAGAACATTGTTTAAATATCAGTTCCAATTTCAATTAAAGGTGGTATTTATATAACTACTAATATGATTTTTTAATAATAACAAATATTAAAAAAATATTGACGAAAACATTCAATTATGATTTTAATAAAACACTTAAAATTAGTAAAAATATATTTAGTGACACTTTCGCCTAATTTTCTTGTTAAGCCGACGTGACGTCACAAACACCACGCAGCCAAAACGGAAAAGTTTTCGACGCGTTTCGCTTCTACACGAAACATCCTCAGGAGGTCTTGACTCTACGTGCGCATAATTGTAAAAGTAATTTGTTTCTGCTGTGTGCCAAAACCCATTTTAGCCACGATTTATCATCAGACGTAAAATTGCCTTTGGCCCGGGCTGTTAAATGTCTTTTTTTATGCATGATAGGTAAGCCTTTGACCACTATCTCACCTGATGGTAAGTGATGATGTGGTCGTAGATGTTGTTCAGGCTAACCTAGAAGTACTGGCTCTCAAAGTGCAAATAACAAGTCTTAGCTAAATTACTTGTTATTTGCACTCTTTGTAAAATCTAAACGTAAATATTAGTTAAAGTGTTCTCACATAAGCATTCATCCCATCTATATTCTTAGCCTTATACTTTTTCTTTGACACCGAAAATTTCTTCAACCAAAGAAAATAAGCGATTCGTCAAAACCTAAAATAGTAAGGATAAGTTTGCGGGAGTGCATACTTACACAAAAAAAACTCTTCG
Source organism: Plagodis pulveraria (assembly GCA_963890685.1). Lineage (NCBI taxonomy): Eukaryota > Metazoa > Arthropoda > Insecta > Lepidoptera > Geometridae > Plagodis > Plagodis pulveraria. Next base: position 33,268,323 of record OY982957.1, read on the forward strand.
TTAGAACTACTTAACTTAATTTCTAACATCTGTGTAGATAGAGCTTGGTCGTAAAATGAAGATTACTGTTTGATTTATTATATAATATTTTGATGTGTTTAAAAGGCTCGTGAGAAAATGTGTTTTTGATATTGGAAACATCGGGAATATAAGGTAGTTTCTCTAAGGGTAAAGTTCTGTGTCTGATATTAATGTCCTTTACAAAAAACATAATATAGTTTCGTTCTATATTCATTGGGGCACTTGAAAGAAAATATCGACATAGAGAGGGAGCGTAGAGCACTGGCAGTCCGTGGAAATATGATCGCACGCAGGTTTGCAAATGTTTGCTGCCCGTTTTGACTGTTCCATCCAGCACAAATTGATGTCTGTGCTCATGGGACAGAGGTTATAGTCTATTTTTGAATCGTTGTGTGTAATTATTATAATGTATCTATGATATCAATTAATTATTTTGTTTTATGGATTCGTGTGAACTGAGATAAATGACATTATTATATTATTGTTAACACTGGTGGTGAAATGAGTATAATTTTGTACCAATAAGCAACTGGGACTAAGAGTTTTAATTTACCGTTAATGGTGAATTAGGAAGTATTATTATATCTCTGGTGGTAAATGGAGACGTCTGTGGGTTCATTGGCACACTAGAGTTTTTTTTTTCATGTTATTGTGACGGATCAAGCACAAGACTCACCTGATATTAAGCGGAATAACCTCTGCCTATAACAGATGCAGTTCATCACAAGTCACGAATTGCACTGCGCCCGTCACCTTGAGACATAGTTGTTAAGTTGCCTGTGTGACAGTGTGCCTGTAATTTCACTGGCTCTCAAGGACTGCTGCCGGAACACACCGTTAGGTACTTGGCGATAGATTTTCTACTTGAGGGTGGTCGCTAGCCAGGTGGGCATTCGCAAAATGGCCTTCCACCATGCGGTGAAGCTCAAGCCCGTGGCGGAATTCGAACCATGGACCTGCGGCACGGCAATCCATAGCGAATGCCACTGAGCCATTACTGCTTCATCAGAATGGATTGGTACGTGTTTAGTGCAATTTAACGGCTGGTGATAGGTGATGATGAAATGGGCCTAATGCGTGATGTACACTTGTCATGATGGTGAACCGATTTTGATGATTATTATTTTATTTATAAGCTGGTGCTTACCGTGTAGTCCTATTTAAGTTTCATCAAAATCGGTCAAAAAGTGTTTTCCTATCTTGATGATAAAGTTATTGACAGTGAATGACAATTGATCCCCTAAGTAGCAAGTCACAAAAAGAGTGAAAATTTTTTTTCCCCAAAATGCAACCGATTTCAATATTTAAAAGTGTGAAATAATTGGTCAAAGTCGGTACCATGTGCACAATATTGTGAGCTTGGCGACAGATTTTCTACTTGAGAGTGGTCGCTAGCCAGGCAGGCATCCGCATAATGCCCTTTTGGGCAGCGCTGCGCGGTAGTCCATAGCCAATCCCAATGAGCCATCACTGCTCCAAAAATTGGATTTCGATAAAATTTTAAGAATCAGTGAAACATGATTGCTTGATAAAGAACATTGAAGGTAAATTTATTTTTAAACAATTGCACTAGTCAGTATGATGGTGATAACAAAAAGTCGTGTCAAAATATTATGATTTTTTTCTTGTTGATGAACTGGAATGTAATTGATAACTACCATTGTTTTGTCTAAAATTTTGATCCAAAATGTAAACGCAGAAGGTATCACAGGTGGAAAATGATAATGTGTGTAAAACGGGATCAAGCTTGCCCTGATTAAACTTATTCTTCTGAACTGGTACTTCCGGATTAAATTCAAATTTCGAATACACATATTACTATTGTCAGCCAGACAATAACAATCGATAATAACCTATAATAAAACTGTGGAATTTACTCATTACCCGTGGGGTGCTGGGTTAGAATTGCACCTTCCCATATTTTCCGTAGGTGTCATGCGAGGCGACTAAGGGAAAATACTGGAAGGTGGGCAGCAGCGTCTTCTAAAGAACTGCCATCTTACTCTGCGATCCCCAAACCATCTGCCAAGCGTGGGGATTATGGCAAATACCCCCTATTAGGGGAGGCTGTGTTCAGCAGTGGACGACTCGGCAGATACTGTATTTACTCATGGGTTCCAGGACTTGACAGCGAAACACAAAACACTATCAACATCACAATCGTGAAATGTATACACAATTTTGTAAATATTTTAACGTACCTACGTACAAATATTTTTTTACTACGTTCGTTTTAAGTTATGTGTATAATTTAAAAGATTATTCGGGTCAGGAATCATTCCATGTGTAAGTTTCAAGAGTCAGAACTGTTCAATTTCATTGTCAACGGACAGTAATCAATACTGGTTGAAAATTGAAACTAAAAGAGTTGAGAGTCACCACTATAATGGCCCGGTGCTTACTTTCGTACAAAATAAACTTCAGGACTGTGTGGTTCAAGACAAAAGCTTTCAGCGAGTTATTCAATGTATCCGCGCGGTAGTAAAATTATATAATAAATATTTTAAAATAACCGCCGAATGATTAATGAATAATAAATTGTACAGCAAATCGGGACCTCTTCCAGTTGAGGCATTTAATTATTTTGGTAAAATAATTAATACTATGAATTGCAAATATACAAATTGAAGCCCATCGATAATTTCATGTTCTCCTCTAATTAAAATGCTTTAGTATTTTTTCCATCACATAATTATAGTATACTCTGATACAACTGACTGATGGATGCAACCAAGAAAACTCAATCACAACGCACACGACTTCTACAAGGATGAGACTGAGACTACTTTTATGGAAATTTAGGTTGTGTTATATATTATTGATGAATAGGTAGGAAAAATATAAACCGGTACTTACTTATATAATTTTAAACTAAAATAACATATTTGTTATAAAAACTAACGTGGTTTTCACTCATTTTCGTAAATAAAACGCCCGCGTTGACGTCTCGCTGAGTGCTCAGCGAGACCTCCGGTGGTCTTTTTCAAGCCTACCTTGAAAACGACCACCGGACGTGGTTGAAACTATAGTCAGAGTTATCTGACTTATTCACGTGAGTTTCTCGTATTATTTACTACAATAAAATAACATTGTTTCAGTAACATATCCGGACTCGGACACATTTGTCCAATGAACACAATATTCAGTTGTCTAAAACTGATCTGAATCAGATAATAAATATTGACTTATCAGTCATACCCACCTACATCCATAATTTTCGTTTTTTTTGTCTATAGACGTCTGTTTAATATCGTTCCTTAAACCAAATTTTACCCTCCAGTCTTACCCGCCACCGCTCTAACCTTCCATCTCACCCAACCCACCCCGGTTTCGTGCACACGTCAGTCACGACCCATCAATCAATGTTCAACGTGACTGTACCACTCATATTTCAGTACCACCCTCCCTGAACCCCCAGCCTTATTGCGACGGTGTAGAGTTCAAAATACACCGGAAATTAGGGTACTTTTTCAATCGATTAAGTGCTGTACCGGCTAATGAGTTGAACGTCATGAGGAATGGTTATGAAAGGTTGGAAATTAAACTTGTGTTTTGAGAAATGAGTTTACATTGCTGCTGATTTTTTATAGGTCTGGATAGCTGAGTGACGTGACGACCTTGACGCCATGTTGAAGAGGTGTGTCTGTTGGAAGTGACGTAAGCGTCACGTCCAAACCGCGACGCTCCAACATGTGCTCAGGGACAGCTAATTTAAAATGTGTTAGAATGACTCTCTTATAGTCTGGAGTTACCACTATATCCGGTTCATGGCATTAGAGTCACCCCATATAACATAAAACCTAATCTAATACGGGGAACTATCTTTTTAGGCTCCTTTCATTGTAATTTGGTAAAATAGTATATTATATTTTCTAATCCGTTTTTTTGTATAGAACTCTAATACCACAAAACAAGCTCGCGTTTCGTACAGTACCGAGACTACCGAGGCAATACCTACGTCGTCGTGCATTACAATAAAAAAATAAAATCAAATAAATAAATACACCTACAAAAATTGGAAAATGGTAAAAATAATCATGTATAAAACTAAAATATTTGGAGTTTATAAATAAAAAAAATTAAAGGATCAAAACGGGCTTGGATCTGATGATTTTCATCAAATGTTCTGGAAAAAATAAACCTAAGCGAAGAGGTTAAATTGGTGAAATGTAGTTTTTGAATATTGCAGGTAACTTACAACTTTTGCGTGACAGAAGCTATTTTTAAGTATTAATATTTAATATTGGACGAATTTTGGATAAAACTTACCCCTTCGAGCCTCGTCACTTCATTGACCCTTTCTCGACATTGATTGACACGCGATTGACAGCACTCTGTATTGAGGCTACTCGATTGTCAGCCCTGTGTTTGATACCATACAAAAAACTATAAAGTACTTAAAACTTTTGCATTCTGTTTTTTTTCTGTTCTTATTTAATATTCTTGGACTTTATTTCGTATTGATTTTATCAAGTTATTATAGATATGGAGCACAAGTTAAATAATGTCAATTTATGGTATTAAAGTTTTATTTTACAGAAATAATTGCAATTTACACATATATTATATTTGAATTGTGATTGTATGCATGAACGCCCGTTATTCAGTCATTACGTGAGATATATGCTTGAAATGATTAGAAAAATATATAAAATTAAGTTATTGGGATGATTTTGCAATCAACATTTAAAAAAACTTAAGTAGAGGTATACACAAGTTTGTTCTTGAAGAAGAAGACCGTTGAGTTTACGTAAAATGTCCCTATTTCTATATAAATACATCTATTATTAGGTAATTTGTGTCTTAATATCTAGTCTATTATACTATTTCTGTCCTAATACATATTAAAAATGGAGAAAAGAAAGATTGAGTGAAATAGTGTTGAAATAAAAAAAAAATGCCTTATGATATATAAGTATGTACCCTGTGGGATGCCGTGTGTGTGTGTGTGTGTGTGGTAAGAAGGGAATAATACCAGAAGGTGGACAACAGTGCATTCTGAAGAGTTGCCATCTTACTGTGCGATTCCCAAGACACCTGGCAAACGTGGGAATTATGGCAACCTCTACCTTCTCTACCTTTTTATTTGAGCTTGTCCGTCTTTTTTGAGATTTGGGGGCCAGGAATCTCTAATAACCAAGCTCCCATGGCCGGATTAAAATCATCAGAATAATCATTCCCTACGAGGGGCTGGTGTCAGGTATGTAAGGTAAGGCCAACCAGTCAAAAAGTTTATCTGGCTGTGTTGTTAGAAAAAAAATATATAGGGCCGACCCCAAATACGTTAGATAAGGGTAAAAAGATGATGAAAGTATATATAAACTCACTTCAATCACCACAATAATAAAATAAGACAAAGAAACAGCGACATCTAAATTAAGACCGTTACTTAAAATATCCAAGCATTCTCTAATTAGCCGACACTGTCTAACCCTAACCTACCGCACTTGCAAAACGTCAAAAACATCTTCGGTCTGAAATACCCCCGCCATTTCATGCAACCCGTCAATGTCACTCAACGTCGCCTGATTTATAGACGGGTATATTTATACATAGGAGTCTTGCAGACCCGGGCGGAAGTGTTAGCCATCAGTCATCGTCAGAGATCGGTGGAGGGTTAAGTCTGGACGATGAATGACGACTTTTTCGGGTCTTATTTATGACAAGTATTTCATGTGTTGGTAACTGAAAACTGAAGTAAAATTTGTGAATAAATGAACTTAATTATAAATAGTTACTATCTTTTGGGAGTTATTTGTTAGTTTTGGCTGTAATTTGTGTTTTGGCTAAAAGTTGCAGTAGTTTAGTTTATAAGATTCGTCTTCTTATATTTTATTATTCGGTTAGTTTTGTTTTTCAATACTCTATTATTGAATGACATCTGATTGTAAATGATATTTTGCACTGCCTCATAAGTTTCTATACATTCACTAAATGTTACTGATAAATAAATATATCTGTTTATGTCTTCCATCAGGGGTTATAAGAATAGCTTATTTATTTTAAATTTAAACTATTTTTAAATTTATTAACAATATAATTCTAACATATTCAATATGAATCGAATACGTCTAACCGGCGCGATGGTTGCTAAAAGCTCAGCTATTTGCTGAAGGTATATTTTCTTGTTGATAATTTTGATATTTATTTGAAAATAATGTATAACATTAGTTTGCCACGATTCAAAAACAAAAATATTGTAGTAGTTTTGCACACTCGTATGATAACCGAGCGATAATAGCTATGGATTGCCATGCTGCAGGACCATGGTTCGATCCCCACCGCCAGCTCGAGCTTAATCGCATGGTAGAAGAGCATTTTGCGAATGCACGCTTAGCTAGCTACCACCCTCAAGTTGAAAATTAAGCATTTTACACACACTTAACAATTATTTACAAAAAAATTTTGTCAGATGAAGTACAGTAGCAGTTATATAAATGCGGGTTCGATTCTCATATGAATTTCAAAATTATGTAAGTGATGACATAAAACATTAAAAAACATGTCCTCTCTAAGGCATATTACTCAGTAGTTATATAGTTTCAATTAGAAAATCTGTCGCCAAGCACCTAACAGTGTGTTTCAACAGCAGTCCTTGAGATCCAGTAAAATTACAGGCACATGAGCTTTGACAACTGTATGTTTCAGTGTGACGAGCGCAGTACAACTCGTCACTTGTGACGAATGTATCTGTTATGGGCAAAGGTTAGTCCGCTTAACATTAAGTGGACCTCGTGCTTGTTTCGTCACAATTACATAAAAATAAACTGAATGAAAAAAGTATATTGAATTTTGACACATAAAATTATTTGATAAATTATTATTTAACATTACGTACATCCTGTCTTCTAATATTGATGTACCTGACAAGGTTTATTGGACTATGGACGTTTATATAACATCTTCTACTGTAAGGAAGCAATATAAAATCTTGAATCTTGATTACATATATACATATGTTATTGGAAACATGCTAAAAACCTCTTAGAGTATGTTGTATTGACATGCGATAGTACTTGAAACTATTTATAACCTCAACATCTTTTATAAAAACAATAACTGTTATAATGTTTAGTGTCAACATAAAAATAGAGAGCTTCACACAACGAGCCCAAAGATACCTAACTACATTTTCCCTCTTTTAACGTATGGATGGAAATGTATGGAAAAACAAGCAAGACTAAGGAGGTAGGTCGCTTGCTAAGCTATCAATTGTGGCAAAACTGGGTCATTCCTACTCGGTGTAGGTGACGGATAGCTGGCCGATTGTTTCCCAGATCTGTTTCGATTACAAGTGCGACCCGCGGCCCGCGACCCGCCGCGGCCCGCGGCCCGCTCGTCAAGCGAACGATCAGATTGTGATCGCTATAAATGATTGACTCGCCTCTCGCCAGGTTACCGTAATAAGTGGATTGATGTCGCTCGCCGCCCCGTCATTTGTCTCGCCTATTCTGCTTCAAAGGCTGACGAAAAGTGTTTCTTTTTCACTCGAACACTGACTGAGTGTTTTTGTTATCACAAAGCTTAGTTTGTTGCATTTGTTTTCAGTGTTTTATTATCTACGTAATTTGTGTTTGATTTCGTTTCCTTGTGATTAGCGTCATGTTCATTTAACATTACGGATGATATAATTAGACGCGACTGACTTGTGATAATTTTATTGTGATATTTTTAATAAATATTGCAAAAAGCAGTAGCCGTTCTTCTTTATGTAATTGTGACGGAACAAGCACGAGGCCCACCTGATGTTAAACGGTAATAACAGAGGCATTTCGTTACAAGTGACGAATTGCACTGTGCCCGTCACACTGAAACAGTGTCAAGTCTCATGTGCCTGTAATTTTACTGGATCTTAAGGACTGCTGCTGGACACTGGTAGTTGCTTGGCGACAGATTTTCTTTTTGAAACTATATATTCGCCGACTGAGTAATATGCCTTAAAGATGAGATGTTTTTTAATGTTTTATTAAACTTCATGTCATCACTTACATACATTTTAATTTCATATGAGAATCGAACCCGCGTTTATATTACTGCTACTGTACTTTATCTGATTTTCACAAAGTAACGCCTTTATCTACTAAATTAGTAACACACTTATTAGCTTAAATAAATGTCTCTCAAAAGCAAATATATAAGACGAATTATTATTAATTTCAATATAACTAATTATGAATGGTCCACTTGCCGGGCAATCTCTGGTGTTGCTTGACACGCTTCGTTATGTGGTCTAACGTTACTACACATGTTTTCTTTTTAGACCCACCAACTTATCTGTTCAGGTGACAGAAAAAAGAAATAAAACTTTCCCTCAAATTGTGACAGTCTGTAGTTGATTTCCATGACCAGTAGCGCCCTCGAAAACTGCACAGTTAAGTTGGTGGTACTATAGTCTTTGGTACACATGTTTTCTTTTTATTTGTAAGAAGGTACCAAATATAATATTTAAATTATTGGTACCTAATTATTTATATTTTTTAAAGTTTTCAAACTCTCTTTTTGAAAAACTTTTTAGCATTACTCTGCAAATATTTTATGTTATTATATTCCTGCTGAGTCCTGTTTTACATTTTAGAAACAATGTTTGAACTTGGGGATTTATTAATTTTATGAACTATATTTGTTCAATATGTTACATTTGGTATCGGCTGATACAGTTTAGTTTAGTTAGACAAGGGATAGAAAGTCAAAAGGACAGTAATTAATAACTTACCTTAAAGATTAAAGCTTCAACCAAACAATATTTTTTCAATATGAAAATTTAGTAGTACTACTGAATATTCTGTCAAATATATCTTGTTTAAATTTGAAGAATACCTATTTGATTTAGATTTATAAGTAGCAATAAATTATTTCTATATAAAATTACAAATTAACGAGAGGAAAAATTACTTTTTCGGTGTGATTGTGCGGTTGGGGTGGATGACGCGGGTTCGAATCCCGCACATGACTGTAAATGTTCCTTTTGTGGATTTGTAACATTTTTGTTTTTGTAATATTTTTCCTTGATATCTAACACAGTTGACGTAAGCAATACCCAGATACAGCACAAACACTAAGTATACACTACAACATAAGCTACACAACTACAAACCTTTCATTCAAATCTCTTCTTTCGAGTTCCACTAGCGTCACTCCAGAGCAAAATTGAAAGCGAGGGTACTCGAAAACAAACGCCCCGCGACATCTGTCCCCGCCGTCACGGTGCCACTGATGGATGGCGGGACATGTGTCCATTATCGCCCGCACACCGGACAAAAGACGGGACAAAAAACGTGACACTGTCATTAATCAAATTATATGCGATTTCGGTGCAATAAATTTGCACGGCGATAAATTTCGCAGTTTTGTATTGATATAGATTTGTGTTAGCGGAAGGTGAAATTATTGAAATTATTTGAATGTACCCTACATTCAAATGCTTGGCATTTAGATCAAATACGATCGCCAAAAGTATTGCCATATATTAAATCAGTTACAAAAAATACTTGCCGGATATGTATTAAAATTAAGAAAAAAATAACATTTTTTACTATTTATTAATTTCGAACAAAACAATAACATCAATTAGTAGACTGGTTGTTTTTTTTGGTATCTAGCCTTTGACACTATCTCACCTGATGGTAAGTGATGATTTGGTCGAATATGTTGTTTAGGCTAGACTAGAATTACTGGCTCTCAAGGACAGCTGGACAGCTGCCGGAACATATCGTTAGGTGCTTGGCGTCAGATTTCCAACTTGAGGGTGATAGCTAGCGGGCATTCGCAAAATGCCCTACCACCATGCAAACGATTCCACGATTTAATTTATTTCAAATTATTTATAAAGCAATGTCTTATTCATACAGTTGTTACTGTATTAATAATAATTATGATAAGATGTACGAAATTCATTATTTTCAAGTATGAATGCGCATTTTTTGAACAATCTTGTTCTAGGCCTCGCTCATTTAGGATTGGGTAACAATTGCAACTGTACACATAAAAAAAGGGTATTGATCATGCACAGCTTCTGAAATATATTGTTAAACGGCGATTTCATCGTATTTGCTGGTTATAAAGAGGATGTCAAACATAATTTCAGATTCGTAAATTTAGTTTTTGAAATATTACCTGTAACAAAAATAGTCTAAAATTAACCACCTTTTTCATGGTAATTTGACGAAACATTCACGATGCCTTGTGACGTTAAGCGGTAACCTCTGCCTACTAAAGATGCATTTCGTCATAAGTGACGAACTGAAACTGTTAGAGGCTTGGTGACAGGTTTTGTATTTGTGGATGGTTGCTAGCCAGGCGAGCAATTGCAAAATGCTCTTCCGACATGCGGTGAAGCCCAAGTGGTGTTGGGGATCAAAGCATAGACCTGCGGCACATCAGTCTATAGCTATTGCCACTCGGCCACCAATGTTTCAACACCTTGACTGCCCCCCATTTACGTATACGGTACCCCCATACGCGTGCCATACGGTGTGATGTTATTATAGAGTCCATAATATAGTAGCGGGTTAGCACAAATATGCATATACCCACCTTATAGGATATACGAGTGGCACTCCAGGATACTGTACTGTACTGTATCAGCCGGATTGTCCACTGCTCAACACAACCTACCCCGTTATGGGGGGGGGGTTTCCCATAATACCCACGCTTGGCAGGCGTCTTGGGGACCGCAGTGGGATATAACAGTTCCTCAGAAAGTGCTGCTGCCCACCTTCTTGTGTGTTACCCTTAGTCGCCTCTTAAGACACCCACGTGTAGAGATTGGGGGGCTACCTTCTAATCTGGCACCCCACGGGCAGCCCGGCATCCCAGGAGCCACCCAGCACCCCACGGGCGGCACCATATTATTACAAGTAACATTGAAAAAATTGATAACTCAATTCAATACTGTTAATGAATATTGTCTTTTTATAATATTAATATATATTTTATAAATTACCTATATATATACTTAAGTTACTTTGTAAGTAAGCATTATTCAAATTTAATTATTCACGTTTTTATTTAAAAGTTCAGGCATTTTATAAGATTCATCCAGATTGTGGATGAAATTATCAAACTCATCAGCTAGCACCACTTAAGACCAGCATCTTCAGACATAGTTCCGGAAACTAACTCTCACTCAAGTGAATAGATTTCTTCTAGATTGACATGCTTCACGTCTAGGTTCACTCTTCAGGTACTTCGTCGCTTACTCACTGGTGAGTTTTTTTTTAATGTTATTGTGATGGAACAAGCTCGTGGCCCACCTGATGTTAAGCGGACTAACCTCTGCCTATAACAGTCTACATTTCGTCACAAGTTACGAATCGCACTGCGCCCGTCACCTTGAGACATACTTGTTAAGTCTCATGAGCCTGTAATATCACTGGCTCTCAAGGACAGCTGCCGGAACACACTGTTAGGTGCTTGGCGACAGATTTTCTACTTGAGGGTGGTCGCTAGCCAGGCGGGCATTCACAAAATGCCCTTCCACCATGCGGTGAAGCTCAAGCTCTGGGCGGGATTCGAACCATGGACCTGCTGCACCGCAGTCCATAGCCAATGCCACTGAGCCATCACGGCTTCAACATTTTTTATTCCTTATAACTATAATCTAGGTGTTTTCAAATCTAGAATAAATAATTTAATATTGTTAGGTTTGCAATAACGCCTGCTATTTGTGATTTTGTTATAGAATAAATATATTTCTTCTAGACCGACGTGCTTGCACATCTGGGGTTACTCTTCGGGCACACCGTCGCTTACCAAATGGGTGAGCTAGCTGCCAAACCTACAGATATTTGGTAAATAAACTGGTAATCATGTTTACTAAGCAGTAGTGATACATAAAATAATACCACATGTAAATTAGACTTCACTTTGTTGATAATCACAATGTTCTAATATCCAAGTAATGTGCGAAAACACCTGAACACCCCTTTGTCCATTTTAACCATAGAAACGTCACTGACGTCAGTAGTGACGTTGACGGATGAACGTCCCACGACCCAAGACGGGCTTATATATAAATACTAACATCAGCAACAGCCGTCCGTCAAGCAGTGTGACACAAAGTCGCATGATGCGTATATACAATCTATTTGCAGGTAGCTATGGACTGTCAAATATCCACCCGTTGTATTAAATAAATAAGAACGTTCCAAACTAGTAGCATGGTTCAACTAAGGTAGGCTATAGTTCAGTATAAAGTATTTCTAATGCATAATATCTTCGGGCTTGCACCATCCGCTCGACCGGTATATTGTTGTGAGTAGCTGCAGCTGATATAGGTAGTTATCATAATTATCTTACAAAAGATTCGTGCTTTATGTGAAATTGACCATTTTTTTATAAAGCGTTTGAACATCTCACCTGATGGGAATTGATGATGTGGTCGAAGATGTTGTTCAGGCTAACGACAACAACACCTGGACGTTTCCACCTCTGCCAATGTACAACCTGTTGTTTTATAAAAAAAAATATATATTTTATGTTATTGTGACGGAACAAGCTCGAGGCCCACCTTATGTTAAGTGGACTAACCTCTGCCTATAACAGATGCATTCCATCACAAGTGACGAATTGCACTGCGCCCGTCACACTGAGACGTACAGTTGTTAGGTCTCATGTGCCTGTAATTTTTCTGGCTCTCAAAGACTGCTGCCGGAACACACCGTTAGGTGTTTGGCGACAGATTTTCTACTTGAGGGTCGTCGCTAGCCAGGCGGGCATTCATAAAAAGCCCTTCCACCATGCATTGTTGTGAGTAGCTGCAGCTGATATATGTATAGTTATCATATTGATCTTAGAAAATTAAATTAAATTATTATTTATTGAGATAAAAACGAAGCCAATCAGTCACATTTACCTCAAAAGATTCGTGCTTTATGTGAAATTGACCATTTTGTTTATAAACCGTAGGCTAGCCTTTGAATATCTCACCTGATGGTAAGTGATGATGTGATCGAAGGTGTTGTTCAGGCTAACGACAACAACACCTGGACGTTTCCACCTCTGCTTATGTACAGCCTGTTTCCTAGGAATGTAAATAAATATTGTAATATTAAGTATCATTTAGTATTTTTATATTGTTAGGTTTGCAATAACGCCTGCTATGCGGATTACATTACAAAATCACAAATATACGATAGGAATTATTTTTTTAAGTCATGTGCGGGATTCGAACCCGCGTCCATCCACCCCTTGAGCCGGGGTATGCTCTAACCAATTGAGCTAACATGGCATGACGTCATAACTCAATTCTTTCCTATCGTTCTTTAACCATCATATTGGGATGGAGCAACATCTATAGTACCACTTGCGTTGTACTACAAATAAGACCAATTTTGCAATTGGTTTTATACTTGTAAATGATGACGCAACCTTATAATTTTAATATTGTTAGGTTTGCAATAACGCCTGCTATGCAGATTACATTACAAAATCACAAATATACGATAGGAAAATTTTAAGTCATGTGCGGGATTCGAACCCGCGTCCATCCACCCCTTGAGCCGGGTAGCCGCAGCGGGCCGCTTTATTTAGTTATCAGTTATATGATTGAGTTATATGATATTGAATAAATTATTTTGACTTTGACCTTGACTTGGACATACTTTACAAAGCTATTAAAATATAAATCACTACGCCTCTTGAAAAGTAACGTTTACTCGTTAAATAAACCGTGTAAAGAAAACATACAATACAATTAATACCATAAATCAATAAAACCGATCAACTGATCCTCCTTCAAATAACAACACACAACCATCACATAAATAATGTTAAAAACAAAACTGTAATTAAAGAAAAACAAAACGCAACAAAGAATTATTCGTTGTAAAAAATGATTTATGGCAAATAAATCAAACTATCCATCTCTTTGTGTCATAAATCTTTGAAATGACGCCATATTCCCCCCTCGTCGGGTGGGGGGAGGGTTGTGGGATTCATTAATTTGATGATATAAAACAAAACGTCATTTTAATTAGTCGTTATTAGTTGACAGACAGCGCGGTGGTGCGGTCGTGGGCCCGCGAGCGTTTGTCTTGCAAAATAGGCCGTGAGGGTGGTTCGAAATATACGGGAGGTAAACCTGTCTTTAAAACTTAAAAAAACGTAAAGAGACGAATCTGTATTAATTGTATTTCTTGCTGGATACATCAAGACTTTGTAATTTACAAACAAATAGACATAGTCATTTAAAAAATATTTGAAGCACTCGTAGCAATGCTTAGCTATTCTTAACTAATTAGCAAAGTTAAGCAACGTCCGCCGCAGTCATTACTTAGATGGGTGTCTCCTAGTGACATTACTACTGAGAGCTTTCGTGCTTCGGAGGGCACGTTAACCCGTCGGTCCCGGTTGTTGTCTTAGGATGGCATTCGTTATAGCATAGTGGTAGGGCATTTTTGAATGCCCATCTGGCTAGCTACCACCCTCAAGTAAAAAATATGTCGCCAAGCACCTAACGGTGTGTTCCGGCAGCTGTCCTTGAGGGGCAGTAATTCTAGGTTAGCCTGAACAACACCTTCGATCACATCATCAGTTACCATCAGGTGAGATAGTGGTCAAAGGCGATGATATCAAGCATAAAAAAAAATTGAATTTTCGTTTTTGTTTAAAATTTTATATCAAAGTTATCGGAAAAATAACACATCAATACGCCTTCATATCTCCATAGTGTGAAGCAGAGATGCACGTTTTACTTGCAGACATTCTTACTTTCCATGTAATAGGGGACGAGGCTATTGTCGTGTATCGGTCATTTCCAGTTTTTTCCTCCAATACTTATATATTTTCCGAAATATCAATTTCAAAACTTAAGAAAGAAATTCACGCCGTATGTCCCCTCACCTGTAGCAACGCTCAAGGCTTTGACTGACAGCGCATCAATCTCCCCTTAACCCTTCGCTAACCTACCGTTACATTGCCGCTTCCACGCGCACACTCCAACTTCTCGACCAACAAACCAGCAATGTAATTCGCTCCTCGTCGATTTGTCGCGTCGCATCGCAAAGGCGATGAATGACGTCATTACGATGATTAAGGGGAGGCCTCACTGGTGAGACGTGCGTTGAGTGATTCGGGGACAGATTAAGATGCGGTCGGTTTGTACGCGGCTTTAGACGTGTGATTAATATTCAGGTGAATTTTGTAGTTGCGAGGTGACGTACGTTAATAGGTGAATTTAAAGGGTTTGACGTTTGGCACTTTAGTGTATAAACTAGCATCATCTCACGATCTCGTCGCAGATATATAGTTTAGTCGCAGTCTAAACACGTACGTTTCACCAGTCATGTTTTGGTCCCATGTAATAAGCGGCGAGTCTATTACAATCTACTTTTTACAGTTCCAAATAATTATGCAACTATTACTATTAGGATTGATTGCCGAATATCAGTATCTATTCATGGTAATTGACGATAAATATCACGTATGCCAAATGTACCTAAGATTTTTGTGTCGAGCGGGATTCGAACCCGCATCCTCCGGCTTTAAGCGCCGAGTTTTGTTTTGCTTTATAGGTTAGCCTTTGACTACTATCTCACCTGATGGTAAGTAATGATGTGGTCGAATATTTTCTTCAGGCTAACCTAAAATTAATTACTGGCTCTCAAGGACAGCTTCCGGAACACACCGGTAGGTGCATCGTTTTGAAGCAGTGATGGCTCTGTGGCATTGGCTATGGACTGTCACGCAGCAGGTCCATGGTTCCTATACCACCGCAGGCTATGGCTTCATGACATGGTGGAACGGCATTTTGCGAATCTTCACCTGGCTAGCTACCACCTTCAAGTAGAAAATCTGCCGCCAAGCACCTAACGGCGTGTTCCGGCAACTGTTCTTGAGAGCCAGTACTTCTAGGTTAGCCTGAACAACATCTTCGACCACATCATCACTTATCATCAGGTGAGATAGTTATCAAAGGCTAATCTATCAGGCATAATAATAATAAAAAAACGATGACGCAACCCTATGATTTCATTTATATTTGTTTTGTAATAACGCAAGCTTCGCAGATTGCATTCCCATACGATGGTTTAGATAGAGAGGACAAATTATAGTTACGATGACATGTGTCATAATGTCTGGCTTAGCGGTCATAGTATTATTCTTCGATTATAAGGGTGAATGGAGCGGGTTTGATTCGGGCACAAGACTTTTCTCAAGTTGTAATTTTGTACTATTGTATTGTATAGAAAGTAAAATGGTGCCAAAAATCATTCTCTCATTAATTTGATTTGATTAAATTTAAATTAAAAGCTATAGAAACTAGCGATGATTTGTTGATTTATTTCCAATCGATTTAAATGTAATAATTTCTATGTTTTCGCTTAGCACGTAGGTCAATGCTTTTTAAAATAATATTAGTTAATTAAATATCAATATAAAATGGCTTCATCGATTTGGTGTTGTGTTGATCGTATATAAACCTCCCAGCCTAAGTAAATAGTCTTTTGCTATTTTGGTAGATGTCGCTAATTTCAAAGTAACGTGCATTCAAAATGGATGGAAAAAATCGACTGCAGACGCTTCTTCATAATAAGAAATGCACAGGACGGTATTCTGGGCTTGCGGGTTCAAGTCACGCTGAAACTTATTATTTTTAACCTAAATAATTTCTATATTTTCGCTTAAGATGCGTAAATGCTTTTTAAAATAATACGTCTGATTAAAAAACTCCAAGGTCAAGTTATTAGGTAGGTATTTTAAAATTAACGGAATGAAAATTTACTACTTTAAACCACCACGTCTAAGGTAAGTGTTTTTTTTTTGTTTCCTTTAGGTATCAAAATTAAATTTAAGTCATGTGCGGGATTCGAACCCGCGTTCTTTTTTCCTTTAGGTAACTTAGAGATAGGTAGTCCATTTTCAATTTCCACACAAAATGTTATCGTCCTAATTGGCAATTATCAAAATTAACAACAGTAACCGTAAACCAGGAATAGTTGCATCACTAGTTTAAATCTTCAGATTGCTACTGAATGGGAAAAAAATTGATAACTAACTTAGGATTCGAACCTAAGACTTACTGACATACCAAAACGACGATCTATGCCACCTCACCAACTAATCAGAAGTCTAGGAAATGTATTGTTAAGACGGTTAGAAAAATGTTTAATTTTTTTCCAGAGGTTATTAGGCTTGCCTTTGACCAGTTGGTAAGTGACAATATGATCAATGATGGTAATTAGACAAAACTAAAACACATTCAAGACATCAGATTTCGGATTTACTGTAATTATATACTTACGAAAGATTTTTTTTCCTGGTGGAAGGCGCAGGACAGGCGGTTGATGTTATATACTTAAAAACTACTTACTTCAGGATGATTACAAAAAGGAATTGCCGCGTACATCCTTTTACGTGTTCTCGGCTGACTGAAGATTCTATGGATTTTGCTGCACTATATAAAAAATAAGAATGATTACAAAGAACGCATTTTTTTAAATGTTTTTGTGACTGAACTATCAGGCCCACCTGATGTTGAGCGAACTAACCTCTGCCTATACCAGATGTATTTCATCACAAGTCATGAATTGCACTGCGCCCGTCACCTTGAGAGACATAGTTGTTAAGTCTCATGTGCCTGTAATTTCACTGTCTCTCAAGTAATGCTGCCGGAACATAGGAGCTTGGCGACAGATTTTCTACTTGAGAGTGGTCTCTAGATAGGCGGGCATTCGGTAAAAGTCCTTCCACCATGCGGTGAAACCTAAGCCCGCAGCGGGATTCGAACCATGGACCTGCTGCGTAGCTGTCCATAGCCAATGCCACTGAGCCATCACTGCTTGGCAATATATTTCTATATTGCCTTCGTCTTGACCGATATGCGACCCTGCGACCAATGCTTTCTTACTATAACGCTAGTTTCTTATACTGGGATCATACTTTATTTTTCTGATAATAATTGAATAGGCCATAATTGATTCATCTGTCACATTACTCTTGCAAATTTACACTACATGTTTGAGAGTTTCTATCGGAAGGAGCCTATTGTGCCTTATATTCTGTGATATTATGTGTTTTGGTTATCAAGAAATCTATCTACCATGAGTTAGATGGGTAAGTGCTAGTGACATTACTACTGAGCGCTTCCGTGCTTCGGAGGGCACCGGTTGTTGTCTTAGTATGGCAGTCGTTATAGCATGGTTGCAGGGCATTTTGCGAATGCCCGCCTGGCTAGCTACCACCCTTAAGTAGAGAATTTATCGCCAGGCACCTAACGGTGTGTTCCGGTAGCTGTCCTTGAGAGCCAGTAATTCTAAGTTAGCCTGAACAATCTTCGAACACATCATCACTTCCCATCAGGTGAGGTAGTGGTCAAAGGATAGCCTATGAGCTATAAAAAAAACTATTTCACCTTTTTTAGTGATCCATATGAATAAAAACATTTACTAACATTACAAGTTCATTATCACTCGCCTAAATACTGTTTAGTATCTCAGCCAGTGTTGCAATTACAATTAAATTATCCAAGTGTGCAAATACTTTTTGAGTAAAATTACTTTACTGTTTACTTTACTCTACTACTCTGCTCAATGGATGTTGATAAAATTTAAATAGGCCCAATTGGAAAGAATATTCATGCTAACACCAAAACAATTATCAAAATCAAATCATAATTGGCGGAGTAATCGCGTAACAAACAGATAAAAGGACATACAGTTGAATCGAGAACTTCATTGTTTCTAGAGAGTTGGTAAAAAAATTAAAACATACATATTATTACAATACTGGCATCACTTGAAACGAAATCAAAACAAGTTAAAAAAAATAGCAGTTGATGTGACGATTTATCTCTACTCCACGTGATTTCGACTTAAGTAGGCAAAACCTAATGCTATTTTGTGCGTACTAAATAATTTATCCATATTATGATCGATAAATATGTTTATCTCTTCCGAACTTTTCGATAACATTTTAATTCCTACAATATATTATGTTGCCTAAACATACTATATTCCTACAGTTACTAAAGGCAGCAGAGGTTGGGAATGTGAAATAAAATAAACATTTTAAAGTATGTAACATATATATTTCTTTGAGCTTTTAATTGCATTTTGAAATACAACATAAAATATTAAATAAGATTATTAAATTTGGTAAAATCAATATTTCAACACCATTTTTTTAAGAATGAGCAAAAATCTCTCATCAGAGCTAGCGTATACATCATATTTGTCGTATGTTTCTTATTATCGTTAAAATGATACTTTTTCATTAAAATTTTTATTATTATGAAGAATACTTGCGATGGATTTCTAACATGATATTTATATAAAACAAATCAAAAATAATTAACGACAAACAAACCTCTGGTCAACTATGACAGACATCCTTCCAAATCCAAAACATGGTACATTTAGGAAGAAAATCACACCACAAATATTCGTCTCACAATGTTTTTTGTAATATTTTGATATCGTCCGACCTTACATTAGACAGTTTACAATTATTATTATAATTAAATATAAAAGAGTTTTCACTCACAAGTACCGTATATACATGATCGTATAACTGTTGTTACAATTGGAAGATATCTCTCAGAATATCCGAATGTCTAAACGTATACGAATGTAGTCGTTCCTTTTCAAATAAGAAGAAAATATGTATATCGTATTATCACTTTTAAATATAGGTTGATTTAACAACCGAATAATGCGCTGGTATAATGGTATACATGTGTCACAGACGTAGTTTATCTAATATTATGTACTTATCACTAAATAATAAATAGCTTCCTCGCAGTGAGAGCGTACCTAGAGCGACTTTATACTAAAGAGATTTTATTATATTGCATTGTAGTCCAATTGTATACATGTAAGTATGTACAACGCGAACCGAAACGAATGAGATTGAATCCCCGAGATTACAGGCATCGACATATCTCACGATAAAACAATTAATTCAAAATATACATAGAATAAACTAAAAACCACGTTAACCTCAACTCTGATTTACATAAAAAAATTAAGTAACACAAAAATCATATTGCAACATTTTTTTTAAATACTGAAATTCAACGCCACGACTACACGACCGATCGGTCTCAATCACATGCGAAAGGCAAATTGCAATTAAAATTACGAAAGTAATTTTACATTATTTTTTAGAATTATTAGCAAAAAATATACATTTACAAAGAGATCGAATCGAACGTTTAATGACTTAATGTGACTTATATTTACAATTTATCGAAATGGAATTACAACATAGTGTGGAAGATAAGCCGACAAACAACCGATCACCTATAGGCAATATTTTCAAAATATTCTCTTAACTCTAAACGAATGTAAGACGTTTGGCGTATACTTAAGTCGCTAGTCGTTAATTACACTAACCGAACTATGCGGTGAACTCTAACAGTAAATTACCTAAATAATTAAATTGGCAAAGAGTTTCGAAATACTTAGCGTCGCCGCAGCGACCTAACCCTAGCAAGGTTTAACGTAGCGGGATATGGTATCATCACAACTGATGGCCGGCAGCCCTGCCCTCACGCCTACGTGTTTCTACACGTACTTGCTCGACAGTTGCTTGGCCAGTTCCGTATACTTAAGGAACTTGGAGTGCGGGCTCTCGTCGAACGACTGAGAGGGGCTGCGTGGGTCTTGCGGCGAAGCAGCGTTGGAACCCCCGCTCTTATGAGCCCCAGGCGAGGGCTGTCCAGTCGGCGCCTTCATCGGCACAGGCTCGGGTAGAGCACCGTCCTTTACAAAATGCATCTTAGACAAGTGGTGCCGGTACGCACCCTTCGATATAAAGGGTGTGTCGCACAGCGCACACTTCATGATAGAATCAGTGACGACGGCGTCGTTGCATGCCCAACTGAACGTGAGGATACTGGGCGGGCCACTGCCAGCAGGGGACTGCGCTGGTGGAGGCGCCCGGGTAGGGTTTGTTTGAGCGGGTTTGATTCGGGCACAAGACTTTTCTCAAGTTGTAATTTTGTACTATTGTATTGTATAGAAAGTAAAATAGTGCCAAAAATCATTCTCTCATTAATTTGATTTGATTAAATTTAAATTAAAAGCTATAGAAACTAGCGATGATTTGTTGATTTATTTCCAATCGATTTAAATGTTATAATTTCTATGTTTTCGCTTAGCACGTAGGTCAATGCTTTTTAAAATAATATTAGTTAATTAAATATCAATATAAAATGGCTTCATCGATTTGGTGTTGTGTTGATCGTATATAAACCTCCCAGCCTAAGTAAATAGTCTTTTGCTATTTTGGTAGATGTCGCTAATTTCAAAGTAACGTGCATTCAAAATGGATGGAAAAAATCGACTGCAGACGCTTCTTCATAATAAGAAATGCACAGGACGGTATTCTGGGCTTGCGGGTTCAAGTCACGCTGAAACTTATTATTTTTAACCTAAATAATTTCTATATTTTCGCTTAAGATGCGTAAATGCTTTTTAAAAGAATACGTCTGATTAAAAAACTCCAAGGTCAAGTTATTAGGTAGGTATTTTAAAATTAACGGAATGAAAATTTACTACTTTAAACCACCACGTCTAAGGTAAGTGTTTTTTTTTTGTTTCCTTTAGGTATCAAAATTAAAGTTAAGTCATGTGCGGGATTCGAACCCGCGTCCTTTTTTCCTTTAGGTAACTTAGAGATAGGTAGTCGATTTTCAATTTCCACACAAAATGTTATCGTCCTAATTGGCAATTATCAAAATTAACAACAGTAACCGTAAACCAGGAATAGTTGCATCACTAGTTTAAATCTTCAGATTGCTACTGAATGGGAAAAAAATTGATAACTAACTTAGGATTCGAACCTAAGACTTACTGACATACCAAAACGACGATCTATGCCACCTCACCAACTAATCAGAAGTCTAGGAAATGTATTGTTAAGACGGTTAGAAAAATGTTTAATTTTTTTCCAGAGGTTATTAGGCTTGCCTTTGACCAGTTGGTAAGTGACAATATGATCAATGATGGTAATTAGACAAAACTAAAACACATTCAAGACATCAGATTTCGGATTTACTGTAATTATATACTTACGAAAGATTTTGTTTTCTTGGTGGAAGGCGCAGGACATGCGGTTGATGTTATATACTTAAAAACTACTTACTTCAGGATGATTACAAAAAGGAATTGCCGCGTACATCCTTTTACGTGTTCTCGGCTGACTGAAGATTCTATGGATTTTGCTGCACTATATAAAAAATAAGAATGATTACAAAGAACGCATTTTTTTAAATGTTTTTGTGACTGAACTATCAGGCCCACCTGATGTTGAGCGAACTAACCTCTGCCTATACCAGATGTATTTCATCACAAGTCATGAATTGCACTGCGCCCGTCACCTTGAGAGACATAGTTGTTAAGTCTCATGTGCCTGTAATTTCACTGTCTCTCAAGTAATGCTGCCGGAACATAGGAGCTTGGCGACAGATTTTCTACTTGAGAGTGGTCTCTAGATAGGCGGGCATTCGGTAAAAGTCCTTCCACCATGCGGTGAAACCTAAGCCCGCAGCGGGATTCGAACCATGGACCTGCTGCGTAGCTGTCCATAGCCAATGCCACTGAGCCATCACTGCTTGGCAATATATTTCTATATTGCCTTCGTCTTGACCGATATGCGACCCTGCGACCAATGCTTTCTTACTATAACGCTAGTTTCTTATACTGGGATCATACTTTATTTTTCTGATAATAATTGAATAGGCCATAATTGATTCATCTGTCACATTACTCTTGCAAATTTACACTACATGTTTGAGAGTTTCTATCGGAAGGAGCCTATTGTGCCTTATATTCTGTGATATTATGTGTTTTGGTTATCAAGAAATCTATCTACCATGAGTTAGATGGGTAAGTGCTAGTGACATTACTACTGAGCGCTTCCGTGCTTCGGAGGGCACCGGTTGTTGTCTTAGTATGGCAGTCGTTATAGCATGGTTGCAGGGCATTTTGCGAATGCCCGCCTGGCTAGCTACCACCCTTAAGTAGAGAATTTATCGCCAGGCACCTAACGGTGTGTTCCGGTAGCTGTCCTTGAGAGCCAGTAATTCTAGGTTAGCCTGAACAATCTTCGAACACATCATCACTTCCCATCAGGTGAGGTAGTGGTCAAAGGATAGCCTATGAGCTATAAAAAAAACTATTTCACCTTTTTTAGTGATCCATATGAATAAAAACATTTACTAACATTACAAGTTCATTATCACTCGCCTAAATACTGTTTAGTATCTCAGCCAGTGTTGCAATTACAATTAAATTATCCAAGTGTGCAAATACTTTTTGAGTAAAATTACTTTACTGTTTACTTTACTCTACTACTCTGCTCAATGGATGTTGATGAAATTTAAATAGGCCCAATTGGAAAGAATATTCATGCTAACACCAAAACAATTATCAAAATCAAATCATAATTGGCGGAGTAATCGCGTAACAAACAGATAAAAGGACATACAGTTGAATCGAGAACTTCATTGTTTCTAGGGAGTTGGTAAAAAAATTAAAACATTCATATTATTACAATACTGGCATCACTTGAAACGAAATCAAAACAAGTTAAAAAAAATAGCAGTTGATGTGACGATTTATCTCTACTCCACGTGATTTCGACTTAAGTAGGCAAAACCTAATGCTATTTTGTGCGTACTAAATAATTTATCCATATTATGATCGATAAATATGTTTATCTCTTCCGAACTTTTCGATAACATTTTAATTCCTACAATATATTATGTTGCCTAAACATACTATATTCCTACAGTTACTAAAGGCAGCAGAGGTTGGGAATGTGAAATAAAATAAACATTTTAAAGTATGTAACATATATATTTCTTTGAGCTTTTAATTGCATTTTGAAATACAACATAAAATATTAAATAAGATTATTAAATTTGGTAAAATCAATATTTCAACACCATTTTTTTAAGAATGAGCAAAAATCTCTCATCAGAGCTAGCGTATACATCATATTTGTCGTATGTTTCTTATTATCGTTAAAATGATACTTTTTCATTAAAATTTTTATTATTATGGAGAATACTTGCGATGGATTTCTAACATGATATTTATATAAAACAAATCAAAAATAATTAACGACAAACAAACCTCTGGTCAACTATGACAGACATCCTTCCAAATCCAAAACATGGTACATTTAGGAAGAAAATCACACCACAAATATTCGTCTCACAATGTTTTTTGTAATATTTTGATATCGTCCGACCTTACATTAGACAGTTTACAATTATTATTATAATTAAATATAAAAGAGTTTTCACTCACAAGTACCGTATATACATGATCGTATAACTGTTGTTACAATTGGAAGATATCTCTCAGAATATCCGAATGTCTAAACGTATACGAATGTAGTCGTTCCTTTTCAAATAAGAAGAAAATATGTATATCGTATTATCACTTTTAAATATAGGTTGATTTAACAACCGAATAATGCGCTGGTATAATGGTATACATGTGTCACAGACGTAGTTTATCTAATATTATGTACTTATCACTAAATAATAAATAGCTTCCTCGCAGTGAGAGCGTACCTAGAGCGACTTTATACTAAAGAGATTTTATTATATTGCATTGTAGTCCAATTGTATACATGTAAGTATGTACAACGCGAACCGAAACGAATGAGATTGAATCCCCGAGATTACAGGCATCGACATATCTCACGATAAAACAATTAATTCAAAATATACATAGAATAAACTAAAAACCACGTTAACCTCAACTCTGATTTACATAAAAAAATTAAGTAACACAAAAATCATATTGCAACATTTTTTTTAAATACTGAAATTCAACGCCACGACTACACGACCGATCGGTCTCAATCACATGCGAAAGGCAAATTGCAATTAAAATTACGAAAGTAATTTTACATTATTTTTTAGAATTATTAGCAAAAAATATACATTTACAAAGAGATCGAATCGAACGTTTAATGACTTAATGTGACTTATATTTACAATTTATCGAAATGGAATTACAACATAGTGTGGAAGATAAGCCGACCAACAACCGATCACCTATAGGCAATATTTTCAAAATATTCTCTTAACTCTAAACGAACGTAAGACGTTTGGCGTATACTTAAGTCGCTAGTCGTTAATTACACTAACCGAACTATGCGGTGAACTCTAACAGTAAATTACCTAAATAATTAAATTGGCAAAGAGTTTCGAAATACTTAGCGTCGCCGCAGCGACCTAACCCTAGCAAGGTTTAACGTAGCGGGATATGGTATCATCACAACTGATGGCCGGCAGCCCTGCCCTCACGCCTACGTGTTTCTACACGTACTTGCTCGACAGTTGCTTGGCCAGTTCCGTATACTTAAGGAACTTGGAGTGCGGGCTCTCGTCGAACGACTGAGAGGGGCTGCGTGGGTCTTGCGGCGAAGCAGCGTTGGAACCCCCGCTCTTATGAGCCCCAGGCGAGGGCTGTCCAGTCGGCGCCTTCATCGGCACAGGCTCGGGTAGAGCACCGTCCTTTACAAAATGCATCTTAGACAAGTGGTGCCGGTACGCACCCTTCGATATAAAGGGTGTGTCGCACAGCGCACACTTCATGATAGAATCAGTGACGACGGCGTCGTTGCATGCCCAACTGAACGTGAGAATACTGGGCGGGCCACTGCCAGCAGGGGACTGCGCTGGTGGAGGCGCCCGAGTAGGGTTTGTTTCGGTCTTGTCGCAAAGCTTCTGTAGTGCTGCGAGCGGGTGACTGCCTCCACGGCGTGAGGAGCTCGGTTCACCTGACGGCCCACCTCCAGCTAAGTTGTCAAACATTGAAGAGAGGGCTCCTAGACTCGAAGCAGGCTTGCGTTCGGAGCCTGGTGTATTGCCAGAACGGTCACTACCCGGACTACGTGGACTAGCTGCCGGGCTTGGACCTTCGCTCTCCCGTTTGGGCATAGGAGGTTTGATATCCTCCTCGGTGGAGCTGCCCGGCCGCGGTGGCTCTTCCTCATCGTCCACTTCAGTTTTAACACGCACTGGTTGACTGCTCAAATCGACTCCGTTCTCACGATCTTCATCCTCAATTTCTTTTTTTATTCGCACCTCTGCGGGACGGTCCTCTGAAGCTGGAGTCTGAGAACCACGCGTGTCTGGGGTGGTTCGAGGAGTCATGTGGTATGCATCTAGCTTCCTATCGGGGG
This sequence comes from Plagodis pulveraria, assembly GCA_963890685.1. Classification (NCBI taxonomy): domain Eukaryota; kingdom Metazoa; phylum Arthropoda; class Insecta; order Lepidoptera; family Geometridae; genus Plagodis; species Plagodis pulveraria. Next base: position 33,294,492 of record OY982957.1, read on the forward strand.
TCAGAGATTCAACTCTACTACCCCCGCGCTCAGACATGGAGCTAGATTCACTACCACTGCGCTCGCGCCGTCCATAGCCCTGGTGATGATAACTACGTAACATGCTCATTGTTTGAGCATCTACTAATGGTTTTGTATAGTCTACGCTCTCATCTATGCCTAATCTTTTTAGAATACTAGAACCAATTGGGGCATGGGAAGCCCCTCCTGGCATACCAGGGACCGAGTGCCGAGACCGAGTGTCAAAACTTTTCTCGATTAATTGCTCTATAGCGTTGAGCACGGAAGGCGATGAGCTTTTATCGTTGCTCGCGTTTGGATCTTTTGAACTAGGGGACGAATCATTTACCGAGGATGGGGAGCGATGGTGAGCAGAGCCGGGTGAGGGTAGCTCTTCATTAATACTTTTGCGTCCATCACGTCCAGTTGGGGTAACATGGCCGGGCATGTCAGGAGGGATAACATTATTAGACAGCAGTGCGCTTTTCAAAAAATTACGCTGACTATTTGACATCGGTGCGCCTATACATTGCCTAATGTGTTCGACAAACACGGCGGTTTCGATTTTATCGCCGCATTTTTCGCACGTGATTCGGCTTCCCGAGCCGAAATCCCTAATCGGTTTACCCATCGGAACTCCGTTGCCTTCCCCATTTTTGAACTCGTGTTGTGTCGCTCTCTCTATCTCGAGTAGTTTACGGACCGGTAATGACTTTTTTCGCTTTTCGCGCGTTTGACGTCTCCTACCTCCACTCTCAGTAATGGAGCGCATAATGTGCTCTTTGTAATGTGAATTTTTAACCATGTGATTGCTTAACTCTTTCAATGAACTAAATGCTTGGTCGCAAACTTTACAAGTGAGTACTGCACTAACGTGGCTGCTAGTACCAGTGGGAGGTGGTGCTGAATTATTGGGGCCTGAAGAGCCGGAACTAGAACATTTGCCTTCGTCAGATGATTTCCAAGAAATAATTTGTTCCTGTGATATAATATTGGTATAGTGCTGAGTTCTTTGCATGTGACTTGTCATTTCAGCTAAAGAACGGAAACTCTCAGCACACCACATGCATTTTAGAATTTGACGCGTTTGCTCGGCGCCCTTGCCTAACCAAACATCTTGACCTCGGACTAGCTTTCTTGGAATTGGCATATTTTCCTTTATTAGCATATTTAAGTCGTTTTGGTTTGGCTTAGATGAACCGCTAGAAGACGAAGAGTTGTGAGATGGAGTCGATGGTGAACTCGAAGGCGGGTGTAATGATTGTGGCATAGGTCCTCCTGAGGAAGGTGGGACGGGGACGTTTACACCACAGTGTTTTGCTTCCTTCATGTGAACAGTCAAATCTGCTAAGGAGTTAAAACTCTTTTTGCACCAGACGCATTTTAAAACATCTTTTGTTTGGTCGGCACCTTTATTCAGCCAGTGTGATTGCCACGCAGAGTGTCTAGCTGCAGCATTAGGTGCAAGGCCAGCACCGAGGGCGGCGCTTTGAACAGAACGGAATAACTCCTCGCCTCCTAATCTACTCAGTTCGCTCATTTTTTCAAGAGCCTTCGTAGCATCGCTCGGGGTGGGTCCACCATGTTTCAATTTCCCATTCCAGTCCCCGGGGATACCTCCTTTGGGCGACAAGCTTGCTGCTGCGACCGCAGCTGCAAAATAAGGCAGATTTGGTGCTACAGGTGTCATCCAAGGGGAGGGTGAAGGTTTGAACTCTGCAGGCCTAGAGCTTTTCCTACTCGGTACTGGAGACGGTGAATCATTTGACCCTCTTTTCCTGGTTCCAACAGATAGATCTAACGGACCGTTTTCGTTTTTATTCATGGTATCGTCGACATCGTCATCATCATCAAGCTGCGGAGATTCGCTACGTTTCGTGCTAAAGTCTAGTACGCCATCACCTCGATCGTCGGTCATGTCTTCGTGGCACGACATGAGGAGGCGTTGCTGGGCCGCGGCTCCTGCAGCAGCAGCGAGGTAAGCGGCAACGGCAGCGGAGTGTGGGGGCAGCAGCGCGGCAGGCAATGCGGCTGTCAGTGCCGCTGGGAGGGGTAGGCCCGCCCCGCTGCGCCCCGAATACACCGAGTCATTGGAAGGACACCGCGGCGCGCCCGACGATTCCCGCGATAGACATCTCGGGCTCTCCCTGTGGACAAAGATGACACAAGTCAGTTACACGTAACGTAATCCAATTAACTCGGTTTCCCTTCAATCTGCTGCCTGTTGTCACTGTAAACCGGTTACCGGTATTTGAATATCGACGACAGTAAACAAGACGAGTGCAAGTTTCTTTAATGGTTTTTTTATAAATTAATGGGCAAAAATAAAAAATAAATTTTTTAAAATAATAAAATAATAAAATAGACAAGCTAACAGCTTTGGTAGCTTATTTTATATCTTTAAAATGTGATAAATTTATTTGCTTATTTATCATAGTGACATAATAATTGTTTAATTTCTTACATATTTTCCTTCTGATTCTTCTGAGTAATAAAATATAGAGAATGAACCATAACAATTCACTAAAATTTTTAATAATGAAAAACCTTATCAATTAATAAAATTATTAATCCACGAGAAGAAGAGTAGGTATATCTACTAACAATACATCATCAAGGTCAGAATGCACAAATAGATCATGACAATGACATGAATAATCAAGTTTCAATTCAAACGATAGCTAATATCAATAATATCAATCGTAAAATTTTATAACCAACATTTTATTGCTGCACGATCAGTTGAGACTAAATTATCTTATAAAACAAAATACTAATTGAAACAGAAAGGTAGGTACTAATTCTTAAAACACTATCGATGTACCTATATTTTCTTATCGATTAATTTATGACACTAGCAATAGTAAAATCTTATGAATGTATGATTGTGAACAGGGTTTTACAAAAACGGCAGTGGTTGAATTTCTAGAAATTTATGTCTAGACATAACTGTGGTGTGTAGGTATTCGATGGTAAAATATCTACCCATCGAAACGTAGAAAGGACGAAATGTATTATTTTATACGGTATTTGTTTTTCTATCTCTTTTATCCACATTAAATTAATATCAACAGTTTCAATAATACGAGTATGTTGATATGTATATTAATGTTCAATTTGATAAAAGAATCAAGTTCTAAATACAATTCATAATAATTATAGGTAATAAAGTAAAATAAACATTCTTCTACCTATCATTAATTCATTAGCAACAAGAACCGTGGATCAAGTAATGTCAGACGAACGTTGAATTTTTTGTTACATCTGGAATTAACATTAATAAACAATATTTATAAAAATTAGACTCACTTTAAATATATACCATAAAAATTCATTTAGACAAAAGTCAGAAACTTGTCTCGACACACTTCACTAACTTCAACAAGCGATTAAACTGAAGTAAGAACAACGTTCACGAACGGACGACGAATTCAATTTGTCTATATAAAATAATTGAAGAAAAAAAACAATAGAAAAGATGATGAATTACTCAAAAACAATATACCACTTGATCAAACAGAAAACCTACCTCACATGGTCGGGCTCGACGATCATTTTCGACGTAATTTTTTCAATATATTCCACACGTAGAGAGCTGTTGAGCTTTCCAATCCATCAAAACAACACTTTACATTAGAAGCACTGATACTAAAACCAATAATGATGACTTCCCGAAGATAGTTGGAAATGTTTACAAGTCGCGAAAGACGCAGCGCGACGCCGGCGGTCGAGAGGGAAGTGCGCGGTGCCTGCGGCGGCAGCGGCGGTCCCGCGTGGAATGAGACGCCGCGTGATTTACGACCCGCCTGCAGCGCCCCCGCCCCGCACGCCCCTCTAATGAATGAGACAGACAATGTGAGAACGACGAAAGTTACGCTCTAGAGAGAGACAGCTATTCGTATCCCACTTCGAGGGGTGGCGCTGCGTAATGCAAGCGTGCGTGCGATGCGCGAGGTGGACATGCAGTGACGGGCGATCGTTCCGATGACAGCCGACTGACACGGCGAAGCTACTCCGCATAGCTGAGTCACAGTCTCAACGCCAATAGAGAACGCATAGAATTTCCTTGACGCCCAATAGGCGCAATATCATCATAACGAGGCTGTTTACGGAATTCCATTTGGCCAAGTGATATTTGCTCACGTCTGTTTTACTACAGAAGTCCTGGCTTACTGAAGATTAACCGAACAGGGTTGATGGCGTTGACAAGGAAATGGCGCGTTAACAAAACGTCGAGACGAGTCCTTTTAACGACTCAGGGACGACAGGGGACGAGGACGGATTTACGCGTATCATGAACAGATTTCCTGCCCTGACAAAGGAAAATATTCTCGAGCTCATTTTATTTTCACGTCAGGAAACGGAGGACGGACTGGCTTGTCGATGACAATAAAAGTGTCACCAAATTGAAATATGAAATCGGAATCTGATGATAAGATACGTGACTCGAAACACGATCCTACTGATATAAACTAAAAACCAAGTAATGCATGACTTATGGCTGCAGAAGAAAAACAACCTAATCCATAAATAAAGACGAAATTTTAAAGGCAATATTTTGCTTTAAATTATTGACGTAAATGAAAATTCATAAGTAGTTACAACGTCAACAACTGTTATTATAATTTGGCGATATGCACAAAAAGGATCCAATCAGGTTTTTTACAAAGCTCACCATAAAGCCAGCTGTTTATGGCTTCCTATAAACATTAGCAATGGGTGCGGGTCAATCAATCACTAGTGTTTATGTGACAACTATTGTGTTCTCTTTCCTTCGAATATGGCAAGACTTGGCTGCTATGTGGCCTAAACAAAGAATTTCTAGGTTTATGTGAATCTGCGAGGGCAGATTGTTAAAATGTTGCAGATATATGTTGTATGGTATGACAGTATTTTGAAGCGAAGCAGTGGAATTGGGACGCAATGGAGCGGTGGGGGAATGAGCAACAAACTTGACTTTACATCGTGCGGGTGGGTATTCAGCATACGGGACACCTGACACTTTGAATAAATTTGCAGTAACTGCATAAATTATAAAACCATCACAGATGTCAACGGAACCATAAAAGTGCATGGTCGTTAAGTAATCCGGTTGGTCTTAGTATATATTTAGCATTTGCGTTGTGTTTTTTACGGTAGGATTAGGAAGCAGTTAAATGTACTGACACGTTAGATTAGGCATTTGATTTTTTGGTTAGTAAATCAGCGCAAAAACGCTGTGCATTTTTGCGGGTATTTATGGGACAGAATTTTGTGTGTATATTATTATAAGAAACACCTAAAGGCACTGACAGATTATCCACAATCCCCTAAAGCTAATTTTGTCTTAGATTACATATAGCAAATAACAAATTAAAATCCTCATAGATAGGTAGTCTGTAATGAAGCTTCTTGTTAAGCTAATTGCGATAAAGATAGATAAAAACATGATTTATGCATAAAAATTGTGCTGACATCTTGCGATTAAAAATGATGATAGTGGAAAGACACGAATCTCAGTACATTCTCCAATCAAAAAAGATTGGTACGATTGTAAAAAATCATTTATTAATATGCCCATAGTCAAAACTTAAATTAAAAATAATTTTAATGGCAAAGAGCAAGATTTTTTAAATAAAAATCATCAAATTTAGTCAAAATAGTATCTATTACCCTTCCAAGAATGCGAAATCAAATGTTTCTTAAGTGACACTATTGTACAAACGTTAAAATATATGAAACGAATGTTATGATATAACTAGTGGCATCCCGCGGTTTCACCTACGTATACAATGATTAAAAACGATGATGATGATGATGATGAAAAGTATCAAAGGTATTGCTCTAGGACTTAACTAACTTAACTAGTAACACTCCAAGTTTCCTTCATGTCACTAAAACCGCTACAGCGTGAAAGAGTAACAATCATACGCACAAACTTTCGCATTTTATTATTAGTTTATTATAATAAAAAAAAAAACAACTTAAACAAACAACATATTGATATTGATGTCCAACTTCAAATCTGCTATAAAAACTATTAATTTGTTTTAATAGTCTACACTTTTATGCATGTCGATCTATAAATTTATTTATATTTAATAAATATGAACTTTACTAATATTGGTTTACGTATGGGAAATTAGATGTAAGCTTTACTAAAACTTTGTTAAATACTTGTCAATCCACAGCACATACCTCTTTGTCTTTAGTTATATCGTGCTTACGAATTTTTAGAGCACAACTTTTTCATCTCGAGTCAGAACCGAATACACTTTTCACAGTTTTACGCACCGGATACGCTAACCGCGTAGCCCGCAAGGATAAGATTCTAATTTGTGCTCTTATTTTATTATTTTAACTGTCATTCAAACACAAATCTAATGAACTGATTAGTGCATTCTTTTTATTATTGCGTCATAGGGGATGGCGCGGCATTCAACTAGACTACTGGACTTAATTTGTTCAAATTAAAAAAAAAACGTCTCTATGTCTCTACAAAGGTGGGCAGGGGTGTCTAAGCACCCACATTTTGCTTGTTCTCTTTAAGTCTCATGTACGAGAACACGAGTCAATTGCCATCTACCAATTCGAGTTTCAGGCTTCCAACCACAACTGGAAATTTCGTTAGCAGAAAAAATCTATAACTTGACCGACTCTGGGATCAAAACCAAGACCTATTATAGCCTAGTGAATCTAAGCAAACATAAATTCAAAATGTAAACAATGGACCCTCAGGATGGAGCACTAGAGCTTTGCGGAGACTAGTGTATGATTGATGAAGTCTCTTCACAGCGACTAATTGACATTGATGGAACAGGCAACGAACAAACAAAACTAGCAGATCCAACATGCTTGAAAAAGAACAATTCCCTTACAGCACTGGAAATAGAGACGATTATAGATTGATTTCTTATTTCACAATCGACAATCACAAACTGGTAATGACAATCATACCTGACATGTGGACGGATATGAGATAAGGTGAGGATTTGTATTTATAAAGGAAATTACAGATTTCTATTCTAATTAGAATTTAATTTTTATGTTTACCTATTCCATTCAATAATGTTAAAAATACAGTAACACAAATAGCTGATGCGCTGCCTAGAATTTAATACGATATGATATAATTAAAAGATGTAATAGAAGGCAACCATGTAAGTACATACTAATTCGAATTGTCACTCTGAAGGATCTCTAGTCAGTATCTACGCTCCATTGCAATGCAAAACTGGTGACCTTGGTAATAAACATAACTACAGGCCTATTTCACTTGCAACGGTTGCGGCGAAAGTGTTTGACGGTTTGCTTAATTCACAGTTAAATAAATATGTTACGTTGCACGACAACCAGTTCGGATTTCGTCCTGGGCTGTCTACTGAGAGTGCTATACTGTGTCTTAAGCATACCGTCAAATACTATACTGATCGTAAGACTCCGGTTTATGCGTGCTTCCTCGACTTGTCCAAAGCTTTTGATTTAATCTCATATGAAATCCTGTGGAAAAAGCTTAAGAGTGTTAACCTACCACATGAACTCATTTGTATGTTTAGGTTTTGGTATGAGCACCAGTTTAATAGTGTCAGATGGGCAGGGGCGTTATCAGAGCCATATCAGCAGGAGTGTGGTGTTAGGCAAGGTGGTTTAACCTCACCTACTTTGTTTAACTTATATGTAAATGAGCTAATTGTCATGCTCAGCAGTCAGCACGTCGGATGTCATGTAGATGGCATTTCTGTCAATAATCTGAGCTATGCTGATGACATGGTGCTGTTGAGTGCGTCGGTCTGCGGCTTGCGGAAGTTGATCCGTATCTGTGAGGAGTACACAGGTAGTCACGGACTTATTTACAATGTGTCTAAAAGTCAGTGTATGGTTTTTAAGGCTGGTTCTAAATGTCCCCATAATGTGCCACCAGTTTATCTGAACACTGTTCCGTTAGACTGGGTGGATCAATTTAAGTACCTGGGGCACGTAATTACATCTGACCTTAGGGACCACGCTGACATTGAGAGGGAGCGGAGGGCTCTGTCGATTAGAGCAAATATGATAGCCCGTAGGTTTGCACGTTGTTCTACCGAAGTTAAAATAACGCTCTTCAAAGCGTACTGTACATCGCTATACACGTGCAGCCTTTGGGCTAACTATACGAAGAGGATCTACAGTGCCCTCCGCGTCCAATACAACAATGCGTTCAGGGCGGTGTTGGGGCTGCCACGTTTCTGCAGTGCCTCGGGGATGTTTGCGGAGGCACGCGCTGACTGCTTCCACTCGACTATGCGAAAGCGTGCTGCGTCTTTGGTGCGCAGAGTACGTGCCAGCTCCAACACCCTCCTGGCGATGATAGCAGACAGATCTGACTGTCCATATGGACAGTCAGAATGCTGAACATATGTTCAATGCTGAACATATGTTCAGCATTGCTGCGACAGACATGTCGTGGCAATATATGAGTAATAATGAATTAATCATTATTCATTAGTTCTAATAATATTTGGTTTTGTATATGGGTGTATGCCTGAAATAAATGTCTTTTATTTATTTTTATTAAAACTGAACTGTATACTAGTCGATAGGATCGTATCAAGAAAGAAACAACAATCTTTTGGGATTTACCGTTCAGTAAAACTATATTTGACACTAAAATGATGTCAGCTTGCATAATAACGCTTATTCCTCTTGAAGTACAGGAAGCTTCATGTAACAATATATCAACCGCAAATTAACTAGTGAACAAGTTCTTAAAGAGGTCAGTAATGGAGGGAACTAATACAATTTTTTGACATTTAATTTATCTTAATGAACTCATGTCTAGATTCATATAATTATTATGCATCTTTTCCTGTATTGGTGTTACTCATATTTGCTGGAAATTTAATTTAAATTTCTGCTTCCATAAATTTATTACTTAAATCTGTTTTTTTATTAGTCCTTATGATTGCTACAGACAAAATGTATTATAATTTCAAACACCTGGGTTCATTGTTATTTTGATCATTTAAACTACTAACCAATGTTGAAATATAAATATAGATTATGATTAACGATGTTTTAACAAATAAACTAATTTAGACTATGCTAATTGCCCTTGGAATACAGAAATTAAAAATTCAAATATGCCTTTTATGCAAACTTGATAAATATTTATTTGACACATTTCCAACCATAATGCAAACATAAACTAGTAAATTTACAGTTTTTTTTATAAACACTATGAAACAATATACTGAAGGTCAGTCAGTGCCTTCAGCGTATTGTTTCATAGAGTGTTAAATAGCTTTACTTCAACAGATTTTTTGTCTATATCTTAATCTCTAGGGCCAACCAAGTTAATGTCGTAACAAATTTCCTAAAAATTTTCTCGATGGAATAAAATTGCAAAGTTGACTCTAACTTACACGTGTTACGTAAATATCTTAATTATTCATCTTATATCAAGGGGCAAGTTAAGTTACATATTAGGTTTAAGATACTAGTTTTGTGTTAATAAGTTTTCTTTCGTTTTTTAGCCAAACTTATCGCAGTTTCACAATCGCTGCCTGTGTTTCTATGCAGACCTATAACATCGAGATATTATTACTAAATTTCAGCATTTGACAGCGTCTTAAAATCTTCCTAAAGTTCTCAATTGCATACTGATTCCATCATTTTGAGCTGTTCATTGTTTTGACCTTGTTCATGGTACTTCAGAAATATACCACATTTCCGAGTTGGAATTGAGTTCTTAGTTTTTAATTTAATTTTGAGTGTTTTGTGGTGCTTTCTGGGACATTATTGCTCACTGTACCTAACTTTGTTTTTATGCACTTTTAATCAGCAATAATTACTATGATTTGTTTATGAAAATTTAGGAGTTTTTGCAAATATTATTTTACCTAATAAAAAGTCAAGTAACGACAATTAAATGTAATATACAACCTACATGTATGAAAATAGTTCGTTCGAGTATCTTACCTATACATGTAAATCTTATGACTATGGAAAATATAATCAATTCGTTTAATTGTTGACATTCTTTAAATTTTTAGCTAAGCAATTAGTAGGTAAATCAAAAAAATTAGGTGCCTATCAGTGATATACGTTGTAATAATGATATATCACAAATAATGCTTAGATTGAATGTGGGTATTTCCAATGTAATATGTCTTGAGTTATATATTTCAGTAGGATCGATGGACTGTCATATAAAAATTTTAGGATCATTTTTAGTGACACTACTTACTATAACTGTCACTTTGCTCTGAACATTAATTTCTCGTATATTTACAACTTTATCGTCATCGTTAACTTCTTTAGTTTTGATCTTTGTGTCTTCGGTTTAAAGTTCATTGCAAATGAATAATAGTATGTTGAAGTACTGTTGGTGGACGGTGGTTGACAAGTGATCACGAGAAACAATGGGATCGTTAAAGTGGACACTGCGGAGTGACGTCCGGACCACCGCATTGTCATTGCAATGCGATATCAAGTGAATGCAATGACTTGATTGATGCGATTACGTCGCAAGCGAGTGAAGTTGTTCATACTATCTGAAATATGATTCCGTCGTGATTCTATACACCTTTGACATCTATGATACTTATATTAGATACTCTTAAATTCAACAAGAGACAAAGAGGCGTATTATTTTATCCATAAGCTTATAGATTACCTAATCCTACGCAGTAAGCACTTTGTAAAATATAATTATGTACTAACAAAACAAGTAAGTAAACCATTTTACAATGATTAAATCACCTACTTGCAAAACTTTATCACCATCAAAATTTATTTCTATCCCGAATTATGCTGATTGGTACCTGTATTTGAAGTTTAGTTTTCACAGCGTACAAGTAAGTTTTTTACCACAATCTCACATATTAGTAAGTGATAATGTGATCGAGGATGGTAAACTGGTCTACAATTACAATATCTCATACAAACAGCTCCCGGAACAGACTTTTTTACTTGGTGATAGAATTTCTACTTGAGATTAGTAACTATTCTAGGTACTAAGCTTTCGTAAGCAAAATCCCCTAGCACCGCGTGCTTATACTCAAGCCTGCGGCGAGATTCCAACCATGGAATCCCTGATCCTTATGGATAGAGTGCTCGTGGTGCTTTTCACACAAACGCAGTTTCGCCATATTTTAAATACTAAGTGTTCAAACTCGGTGAAACTTTGCAAGTATACGACAGCCTAAAATCTATGCATCTGGTTTGCCAGATTTCCGCAATTCGAAAAATCGTTTAGTATGGCAATTGTTATTTTGACATTAAGGGATAAACTAAATAATAAATTGAAAAACTTTTTTTTAAACGCTCGTAGCGAAGTTTACTTAGTTGTTCTCAACCGATCAGCAAAGTTAAACAACGTCCGCCGTAGTCATGAGTTGGATGGGTGACCGCTAGTGACATTACTACTGAACTTCCGTGCTTCGGAGGGCACGTTAAGCCGTCGGTCCCGGTTGTTGTCTTAGGATGGCAGTCGTTATAGCATGGTGGTAGGGCATTTTGCGAATGTCCGCCTGGCTAGCTACCACTCTCAAGTAGAAAACCTGTCGCCAAGCACCTAACGGTGTGTTTCGGCCGCTGTCCTTGAGAGCTAGTACTTCTAGGTTAGCCTGAACAACATCTTCGACCACATCAATACTTACCATCACGTAAGATACTGGTCAAAGACTAATCTACCAGGCATAAAAAAAGAAGAAAACCAAAAGCATAGATTAAACTCTGCATATGCATAAAATTTTACCAAGTTTGTTTGAACACGGTATTTAAAATATGGCTAAGCCAAGCTTGTATGGATAACGCTCCGTGCACTCCACTCTTAAAAACGATACTTATTCCAAAGTATATTGATGTTTCTTCTACATCGATCCCCGAGAAACCCGCCAAAACGGCGTGTGTATTATGGCAAATCTTCACAATGGGGGAGACTTTGTTCAGGTGGAGGGTCCGGTTGATGACCCTCCACCTGGACAAAGTCTCTGGTAATAGTCATGTGGTAGAAAAAATATAACCTTGATTATATTTTTCTACCACATGACTCATGCGCTTTTCTTCAACGTAAATAATCTCTAATCGGTGTTAGACTTTGTACACGTAGTATATAGAAAAATGATTATATTTTCTGTATCGATAACGAGTTATTTGATCGATTTGACGCACGTACGCTGCCTTAATTAGATACGTCAGTTATACACCTAAATAAAATGGAGCATAGCTTATATCACAACTTATAGAAAAAAAACATCCCTCCATCAAATTTCAGTTGAAAAGATTAAAGCGCTTTCGGCGCAGTATTTTTTATGATTAGCCTGATGATGAGCATCATGCCCGTCACTGTTGAAACAGTAATTATTCATACTACTGCATAATATCTGATACTGTGGTGGTAGCCACGAAGACGGACTCTTGCTAAAGAGACCTATCACCTGGAAAGTAGCTGGAATAGACGTGGATTTCATCCCGAAATTCTAGAATGTCGTTTAAAAAATGAAAAATTCGTCGAAATAGGATTACTTGCAATAATTGATTGAAAGGTAGGCAAACTGAGAGGCAGACTGCACGTAAATCTGTAGGAAAAGCCTTCGACGGGAATAAGCCTAGATAATCTGGAAAAATCCATGGTTGTTTTGAAGAAAAATGATATTTACCTTTCGGCATTAGGATCCTGAATCAGCGTGGCGGGTATACTGTGCTCTATGTCTCGTTCCTCTGGCGGGGGTGAGGCGTGGGACGCGGGAGACTCTGAGCGAGATGCCTCCCCCTCACGCCGCTCCCCACGCTCGCTTCGCTCCTTCACGCCGCTCTCTGGGCTGGTCGCTTCTTCTGTAGACAAAGGAGAAACACACGTTAGAGACGAAAGAATAATAAAGACCAGTTTGTTTATCGGCTTCTAAAAAATGCGGATTTTTTTTAATTCTAATTTTTTTTTTCTTGTATGTTTGTTACGCAAGTTGATCGCTTTTAAATTTCATCAACATCGGTGGAGTAGTTTTATGTGAGTGGTAATGTTTCTGTAAGCATATATGCAACACTAAGAAGAGTGAAATATATATGTTTTAAAAACCAAACCAACACTGTAAAGTAAGAAAATAATGGTGGAAGTCGGACTACGATAATGGTCAGTATTTTGGATCAGCATGGTACTGACTTCAACAAGTAATAAATAAATAAATAAGTAAATAATGAACGGAATTTTGAACAAAATATTGAGCTCAAAGCGTTTATATCAGCAAATTATTGTTGGTGTCAAAATAAAGGTGTTAAAGTCGGTTTTTTTCATTAATATTTTGTTCAAATTTTAGTAAAAAGTTTAACAATCACTTTAACCAATGAATGCCACCAAGAACGGAAAATTCCACAAAAAATACTACAACGCTATCACACTCAATAAACTGATTAACAATTTATTGACGAAAAAACAAACAATTAATCATGATAAAATAGCAAATTAGGTTTCCAAAAGGAAATAGATAATACCGATATCAGATACGCCTGTGTTATATAGCTATTGCTATCGCGGTAAATAACCTAAAAGGGGATATCGTAGGTAAACGTGTTATTACTGATTGATTGATTAAAGTTAGTCATCGGATCAATTATTCAAAGTTCGTTATCATTGACATAATTCCAGAGATATCGGTCGGTATCGCTGATATCGAGTTAGATTATCTTGCAACAAACGCCTAATTAAGGTCTCGATCATAGATAGTGCATAGAGTAATTGGTGAATCCGACCAGCAAGTCATCTGACTTGGAATTTTAAGAATAGATTCAAAAACACCTGATTTATACGAACACCTTTACGAAAGTAAGCAGGTCTTTACAATGTCTCGTGTTTCGCGAAACTCATATAAAAAAAACTTCTAGCATCTAGAAGTTTTTCTTCTAGGACCTATCCATGCTAGAAGTTTTTTTCTATAAGAATTTTCCGTAAGCATTTAAGATAAGTATTTAAAACGATAGGTTATTACTCTTAGGCTATATTCTAATGCACTATGTCGCCACAACGCCGCTTCTAGGTTAGCCTGAACAACATCTTCGACCACATCATCACTTACCATCAGGTGAGATAGAGGTCAAAGGTTAACCAATCAGGCATAAAAAAAAACAACGAGTTAGTAGCTGAGGCTTTCCTGTAGCACCTTTTTATCATCATATTATTGCAAACTTTTTTACGAATCATAACAAAAAGCATTAAAAAATAACAACGGAGTCAGACTTTCGTTAACAAACCAAAGAGATGTTTGGTTAAGATTATCTTTAAAACCAAATTGATCTGTAGAAATCGACTCAAATCGTTGTCATTCGACCCATTTCTTCGCTTTGATACAATCGAGATTTCTCAGAGAATCGATTTAGTAAGAGTTGTCATTCGAATAACAAAGTAATCGATAATCACAAAGTAATCGGTCATCGTATCGGTTTCACGGCGATTTTGGTGAAATTGATCTATTGTTTCCTCGGAGTATGCTCGATCTGAAGTTGAAAGTTTACGAAACTACAGTTATTATGTTCACTTACATTAAGGCACATTTAGTATGGTCTTAAGATAATAATTCTTTTCTAGGCTGCAATTTATGTCAATCCTAATTATTACTACCCTCAAAGTGGAAGTCAAACAGAAAGATCATCAGACAAAAGGTACACAAGTTGAGGATATTTACGAGAAGAAAAAATGATTTTCATCAGGGCTTTACTTAAGAGTTTTTAATGTATTTTAACACGACCACAAAAAAAGGAGTGTTTGAGGGTTCATGTATGTACTTGTATATTTTATGTATGCATGATACTAACCTTTGACCACTATCTCACCTGATGGTAAGTGATGATGTGGTCGAAGATGTTGTTCAGGCTAACCTAGAATTGTAAATATGTACATTTTTGTGAGTTTCTTTATCCCACTTGACTCCTAAATAGCTTAACCGATGTTAATGTCTGATATTTCATTTGATTGCGCAAGTAACAGTAAAAAAAATGGCGAATTTCAGATGCCATATTGTAAAGTACATTTTTTTTCCTTCCATGCCCAATCGAGTTAGTTATCAAAATGAAGGTCTTTTAAAAACGATTCCATAAATATATATTTATATACATACAAATCGGGATATTTACTTTTTAATTATGTATACTTGTTTTTAAATTTTGTCATACTATCGCACAAAATTTTACTTTTACGTTAGAGCCTACAAATTGGTTATCATTTATACAGTTTAATTATGTACTTTTGTTGTATTAATTATTTTTAACGTCCCTTGATAGATATTATACTATTTTCAAACAGCCTACTTAAAAAGTTTCTAAAGTTACAGTCAAATGAAGGTAGGTCGGACGGAAGACGGAGAGGGCAGCCTTAGCCAATATGTTTACATTTTATCGTACGAAACCTTTACATACTGAAAGGAACATAAATGTTTTAATATTGTTATGTTTGCAATAACGCCTGCTATGCGGTTTACACTACATTACATAACTAACATGACATATTATATATGTCATCTAACATGACATATTATATATGTCATGTTAGCTCAATTGGTTAGAGCATACCCAAGCTAAAGCGGTGGATGGATGCGGGTTCGAATCCCGCACATGACTTAAATTTTTCCTATCGTATATATGTAATTTTGTAACATAAAGGTTATTCTGTATCAGCAGGATTGTGGGGTTTTTCCATAATCCCCACGCTTTGCAGGCGTCATGGGGATCGCAGTGCGACATATCATTTCCTCAGAAATAACTGCTGCCCAACTTCTGGTGTTTTATATATTTAAAAGAGATATGTGACAAAATCATATACAATACATATTCCTTCTCCGTTTCGCGTGTAGTTACGAAATGAACGTAACAACAACAAATATTGCGCCATCACTACATCTATACGTTCCACCGTTGTTAGCACAAACGCACTCATTATTCGACCTGTACATGAAACATGTTCAATTTTCCGGCCGATTGCGTTGACGGTCAAACCAGTAACTGCACCGGATCATCAGCTTCCCACCCAAACAACGTCAGAACAGAATAGCCCGTTCAGACGTACCCTTTGATCCAAACGGGGTTCATTCGAATGCGAATTCGAAACGGGCCGGAGGCGAATCGGTGCATCTTTACCAGCACCGGCTAACCGATTGACACGCTGTGTTTTAATCAATTAGCGCAGAGAACGCGCTTCGCGGACCACTGGGCAGTGAAATAAGCGACCACACCAAGCCGCGACCATTTTTCGGCGGTATCCGGTTTCAGGGCTTTAGATTTTTGTTGTTTTTGGACGAGTTTTTAATCGACGGCGAAAGTTGTCTGACACGAGATTCGATTTGCGATTAAGATTTTCTGATGTGTAATGAATAGGAACGATTGTTGAAACTACTACTATCGAATGTGTTATAAATGTATATTTGTACCACTAAAAACCGAAATTTTAAATGACCAAACAGTTTATAAGCAAATTTAAATATACCAATTATAATAAAAGAAGTAAATGCAGTATTTTTCTTTTTTCTGTAATTGTGACGGATCAAGCACGAGGCCCACCTGATGTTAAGCGGACTAATCTCTGCCTATGACAGATGCATTTCGTCACAAGTCACGAATTGCACTGCGCCCGTCACCTTGAGACATAGTTGTTAAGTCTCATGTGGCTGTAATTTCACTGGCTCTCAAGGACTGCTGTTGGAACACACCGTTAGGTGCTTGGCGACAGATTTTCTACTTGAGGGTGGTCGCTAGCCAGGCGGGCATTCGCAAAATGCCCTTCCACCATGCGGTGAAGCTCAAGCCCGCGGCGGGATTCGAACCATGGACCTGCCGCACGGCAGTCCATAGCCAATGCCACTGAGCCATCACTGCTTCAAAACAAAGTACTCCCTTCAAAAAATGCTGACCATCAGATCACGTAATCATTCTACATGGTCTAATCATATTGCATTCGTCATGTAAGATACAATTAATGTAAATATTAAAATTTACTCAGGCGTTACTTTTCGGTAATCCATATTAAAAAATAACAAATATCTTTAAAATATTGAAAGAAAACATTAGATTGTTATTGACACTTATAAATGTTCCATGTTCAAGAAAAAGGCAATATTAATCAAATTTCACATATGCACTTAGGGTACTTATGCGCGCAACTGACCTTAACACAGCTAAGAGTTACTTCAGATTCGCACAAGCTTGGCTCATCTATGGAATCATACTGTGGGGAAATATTGTATGTACCTACTGAAGATATTTTATTTCCAAATAAAATGCGTACATCTCCAACATTAAAGCTATGGAAAGTGGCAAGCCATATTTTATGTCATATAATATTTAAACTCTTGTGTCTTTATATTATATTAGAAACTCGTAAATTTGTAAAAATAAATACACTCGATTCTTTAATAAAGAAGAAGACCAACCTAAATATATTACGTATTTGGACATAAACTCATACTAGCAAGCTCAAAACTAGCAATGCACAGTCCTGGTCCGGATGTAATGACAATAAAAACTTTTAACACGAATTCAAATACATAAGAAAGTCAAGAAATGGACACAAACTTTGTCAATACTTCAAAAAATGATTAATTACTGAATGTTATTATACGATAAACGAATTCCTTGTTCACAAATTTAAATCATTATGAAAAAAATCGGTCTCTTTACTATAACATATGTTACTATACCCAAAATGGGTCATATGCATAACTTTATAAAAATGTATGTAAGACCAGCATGTACACCACATATGATACAATTAAGAATTGAGAATATTAAAATAAATCTAGTGATAGTTACGCTTCGAGAAATTACTCGATCGTGCGCACGAAGAGTTGATGATTCTTCGTGTAGAAGAGACACGCATCGCAAATTGCTTCGTTTTGGCTACGTGGCGTTGTTGATGTCACGTCGGCTTAACGTTTTTAAAATATTTGATACTATTAATAAAACTATATTACTTTATTGCCTAATTGCTTACCTACTTTGTCATTCAATCCAGCATACAGCAATGTGAACACTGCTGATTTGTGGCTAATTTAATAGACAAGGTGTAGTCATCCAGACGACTTCTGTACCACGAATAAGCTAGGGTCGATATCTGAAAAAAACTTGATCCCTATCACTACACGCACACACTCTTTAGTTTTGGCAACACTTTTATGATCGGCCACCTGCCTACACCAATTCTAAAGCGAAATCATATCTTCCTTGCACCCTACCGTATTTATGAACCTATCTGCAATGTTATCAGTAAAATGAAATTTAATCGAAATGTACGTTATCTGTCCAATAATCACTCAAATGTCAGTGAGTAGTGATGGATGGCCAAAGGATGTTAGTCATTATAGTCAGTTAGTTATCAGTTGTAATATATGAATACCTAGTGTTAGGATTCGCCGGTGGTTTCATTCGGGGTTCATAATTGGATGTCACTTCAAAGTGAACATAGCGCTATTAGTCGAAATTTGAATTTGCACGACTAATGTCAAATAATAAAAATGTCCGAGAGCTCAATGATAAAAAATTGAAAAGTCCATTTAGAAAAATGTATGTACTGTATACTGTTTTCTTGGTGGCCTGAAAAAAAATAAGTTGAAGCTTAAATAATGATCGGTTCGAAAGATTCGATTTTGAAAAAATGTATTTAAAGAGTTATATTTTGATTTCTTACTCTAACCTTGTTACATACAGCGATTTCAGCGTCACACGTAATACCTAAGCAATCTTCATCTGAATATTAATATGCAATGTTTTCTAGGTTTGCAAGTCAGTTTCTTATTAACCTATTAGATTTTTTTTATGCGTGATAGGTAAACCTTTCACCACTATCGCACCTGATGGTAAGTGATGATGTGGTCGAAGATGTTTTTCAGGCTAGCCTAGAAGTACTGGCACTCAAGGACAGCTGCCGAAACACACCGTTAGGTGCTTGGCGACAGATTTTCTACTTGAGGATGGTAGCTGGTGGGGCATTCGCAAAATGCCCTACCACCATGCTATAACGACTGTCATCCTAAAACAACAACCGGAACCGACGGCTTAACGTGCCCTCCGAAGCACGGAAACGCTCAGTAGTAATGTTACTAGCGGTCACCCATCCAACTCATGACCGCGGCGACGTTGCTTAACTTTGCTGATCGGTTAAGAACAGGTAAGTATACTTCGCTACGAGCGCTTCAAATATATATTTCATAATTGACGATATCGGAATTTTTACTTTTCATACCCATTTACTACATAATTCCGTAGGGTTCATATAGCCAAGCCACGTTACACGTGGGTGAAATTGCAGGCGCAGGCCAGTTTAAAATTATTCGTAAAGACAATGATTTTTTAAATAATTACATACTAAAATCCCTGATACTTATTATATTTGTTCTGTTTACGGAGTTTTTTTTTTCATTTTTTTTTTTTTTTTTTCTTTTTTTATGCCTGATAGGTTAGCCTTTGACCACTATCTCACCTGATGGTAAGTGATGATGTGGTCGAAGATGTTGTTCAGGCCAACCTAGAAGAACTGGCTCTCAAGGACAGCTGCCGGAACACACCGTTAGGTGCCAGATAACTATTAAGAAACATGGCTTCTAATTGAATACCAGATCTTGTATAAAAGTCAGTAAAAAAACAATATTGCACCAACCATGGTAGGTTAGTAAAATTAGGATAGAAGGGTGATATTGACATAAACACAGACATACTTTAAAACAAATATATACAGTATAGATATTACAATAATATGATAAGCGTTGCAAATTTTTACAGGCCGACGTTGTTGGTATTGGTTTTGTGATAAATATTAGGGATTATTAACGTGATACGTGTAGCTTATCGCTTTTATATATGAGTACTGCAACCGGATTCAATATGTTGTGAAATTGAACATATCGATGATTTCATCGTTATTTGAGTCGCTTAGCGGATTCTCGAGGCCTTGCGTACATTTCCTTCAGATTGGATTTTTGATACCAATAAATTAAAAAGTAGTCCAGGGATTGAAACTGAGCACAGAGGTATTTATGGCTGTAGGTTATAGATTTTATATCAGCAATGACAAATATCAGGTCTTTCTTAGGAAATTGTGTGTGATTTTATGATAAAGTCCTCAAAGAAATAAAATAACAAAACTCAACTAAGAAAAATTCAAGTGGCAAGTGATAAATATTTTGATAAAAAATATAGAAAGAACAAAATGCTGGGACAATTACGCCTTTGCCAAGCTATCACCTGTTACCTAAGTAATGTAAACATGGGCCCGAGTTTCTTGCCCGTTCTTCTCGCTGAGGCTCTATACCATTTTTTTTGCTGAATGTGGCAGTACACTATCTCAATATTAAAAATTGTAATTAACTTTCATAAGAGTTTCGTAAATGCCTAAATTTAAAAGATGATTTTGACTTTTGCCTTGACTCACTCTGTATTTAGTGGCACCAAAACGTATCGGAGAAAGATAGGTGATATGACATCACTGCAGACCCATTCGGGGAAACACAGGCATAGTGATAATATCATATTATTATAGCATAATGTATAATTATATTAAATTGCTCATTAACACACTCAGGCGCATTACAATATGCTGCCGATGACGGAAAACTGTAACTAAGCATCTAACAGTGTGTTCCAGCAGCAGTCCTTGAAAGTCAGTTTCCATTCTAAGTTAAGCCTGTTTGTCTTCTTCAACCACATCATCGCTTACCATCAGCTAAGCTAAAAAGCTAGCCTAGCATAGCTTTGGTGCTGTCACTTCACTGTATTGCATTTTCTTTTCACTTCCTTTTATCAGCTGCAAACGTTTTATAAGAAAACGCATAATACTTAACTGATTTCCAATAAAAAAGGAGTTCAATTGTGTTTTTTCTTCAACGGGTTTGTGACGGAACAAGCACGAGGCCCTCCTGATGTTAAGCGGTGACCTCTTCCTATAGCAGATGCATTTCGTCACAAGTGACTAACTGCACTGCTCCCTTCACCCTGAGATTATCAGTTATTACGTCTCATGTGCCTATAATTTCAAAATTACTTACTGGCTCGGCTGCTGTCGGATCACACTTAGGTGCTTGGCGACAGATTTTTTTCTTGAATGTGGTAGCTAGTCAGGCGAATATTCGCTAAGTGTCATCAAATGATTTAATTATATTTGCAATTCTTGTCGATATGTGAATATTATTTCAGGCAGGTGACAATGGTCTTCTGAGCATTGTACATAATTGAAAAGAGTAGAACACGCTAGCGACTTCAAAAACTTGATATTGTGAGGTCAATGTTTTGAATCAGCATGGTTCCAACTTCAACAAGTTATTTTATACTTTTCAGACGTGGAAGTCGTATCTGTTTTTATTAATATTACTAGAACAGTCCTTATAAAAACCTTAAAAAACTAAATCTCATCAATAGCTTTCAAAAAAACTTTAACTTTCGATTTGAATGCAGAATAGTTTATAGCAAAGGGCTCTTTACGTCGAGTGCAGCACGTAGCGATAGCGGCACGGGACGGGGCCGGACCGATTGCGGGACTATTGCTAGACGGTGTGAGACAGACGCGGGGATATTACGAGCTGATTGAACAAACACTTGAAGTAAATAAGAAGTTATGATGTCTTTGAACTTGAAGCGAGCAAAATGGGAGGTTGTTTATGAATACTTCATTTAATTGATCCTTGTTTTATTTTTTTATTACTATTAGCTACCTGCTGCATGTAAAGAACACAAGAGCCTATGTTATTGTGTTCTTCCCCATGATAGAGACAACGAGGTATAGATGGATGTAAGTACAAATACTTATTTTTGGTTTAATCAGCAGTTTAAAAATAATATTTCTCATTAGTTTGTGTTGTTGTTGTAACCCGTGGGATGCCGGGATAGAATGTCATCCCCCATCTCTATCCGCGGGTGTAGTAAGAGGCGACTAATGGTAACACACCATATTGGTTGCATCGCTTTCTGAGGAACTGATATCTCACACTGCGATCCCCAAGACGCTTGCCAAGCGTGAGGATTATGACAAATCTCCCCCATTGGAGGAGTTCGGTGAAGGACGCTGTGTTCAGTAGTGGATAATTTGACTGATACAGTACAGTGCATTGTTGGAGAAATTGTAATGCAATGATGTAAGGAAACTAGCTGCTGCTACAAGATTGTTGGTCCAGACTTTTTCACCTCAAGGTATACTACTATAATTTTGCGTTTGGCGCATGAAGTGTTTTCACTTTGCGTGCACCGGGATGGGCGTTACAGGGTATGTCAGACTTTTGGTCAGATTAGTCTAGAATTATTGGCTCTCAAGGTTCCATTAAGTGTAGGAAAAATGAATAAAAAAATCTAATATAAATAACTTTTAGAAAACAAATGTACCAATAAAATAAAATTGAACTTGCGTATCATGAAATTTGCGTTGTGTGTGCGTTGCGTGAGTGCGGGACAAGGTACATCTGAGCTCTCGAGGCCCTCGTAAATTTGACCCGCCTTGCCTAATTGGATATCTTGAAATGTTTGTCGATTTGTCCAGGCAGAAAGATCTTTAATTGAAACTGATTTAATACGCGTTGGCTACAATTGAATATACAATTATGTTATATTATATGCGACATTTTATATGGTATCATAATTTTAGTTGTAACGTATTATTTAAGTGTACCTAAGTAAGAACACCGGCACGTTGCTAATATCACGACCAATTGTAAAATTGTGTTGGCTTCTTATAATGCGTAAGCAATCTAAAATCAGTGTGAAATGAAGTCAAACGCAGTGTGCACAGTGCCGCTAGTAAACATCCTAAAACATATTTCGTTGATGTTCTTACCCAGAATTATCTGTATTTTTGATACAAAAAAATATCAGGATCAGAAGGCTATATAATTTTTTAAAATACAGGCACATTAAACATCACCTAATCACAATGATGATTTTGTATGTACAATACACGATACCTGCCTGCATTTTACTAATCACTATCCAGAGTAGTTATTCAGGCCAGTCGCGAGACGGCTTTCATTATTTGATCAAACGTTCAACGATCCATTTCTGAGATATCTTACTACATTAGGTTTCGAAGATGAAAAAATCGGGCCCATATACCAAAATACACAATGAGATGGTAGATGAAAGATGGTAGTTTGCATGGTGGTAGGGCATTTTGCGAATGCCCGCCTGGCTAGCTACCACCCTCAAGTGGAAAATCTGTCGCCAAGCACCTAACGGTGTGTTCCGGCAGCTGTCCTTGAGAGCCAGTACTTCTAGGTTAGTCTGAAGAACATCTTCGACCACATCATCACTTACCATCAGGTGAGATAGTAGTCAAAGGCTAACCTACATAGCATAAAAATTAATTAGCATAACAACAGCAGAAAGAACGCATTATTTTATTTATTAATTGGTTTGTTGAATCTTTTTTATGATTTACAATAAAATTTTACAATGAAAAATTAAAGATACGCTCACGTTTTTCATCCACCATAGGAGCGAATCATAAAATGGTAGATACGGGGTTCTGCAAGACGCAACTGATACGAAATACAGGATGTACTGACTCATTGAATGCACGACCAGTTTCGCAGATAGCAGTGTTGATCAAGCTTTATTGTGAAGTAACAGGCAGATTAAACATGTGATTAAACCGAGTGTAAGCTTGGTTTTGTTTAGTTGGACCTCTGGAGTCTGGACACTGTGATCGAATAAATGCACATGGAGCATTTTAATTATACGAAATCTTAGGTTGTAAATACAAATCATTTTCAAACTCGAATTGCGAACACCTTATTACTATTGGTTGTGTAATGATTATCTTATATAACTGTTACTTTTTAACGTTTTCTCTTTGGTTTTTACGGATCCGTACGCATATTTTCACACCCCCGGGATTGTGGGCTGGAAGTTAGCGAAAGATATGCAACGTAACTTAGGTTTAGGTCGGTATTACACTATCAAAATGTATTTATAATCATACTAAATGCTGTGTCAATACCAAACAAAAGATGGCAACTCGTCACCTCAAAAACGTCACATGGAAAAACAAAATAACTGCAATTTTTGTATTTCTAGCTATACAGCAACTTTGATGTAACGTTTATTGTTAAAGCTGCGTCTTTAAGTATTAATTTGATACAATATGATGTGTACCGTCCTTATAAATTTTTTTCCATTTCTTCTGGGAATTATTATCGATCTTTTTTAGATATTAAGTCATCCACTAAGACATTGCAACTATACAATAAAATTAATTATTTTTATATATCCATAAATATTTATTTTCATTACTGGAATACTGTACTGAAGTTAATTATACCTAGTCAATGCATGTCACGGCTTTCCTTTCTAGGATCTCAATGACAGCTGCTGTGATATACCCTTAGGTGCTTGGCGATAGACTTTCTACTTGAGTGTAGTAGTTAGCCGGGCGAGTAATAGCTAAATTCCTTATGTATATCCAAACAAAAAGTCATAAGTAGAGCCTCTGAAACGTTAGAACGTAAACCGTGCAACAAGTAACCATTTGTAGCTGTCACTCCAGTGTTCTCTACTTCGGGACTCTACCACAGATTGAACTACAGTTAGTGTGCTCTACTGTCTCTATGTGGAATTGGTAGAGTAAAGGGTCACTAGAAAACCGTTATCTGTTTGATTTCTAAATAACAGCGTAGGTTTAGGATGTTGTGTTTAGTACTTTCTACTGTTTCAAATTCATCTTTTTTTATGGCATAGTGAAGGAACAAGCACGAAGCACATATGGTGTTAAGCGTTCACCTCTGCCCATAACAGATGCATTTCGTCACAAATAACAAACTGTACTGCACCCGTCACCAAGAGACGTACAGTTGTTAAATATCATGTGACTATAATTTCACTGGCTCTCAAGGACTGTTGTTGGGTGCTTAGCGACATATTACTTATATTCGGATTTCCCAGTACGTACTAAAAACGAAATTCATTGTTTCAGTATGTGATGTATTGTTGAACATACTTGTAAAGATTTGGCACTTCGGTCTGTCTGTCCATCGTTCTGTAGCTTTTGATTAGTATTAGGTGGTGTGATGTAATGTTCATCTTATGTGTTATTTTATATTGAATATATTCCCATATTTCCCATATAAGTAAAAAAATATATATTATATATTACGTTTCTAGTTTATCATAAAATCTGAACTTGGTGTTAAAGTAGGTGAGTACACGAATGAGGAACTGATAATGGAATTCTAGGTTAAGCCTGTTAGCACCTTCGACTACATCATCACTTATCGTTAGGCGAGATTGTGCTCAAAGGCATACCTCCTAGCAATACCTATCAGCAATATATAGTAAGTGTTTTTATTTGTAGCGAAAATGGTATATGACGTGGGTTGAACTAAGATTAATTTATGCGTAGCGAAACAACTGGGGCAAACGCGTAACAAATCAATTTTAATCATCGTTAAACCAAGTGTCCATACAAGTCCGACTCGCACTTGGCCGATTTAAATTTGGTTCAGTCAAGCTCATATTCTTCAAACATCTTATAAGTTCTATAGTGCGTCAAGCCATTGGTATCCTTGTATGAAATGTACATGTAGGTTAGTCCTTATAAACCCAGCATCAGAACAAGGAATATATCTATATCAACCTAATCATATTTCTGGTTCTAGAATTGAACGCAAAAAAATACATACCTACTTTTAATGACTACGTTATTTTGAGGGATTAACTTATTCTAGCATAGCGAAGTCCCTGGCAAAAGCTAGTATTATATTGATATGAAATATTTTTCAATATCGATAATTCCTCGCTATTATCGCTTCAGATAAGCTACAGTATGTCCTGCTTAGTAATTATATATCACGTCAATATCTAATATCGCCAATATCAATCAATGTCAACGAGAGTTAAATTAATACGGCGGGAATTGAGTGTCGCAGCCATCAATCAACCGCTGATTGATGCGTGCCGTCAATTCAAGAAACAAAATCTAGCATCCATCATTATATTGCGTAAAGGTGCGGAGTTAGGGCATGAGCTTTGGGGGTATAGGTTGACTTGTTAGTTCTAGGAATTTCCGCGTCGTGGCGCAACAACGGCAGTATAATGGTCGATGACGGTTTCCGTTTAACTGACTTCTTTACTGACACTGAAATTTCTCAAAATATATTGATGTACTTTTGAGTATCACCGAGCAATCGATAGCGTGCTCAAGTCTACATTAATATCTTACTGTTTGATTTAAGGTTGAATTGGGCGATCACTTCTCCATACATTCGTCTAAGGCTAGTCACTCCTTTTTTGGAGTTTTCTTAGACTAATCAAAGTATTGATTTATCTATCTAAGCTTGTATTGCACTAATTTGTAAGTTATCTATCAGCCTTTAAAAATATACATGAAAGTGTTGGGCCTATAACCTCAAATAAGGAAGTGAATACCATTTGACGTTTGTAGAGAGTCACCGGCCAGTTCTTCCATTAATTGTCAAATTCTACTATAAATAACATTTATTTGAATTTGAGATACAAACAGCGATGTGTCTCTAGCAAACATTAACTTGACAATAATATAAAACGATTAATTAAGTTATTTTATTAGTTTGTTTAGGTACATCAAATAAAAATTTAAATTTCAACCGCTAACCTTTGTCACTACCAAAAATGCACAAAACGTGGGCGTGCAACATAAATGCTGATAGTAAATGTGTCAAATTGCCATTAATTAAAAATATTTTAGTTCTTAACTGCTTCTGCGGCAATTAAAGGAGTCATTAATTATATCTTCATTTTGTTTATCATAAATTGTCATCTCTTATATTTAAATTTTGGTATTTTGATGTTATAAAATATTGTGATGATTGCAACCTTGCAAGTGATTTACAGTCTGGTATAATAGACCAATCATATAATCTTTTAGTATATAAATGCACATGATTTGGCAAAATATGAACGAAAGATAGACTAACAATTCATGAATATCAATCTTTATGTTACTAACGCAACACATTTATTTAATCTTTTTTAATCATTATTTGAACTAGCTAGAATTGAGGAAACATATTGTACCACAATATTATGTTTCCAAATATGTATTATTTGGTTCAAACATACCTATTGGTTTTCAAATTAACCAATGTATGAATGAATGCAATGTTAAAAAAAAACACGTATATTGAGCATACTCAAGAACTTTATATAAAAGATGATGATAATAATTTATAAAACAATACAAAACGCTGCATTCAATACTCTCGTGTATAAATATACAACAAATATTGCTGATATTTGAAAGTGGCACATTAGAGAGACTGCTATCTTTCTAATCACTACAGCACATACAGGAGTTGCAATAAATTATTTATAAAAAAATATTTGTCCTCAAAAATATTTTATCCCAAACCTAAACTCACCTTCACCACTGAAAAAAACAAAAGAATCCCTAAAATCCAAGTCAATACATTTCAATCAGTCCTCAAAGTCTTCGAAACGTTGACCGATAGGACACGACCCGAACGTCTCAACCAAACATTAGTACAAATGGACAGACGTCTGGTTGCTAATGAAGATGATGCCCATTCGGTCGGTCCCGTGACGGGAACGGATCGAACACGTCGACGGGACGGATCGGATCTGTCGACGGGATCGGGAGGGATCTGTCCAGATTCTCGCGTCGGACCTTAATCCTCCCCTGGGTTACGTAGTTACTTATATCTCATATCAAACTTGTACTGTTGTTAGGTACATTTATTGGAGTGTTGATGTTTAATTAATACAAGGAAATTTAGTTTTTTATATGCTCAAAAGCTAACCTTTCATCTCTATCTCACTTCATACTCAGTGAAGATCTTAGGGAGGTATTAGAATGGAGACTAGTTTTCCAGAAAAGATGCCAGAAAACCGCAAATTGTGAGTAAAATCTTTTTGACATTTAATAATGCTCTCCTACCACGCTTTGAAGGTATCGAGATATTCATCGAAGAAACGACTGCTTCATTGGCAGCCAACACTCATGACGTCACGGAGCCATCACTTCTTCGAAGAAGGTTAATTGCTCAGAGGCAACATCCTGCCAGTTACAAAATCGGCTGCTGTATTAAACTGTTATTCACAAAAATCACACAGCGTACTACTACACGTCGTACCATGGTAATACCTTGACAGCTAAGGACAAGTAATATTTAAAGTGACATTGTCATTGCAGACAAACAGAAGTAATTGTCTTATTATGCCAAATATACCCTTCACGGATACAGAAAATAATAAACTGTATATACGATAACGGTAAAGAGACTTTTGGAATCAAAATAATTAAGTCACTTGTCATATGGAATTTTTGGGATAAAATAGTGTCAGTGGTCCCATGATTAGATAATTCTATGGGACTAGAGGTAGAGACCGTAAAATTGTTAATGCAAAAGTTAATGTATGTGTTTGTGTAGGAATGTTTGTAATTACAAATACTTTTGAAACGACCAAACTAATTTTGATTATATTTGGCATGTACATTTATTCTTTTGGTCTAGATGAGGAAATATTATCATATATCCTCATCTAGGACCAAAAGAATAAATGTCTATTAATCACTAATTACTTAGTGGTGCACTCAGGTGAAAGGTAGTCTCAGGTGAATATAGCAGGGGCAGCAGAACCAAACCAAATGTCAATTTCTGTAGTATTTTTTACTTTTTATTTTTAGTCACTTAGCACGATGTTTTAATTACGTGGCTAGGGTGCTGCTGCAGATTCGGCTAATTAACGCACTCATAAACTGGAAGATAACGGATGTACTTGCCAACGAGAGACAAGCAAAGCAGTACTGGCAGCTGCCAATCCTCCTTTTTACGGGCGGCTACCCCTAAAACGAGAGTCATAACTTTTAGAATGTGTCATATTTTTGTTTGGCTAATGACAGTTAATACTGGCCCTACTTAAATCACGGATAAGGTAAAGCAATTTATTGTGGCATACCCTAGAGAGAGCCACACATAATTGCAACTCTATTATACCCAAACCATACAATAATATACATAAAATTATATTCAATAGATTATTATTCATACATAAATTGAGACAGTTTTCAACAGTATCCACCTTTGACCACCATGGAAAGCCCATAATGGCGTTAAATAACGACATTAATCGCACCATTATAACCATAAATAACGTAATTACGAAAGCAATAACCTACTTGGAGAAATTCCGTCAATATTTATTAGACATTAGCATTGCCAATAACTGTTTTGAGATATATATGCTTTAATTATTTAATTAATGCGTTATTTAAGTTGCTTCTGGTGGTTTGATTATGGTTATACATAATATTTAGGTATTTTCGGTTTATGCCGTACAGTTACCGGCTTATGAATATGAAGATTGTTTTATATTCTGTTGGATGTCGTAAAAGGTGATTTAGGGTATGAGTGCTCTAAATGTGCAGCAGTCGACGTTATAGGGTGATGCAATTTCTACAACGAAGGTTTGTACTATCTTGAAACACACTGTTAGGTGCTTGGCGACATATTTTCTACTTAGGGGGGGCGCTACCCAGGCAGGCATCCGAATATTTTTTTTACGCCCACATTAACTGAAAGTTAGACTGCGTACAACAATGACAAATTCACATTATTGTATTATTTTTCTTTAATATGGGCCTATGGTGCCTATGGCGTGAAGTACAGTCTCACCTTAACCAACTTTACCAGCCTTAACCTGCGGCTTTTTCGACTTATTCTTTATTTTATCACTAAAAGTCAAAATAATACTCAGAAGACACTCTGAGTTCTATCGTCGTGCCTACTGTTGGGCTGCACCTTATTTATACACTCAAACGAATAGAGCACTAAATATTTTTTATCTTTCTAGAAGTGAATGCAAAAAAGTCCTGATACAATGGTTATCAGCTCTTAATTATGACGAAAACGAGCAAATTATGGGAATTAGATAAATAAAAGATTTTTATACACATCACATACACCACTTTACTCAAATCTACATCCAACCCTTATTGCAAAAATGTTAACTGTCTCGCAAAATAGGTTGAATATATCTCCTATTGTTAATGTATATTAAATGTATTTCAATTGCTAACTATAATCATGTTACTTTACAAGACAACATATTATGGTGATAAGCAAAATGTTGCCGCATTACTGACTACAAGAAAGATTGCACATGCTACTGAATTGCATATCATGTTAGTGATAAGAAATGTGTGAATGAGCACTTGAAACATTATATTTATATTCATGCTGTAAAGAACTGGATCTCCACGACACAGGGAATCCTAGTGTGGAGAACAGAGTCCAAACATCTAAAACAAAATTAAACTAACACTTGTATGTAGAAAAATAGTTTTAAGATTGTAAAACAATATGCTTGCTGAATAAAATTATTATTATTATTATTATTATTATTAATAACTCCCATACAAAACAATTATTCAAATTATTTTTGAAAATACTTAATTTTACGGATATCTGGCACACCAGGAGGATAGATATTAGGCTCAACTATATAAGTTTCACCGAGTTTGAACCCTTAGTATTTAAAATATGACAAAACTACGTTTGTATGGAAATCGCTCCGTGAATTCTACTTTTGAGTGGGTTCCGATATTTTTTTATATTTTGTGATGCATACTGCTTTAAAGTACTGTTGACCAACGACAAGAGTTGTAATTACTATTAAATCATCCAGATATGCAAACACACCTTATAGTTAATCGACTATAACTAACTTCAAAAATACTCAACCGATTTCAACCTTGGAATTATACTCTACTCTACATAAAAATATCAAAATCAGTTCATAATGTGCGGTAATAGCGTAACAAAAACATACAGTCGAATTGAGAATCCCCATATACCCCAATTTTTGAAGCAGTGATGGCTCAGTGGTATTGGCTATGGACTGCTGCGGTCCATGGGTCCATGCTTCGAATCCCGCCACGGGCTTGAGTTTCACCGCATGGTGGAAGGGCATTTTGCGAATGCCCGCCTGGCTAGCGACTACCCTCAAGTAGAAAATCTGTCGCCAAGCACATAACGGTGTGTTCCGGCAGCAGTCCTTGAGAGCCAGTGAAATTACGGGCATATGAGACTTAAGAACTACGTTGACGGGTGCTGTGCAATTCGTGACTTATGACAAAATGCATCTGTTATAGGCAGAGATTAGTCCACTTAAAATCAAATAAATACCCAACTCTTTGTGCGAGTTCTTCCGGAGAAGTACTGCCACCATACCTATTTTTACTGCCAAGCAGTAATGCTCCAGAAACCCTTCTGGACCCTGAAACCTTTCAGTGGCAACCATGGGAGTCGCTGAAATTACAGTCACATAAGACTTAACAACTTTATGTCCCAGGGTGATAGAAGCAGTGACGTTCGTCACTTGTGACGAAATACATCTTCATAGGAGGTGTTTTTGTATGTTTGTTACACTATGACTCCGCCAAATATAAACTGATTATGAAATCAGTACTTCCTCTGACGAACGACGATGTATACCCTATTATAAAGGGTTAGAAATATTATGAGTAAAGGGGACTGTTTGTTCTGTCTGATTACTTCGAGGTACACTGTGGTGGTATCCACCAATTTGTAGCGTTTTTTAACGAATATATCAAATAGCCGTTAAATTAAGTTCATCATAACATTATAGTTACACAATAAGGTCCTACAATGACTTATGCCAATAATCCTACCTACCATATGGGAATATAAACATTTTAATCAAACACTTTCCCCAGTAAATATTTGCTTTGAATAGGTACCTACCTCATTCAATCGTATATTATACTTACATCAAAATGTCACTGATTGCGTTTTAAAGAAAACCCTAACTAATAAGGTCAATAGTCAAGAAGATGAACTTAACAGCTAAACTTTGACAGCATTAGTTAAGGTAGGAATTGTCCTAAGTTTTCAGAACGAACGAATGTAAACATTCTCAACGCGTGGTCAAAAGAGATTGTATTGAAAAAGTTCATGTGTCAAAATGAGTTTCTTATCCATTCTAGTTAGATAAAAAGGCCACTGGTTGACTTTGAACAATTAAAAAAACTAAATAACATATAAAGACAAAAGAACGCATTTACCGTAATAAAATCTTTAATTTATTGACACTTCTTTATGAATGACATTAAATATTATTGTTTTTAAATAGTCGTTAGAACTAAAGCGACTTTGATGTAGTCGTTTTGTATAAATGATAATAAATAAATTAGGTAATAATATATATTTCTTTATGTATATTAAAACATTAGATTTGCATAAGAATGCCCGCTTTCTAATGTTGCCTACGCGTGAAACTTATTTAGGTTTTACTGTTCTGTATAAAACAGTTTTGCATAAAATGTATTATCTTGTTATCCATTTAAAATAGCTATAGATTATAAGATTTTTAACAATAGAGTCAAAAGGTTAAGTAGCACTATTAATGCTTATCTCTATTAGTAGACATTAATTTTTTCCACTTTTTTATTTATTTGAATTGACGTAAAATTTTAATGTGCCTTTGTTGAAACATTCCGGTCAAAACAGGCATATTTTTTTAATATATCAGATTTAAACTAGGGTTGCGTATACATAAGTATTATTTATTTCTATATATTGTTAACTGGACTTACATGTGATTAAACATGACTAAAACAATCGTGGTAACAAATTATCTAGTATTAATAGTTTGAACTATACGATTAGTCCAATAATTATGAAAAATATGTCATTCATCGTTGTTATATACGAGCAGTATAAAAGATAAGAATATCTTATACCCAATATCGCGCAGCAGGTCCATGGTTCGAATCCCGCCCAGAGGAGAGGGGAATGTCCGCCTGGCTAGCGACCACCCTCAGGTAGAAAATCTGTCGCCAAGCACCTAACGGTGTGTTCCGGCAGCAGTCTTTGAGAGCCAGTGAAATAACAGGCAAAATAAGACTTCAACAACTATGTCTCAAGGTGATGGGCGCAGTGCAAGTTCGTCTAGGAGCTTGGCGACAGATTTTAAAATTGACGATAATTTGTTATATATAGGATATATATTGTTTTTCATAAGTTCCTAGTCACATATTATGTATAAAGATATTTTAGCTCTTAGTATGCTTAAATAAAGATATTTTCTGACATCGAACACAAAGCAATACACATCAACAACTACACGCTACGTCTTGTAGACGCCGCCGTGAGACAGGCACATAATGTCGTGATGCGACGACTGACAGACATATCTTCCTGCATTCATCTCGAAAATGGAGCTTCGTCGTGAAATGGTGAAGAAGGACACCTAGAAAGATATCTTTTAGAGTTTGTTGATAATACATGAAATATTACCTATTAAATTTAAATTTAGAATAATTTTACAAGATGATTGATTCATATTTCTAAATATGTTTAGAAACGCTGGGCGAAAACCACATTTACACATAATCGCAGCATAACTTTCCTGTTTATCCCTTAGCCGAGCAACGTTTCCTATGAAGGTTAAAGTGGTACAATCAGTGCATAAAATTTCGATTCAAACGAGCATGTTCCGGTGGCTGGATGGTGTAGGCAGACAGCGCGAAATTGAGGGAATAAAATGTTGTACTTGATTTATTAAATTAATTTGATTCAGAGCAATTATACATTATTCAAATATATGTCGAATATTTCATATAATATTAAACAATTCTATATGAAAAAGATTACTTAATATTTAGTTTTCAATACTAAGAAACAGGATTCTTCTAACAAGCCTTGAGAGCCAGTGAAATTACAAGCACAATGTGACTTAACAACTATGTCTCAATGTGACGGGCGCAGTGTAATTCGTGAGTTGTCATGAATTGCAACTGTTATAGGCAGAGGTTAGTCCACTTAACATCAGGTGGGCCTCGAGCTTGTTCCGTCACAACACCATAAAAAAAAAAAAAAAGCCTCTGCTGACCGTCATCCGAACTTTAACTCATTGGCATCGACAGGACCACTACGTCCTAGTTATGAATGAAATTCTATTGTTATCATTATCGCCGATGCCAATGGTTAATGGATTGTATCGTTCGAATTGTAATGGGAAATCAATTATTTTGGTTACATTAGATGTGTTAGTATTGCAGTTTGCCTCACAAATAATAATAATAACAAATTAAATAAAGGGGTACCATACAAAAACTCCTATTTTTAACTTACTTTATTTTCTTTCTATTGTAAAATAAGTAATACGAGTATATGCTAGCGTCTAACTTAGTATGATTACAGCACACTTACGTTTCAGAATATATTTGAACTTTATGAATAAAATTACGAGTTTTACGACCTACAATATGGGTTGGTAATGAAACCCTCAGTATGCATTTGGTTTTGTTTATTTTCTTGTTTTATTGATACAAAAATGTGAAGCCATTTTTCAAAGACATCTCTTCCATCTTAGACGCCGAACTATTCATTCTACGTCTTGAAAACGTATTCGTGACGCCACGTGACATGCACATCATGTTGAGACGCGAACGATGACAGACGTATCTGCTTGCATATGCATCTCGAAATGTTATGACAGATGTTAGAAAATACTGAAATCTCGAAATTTTAAAACTCGAATGGAGTAAAATATATAATTTCAGGTAATGCTATACATAAGTCGAATTTCAGCCATCATGTTAACGTTTACAATATTTTTTATAAAGCACAAAAATGTGTACTGAAATCTGAAATTCGCTTAGCATGAGTAGTGCTTTTCTAAATCACATTAAAAAATTGTGACATACCTTTCAACATTATGAAAGGACAGATCAGTCCTTTTATGAATAAGTTTTTATTTTTAACG
This sequence comes from Plagodis pulveraria, assembly GCA_963890685.1. Lineage (NCBI taxonomy): Eukaryota > Metazoa > Arthropoda > Insecta > Lepidoptera > Geometridae > Plagodis > Plagodis pulveraria. The sequence goes on from OY982957.1 coordinate 33,329,190, forward strand.
CGAGTTCGAGATATTTTGGTTTCAATATCGTTAGGCACCTCTGCGCAGTCATCTGCTTTTAGAAATAAAAGGTAGATAAAAGGCGTAGCGATACAATTTGAATTTAATCCCTTTTTAAGAAGTTAATGCCTTTTATCTACCTTTTATTTCTAAAAGCAGATGAGTGCGCATAGGTGCCTAACGATATTGAAGCCAAAATTTCTCGAGCTCGCTTTCTCTCTCGAAAAATATAACATAATATTGATTTTTCGTAACTGGTGTTCCTAGAGACCTGTCACCACTTCATCATCCTGAAATTGTCCTGCTCCTCACACACCGGTCAATATCGCCATCTTGTTTGCTTGTAAGTTTGTTGTTGTTACTCATTAACATTCATAATTTAAATATACGTTCCTCGTGGTCTCGGCGTCATTTACGTAGTAATTTCTTGCTATATTTCGTTACAGTGCAAGTGGTATAGTACTTTCTAACGCCGCCGTCCCGCAGAGAGGCGTGGCCGATGCGTTTTGACCAATGACTCTCTCTGGCCACAACTAATTATACTGATTTATGCCCCATTGTCCATTGTTGTATGTCTTACGTTCTGCTTGCTTCATACGAGTTTGAAGCTTCAAGGCACCGAATGTTTGGGAGTCTTACTGATGATTGGCGTATCTTTCAAGATCTTCACGGCAACGGCATTTATTTTATCTTGTTATTTATGAATTTTATACATCCTCCCGTTAGTAAAAGGCGAGTAAAGGAAAGAATGCGTCTGATGAGCATGTCACTGACTACGTCGCCTTTATAGGATGTTCCTACATTTACCCACACAAATAGGTTCTTTACCATCTTAAAGCCTTCATAAGCCGAAAGGAAGGTTGGCGTTATTAAACTGGAGCTGTAACTGATAACACTACCTAAGTATCTTCTAGCGCCCTCTTACATGAATAATTACATATTGTAGGTGAAGTCACCTCAGTTTGGTTAGAGGTAAAAGTTTATATATTATTTAAAATGGTATTTGCTTTAATTTTTTTATTACCTTCATTATTCCTCTTACATATGCTTCGATAGGTTTCGATTCAACTACCCTACTCTTTTAGATTCTTTCATAGATAGCAGCACAGAAATAACTTTAAATTTGTTTAGCTGAGGAACAGTATTTTTTTAGTTTTACTAGTTATACCTAGCATGTTCTTCATGAAAGGAAATTATTTCGATTAAAAAATATGCTTTATTGTAAAAAAGTATGTTGATGTCTTCAGATAGGTTAGTTGTATTTTACAAAAAAAAACTACCAAATGTTTACAGAGCTGTAATTGGAGGCTTTTAATCTTGTACTCTTGATTACCAATAATATACACCTAGCAAAAAATAACTTGACAGTCCAACATACAGTTACAAAGAGACCTCATTCCATTCCAGGACGTCGCAGAAATCGCGCGCGCTGTCATTCCCATTGTATATCAATAATATATTCCAAGTTCGAAAAACAAAGCAGCAAATCAGTGCGTCCGGCGACTGGCAACACCAAGCCAGCTGCACGAGTCGCATTCACCTGTCGCTCGCGCGCACGTGGGAGGAGCCAAGATTTGAATTTGGAATGCGACGTTTTCGCGCTCTTTTCCTTCGTTTGTTTTTGTATTTTTTTTGTTTTCTCCCGTCAAAGTCGGGAATTCGGGTGCGATATTTTCTTCGGCTGGAATCCGAAGGCTGTGTGGAGACTTGAGATATTTATTCCTCTTAAGTCGATGTCGTTTAGATTTATGCGTTTTTGTTGTTTTGTCGTGCGATTTCTTGGATTTCAATCCGGTGCAGGTAGTGTACGGAATCTGGATTTTCTGGTATTTAAATGATGTTTTTAAGATTTCGTCACCATTATACCTTGAGGTTCAAATTTAAATAGATCGGTACTTTTGAATCTAACTCGTAGTGGTGCAAAATCATTAAGTACAGAATATATTGTCTTGTTTTGTTGGGATTTTCTACCCAAAGGATAAAAGAGACTTCTTAAATGAGACTCCACTGTATGTCTGTTTGTCAGTATTTTATGGGTGTTAGATCGTACACAGAAATGAGTTACAATGCAAAAATTTGACCAGAATGCTTGATCCAAAAACAAATAATGGAATAGAATTTCTATGAGGGTAGGGGCTCCAATGCAAAATAAGGTAGAAAACTTTTACGCACATAGCTTGTGGGTTGTCATCGTCTAGACTCTTTTTATTTATTTTTAAAAAGAAAGGGACCGTCAATCCCTTTAAAACCATTCATGTTAAGGGGTCGATCTCAAAAACTGAGCTGGTTAGTAGAACTTTTAGTTCTTACACGTACCTATTTACTGAAAACACCGATTAATATTTTATTTTTTTAAGTTTTAAGAGTAGACGCTCCATGCATTTTGACACGTAATATAAAAATAACAATGACATTTAATTATTCTATTGGTAATTGGTATACTAATTTAGTTATTATAATACATTTATTATCATCACATCAGAATAGAATTTTATCTCTTCTATCTTCAAAAATAAAATATTCGAAAAAAACCAAATGAACTAGCCTGATAAAGAACTCATGGTAAAGTATATTTCCATTATTCTAACATTTTGTGAAAAAGGAAGTGTTTGACCAAAATTTAAACGACCGAAATAAAAATTGTCACGTGATAATATGACCTATTTCCCCTCTGCACACTTCATCATCGTTAATTCGTGTATAACTTTCCGTGTAGTTTGTATCGCGTGGTTACCCGATAGCAAAAGCGACTAAAGGGCATAACTTTCAAAGCAAGTGCGGGTTTTACGTCTTTTTGTTCTTGATAGTGTTTTGGAGGCCATTGGTGTGCTGTCACTCAAAGCTGAAGTAATAATGTCAAAATATAGGTACCTTGAATATTTTTTATTATGCTTTAGTTTGACTGCAATCTCACTTTATGTTAAGTAACAATGCAGTCGACGATGGTACACGCTCACCTAGAAGATGCCCGTTCACTCTCGACTTAAAGAAACACAGATTACTTTTGAGATATCATGTATGACTTACGAGCGAAACTTTCAATTGTAATGTGGTAGTTACGTCTTTTCATTAAAAGTCAGGTATTTAGGCCAGTGGCAATCCATCAGTCAAAAATGAAGCAAATAATGCCGAAATATACCGATTTTTACCGAATAAACCGATTTGTACCGAATAGTGTGAGGGCGAGGTTGAGTGGCTTCCGACGACGTAAGATTGATCGTTGGATCGAAATTATGAAAAATGATTTTGTGATTGCAGACAGTTAAGTCACAAGCGATTGCCGTTTGTCAAACAAAATGGAGGTAGAACAAACACTAAAAATATTCTAGAAATTAAGTACAGAATCTTTCAAAATCCTACTAATAATAGAATTGTTGTGGTACGTGTGTTTGTTGCCACTTACTTTTACTTTTAATACATACATTACAAAATACAAAAATAATAGTCATGTGCAGGATTCGAACCCGCGTCCATCCGCCCCTTTAGCCGGCGTATGCTCTAACCAATTGAGCTAACATGACACAATGACTCATAACTCTAATTGTTGACCTCGTTCTTCAACCATCGTATCGGGATGGAGCGACTCTTAAAGTTCAACTTGCGTTGTACTACAAACGAGTAGTATAACGCAAGTTAGTATATATGTTACAGCCAAAGTAACAAATCTGGATATTATATATACGGTCTAGCCATTATATATAATGTCTACTTAATTTAGATAAAGTGATAATTGACACAACATTTTGATATTATTCATGAAACTCATATTTCTATTGGTCACGGAGGGCGCACCAGAACGGTTAAATAGCTTAAAAATAAATATAAGAATAGTAGTAATTTATGTGGCGCATCGCCGGCCGCTGTCGCGGCACTATTATATTTATTTCTGCAGAAAAACCTCATTCAGTACCAATTATCTGATATTCCTTTAAACTGTTTGAAACGAATTGTTTTTAATTGATGATTTATATCGATGATTTATAAGGAATATATTTATTATTCGTTGAAATCATGACACTTGAACTAAAAATTGTGTCTTTTCACAAGCCTTTCGCTTTTGCGCTATCCACACAAGCATAATTTTAATATATTTTATTACCAAATGATAAAATTGTTTGAAATAATCCTTGCTTTTTCTTGACCCTAATACTTGGTTTATTTCTTTTACTTGAATTATTTATTATATAGGTAACTATTAAAAACAGAATATCCGTACAATTGCTTTTTCGAATAATCCGGAAATGGAACTTGGCATAGTTATTAGTCTTAAATAAAGTTTGACTAAGTTCACTAAAAACACCCACCTTCAGCACTTGCTCCCTTACATATAATGTCAACGTTGCTTAGTTGCATTAGTGTAAATTTACGTTTAGTAAAGTTAAGCTACGATTATAACTAGAGGGATTAAAAAGTTTAGTTGAAGGGCTTGATATATAAAACATAACGAAATTACGTTCACAAGGATACTGCTACGTGTACACTATCCTTAAAATTGCTTTTGCGTATAATTAAGTACAGTTAAATTTTAACGTTAATATTTTCAAGTCGCTGTTCTTCTGATACTTGCACCATAACCTGTGTCCGTGACTTTTCACCACACCCTATTGTTAACATTTCGATTGTCGACCGAACTACACATTTACTTCCAGAATTCTTTTAAACTGTTTCACTTCGACTTCAAACCGGAAGTAATCGATCTAACTGGTACCTATCAAATATTATAGGAAATATTTTAATTGCTGCACCTTTTTCGTTTAGAATTTTAAATCATATAACCCTTACAGACACACGGAGCCGATATCGTCCATTTATGTATGAAATTTGATCGTTATCATTATCAATGATCCACGTGGATATCTCACTTGTTGTTAAGTAATGTGTGCTGCGAGTAGCAGCAGGCTAATCTTGCACTGGAACCTGGATCTCTTAAGTAAGGGAGAGTGAGAAGTATGACCACCCACCATGCGGTGCAGCTTGGCGTATAGGCTAATTCCCTACATTCGAATGCCTGTGATAGAGTCAATTGGCTGCTATCCTAAGACAATAACCTGGATTGAAGGCTTAGCACCGCCTCCTGAGCGAGAAAGCGCTCAAGTACAAATGCCACTAACGGTCACTCATCCAAGTAATGGTCGCAGAAGCTCCACTACAAGTGTTGCTCAGACCTATCAGAAAAAAGGTATTCTGCAACGTATCTGATTCAAGTATTTTTTTAATAAGGTGAAATGACTTGCCCGCCGGAGGAGAATACTGAAGTCATTATCATAAAGCTCTAGAGAAAACGCTGACAGAGATGGCGCGCTTTGATCTTCCAGTTCGAGGATAATGAGATGCGGATGATCACATCTATACTTATAATAAAACTGTAACAGGTCCAATTCTGTACATAGAAGATATTTTGCAAAAATAAATTTGAGAGCACTCTGTAGCTGATACTGATGCCGAAACTGTATTTTTTTTATTTTTGTCTGTCTGTCTGTCTGTCTGTCTGTATCCCGGCCGCGCATCACTCCAAAACTACTGAATGGAATTCAATCAAAATTAACACGATTTGAGTTCATACTACGAAGAAGGTTATTGTATACTTTTTATCCCGAAATTCAGCACGGTTCCCTCGGGAAAGGGGATGAAAGTCAAAATGTTACTTAGTTGTAATTTATGAACGCGTAGTCCGATTTCAATTATTCTTTTTTGTTAGAATAGTGATGAGCGAGCCCGGAACCCCATGGGCAGCCCGGCACCTCACGGGCAGCCCAGCACCCCATAGGCTACTGAATGGAATTCAGTAAAACTTAACACGATTTGAGTTCATACTACGAAAAAGGTTATTGTATACTTTTTATCCCGAAATTCACCACGGTTCCCTCGGGAAAGGGGATGAAAGTCAAAATGTTACTTAGTTGTAATTTATGAACGCGTAGTCCGATTTCAATTATTCATTTTTGTTTAAATAGTGATGAGCGAGCCCGGAACCCCATGGGCAGCACGGCACCCCACGGGCAGCCCAGTACCCCATGAACTACTGAATGAAATTCAATGAAACTTAACACGATTTGAGTTCATACCACGAAGAACGTTATTGTATACTTTTTATCCCGAAATTCAGCACGGTTCCCTCGGGAAATGGGATGAAAGTCAAAATGTTACTTAGTTGTAATTTATTAACGCGTAGTCCGATTTCAATTATTCTTTTTTGTTAGAATAGTGATGAGTGAACCCGGAACCCCATGGGCAGCCCAGCACCCCATGGGCTACTGAATGGAATTAAATGAAACTTCACACGATTTGAGTACCTTCCACGAAGAACGTTACTGTATACTTTTTATCCCGAAATTCAGCATGGTTCCCTAGGGAAAGGGGATGAAAGTCAAAATGTGACTTAGTTGTAATTCATGAACGCGTAGTCCGACTTCAATTATCCTTTTTTGTTAAAATAGTGATGAGTGAGCCCGGAACCCCATGGGCAGCCCGGCACCTCACGGGCAGCCCAGCACCCCATGGGCTACTGAATGGAATTCAATAAAACTTAACACGATTTGAGTTCATACTACGAAGAAGGTTATTGTATACTTTTTATCCCGAATTCAGCACGGTTCCCTCGGGAAAGGGGATGAAAGTCAAAATGTTACTTAGTTGTAATTTATGAACGCGTAGTCCGATTTCATTTATTCTTTTTTTTTAGAATAGTAATGAGTGAGCCTTGAACCCCATGAGCAGCCCGGCACCCCACGGGCAGCCTTGCACCCCATGGGCTACTGAATGAAATTAAATGAATTCAATTAAATGGAATTCAATGAAACTTAACACGATTTGAGTTCATACCACGAAGAAGGTTATTGTATACTTTTTATCCCAAAATTTAGCACTGTTCCCTCGGGAAAGGGGATGAAAGTCAAAATGTTACTTAGTTGTACTTTATGAACGCGTAATCCGATTTCGGATTAGAATAGTGACGAGCGAGCTCGGCATCCCACGGGCAGCCTGGCACCCCACGGGCCACCCGGCACCCCAAGGGCAGCCCGGCACCCATGGGCATCCAGGCACCCCACGGGCATCCCGGCACCCTACGGGCAGCCTGGCACCCCACGGGCAGGCTGGCACCCCACGGTGCTGGTAGATTTGCCAGCTTGCTAAGATAAAATTCTAAAATCTGGAACATACGACACAATCAATTTTTTTAACTATCTATCTTTTGGCGGATACATTTTGGAGACTGCGCAATGGAAGTGTACAATCTAATATATTTTTGTAGTATCGCCAAACAAGGAGAACCTCGGCAAAAAGATACCGTTTTATAATCGAAATTCCAAAGAAATGCACAAAGTACCTACTTTGCTACAACATTTATTGTGCGAACCGCGAAGGAACTCTGAGTTACTTAACTACTGTCTTCTGGAAAAACAAGCTGGGAGTTATCAAACCCAAAGTAAAAAGCTCCTTTCTGAGCTATGCTTCACAAAGAGTGCTTCACAGCAGACCACTTACTTAATATGAGATAAACAGTGCTCAAATGTGAATAATTAGTTTGCAGGTACGGCAATCGCGAACGAAGTCGCGGGTACAGCTAGTTATGAATATATCTGTTACCTTCACACAAACTTAATGGATGCACGCAAGTGCAGATAGGTACACAATTCATGTACGATAAGAAATAACTTTATTTAGGTATATATATTTTGTAAACTGTCTCATGTTTATCATCTCCTGGTACTCTGTTATTTGGAATGTATATCTAATCTAATTTATTTAAAAAAAATGTAAAAAATAAAGTTTTAAACAATTATAAAACGATTACATATAAAGAAAAAGAACACTCTAAAGGGTAAGCAATAAAATAGTAATAAAGTCTCTCTTGACTTAAACAAAAAAATAACATATAGCTGGTTATTATCCCTCTTGATACTCTTATGCTGCGTATCTGGAATCAGTACAACATGTTTTACCAACAATACATGGGAATGCCCAAGATTAGATATATTATAAAAACATTTACAATAAATATATATTTTTTTACGTTTTGGGAAACCAACAAATTTACAAGTTAATAAAAAAACAAACAGGTTTTCACTGATAGAAGCGTAATGGTAGTAAATCATGGGAACATAGTATAAGTCAAATTTAATGTTGACACTAAACCTGTACAGTAATTATATTTTAAAGAAAAATTTTGCATAAAATCTCAAGTTTTTAAGTAGGTAAGGGTTATGCATCTGCATGTCTTGGGAATACAATGGATTGATGCCCAATGATTAAGTATATGTATCATATTGCATATAGAGTGTTAGAATAGCAGGTATACAGAGAAAATGTATAGAATATATCGTAGGCGTTCAGTTAACCTCTTTTGAATAATGAAACAAGTGCAGTCCACGTATACAAGTGCTTAATTCAGTTACCAAGAAGCCAGTGCGTCCATTAACCCCAAACTCCGGGGTAATTACAAACCCCGATGCGAAAACAAAAGGCATCGCCCGAGTCCGGACAGCAACGTGTTAAGAATGCACCGATCCGAGCAGACGCCTCTCGACCGCATTTTATCGCCACTAATGATCGCGCCGGGCTCGTAATGAGAGAGGTGGCCCCCGCTCACAACCAATAAAATATTTATGAAACCATCCCCGCCCGTAATGCGACGTGTCAACTTAGAAAAGTGGGGGGCATGAGAGAAAATTATCATTAAAAGGACAATGCCGTCCCACCGCCCGTCTCGTTAACTCTCCGATTTAAGACTTCTAAATATCGTGTGCGCGCGTGCGATCGGTATCGCGCGCACAATACCGAGCCGCGTCACGACGCAAACGGTAGCAGAAATATGGACGCGCTAACGCCGCGGACGCAGACCTTGTTTTATGTTAATGCGTCGACGCGAAAGGGAAAAATATCGCGGCCGCATGATTGAGCACCAGATACGGGCATTAGCGATCTCGCGACGATCGCATCAATTAGCAACTAGCGCTATTGTCCCTGAATAATTAAGAATCCGTCGCAATGACGGGCGAACGGCGTACGAGCGCTGCACGCACCGCTATCGCGACCTGCGATCGCTCGACTCGAGCCGAATACCGAAACCTAATAAGTCGCAGGGAGTCTCATTTGTGCTCAGAAAAAAGGAACAATACGGCCGCGATAAAGGAGACGGCCCAATAATTTAGGGTCATTGTTTCCGTTAATTTATGGAGTGCGGGTGCGCGATTGATTTGTAGGTTTTCAGGGGTTTCTTCGGGGATAAGCGCTTTTAAATCCAGCGGGGATTATCGTCGCGTCGTCTTCGTGATGGCATGTCAAGAACTCAATTTATTCGAGTCGATATACATACAATGAGACGTTTTAAATGCGCGGTAGGATTGGCCGGCGGTGGCTGGGCGGAGACGCGGTCCATATATGCGTGATTCGTGATGCACATATTAAGTTAGGCCTGTACATGGTGGCAAGGAGTTACTGGCTGTAGACGAGCGTGGTCTGCCACAATGGTGCGGGAACATTCCGGATGGCCGCGAGCGGAGGGTGTAGCGGTCGCGGGTGGCACTGATATTAAATATCTGATCTCCGATGTCGGTCGGGCAATGCTAGTAATTCATAGTTTATCGGCTATTAATGTTTCAGTTGTTTCTGCAGCCTAGCGGGTAGTAATGATTTGAAGGTAGGGGATCTGAAACGACAAACTTGGTACAATCTTTACAGATTTATTTATGTGACACTGTTATACAAACCAATTCGAGTAAATTAGACAAAGTATTTTTTTTATTATTTACCTTATCTAGAAGTCAAAATGTTAATAATCATATTATTTATTCACGCTTTTATAAATGTCCGTAGTGGTAGGTAAAAATGTTTAAACACGTATTGTCACCAGACCAGATGCATTTTGGTGACTTGTAATAATAGGTGGCAAGCTTTTATATTTATCTACCGAGCACAGTTCGAGACTGGTGCAAACTATAACTAAATATTTCTTTGTCAGAAAGCCCTCATAGTTTTATAACCTGAGTACTGAACCAAGGATCTCACGATTCCTAAGCAACGTTTTCAGCCTTCAGCCCAAAGAGGCAGTTTCACTGGAATAACCATAATTTAATTTTAAAATAAATCTTGAAATGTCTCTCACACAATATATAAAATAAAATGAAAATCATTAAACCAAAATAAACACCTAGAGAGCCTCGAAGCCAAAAGGATCAATCCCCTTTAAAACCCACCCCACTATCAGATGTCCAGTCTGCATTAATTGGGCCTGCCGATCTGCCCGTTGCAGATTTCACTTCTATAAATGGTGAGAGGGTTTATGGTATCGCTGCGTGCGCTGTTGCCGTCAGTGTCACAGATTAAATAATACACGGTACGTTCAACGTGCGCCCGCGCAATGTAATTGGTGCGCACGCGGTGACATTTACATGCGGCAAGATGGCCGCCGATGCGATATGGCAGCGGGTAATTGACAAATAGTCAGCTAGCAGGTGGATTTACGACGGTTTGAGGTTGATACGGTGTGTGGAAGGCTTGTATGGGAAAGGCAGCACGCCGTGGGATCTTATTGAGTTATGATTGCTACAAAATCCATTTTGAGACCTTAGTATACGTTGTTGTCAAGCGCTTCGAACCTTCTAATGGTAGTTACAATTACGAGTAGGACAAGAATTGTCTTGCTACACCGAAGGTTTTCCTATTATTTTCAAAGGCAAAAAGCATTGTCGAATCCATTGAGCAAATTTAAATGATTATTCGATTAGACGTTGCCCGTGGGGTGCAGGGCTAGAATGGCACTCCCCATCTCTACCCGTGGGTGTCGTAAGTCGTAAGAGGCGACTGAGGGTAACAGAAGGTGGGCAGCAGCGCTTTCTGTGGAACTAATATCTTACACTGCGATCCCCAAGACGCCTGCCAAGAGTGGGGATTATGATTCCCCACAGTGGGGGAGGCTGTGTTCATCAGTGGACAACCCGGCTGATACAGTGTACTAAGAGCCAGTAAATTCTTAAAGAAGCGGATTAAGATGTGGTCCGCCATCTTCCATTTCAAGTCTACTGCCATCTCCAAAAATTTTCAAGGAGATAGCTAAAATATCATTTATATATGCTTGTTCATCAGATATGGTACGAGAAATCTAGTTTATCAAGTATACCTATTTTAGTATTTCTTTGTTAATAATGGCTTCTGCGGTTTAATGTTACCACAATTCTGCCAATGTCCGTTCATGCTAGTTTCATTAGTCACGTGGAGTTATTACTTTATTTTAGAGTATGATCGGTATTTAGAATGAAGATTTTCAGAACAAATATGTTGACAGAAAGCGGATACAGTCATTACATCACCGTATCTTTTGTTTTTGAAGTAGAACGTTGGTTTAACATTCAGTTACTCAATACAAAGAGGTTTTATTTTATGTGATAAATAGATAAATCAAATCATTCATTAGAATCAAAACAAATCAGTTCTGGAAGTCATTCATTTTTAAAGTAATGATCTATTATCTTAGTCCCAAAATAAATAAAGTGTAAAGGTACTTATCATAGTTTACCTACATTGGCAACATAATAAAGAGTTAGTTTCCTGACTAAAAGGATTAGGATAGAGACCATCGATCAAGATGTCACAGTCGGTGACCAACTGGCGACTGTATCCGTTGCAAGATAAATAGGGCTAACACGTTGAATATACAATGTACAAGAATTAGAACATATTCCACTTTGTAAAAGACATTCTAAAATGTTTTCCTCGTAAAAGGAAGCTTCTTACACCGTGATGACTGCAAAGTATTCAAGAGTCAATGTTCTTTTGACGTATTCTTGATAAAATATATACCGATTAAATATACTGAAGTTTAAGGAATCTTGTTCCTATAAATATGACCCCTGTCCTTTATAAGTAAATAAAATACATACTCGTATCGCAAGGGCCCACATTATCCACGAAATAATTTTGAGATGTTAAATTATAATTGAGTTGCAAGAAAAAGCATTTTATAAACCTTAAAAATATTTACATGACTTTATCGTATCATTCAATATTATAGCTTTTCACATTAGAATACAATATATCTTATGTATTTAAACCTCTTCCTTTCAAAAACCAAGAATTATACTACAATAGTAGGATAAATAAAAATAAAATAAATAAATAAAAAATCTTTATTTGGAACCATAACAATAATAAATAATAAAACGAACATATGAGAATCGATGACGCCTGACGATGATACCGGACTCCAACACGTATTCTCTGTGAATGCGGAAGCTATCCAGGCAAGCATGCGAATGGCTTATCATTATTTTGTGAAGTTCAAGTCCACCACGTTAGGATTCGAACCCATACTACTTGATCTCGGCTGCTGACGCTGACTACCACGCAGCTATCATAACTTCAACAAACACGCAAAATAATTTCAAAGTCGAAAAAAATAATCGATCCAACAAAACCCAACCCTTCTACATAAGTATGTATAGTTTTAGTTTTATATAACATCCGTAAGAATTCAATATCTCAGTTGAGATATATCTCATCACATCTATAAATAACGTCTGCCCGTCCGAGATATTAGACGGTCAACCCTATCGATGATTGATATACAGAGTGGACAATCGAGCGATCAATCAGTCGACTGTCACTGCATGATCGTCTGTGTGGTCCGTGCGCTATAGTTTCCTAACTTATACAAGTGAAAAGTTTATCTTTAGAGCTTTTGTACCTATTTTATGTTAAAAAGTAATGAAACGGACAAATTGTCCACATGTGTACACCTGATAGAGCGTCAAGTCTGTCCATTACAGTTGCAGTGTCACTTTCTAATTTTTTCATTTTTTTTTTATGCGTGATGGAAAGCCTTTGACCACTATCTCACCTGATGGTAAGTGATGATGTGGTCGAAGGTGTTGTTCAGGCTAACCTAAAAGTACTGGCTCTCAAGGACAGGTGCCGGAACACACTGTTAGGTGCTTGGCGACAGAAATTCTGCTTGAGGGTGGAAGCTAGCCAGGCGGGCATTCGCAAAATGACCTACCACTATGCTATAACGACTGCCATCCTAAGACAACAACCGGGACCGACGGCTTAACGTGCCCTCCGTAGCACGGAAAGCCGCTCAGTAGTAATGTCACTAGCGGTCACCCATCCAACTCACATCATAATTCTGCTTGACACTGAGACGTAAGTTCTTATGTCCCGTTACACTTCACCTGCTACAGTGCACTTTACGTTAAAACACAGCATTGTTTGCACACTACTGCACAGAACCCACCAATTTGCGCCGGTACCCACCAAGACGTCCTTGCTAAAGAGACCTACCACTTAGTAGAACCTACTAGTTTCAAAAATACCAAATCTATCTCGTAATGTACTCGTATCTTTTGTACCGTAATATGTAGCCAGTTTAAGGTTCACAGATTAGAGCGGGCGTTATAACAAAGATTTAAAAAAATACTAAGATGACTTGTTATTCATATTTAGAATAATATTTTTAAATTATGAACCTAATGTCAATCCCGCCTAATTTCCCTGCTAAACCAACGTGAAGTCATTATTGCAACGTACCCAAAATATAAACATTTTCGATACGTTCTACACGAAGCATCATAAGAAACTCTTGGCTCGAGCGTAACAAAAATTAGTACAAATTAATGTAAAGAATACCAATCAATGTGACTCGGCTCGCGCTAAGGATGCAGAATTCAATGAAAATTTACAATCGATCGCAGTCACTAAGATTCGGTTTTATTACAAACTACTAAAAGATCAAGTTTTAGCAATATTGCGTCCTGTTTCATTTTCAAACTACCACCTGCTTTCAATATTTACCAAAATTTAACGACGTTTTAGATATTATCATCATTTATAATTTTTATCTCACCGATCGGCGTCTGCGCAAACCATCGATCGATCTCAACAGGTAAACACATCACCCGATAATTGCTGCCACTTTTGGTGACACAAAAACTATCGAGGATACTATTTCAACCAGTATTTCCAGTCAGTTAAGGGATATAATTGAACGGAGTCTCATTCAGTAAGTAGATATGTAAGTTATTTGATAAATTAATTAACAAAATGATGGATTCGTCCTCGCCGACGTATTGATTGATGATTCGTCAATATATTTTGGGGTCGCATGGAGTTGGCGCCAAACGAGCTTGGGAGCTTTCAGTGCACAAACAGTAGACACTGGTTAGAAATAAGTGGACTAACGTCCGTCAAATATATAATTATACGAATCACAATCTAACTAGGTATTTAATATATAATCTATAATCTTTGCTACTCCATATACATGTAATTTAATTTTAATATTCGAATTTCAGCACAATTTTAAGTGTCCCCGTGTGGTTCCGGGTTAGAATTGCACCTCCCCATATCATCGCGTGGGTGTCGTAAGAGGTGACTAAGGGAAAAAATACTGGAAGGGCAGTAGCACCTTCTAAAGAACTGCCATCTTACACTGCGATCCCCAAGCCGCCTGCCAAGCGTGGGGATTATGGCAAATACCCCCTTAATAGGGGAGGCTGTGTTCAGCAGTGGACGAGTTGGTTATTACAGTACAGTATAAGTGTTACTATGTATTGTATGTTCTTCCTATAAAAATCAATTGATTTTATACTTTTAAAGTTTTTTTCATATTATTATCGGCAATTTTGATGAAAGCATCGCCTTTTAAATATTTTAATAATAAAATTACGCAATTTCAACACGATATTACGGAATTGCCCGAATCTGCTTATCACCATACACACTTTTAAGCATAAAAATGCAACAAGCTAAGAGTTTGAATTAAACGGACTTAATGTAAACCCATCGAAATAATTCGCAAAACTCATAAAAACTTTGATACAAAATCCTGATCAATGACTATTTTTTGCAGGACCCCTGCCATTCGGTAGGGTGTCCACAATAAACCTGTCACACAAGACAGTTCGATACCGACATCGCACTTATCAGTGGACATAACATCTTCAACTTTACGACAATCCTGGCGAGCACATACGAGTAAATTGTACACAAACGTCACCGTCGCACGGTTTTATACCTCGGATCAAGGAAATTGTATCGATAATTCAACGATAACTTTATTGTTAACGGATAAGATACTTTTTTGCGTGCATATGTTACATTTTTATAACTTCGGAACCTAAAAAGCTTTAAGATACGAAAGTTGATACCGATAATTATAATTTATTTCGATAGCAGTAAAGCTTGAGAACTTATTAGGATTCTTATTTTTTATGCGTCGAAATCAAAAAGTAATCCCATATGAAAATGAACTGAAAGCATGCAGATGTGGTTAAAATTAAATGGTATCGACTATTCTTATTATTTACTTGCATCAACCTAATTTTATACTTTAATGTAATGTTTAATATAGAATGTGTAAATACTCAGTATATTCATAAATAAATTGACAAAATCAACAGAATAAATAAAAAGAATAATATAAATCATCGGAACTCTGAAATATTTATATGATCTGGTTAAATATAGAAAACGGATATGATGCACAAACACAATGTTCCTGGCACGCCGTAGCTTGACTTTTTGAGGATCGGCAAAAACATTCGGCGCCCATCTAGATCCACCACACAAATAGGCACGCTATAACCGGTCTTTGACTGTACGGCAGACCATGTAATTCTAATTAGGCAATTCAAGCAACGGCGAGGGCTAATGGTGGCCGTTGGATGCCATAAAGCAAGCACAATCTGATCGTGTGAACACGCTGTCCGATGTTGGGCCCGCGTGTCGCGCGGACATTCCCCGAGGACATGCAACGCTTTGTCACCCTATTGGTTGATGCGTGTAAAAGATGCAACTTATTTGTTCTTCTACTGTACTGCAATGTGATATAGGTTTTTTAATTAGTTGGATTAGGTATATGTGCCAACAGAATCTTATGGTATGTTACTAAAATACAGTATTAATTAGATACATGAAAAAAAAAGCTTTCATTTATTTTCTGTGGTTACCTAAAAAGTGATTGTTTTTTTTATTATATTTGTATTGAAGTACGTACGACGTATAAGAAATCTTATAACTATATAATACAAGTGATTGGGTTCGAGCAAATGCCTCCCGTAACTGTAATAATTTAAATTAATATAAAAACAAAATAATACTTAAAGTTAAAGATAATCAAACTATTTGATTGAAACTCTAGCGAAGCGTCTCCGATTCAGCTTGGGCAAAAATGCTTTTGTATGTCTGTCCGAACATCCGGTTGTTCTCCAGTACAGATCGCATCTCTCAACTGATTCACGTGAAACTTTGTGAGCATGTTCGATAACTTAAAGGATATATTAGAGATATAGTGTTGTGTAGACTATTTCGCAGTTTGCAAGTGACATTGAAACTTTTGCTGTGGTCTTTAGTTTCTTGAGGTTGGAATTACTGTACACAAATTAGTTCAGATACCGCAAAACACAGGACACAGGTTGATGGCCAGGATTTGCGTTAGGACTATATTGAATACACTTATTTTGGTCAGCCACTCTCCTACGACAGTAAGCATGACAAAGAAATCAGACGTCGTCGTCGCATCAAAAATGGCTGGAGAGCTATATCCATTTATGAAGCGATAGGAGAAAGAAAGCACTAGTGACAGGAGTTTCTATCAATCGCTTTATCGCATTTTGTCTGTCATTACTTTCGATGAACTGTGGTCGCTGACTTGAGGTTTACTAAAGAACCATGAAATGCAGTATCCTCTAGGTTGTACAGCAGTATAACAAGGAAAGAAAAAAATCGGAATACAAGGCTCACACCAAAAACAGGTGGATGATTCGTGTGAAATGATATTGAAATGAAACTTAATCTGTTAGTGGGATTGTACAACATAAAAAAACTACATACAAATGCAAAAGAAATTGGCACTTGGCACTCTAGAGAACTTCTTAGTTCAAACACTAGATAGATAGATAGATAGATAACTCTTTATTGTACACCAAAATAAAAATAATTATAAACAATATCACAAACTTAAGTAATGTTGTACAATTGGCGGTCTTATCGCTAGAAAGCGATCTCTTCCAGACAACCTTTGGATGGAGAGAAATTCAGGCATGATAGATGACGGTGGTGTATAATAATAAGATCAAAAGTAATAATGTTATAATAGGTACTTAATGTAACCTACACACTACATCTATCTTTACATTTCTTACAAGGCTAGATTTTTTCAATAGACCTACAAAACACATAGTTTATGAAGGTATGGTTCTATAATTTTGTTGATTCCACGCGTACCTTTATAACAGTCGTTGTAGAGCCCGAGACGGGTCCATCGCCTTGTCGTTGCGAGTTATGAATGACATTGTTGAATTGTCTGGGAGACGAGAGCATCGTGTAGATAAGCCTTTATTTGCTTATTATTAATGTAGTTACTTTTGTTAAGAAATTTGAAACTTGTATTTCCAAACCAATCTTGCCAACTCAAAGTAGGAAAATAAAGTAGGCTGTTTTATCTCATAAAGAATAAACTGTTTAAATAATCTGGACGATACAGCAGTATCGTCCAGACTGTCCACTGCTGAACACGGCCTCCCCCATTAAGAGGGGATTACTGTAATCCCCACGTTTGGCAGGCATTTTGGGGATCTCAATGTAAAATAGCCAGTTCCTGACCAGATGAAACCTACCTATCGGTATTTTATCCTTAGTCATGTATCTGATTGAACTGCAGATTTACGTGAATATTATATTCTATGAGCTCCTACATTGTGATTGTTTTTGGCCATGGTCATCAGTCCTCTAAACCTTATCTGCAACATTAATTTTCAACGTATATTCACTTGCTACGTTCGCATAATTTTGGAGATATTAAGCAAGAATACTATAAAGACCTGGCAAACTCAAATTATAACTGAAAATTGCACTAGCAAGTTGAAGTGGCAATGGGCGGGCCACATTGCTCGACGAACTGATAACCGATGGGGAAGAAAGGTTCTCGAGTGGTTACCATACTACACCGGAAGACGTAGAGTTGGTAGGCCCCCCACTAGGTTGACTGACGACATCGTGAAAGTCGCGGGTAGCCAATGGTTACAAGCGGCTAATAGCCGTTCTTTGTGGCGCTCTATGGGGGAGACCTTTGTTCAACAGTGGACGTCTTCCGGCTGATGATGATAATGATGATGATGATGATGACTATCTGCGAGTAATGTAAATCAAAATGTCTACATAATTTATCTTAACGAGGCAATATGTATTAGACGAGAATGCTAAATTTCTCATTACGTAAATTTTACCCTGCAATAGGATTTGAAACTTGAGATTGTTGTCCGTTCCTTGTGTCTGTTAACGCACACGCATAAAATGCCGTAAGATGCATCAGAGAGTTTCTTACAGATAAGCATACAGACAGAGGTTAGCGATTGACCTTGTTGGTGAGTGATGGTGTGGTTAAGTATGGTTAAAAGTCTTACCTAGAGCTGAAACTGGCTTTCGAGCACAGCTGCTGGAACTCTGTTGGTACTGATACTGATAGGTGCTTAGCGACTGATTTTCTATTTTAAAGTGGTAGCTCGTTATGCAAGCATGCCTGTAATAAGATTTGGACGGTGTAAAGGTTCTCCCATTCTTATAGCTGTATATATGCCCAAATTATGTGCTTTAAAAGTACAGTGGGGTGTATTAAAGTTATGATTTCCTAGTGTATCTAGCTTAAATTTTATTTAAACAGAGGTCCTCACTAAACCAACGGTGCCAACTGCCACCTCCATTCGCGATTCCCCATCACCCATCCTCACAATAATAATACGTCAACGCCAGTATGCTATCTAAATGGCGTTTGAAATGCTTCCATCAATAAGACGCTGAGTGTGTATCGGTGTTGCCTTGTCCGATCTTTGTTTTTCTCTAATTTATAGCATCCGTGGTCGTGACGGCCACGGACGTAGGTGTGGGTGAATTTTTTAACGCTAATGTATTTGAATGTCCTTTCAGATAGTAGAAATGTAGAGGTTTAGTAGAAACGTTAAGTTTATTTTGCTGAAGTTACTTGACACTCGTACGTGATTTGTTCATAACATAATATCATCATGTTTGCATATTATCAAAGGTACTACATCTCCCAAATATTACAACTGAGATATATTTTTTTAAATAAATTGCTGCGTGAGAATTTTTATGCATATATCAATATCATTTCCCTGAGTTTATCCTGCCCATGAGGGGTCACCATGAGCCCAAGAAGCTCACCAATAGTATTTCTTCTCTTACAACAAAAATTACAGAATCAAAATATATTTTTGCTAACAATACAAAAGAAAACTCTAGGATATAATTGTATAAAGTTTTGGCTTTGTTTTTATGGCTAGTTGGGAAATGTCATCTTTACCAGTTGACCTTTCCGTAATATGAGTATGAGTATGTATGAGTACTTAAATCGTGAGAAGCCCTGTTTTTCACCCAATGTGTAGTAACACGCTGCTCATATCGAGCTCCACAAATCCTCCCTTTGGGGTTATAGGTGGCAATGAAGGTAAAAAAAACAAAAACCCAGAAGGTGGGCAGCAGTGCCTTCTGAAGACAATAAAGTGTTAAGGGGTAGTTCTTTAGAAGGCATGAGGATCACAGGATCCCTAAGACGCCTGCCATACGTAGTGAGGCCCTTATTCAACGTTGGATGTCTTTCGACTGTGATTTGATGTGATGTTTAGCCGATGGATCAAGAATACTGGGTAATGGATATAGTAGAAAATTGTTTTCGTAAATCAGTACCGTTCATATTATCAAACGCTTACTATTGATATCATCTTACAAAAACAGAAACACAATTAAACAATTTGTGAGGTTAAACATATAAACGCAGTGGCTGGATCTTTAATAATTATTTCCTTGAACTTTCTCACGCGTAAGTAAACTTTTACAAATATTGACTCAACATTCTTACATTCCTATACTGAAACCGTAACAACTCAATATTGGAAATAATTTAATGCCCCACCTCAATAAGAAACTAACTTTTTATAGTTCGACCGATTCCATCGTAAATTCTTACTGGACAGAGTACCTAAAGACATGAACTTAACCATTTAGTACCTTCTCCTAGTGAATGATGCGACATTCCTTTTGCTGTCCCAAGGAGAATCAAAACCTCGTATAGCGACAAGGTATAACAGTTTGAATATATTTATTTACGTAGTTTGTACAATTGACACTCTCGACGATAAAGAACGTCAAAATACGACGTGTTAAATGTCGGAGAACACCAGATAAATATATTATTATAGCTTTGTATTTTAAATGTTTACCTGAGTCCACCTTAAGTTAGGGAATTTATCTTGCATTAGGTGGTATGTGATAGGTGTGCAAAAGGAAGGTATGAGGGCATAGAACTGAGCCTTGTGAGAGTTCTTTTGAATGGTGAACTAGTTAGTTTTCTAGGTAGTCTCTATAACTATACCTGGACATTTTATAGGAAGTTGATAAATGTAAGTAGTATGGATAATAACTAAGATATTTGTTCCGTACATATAAAAAGGGACTTCAATGCGTTAATTTTAAGGTTTAATGCATTTTATAGATCCATAACCATATTAAGTTCATGGTTGATGAAAAACGCTGATGGATGAAAGACGCCTTAAAACTTTGATTATTTGAAATTTAATACGTACGTTAGATTAGATCTAAAATATTCACCGTTTATTACAGTTTAATAAAATAAATCGTTACATAATAAAACAAAAACTCTTCTAAGTAACTGTAGAAATTGAAACAAAACACTTAAAATCCTATTAAACAATTTTAATAACAATGAAAATTAATATCGCCATACAAGAAACAATAAAAAACATCGTGTATAAAATCATTGGGAACGTTAAAAAGATGGACTATCCGATTTCTGATCGTAAAAGAGTAATAAAATGTTTTGACTGACTTTTAATGTACTTCTAAAATGATCATAAAACATACGATCCGGAACTGAAGCTGCCATTCACTTTAGTAATGGGATCGTCAGTAGTTTACTGTGAATTTCTTCACTCACTGTGAAATAACTGTGTTAAAACCAAACGGGCGGAACAACAAAGTAAAACTTTAACTTTGGTTTTGTATTCATAAGTTGAAGGAGATGGTTTAATCTACAGGGTTTTATTTTGCTAAGGCGTATTCTTACAAGTCTCTTCATCTGTCAGTCAATCTGTCCAGTTGTAAGTCTTGCTAATTTTATTTAGAGATTGGCTCACACACATTCCGCTACATGAGAAAAAACATACATGCATGGTTTTTAACCTTTCTATGTTAGATTAACATATTACTTGTGTTAAAATGTTGAATTTATTTGATATATTTGAGTCCTCGGTGGGCATTATTTGGTTAGGTTCTAACAACACAAGAACACATTCTAAAATATTTTTATATGAAATAGAAGTAACCTTATGAACTTGTTTATTGCAAATACACGAATTCCTTGAATTTATCGTTACCATAAATGAAGCGTAAAATTACCATTATTTAATTCTGATTCTATTATTTATAACAACACAATTCAATACAAGTTGTTGAAATTCTTATTCAATAAATAAGAATTATAGCTTCAATCTCATAAAAATGACCGAGTTATTATGACACGCGTATCATAATATTCAAATGAATGCTATGTATTATATTTTAATCGACAATTTAAATATGTATAAATAATATTTCGATACATTTGCAAATTTTAAGGACTTTGGGTAGGATACGAGTCAAATCAGTCATATTTATTTTAAACGATGATGGTAATTTTATTATTGAATTTTAAAACATGTTTAAAGTTTTCAAAGCATATAAAACAGTAATATAATTGTATAAAAATTCAAATCATCGTCTAAAATCACTATAATAAAGTATTGTCGTTACGAAATTACGTTGGTGGTAGTACGAGGAGAATACGATTTATCTGCATTTACAACAGCTTGTCAGTTGTGACGGAAAACAAAACATATCGAAAAACTAAGTGGGGACTGCTTGGGTCTCTTATGACACCTATTTTGCATTGCACAAAATTATATATTGAAATGAAGATAGATATTATAAAACTTGATTATATACCCATGCACCATTTAAAAACTTATAAAATAAAACAAAAACTCGAACGTAGTGTTGCTACAAAAATAGTACTAAAGACATTATTTTTTTCTGTATATTAGTGATAATCCTGTGTACCAAAATTGTGTGTATGACAGAGTCAGTGCCCATGAGTAATTTTAAGTTATGATTAATATTCACCAATGTTTTTACCATCTGTCAATATATTAAAATCCCTGTGGGGATCAAACTACCAATACCACGCAGAAAGTCCAAAATTCAAATACCACCACGGACTTGAACTTCACCGCGTGTTGGCAGGGTATTTCGCAAATGTCTTCCTAGCAAGCTACCACCGTCAACCACCTAACCATTTATTCAGAGAGCCAGTAGCCATTGTAGTTTAATTCTGTTTACGATCAGCGATTGCGAGTTCTGAATATTGTGCAATATCTCTAGATAAAGGATATCATATCGATAATTAAAAAGGAAAGTTCATCTGCAACGGATTTTATCACGAGGTACCAATGCCAATGAACCTTCTTATAAAGCCCTCCGCGTTCCTCCAATCTAAAACTACAACTCTATGCTTAGGTCATATAAATCAATTCAAAAGTCTCAAAACTTTATTTATAACGGTGCATAAATCTTTTAAATTGAGTTAATAAGTGACGGAAGCGCACAAACGACCGCCACTCAATCAAAAATGAAAAAGGTGAAAAAGTGAGAATATAAAAAGAGTGAGATGTTGGCGCCGCGCACAAAAAAGTGTTTCATCTCGTAAATGATGAATCGAGTGATGAAAAAATGATGAAAAAGGGCAGTTTAAAGGCGTCGAAATGCCCGGAAGGGATGCGGCCGGTCGGCATCAATCACGCGATGAGTGATGGGTAATGCGCTTTGAGATGCCACGAGATAACACTGAATCAAATTACTGCTTTTTTTAGCTCCTGTAAATACGGATTTATCTCCGTATGCTACTGTTCTGTTATGCCACGATTGAATTCATGCCTACTGAAAAGTCCTGCTATGCCACGATTGTTTTTTTGGGAAAGTCGAGATATAAAGTGAATTTGCAAAATCTAATTTTCTTTAATTCAATATACTGAAACTGCACAATGAAACAAGTAAAACCAGTCAGGTGCGTCGAATCAGATTCGCACACTGAGGAATCCGTACCAACTAATGTCGTGTTTAGCTTTCAAACAGAGGTTTAAAACCGTCCTTGCTTTATCAACAAATTCATGTAGTTTAAAAAAATGGTTTTTGTTTCCCTATAGTTGTTAAGCGTGATTTTGAGTAACTTGGCCAGATTTTACTGTTGGATTATTTTGTTTTACTTTAGATATTGTTTTATGATATCACAATATTTGACGTGTGTGTAAAGTTATCGTTTTTAGGTATTATATTATTTGCTGTCATATCACATTATTAAAATAATATAAGCAGATAACGGACCGAAGGACAATGTAGTTAATAGTAGTGGCCTATTTTTCTCTTACGGAACCAAAATTACCATGGTATACAACGAGTTCATTAAAAGTTATATAGCTGGTATTATTTTGAAAAGTTAGTAAACACCATGGCATACTATTTTGTGAATTAAATAAATAAAAATAAATAAAACGAAATTACCAAGTTACGTTGACATGCAACAAATATTATAAAATTAGGTAGTTTTTTTTATTAAGTAAATAAGTTACACGAGTTTGCAATAAAACAAAAACTAGACCAAAGTTATGTATCAAAAAACAAAATCACCACGCCAGTATATTCCCAAAGAGTAGGCGGAAGTGGTTAAATGCCGAGTCTTCGCGATATATGTTTTAGTCATATGTTATAGAAGGTAAGGCTAGGGCAAACTAAAAGTTGCCATTCTAGACTTCAGACTGCTACTGAAAATTCCTTTTTCGAAAAACCCAGTTTACTGTCTGACTCTAAGATCGAATCCAACCCATACCTCGCATGATTCCAAAGCCACACCACTTTCAACAAAGCAGAAAAACCAACTTATAGATGTCAGGTCAGGTCAGGTCAGACCCTACCAAGTGACTCATAAGAAAGAGCTAGTTTTTGTTTATTCTCTTTTACAGCAGTATTGTGCAAATACTTTACAGCGTTATTGGTAAAATGCTAACAACGTCTTGGGGTTGACTTCTGCTAGTCCTACCAAACATTTTGAGACGATTATTTTCTTGTTTAGAAATTATATTTTTTGTTATACATATATTTTGTGTTTTAATGCCTTCTCCGAGACAAGAGCGCCCGCCGCGGCAGCACTGGACCGCGCCGTGGTCCTTTCGAATAGAGTTTGGAATATTTACATCGAGCAAAATAAAAAAAATGTATGAAATAATACATTACAGGCACAAGAGACTATTGACATCAGGTGGTCATTGTGCTTATAAAAACATATAAAAAACAATTTTTTTCTATATTCAAATAAAATTGGAAACAAAAACATCACAAAATGTTTCTAAGGACTAGCCGAAGTTAACCCTAAGAGATTGTTAGCATTTTAACAATAACCCTATATAACTATTACTTACTACTTATACAAGCACGCAAAAGTGATATCATAGGGGTCACTTGTTGGTCACGTCCATAAAAAATCCGAGTCGGATATAGAGTACTTAAACGATGAAGTTGCAGCAAAGTCTTGTTTTTTAATTAAACTCTAAAAAACTGTGACTGATTTATTAGTCACAGTTATTTGGAAACTTCCGGACGTAACAGTACGAAGCTAAAGCTGTAATTAAGTTCGTCAAAGATCAATCGGCATCGTAATCATGGGATAAAAACTAAACGTAATAAGGAACCAATAATCAGATTTAGAAAATTACTTAAATATTTTGACATTATTTAAAGTCGTTTTTTTTGTAATAGAATTTAAGTATCTGTATATGGTAGTAGTGTGGTACCCTAGCACTACTGAAAATGTATTTAAGAAGAGCCAATAACTCTCTGAAAGGGGGTTTCGAACATAATACTTACCCCACTTCAGCAACGTTTCTTCAAATGGTAATTAAAAGAATTACCAAACGTTAAAATTGTAGTTCTATGTCGTGTAACACGATTTCAAACTACATGCATTAAATTTTGGACTGGTAAAGTGTTAAAAAATACGAATATTACAAATATTTCCAGCGCAACAATCGTGATGACTTCAAAAATAATAACGACTAGGTTTTTTTATCGATTAGTCTGTAGATTTCAATAGATACTCGCACTAGACACTACTTGGAGTCGGGATGTGTAATGCCGCACATACGTATTCCCTTTCGACCCCGACACAACGAAAATCTTCATTTCACATGACCCGAAGACAACTTTACTTAATTTAAAAAATATTTTAAATATATAATCACTGAACTACCTCATTAACACTTAATTTAAATAATATTTTTATAAAATTCGCGTCTGCAATTTTTTAATACATTTACAAAATTCTATCAAAACTTCGTTCGTTACAAATTATATATTTTATTAGACAAAAATCCTTTTAAAGCGCCGGCGTCTCTTATCTTTTAATGACACTCGTATTTCTTTAACATATCTTTTGTCATAAAAAGATTCAATACACTTAAAACGGTTGCATTGGCACGTAACGTCATAGTCGTAAAAACAAATCGTCGACATATCGCTGCCTCCTGTCATTTAATCCACAATTTTATGCATTTCAAAGAGATGCACTTTTATAGCGTATGCATATTTAATTAATTGCAAGACTCACTGCAAAACGATGTTATTTATTGTCATAACGTATTTCAAAATTTATTTGACATTATTTATTGTTGTTTTTGCTTGTTTGAAGTTATAGAATTTGATGCCATCTTCAAAATTGTGGAGTGTAATTTAATTTCCATATTTATATTATACTAGCTTTCCGGCCGCGGCCCTGCCCACGCGTATGTCGGTAATCGCGCAAAACTTTTAACTTCTTTTTTGCGTAGTTTGAAAAAAACATTTATATGCACTTACCCGGGTCTCAAACTATTTCCATACAAAATTTCATCCAAATTCGCCATCGACGGGGAATCCAACCCCACACATTGAAACCTGAGTTGTTTCGTACTGTGCGGGCTCAAAGGAGCTTCCTCCCGCGGACGCTCAGGTTGTGGAACGAGCTCCCCGCCGAGGTTTTCCCGATGGAGTACAGCATGGGGTTCTTCAAAAAGGGCGTGAAGAGATTTCTTCAGGGTCGGCAACGCGCGAGTAATACCCCTGGTGTTGCAAGCGTCCATAGGCTACGGTAACTGCTTACCATCAGGCGGGCCGTATGCATGTTTGCCAACTTAGTGGTATAAAAAAAAAAAAAGTAATTTTTAAGTTCATTTGTTGCTTACAAAGTAGAAAATCTGTCGCCAAACACCTAACGGTGTGTTCCAGCAGCTGTCCTTGAGCGCCAGCACTTCTAGGTTAGCCTTAACAACATCTTCGACCATACATCACTTACCATCAGGTGAGACAGTGGTCAAAGGATAACCAATCAGGCATAAAAAATATATACAAATCTTTCCTCTTAATACTATTTATATAGATCTATTTATTATATAGATTGTTATGTAGTTTTTCTGAAATGTACGTAAGTACTTGAAGAAAGCTACTTTGTTAGTTACATAGGTACATATATTCCGATATAGGATGCTTTTTATCCCAATCAAATCAAAGATTCGCGCCCAAGGGTACGCATTGCCGTTCACGCTGGTCTATGTAGAGTTGAAA
The DNA here is from genome assembly GCA_963890685.1 of Plagodis pulveraria. Taxonomy (NCBI): domain Eukaryota; kingdom Metazoa; phylum Arthropoda; class Insecta; order Lepidoptera; family Geometridae; genus Plagodis; species Plagodis pulveraria. The sequence continues at coordinate 33,355,899 of OY982957.1, forward strand.
GCAAGAATTCATATAACAAGCGGACAAGAGGATGTTCAGCCATGTATTGGATGGATTGTACCCAACAATAATTTCTATGGTTGGGATGGGATACGACTTTATAAAAAAACGTAAGATGAGGCTGTCAGTAACCCTCATAAAATTTAAGGTTATTTTGATATGTGTCCTAGAAATCTTTTTTTTTTCTTTATTCAGTTTTAGTTTACGGTAATATTTAACTCAATATGATTTTGAACTGAATGTGCATGGATTTATATCAAACGTTAGTTATATTAAAAAGCATATTATAGTCGATAGCTGCGTATATATAAAAGAAAAACATTGTGTATTATACAATAAATATATGTCAGTAGCGTCACAATACATGCAACGTGAAGTACCCATTTACATAACAAAGGAGATCATTAGTGAAATCCATGGTAATAGTATTTTTAAATGTTGTAGATTTTTCAACGTGACAAGATATACCTCTATGCATCTGGAATTTATTTCATCAAATAATGTAATTTTCTAGAAACTTCAAAGTAAACGATGAACGATAATATACTTAAGTTTGAAACTATCGTGAACATCATACATTGTTGCCGATCCCGGCGTAACTCACTTGACTACTTCTGAAAATATTCTGACCCAGGTTTTGAGCCGTATGTGATTTTTATCCTCGCGGCGTTATTTCCACACATAAAGTACTTGAATAAGAAACTGAAACTCTTGAAGCAGTGATGGCTCAGTGGCATTGACTATGGACTGCCGCGCAGCAGGCATGGTTCGAATGCCCGCATGGCTAGCGACCACCCTCAAGTAGAAAATCTGTCGCCAAGCACCTAACGGTGTGTTCCGGCAGCAGTCCTTGAGAGCCAGTGAAATTACAGGCACATGAGACTTTTACAACAACAATGTCTCAAGGTGACGGGCGCAGTGCAATTCGTGACTTGTGACATAATGCATCTGTTACAGGCAGAGGTTAGTCTGCTTAACATCAGGTGGGCCTCGTGCTTGATCCGTCACAATAACATAAAAAAAAAACTCAAATCATAAGATTAACGATTTGAAACACTCGTAGCGTAGTTTGTCTTATAGTTCTATTCAACTAGGTAAAGAAATGTTAACTGCGGTCACTACTTGAATTAGTGGTAGCTAGTGGCGTCTATTTTTGAGCGCTTTCCGTCCGTGCCGTCAGTCACGGTTATTGGTGTAGGATGGGAGTAGTTATTATTTTTGATGCCTTCATGAGGACCAAAGACTCCAATACTTCTCATGGTGGTAGCGCATTTTGCAAAGTTCAGTTCAGTACGAAATCCGTCACCAAGCACCTAACGGTGTCATCCGTCACCCATCTTTGTGATCTAGTTGTAATTCAATGTTAAGGCTGTTTACAAACAGGCCCACCTTCTTGTTCTCAACCTATCTCATACATTAGGCTAAGCTATGGTCTATGCCATAGAAAAATAGGGATTGTTTCCTGTCTATCTAGCTAGCCTATTGGCAATAAAAATGACATTGTTATCGTCAAGTAATTTATTTTATTATTGATAGTGGAAGTAGGTCAAAATGTCTATGAATTTTCAGTATAGTAAAAGCTTAACCTATCAGAAAAGTAATAAAAAGCTAAAGTTTTCTATTTTTTTTTTTTTTTTTTTTTTTTATGCCTTATAGGTTAGCCTTTGACCACTATCTCACCTGATGGTAAGTGATGATGTGGTCGAAGATGTTGTTCAGGCTAACCTAGAAGTACTGGCTCTCAAGGACAGCTGCCGGAACACACCGTTAGGTGCTTGGCGACAGATTTTCTACTTGAGGGTGGTAGCTAGCCAGGCGGGCATTCGCAAAATGCCCTACCACCATGCTATAACGACTGCCATCCTAAGACGACAACTGGGACCGACGGCTTAACGTGCCCTCCGAAGCACGGAAACGCTCAGTAGTAATGTCACTAGCGGTCACCCATCCAACTCCTGACCGCGGGCGACGTTGCTTAACTTTGCTGATCGGTTGAGAACAGCTAAGTAAACTTCGCTACGAGCGCTTCAAAGTTTAAATTCTAAAAAGCTTCAAAGTAAAAATTACTTTAAGTTACTTACTAATAAGTTAAGCATTCGCTTTACTTATTGATTAGGACAGGTTATTTTCGTGTATTTAACACTTACGTGTTGTCGATGTATAAGGATCCACAATTGTTTCGGCTTCGTAAGGAAGCCATCTTCAGGATCTGGAGTGCGGTTCGATCGCTGTCGCGGCCCGTTTTACACTCAATAACCTGTCCTAATCAATTAATAAAAAATGTGCGTGAGTTTTAATAATATTATATTCACTTTACTGATAATTCGTAATCAATTTGATCATTATCGTTACAGGCGCTGATATATTAAAATACCGATCCCAATAAAGCTCACAAAATTAGAACTGAAGTTTTAAAACTGAAACCCAATTATGAGTATTAAGGCCCCTGAACGTCTGCCAAGACTGCCCCCTGCTAATTGATAATTAGTATTCCGACGACCACTGGCCAGGCCTACGTGCCTACTAGGGGGCGGATAGGCAAAGAGCTTTCGGTTAAGTCGAGAGAAAAACATTTTGAATGTTAACTTTATTTTTTCTTGTGTTTGAATTTGTGAAGAATAACAAAACTCGGCTCAAATTTAAGTACAGTATAAAACAAAGGCAATAATGTGAGCAAGTTGAGTTTCAAAAAGTTTACTGTATGTATCATACAGGAAGCCACTGTTCAGCTCATCACGAAGAAGAATGTATGAATGTATAAAGGTGTAATAGAATGCGCAAATAGAAATTAAAACATATATAAAAAGTTGAAAATTGTGATAAGTAGGTTTTCAAGTATGCCATGTGTACTCTTACATTTATAAGAGACATAAATATTCAAAACGAAACCTGGATCAATGACCTCTATAGAACACCTTACTTGCAAAGCTGTCTGCCTCTCCTACTACGAGGAGCAAGACAGCAAAAGGGGGAAGGGGCTTCAGTGACCGCTGCGTCAGCACGTCTCCAAGACGTCTGCTGTTGACATAAGACAACCTTTGGGACAGACGTGATTGCGGATGGTAATGAGGGAACTCGGAGAATTATCATAGATGATTAGACCGAGCAGTAGAGCGAACGCATTGAAGTTATGAAGGTATTAAATTTTACAAACGAATATGTTTTAACATATAATATTTGATGAAAATGCTTCACGTATTCAAATCAAATTGATATGCTAAAATATTTATAAAATAACATTGTGTACATTTGTTTTTCACTATTTTAATTTTTGCATAGGTACTGCATCATTCACTCGCCTTAAATACTTACACCATAGACAGAGTTACAATTATGATTAAATCATTCAGGTACGCAACGCAAATATATATTAACTGAATGATATATATTACATAAAACTTACTCTACTGATTTGAAATTAAACTTAAATAAGTTCATAATTAGCGGAGTACGCGTAACAAACAAACAAAAAAAAATACCAGCAGAGGACCTCCTCCTTTTTGGAAGTCAGTCAAAAATATGACATGGTGGTAGGGCATTTAGCGAGTGCCTGCCTGGCTAGTTACCACCCTCAAGATGAAAATTTGTCACCAAGCACCTAACGGTGTGTTCCGGCAGCTGTCTTGAGAGCCAGTATTTCTAGGTTAGCCTGAACAACATCTTTGACCACATCATCTGTTACCATCAGGTGAGATAGCGGTGAAAGGCTAACCTACCAAGCATAAAAAAACATTATCATTTAGCAACTACTACAAAAACAGCTGAGTGTCCTACTCCAGGCCCCTACCCTAACTTCTATACGTGTTCCCAGATCTGCTCGTTGATCATTTCCAGAACATACCAAATTCGTGCCTGTGTTTTGAATGTGAGTTGTGTCACTGCGATCACATATTTTTATTTCCTATGAAGGTTTCATTTAGAGTTAACTTTACGAAATTACTTAGTTGAGTTATACTCTTAAGTTGCCAATACTATGGCGAGTAAAGTCATTCAATAAACAACATGTTAGTTTGTTTATACAAAGCAATCGATTACGATCAAATTCATTTCTAAAACAAAAGGTATAAGTTACAAAGACCGTAGTCCACATCAATAATCGGTTTGAAAGACTGCCCTGGACCACAGATACTTAAACTTTCTACCTGAGATTTCAATCTATAAACGGCCGAGTCGCACACCAATATCATTACCATAATTCTATATAAATTATTCATTACTTACTGACCTACCACAACACAGCCCGGGGCTAGCCCCTCCTTCTTGTGCCTCTAATCGGAGCCATTGTCGAGAAAAAATGATAAACGATTTGTGCTGAAAGATTGGGCCTCAATTCTCTCATTTTGACCATAACGATTCCTTAATAGAATTCACGGTCGAGTCCATTACCATTGCGGAAGGATGAAACTGTGAACTTTGCCGTGATACATTATTTTTAACTGACTTCAAAGGGAAGAAGTTCTCAATACTACTTTTTTTGGTTTGTCTTACTTTATAACTCTTTACATAGTGTACCGATTTTGATGATTTATTTTATATTTAAAAGCTGTGCTGCTTGCCATGTGGTCCCATTTTAATTTTTGAGTGAGATCTGACGAGTAGTATTTGAGTTATCTCTAATAATGCGTATTTTACATAGGTTTGAAGTCGGTTGTTTTTTGTTAATGTATATAATACATTACAATGTGAATTATTTTTCAAAATATTTTAAACTTTATTCAACTATAATAACATCATTAATAGTTATAAAGCAAATAATAAAATAAGTCTGCTATATATATAAAATTGAAAACAAGAATCAAATACGCAAATATGTAATGTAACATAATCTTAGTGAAGGAAATATTTTCAGAACTCTAATTATAACACAAAATTGATGCCGATCTTATTTTATTTATAAAATGTGCTTGTCATTTTTATATTCTTACCTGGATAATTCAAATTATATTTGTAATTTACCGGTTAGACATCAAAAAAAGGAATAGAAACTATGATCGTTGACACATCAATTGGCCAATACTCATAGCAATGTTAATGACCACGTTATGTCAGTAGTGAAGTATTTACGTTGACTCACTGTATGTAAATAGTGTAATTGGACCCTTTAGTCAATGACTGCTTCAAGGTGGTCAAAAGCTGTATAAAACAAAATTAAGACCTGTAAAGTGGATATCATCCCTGAGATCCGCTTAACAAAAGTACAGCTGGTATTTATAGGCACACAATGACAATAGATATATTTGTTTCAATGAATTACCGATCTACTGATTCCATATTTAAAATTTTACAGCCTTACTTATAAACGCTACTTAAATATTAAACATTACTTAGCCGCTGATTAGCAAAATTTCTTACTCATAAACGCTACATAACTTTATCCAGTACCTAAGTAGTGCTTAAATCAGCTGTCAATATAAACACCGTCCCACCCTTGTTTAAATTTTAAGTAACAAGATGGCGCCCATATTTCTGATCAGCTGATTTAGTTACAGACCCACCATATTATCTGTTCAGGTGGCAGAAAAAAGAACTACGACATTCCTTCAAATTGTGACAGTTCGCAGTTGATTTCCTTGACCAGTAGCGCCCTCGAAAACTGCACAGTTAAGTTGGTGGTACTATACAAAGAAAAGTATTATATTTACTTTTTAATTTCAAGATATTTAGGACTAGATACATGCTATTTGGGCATTTAGGTCATTCATAATAGTTTTTAGTACAATGTTGTCAGTTTAAAATACGTTCGACCTCATTATCCATTGCTTAGCTAAACAGGTGCTATGTAGCGTTTATAAGTAAGAAATATTTAAGCATTACTTAAACACTATTTAGTTATCCATTACTTAGCAACTACATAGCGATGTTTTTATAAGTAAGGGGGTTAGTTTATAGTAAATCATTACAGGACTGCTATTCGAAAATTGTAGAATGTAGCCTAGACGAATCTTAAACCAAGCTTTTTAAACAAGTGATGGCTCAGTGGCATTGGCTATGGACTGCAGCACAGCAGGTCCATGGCTTGAATCCCGCCGCGGGCATAAGCTTCACCGCATGGTGGAAGGGCATTTTGCGAATGCCCGCCTTGCTAGCGGCCACTCTCAACTATAAAATCTGATGCCAAGCACTAAACGGTGTGTTTCGGCAGCAGTCCTTCAGAAGACTTAACAACTAACCCCCTTACTTATAAAAAATCCGCTATGTAGTTGCTAAGTAATGCATAACTAAACAGTGTTTAAGTAATGCTTAAATATTTCTTACTTATAAACGCTACTTAGCAACTATTTAGCTAAACAATGGATAATGAGGTCAAAAGTATTTTAAACTGACAACATTGAACTAAAAGGTATTATGGAAGACCCAAATTGCCAAAAAGCACGTATCTAGTGCTAAAAATATTAAAATTAAAAAGTTAAAAAATATCTATTCTTTGTAGGTACATACGTATTTTTGTACATATGGTTAGGTGTACTGGAGACATTTGTAGTGAGTTTTAATTTTGTAATTTGGTAAATTCAAAAGTGCCCTAATAAATTTCCAATTATGCTATGGAATAACAATCTATTCCATAGCATTATTGGAAATTCATTATGGGGTTACCCCAGAATTTACGGGTGCAACTCCAGAATACCGTCAAATCCCGCTGGAAGTTATCTTTTTCCATCCCAAACAATGTCTACGTTTTTTTCTATGAAGCCAAGATTCCAATCCTTGTTTATTTTTAATCATTTTATAGCGATTCCTTAAATCACAGTAAGTGTAATTTAAGGTATCGCTTATCAAATGAATTTACGGAATATAAATGCCGTAATATGTTCTTGTGTTTCGTCTATTGTGCTCGAGAAAACATGGCAATAGGCTCGCCCCTTATTACATGGGACCAAAACCCAATTGGCCGAAACATGGGTGTTTACACAACATTGCCTACCCCTTCGGGGAATACAGGCGTGATTATATGTATATATGTAAAGTTTATGTGTATGTGTTTTTGTCTTCTACGTGTATTCACGTTTTAACGGCTTGAGGGTTTGGATGAAATAACAGAATAGTTAGTTTAGGTTCTCCTTACTTTTCATCATCATTGCCTACGCGGGTGAAACCGCGTGGCGCGGCTATAAGAAAATTACAATGAGTTCGATCACCGGATCGGATCAGATGTTGGGGTTTTAATGAGATAGTGATTTTCAGTAACAGTCCGGCGTCTAATTTGGACCAGTTTATTACCATTTGGTAATAAACTCGCGCCCTATTAAATGAGATGCTTAATACAATTAAGAATACTTCAACTCCTAAAATATTTTTTTTTTGCTGAACTGAATCGACATCTATGCTGAAATAAGCAAATAAGTGCTCAATTCTGCTTTTAAATTGAATCACTAGTATTATTTACGTCTTCTTACCGGTATTCTAGACCTACTATAGTAGGTATAGAGTAATATTGAATCGTCCTACCCTAACAAGGATTATATATACTTACAATTATTAGGCCAGGGAGATATATCCCCCTTATGTAGGGTCAGTTTATATATCTCAGCTATATCAATACAAAATACAAAGCAACAACATATTTAAAATACTCGTTAACAACGCATAGAACAACACGAGAACAAAAATGTAAAAAGTTTTGGCTTTTATTTTATAATCGACAACCAACGTTATTAGTAGCAGGTATAGTATACCCGCTACCTTTCTGTAGAAAATGTTTTCCATCCAATGTTCAGCAACACCCTACTCATATATATCAACGTGAACAGTGATATAATACTGAAATACCTACACCACTCATTGAGCGCATCGTTTTCCAAGTTGCCGTTTAATACATCCAATAGGAATATACGAGTGTAGCACAATCCTTATATTCTTAATTGAGGAACTGTACCTGCGGTATACTCTTCAATAAGATTAAGAAAAGTAATTAGGTTACGCATAATATTTAATTCATCATCCAATGTATGTTTCTACTTGCTATATTTTTACGATTTATTTACAGAGTATGTCGTGTTTATAGTTTTGTATGCCTCCTTGACAATAACCTCAATGGTAACTAAATCAGCTGATCCGAAATATCGGCGCCATCTTGCTACTTAAATATTTAAACATGGGTTGGACAGTGTTTAAATTGACAGCTGATTTAAGCAGTACTTAGGAACTGGATAAAGTTATGTAGCGTTTATGAGTAAGGAATTTTGCTAATCAGCGGCTAAGTAATGCTTAAAATTTAAGTAGCGTTTATAAGTAAGGCTGTATGTCTCCAAGTGACGGGCGCAGTGTAATTCGTGTTGACAAAATGCATCTGTTATAGGCAGATGTTAGTCCGCTTAACATCAGGAGGGCGTCGAACTTGTTCCGTCACAATAACATAAAAAACAACCTTTTTTCTAGAACTATTTAGGTTTGGATTGGAAGTGGCAAAGTTTCACGATGAGCGAAAATATCCACTTAAATAAAACATTTTATTCAAAGACTACAAACTTAGACTACTTTGTCTCTTAAAAATGTTATATATCTGAAATTGATATTTCAATATATTTATATGGCAAAATATTTTTAAATACAGAATAAATTAATATCGCCATTATTATAAGATCGAGAAATATTATTTCAATGGATTCTATTATAAAGCTCAAATCAACGACACGACAGCCTCTTCCAAAACCACATTTAAATACAATCAAGACTTCTGGATTGAATTCATAGATTATGCACTTCCCTAAACACTCGAGTTCCAAACTTATCAACTGGCGTGCCTCAAGGGCCAGTCAGAGACGCTTAAGGAGCGATCTCACTGCGAATCGCATGCGACTTTTTCCCCGATTACCATATCTCGAATCGAAGCGCAGTCGGGTCCAGCAAATTGGCTATCTGCAGCATGCATCTCATATGAATCGGGGAGCGAAGAATCGGAATATTTAGGAGGTCGTGCGTCGCAGGAGCCGGCCTAGCCCTTATTTAGATACTTGATGTTACGTTTTTGTTGTTTGTATGCTTTGTTATCTTAACTATTGTGCCTAGAGGATAAATTAGGCTTCTTTGTGTCTAGTGCGCACATAAATACCAATGTATAAAGCGCATGGTCTGCGTTGGTTTCTGTCTCGTCTATCATTGAATGACTATTATGTATATGTGAATTTATATTCGTTCTTGGATTTGTGGTTGTATTAAAGCTTCCTTAGGTTTATAGAAAAAGGATTATAAATTGCGTGGCAAACCAGTAGAAATACGGTCTTTCAAGTATTTGTGAGCGGATATAGAGAATACTTAATAAGAGACTTGACCGGACAGTTTCAGCAGCCAAGTGTCACTTCCAATTACCTCATTTCTCGTTGAAATTTTATACTTACTTTTATAATTAAAGTAAAATTTACATATTATTGGGAAATAAAATAATTGACGCGCTAAGACTCTCGATATTCCTTCAAAAGCTTTGCATTACAATATCAAAATTAGGTTTTTGTTATTTATGATATGAACGTCATGTATGCTTAATTATATGTTTAGGAAAACATATTCAGTTTACATAAAAGTCACAAGTCCAATTATTATAGTACCGCTGTGTACTGTTGAATCTGAAGGGACAAACAGAGAGTAAAAACACTGTACTATATTCGTTTAGTAAGTATGGTTTAATAAAGATACTAATCTTCATCAGTTCTTAGGATAAGACAGTTAACAGACGTAGCTACTGCTCGGCTAGTTTATTTCGCGTACTTCCACAGTATTATGTCGTGTGGCGTATTGCTGTGGGGAACTGCTGCTGAGATAGAGACAATCTTTATCATACAAAAGCGTGCAATTCGAGCCATATATAAAATGGGTCCTAGGGAATCTGTGAGGGATCTTTTTAAAGAAATTGATATTTTAACTTTACCAAGTCTGTATATTTTTGAAAATATTATGTATGTTCGTAAAAATTTGAGTAAATTTAAATTAAACAGTGACAATCACGATTACAATACTAGGAATAAAGATAAAATAGTGGTGCCAGGTTTTAGATTAGCAAAGACAAATAAAAGGTCCTTCTTAGGTAATTGTGTGCGGTTTTATAATAAAGTTCCCAAACATATTACAACGCTCACAGAAGGGAAATTCAAGTTGCATGTGAAAAACATATTAATTAAAAAATACTACTACACAGTTTCTGATTACATAAACGACAAAAATGCCTGGACAATTCCGCCTCCGCCAAGCTATTGCCTGCCACCTACATAATTTAAACAAATATTGTAATAACTCTATTATATAGTATGTATGTAACACATTGTTAAAAGATGTTTAAAAGAATGGCCCCGAGTTTCTTGCCCGTTCTTCTCGCAGTGGCTCTATACAATTTATTTGCTGAACGTGGCAGTACAATGTAGAATATTTCAATACTAAAATTTGTAATTGACCTTCATAAGAGCGTCGTAGACGCCTAAATTGAATAAATGATTTTGACTTTGACTTTGACTTTGAATCCCCCTTTTTTCTAATCATTTTACGACCATAACTAACTTCATTTACTGCTGCGCAAAGCTAAACTTTTTGGCGTAGTTCTATCATGAAGTTTGATACAGCTATGAAAGTTTTGTAAATAATCAAATACTGGTTTTGTATGTTATACTAATCAAATTGTTGAGATTGTCTTTAAGTATATACATTCTCAATTTCTACAAGTCTAAAAATTAAACAAAAATGGTATAGGATTTAATAATTCAACACAATATTTTTAAATATTTGTTTCAGTATGTAATATAATATGAAAGCTTCATTCAAATCCCATCAAACCGAATACAGTTTCAAGTCTGCCAACTTAATAAAAACTCAGAGCAATAATCGTATGGAACTTGTACCGACTGCAGATTGCAGTAAACCTGCTTTAATCAAGGCACATGTACTCTTATCTGATTTGAATACGCGGGAGACCGTGTCTTCAAGACCTGATTCATTAGGCTTTAGGAAAAGTTTTAGAGTAGACTTAGTTATAGTCGGTGAAAAAGAAATAAGGAGATTAAACTGAAAGTTCGCCGTATTCAAAATGTAAGGCATCGACGAAGAAACAGACAAAATTACGAATTACTACAGAAAATCAAATGTAAGACAATGTAGAAAGAAATCAGTGTTGAATGATTTTAAAAAGTAATATTTTTTCTTTAGAAACTTAACTGACCTGCGAACCGTTTATTTATTGTTTTTATTTCTATATAAATCCGTTATAAATTATATAAAAAATCTAAAGCAATAAGTTTCTTGTAATATATAAGTTTGCAAAAAAAAACCACTCAAAGTTCTTTTTTTTTTTTAATTATCTTTTTATAACTAATTTGTAAAAATTTTATTCATCATTATTATAATAAAATCAGAAATAAATATGTTACAGACAGTTTTCGGCACAATTAGCGCTAGAGATTGAGCAGAGAACCGGGTTAGTAAAAACTCGTCATCCCGCAGAACAATGTTATGTCTAGAAACTAACAAGATATGATACAAAATAATTAGTATTGTATCATCGATATTTGTTTCTGCCGTAATTACCTTTACTTAAGGCTGAAAAATTTTAACTTTTTCAAATATCTCTAACGAAGTGCTTACACTTGCCTCGCACATTTACTGGTTTATTTATTACATGGGCCGAGGATTTTTTAATAATCCATATAATTGCTAAGTTAAACATAGTAGTACGTATCTTCAAATAAAAAAAATAGCATTCTATTTATTATTTAAGAATAAGAATTCGAAATATTTTGATCTTTTTTATTTAGGTTGAAGTCTAGCCATCAAAGATTTAGATACCACTTTTATATAGTTTAAAAACTTATATCTAAGCCAAAAAGGCATACCCCAATTTTCAAACTCTTTAGAGAAGCCAATTATTACAGATCCATGAATAATGAGACAGAGCATTGCTGCAATTGCAAAACGTTGGTAGATATTGTGCTTGTTAGTGTAATGACATGATTTATAAAATATGATTAACATCATGCATTTAGATAATTAGCTTCATGCATTTATATAATTAGCTTCATGCATTTAGATAATTAGCTTCATGCGTTTGGGTAATTAGCTTCGTGTATAAATGTTAAAAGACAAGAACATTATATTTTTACTTTAGAAGAAGGTATTTGACATTTTTAGATCTTAGAGGCATGTATTTATAAATAAGTTTTAATTTTTGCATGAGTTGTTCACCGCGGTAGAACGATTTATTATTTACAACTCTGCAATTTCAATTAAATACTAACTAGAAAATGCATAAATAGATTTAATAAAATGAAAATATATAAAAGGCAATAAAATATTATGCAAAATACATTGTTTTCTTTTACGACGATATTTAATTAGGCTCCGCATATTATATATACATTAAATATTAATCTTTTAAAGGCTTATGTTTGGGAACGGTTCAAGTAAATTTTGCAAATATATATAGCTAAGTTTTTCTTTGCTAACGATTAAAAATGCTTCATTTTCGATTTTATTTTAGTTTTGTTACTTAAAGTAGATATGCATAAGTAGTAATTGTTATGATATTTATAACTCCATTTAATAGCTTAATAACCTATATACTCCCATCATTATAAAACGTACAATAAATTAAATTAAAGCTTAATAAACATATAATTTTTCTTTAGTATCTCTGAATTTTGGTAGAATACACAATTAAGCTATAGGTACTTAGAAAATAGTTTAAAGTATTGAGACGTGCTACGTGCGGTGCCGGGCTAGAATGTCACCCGATGGGTGGGTGACATTCTAGTGCGGCATCTTCTTCTTTTCGTAGGAGGCAACTAAGGGAAACATACCTAAAGGTGGGCACCTTCTAAAGAACTGTTATCTTATACTGCGTTCCCCAAGACGCTTGCCAAGCGTGGGTATTAAGCCATATACTTAGTGAGGGAGGCCGTGTTCATCATTGGACAATTCATTCGATACAGTATTGAGATGTGTTTTTTTGCAAAATAACCAAAGATTTTAGGCTATAATTTTATAGGCTATTCATGGCGGTACCCCATCCTTTCTCTACCCGTGGGTGTCGTAAGAGGCGATTGAAGGTAACACACTGGTAGGTGGGCAGCAGCATTTTCTGAGGAGCTAATATCTCGCACTGTGATAAACGTCTGCCTGAGATTATGGCAATTATCGGGGTGTTCAGCAGTGGACAGCTGTTTCTTTGCTGTTTCTCTCAAATGTGATAAAAGGCGTACACAATGTGATTACAAACGACGATTGAGAACCAGATCGTACTATAATATAATTATTACAAGTCATAATACCAGTAAGTATTCAAGACAAAATTTTGTAAAGCAAACTTCAAGTTTTCACCACTAGTTAGTAAAAAGACAGCCACTTGATACAATCAAGAGGCACCTGTCTCTACCCCTCCCCCCTTCCGCTCCCCTCACATTGGTTCCCCCTTCATTTGCAGTCGACTCTACGTTAAAATCAATTATTCTTGCGATTGTTTCGTTAGTACAGAAGCAAATGTTTTTTGTACTCCTGTTTTTTGACGGAAAGGAGTCAGTACATGAAGTCTCGCGACTCGGGAATGAGAAGCTATTTCTCATACTCATTTCTTTTTTATGCGCATAAAGTACCTCCTAACAATACTTACACTTATTATAATATCATGTTTTTTATATAATAAGGAAGATGTACAAACTATATTGAGTATACACATAATATGTTACCACGTTTTGCCATATATGTTTCATACAATAAAAACTTTTTCGTTTGTTTATATTTATAATAGGGACTGAATTTATTGCCATCTGCTGATTACAGTCACAGACTCCAGACTGTTACTGACAATTTAATTGTCAGGAAACATCAATAACGGCCTGACCGGGGCATCGAATGTTTGACTGCCAAAGCAGTGCATCGCGAAAAAAATACAGTTTACTCATACAACAAAGTCCGCTTTCTTCCTACAATAACCAAAAAGCTGTTAGTAATATTTCATACATTAAAGTATGTTTTGAAAGCATTTAAAGAACGAAATAACTTAAATCGAATTTTGAATTTTACTACTGGCCTAGTATACAGCATAGACTGACTTCTAATATTCTATAATTAATTTTAGGAGCTGTATAATGACATTATTTTTGCATGGTGGTAGCTGTCGCCTAGCAGTGTTCTGACAGCTGTCCCTGAAAGCTAGTAATTTTAGGTATTTGAACAATGTCTTCGACCACATCAGCACTTACCATCAGGTGAGATAGTGGTCAAAGGCTAGCCTAGCTGGTATAAAAAAATACCATTCCAATGCAGACTAGTTCTTCAAGTTACATGACGTTAATAGCTTTTTGTATTCAATTCAATCAAGAAGTTGACGTAGATTCGGTGGCTTTAGAGATGGAAGCACTGATTATATTACAAGGTGCTAACATTATTCAAGAAAGATAAATTAGCTAATAAAAACCAGTTCATGTACTGACTCTTAGTACCCTGTCCCAGCGGTCCTCTGTCCTCCCAGCCCCTAGCCTCTTTGTATTCAGGATGGACGGGCTTCTGCCGGATTTCTTTTGATGAACTTGCCTTTTCACGATGCATTTCCTTAATCTCCTTCTAGACTACGAGATGCAAGTTTTTAATGAAGTTGCTACTGATTTTGCTGTTACGTCGCGTGTTTGGTTTTTTGATTGCTTAAGTTTATGAAACTACCTATATAGCAAATGTAATATTACTTATATTATTGTCCATGAAATTTTGTTGCTCTTGCTCATTAATAAAAATATTTTAAATAAAATTTCAATTTAGAAACTAAATTAAAAAATATATCGTCTATTTGTTTGATCGAGTGTATGTTATCCACATTTTGGATGGAACTTTGAAAAGCCTCATATCAAAAATGTCAAGTGTCTTTTGAAGTCATTGCCGTTTCTGGATCCGGAAACAAAATAAAATTTTCAGAAAATGGGTCCTTATTACGACGATGAGAAACGTTGCTGTGGTGCAAGAAAAATTCGTGCAAATTTTATCAAGAACTTGAGGAAAGCAAACTCTTTACAGAACCAATAGGCTGCATTACTTATTATTATTATAAACTTCATTTCATTTCATTTCATTTCATTATAACTGAAACTAACATTTTTTATGTAATAATATTTTACAGTTTCTCTAATGACTAAACTAAGAATGTTAATTTAGCTATAAATAATTAACATTCAAACCAACTTTCATGGTCACAAATAAGTGATGTAAAATTACCCACAAACCTTGATATTTACACTTATTTCACATTCAAAATTATAAAAACTTGAATTGCCCTGAATCGAAAGCTTTTTTAAATTAAATCCAAGGCATTATACAGCAAATGGTCTTAAACTGTATCAATTAGAAACTTTATTTTATCCCATAAAACGTATAAACGGGTAAACGTATCAATGACCTAAAAAATATCGAAAAACCTTATTTCAGCCTGCCTTTCCCGCGCTTTGTCTTGTCCCATATTATTTCCTTTTCTCATAGAATAGAGACTTGTCTGATGTTAAGCTACTGTCCATAATAAGCACAGATCAACTATGTAGTCTGTGCGGTATTGCTCCGCGTTGGTCATCCAAGATAAATGTCACGTTTAAAGTGAGGCTAATATCTCTTGAGGGCTACATATGGTACGTTTAGAAGCAGTGATGGCTCAGTGGCGTTGGCTAAGGACTGCCGTGCAGCAGGTTCATGGTTCGAATCCCGCCGCGGGCTTGAGCTGCACCGCATGGTGGAAGGACTTTTTGCTAATGCCCGCCTGGCTAGCGACCACCCTCAAGTAGAAAATCTGTCGCCAAGTTAACAGTGTGTAACGGCAGCAACATGAGACCTAACAAACTGTACGTCTCAGTGTGACGGGCACAGTGCAACTCGCCGTTGACGAAATGCGTCTGTTATAGGCAGAGGTTAGTCCACTTAACATCAGGTGGGTCTCGGGCTTGTTCCGTCACAATGGAATAAAAAAAAAACATCCTAAAATAAAATAGTCTGGGTTAGCCTGAACGACATCTTCGACCACATCATCACTTACCATCAGGTGAGATAGTGGTCAAACGCTAAACTATCAGAAACTAAAAAAAAAAAAAGTGTGGTGTGGTCGGAACTAACAATAAACTAACTACACTAACAAGTATAGGTACTTGTTCCGAAGATTTCTATATAACTGAGTGAGACATAGCTGATTTAACAAACGTCATTCGAAAATCAATCCTCAAACTAAAACATTCACAACAAGACAGCACTTCCGTGTAAACTACGTCACTACAACGGCGCTAATTCGCTCGGTGAACGGTTTATGCTCAAACGTAGAGCGCGGATACCTAAGTTCCTTCTATTTTATAGAAGTCTGACTTAAATTAATTAATTATGCAAATGTTACTCGTAGAAATGCTTTTTTCGCAATCAACATTTTACAAGACAGCGTGAAACGTGCCTTCGTATGTTAAGTATTGAATTGTCGCGTAGCAACTGTTGTTTTAATCTGTGTTAGCAATATCAAGGAGTACTAAAGTGGATATGGTTTAATAACATAAAGTTATATTGAAACTGACGAAGGCATTAAGCCTTAAGTAGTTTTTGGTATGACTTTGTAGATATTCGCAGATATTGCATTTGTAAAAATATACTAATTCGGTATGTTTGTAGCAAGTACAATCTGTATTTGTCTCTATAAATAAAAAACTTTAAGTATTTTATATGTTTATGAAGAAATTGTATGGAAATTGTATTAATATTATTTTACAGCACACAATTCCGAACGAACGATAACCGCGAAATTAAAAAGTGAATTACAGGAGAAGCCACTCTTGGTTAGGCAGATGTAACGTGGGAGATACTCTGGTTAGCCTGAACAACATCTTCGACCACATCATCACTTACCATCAGGTGAGATAGTGGTCAAAGGCTAATCTACCAAGCATAAAGAAATATTATCCTAGAATATTTTTATCCTTTTTTGATGAATGTGTTAACATAATGTTATATTATGACTTTCGAAACAGTTTTTCATAAACACTTTAATTGTTACCGTCGATAGTCCTCTAAAAGACATTTCACAGATTCCCTTCTGCCCCTAAAAACTCACTTGTCCGTTCTCCCCCACACCCTGGTCACGAAGCTTACCTGAAACAAAAACATAGCACATTAACCATTGCTGGCTGTTAATTACGGAAACCATAGATTTACCGTGCGCCCCTCCCGCGGCGCGTGCCAATTATGAATACTCGTAAAACGCGCCTTTAGAACCACTTCATACGAGTCACCATGAGTTTAGAAACATTATGGAACAGATTGTTTTGATAATTAAAAATATGTGAATACCATTTTTAGATATTTTTCTGACTATTTACCCAATTTTTGAAGAGGAACTTTTTTTAAAGTTATTTTTTTTTAGTATTACTTTTAATATATTTTTTTTTATTTCATATAAATGTTTTATGCATTTTATTACATAATAAGTTTAGCTCATACAAAAAGGATCATGTTAGTACTAACTTAATAATATTAAACATTAATATACATGATTATAGAAATTTATATTTAATATTCATCATCAAATCAATACACAAATTGTAGACAATAACACAAAAAATTCAATAGCTACAATACTCTTTACGAAGCCTTATTTTGGAATCGATGCTCAACAACATATATGTATAACATTGATTTCTTTAAAAAAAAATTAAAGTAACATCACAGCATCTTTAAGGTGTCATTATCCCAGAAAAACAAGAGTAGATATGGAAACCCCCGTGCAAGTGGTAGCAAAGGGACAATTCTCTAATCCATTTACGATATAAGAGGTATAAATCAAACTTAATATGTGCTACATGTGTTGATAATGCACGAACACATTCATATTCCAAGATGGCGGCAGTGTATACATACAGTTCTAGGATGTATGTGTGAGGGTTCTTAGATGTGTTAGTATTTTAAATTGACGCATGTTTGATTTTTTCCGATGCGCAGCCAAGTCTAAGAAGTAATTATCGATATTGTGGAAAAAGATGTGTAGCTATTACTTCGGCGATTTCTGTTATTGACACACGAATAATTATAGTGCATGTTCATTGAAAGCACTTATAATAAAGCTTGCCTAGTCGCCCAACTATCGCTTTGGACATTACTTTGTGGGGTAACTGCTTGTGGCATTTTCTACTGAGCGGTTCCGTGCTTCGAAGGGCATGGTCCTGGTTGTTGTTTTTGGATGACACTCGTTATAGAAAGGTGGTGTGGCTACCACCTATAAGTAGAAAATCTGTCGCCAAGCACTTAAATGCACCTATCCTCGACAGCCATCAATTACCCTGAAAAACATCTTCGACCGGATCATCACTGACTGATGGTAAGTAATGATGCTCTAGATGTTATGTTATAGTTACAAAATAAATACTATGTTTAATAGAGAAACAACTAAAAACTTCTACCTATTAGTAAACCGGTAAAAACATTTATAGTATAAATTCAAAAAGGAATTGTAAAGTAAACCATTGAAATTTAGTCAAATTTAAGGTTATTTATACTAAAACTATATTGCAATTCTTCTCAAAAAATCAATCTACCCTCATAATGGTACTATTCCACAAAACAGCAACAAAGTCCTTAATGCCACGCAGTTCACGTCAGACCATACAACCTTTCCGTGACCACAGAACAAACAATAGTATTAAAAACACCATAACATAACATTACAACAAAAGTATAGTAAATGCTAAACAACACATCTTTACACACACATGCAAGCAGATGAAGCGCGAATGTGTGCAAGGTGGCATGAAAATGGAATTAAGGGGGGGGGGAAATGCAAAGGAATCAACCGGGCAAGGGGAAAGCGGGCGAAATTGTCCCCAGACCGGACACTTTGAACGAATTATGACGGTCATTATTAGAACGTGGACAGAATTAAATTGCCTCCCCTCACCCCCGCTTCCCCTACCTTCCGGCTAAGTATTCCGCATAATGATACCTGTCTACTAGCGACACTTATCTAAGGTACAGTGAATCTCTATTGGTATATATGTTGTTATCTGTTGTTGAGTGTATTGGATTGAGTCTAGGTACTTATGTTAGTTACAAGTGACTTTTTTCTTTGATTATATTTGGCAAATTACGTGATGACATGTTATTTTTTGTCGTATATGACATGTTATTGATCAAGAAAGATTTTGGATACAAAACAAGTGTTTAGATCATTAAATTTTTACATAAATTAGACAGTAGTATCAAATATTTGAAAACTATACAGAATTATAATTTTAATAATAGTGGACTAGATGTTTCAGGAGGTCATGCTTGACTCTTCGACCGGAGGATCAAAAATTCGACAGTGACGCTTTCATTAAAGGGATGTACCGTAACGTATTAAGGTGTATTTTTTAATTATTATTTAATGTATTCATTGATATATATATATATATTATTTTGCACTAATTTGTGTTGCCTATTACGTAACATAATACTAACAATATAAAACACATCAATTAAAATAAGTAATTAAGGCGGTGACAAATGCTACATAGTTTTATTTCAACAGATTTTTAGCAAAATGTATTCGGTTAGTAGCTGTAAAAAAATATGTTAATCTTGAACATATTTTCTAAGACCAAGTTGACTCAGAAAGTACATTATTTTCAAATTGTATCGATGTAATAAAATTGCAAAATTGATACTTAATTACGCTAGTAACGAAAATATCTCAATAAGTTATGTATTATGTGTATAAAACATAATAATTGAATTATCAAAACTTTATCAAGTGGGCAAGTTAGTCATACTGTCAATTTAAGTTACAAGTTTTATAGTAGTAAGTTTCTTTTAATTTGTCAGCAAAACTAATCGTGACTTCAACATCGCTGCCTCTCTTTCACTTGTATTTTATATTTATATTCAGTGATGGAATTTCAGCATTTATCAGCATCCCGAATAAAAGTATACAAGTAGATATTTAGTTCTAAAGCTTGATTACCATACAAAACTAAATAGAAGTTTATCCTTTAATTGTCCTACAAATAATCCCCATAATCTATACTCACTAAGTATATTACGAACAGTTCAAACATTCAATATAACACCACTATCTCTCGTCCTAGAAACATAATCTTAACAAATACTTACATAAACCTAAGTACATTGATATATCTGTTCAGATGTGAAAACCACAGCCTAGCTAATCCCTAAGATAAATTTACAAAAACAAGGCAAACATTAACAGTGTATTAGAGAAGTAACGTAGACTGTATCAATAGTCGTGCAATCAGTAGATTTGCTGTAATCACGGCAAGGTACGATAAATAGTCGGATAGTGCAAGGCATAAACTCATGCGGTTACATTTAGTACCTACATTTTGCTAACGAGTACTGTGCATTGTGAGAAGATTTTATATTTGATAAAATAGTGGTATTTTCGAAAATGCCATATAAACAAATAAGATCTAGCGATAGCTGATATAGCTTGAATAAAAAAAAATAAACTAACTTTCCTGAATATTATTCAAAACTTAATATGCATGGAGATTTTGAGGCCAGCAGGCAGAAGTTTTCATAAAAACCATTACCAAAACAGACAAAGTATGAAACGACTCAGCAGGTTTTTTTTTATAACTTTAATCCAAAGCACACAGGTTTTACGGCTAACATGCTACAAACGGAATCCTTCATAACAAGAAAATCCACCTTCAGAACAAAATATTCTAAACTTTTCTCACCCGCTATCCCCTTCCAACTTGATCCACCCATCATGCAATATTGATACAACAAAGCACGGGTGGATCTGCGTCCCACGTGACTACTTTATCTCAAGATTTACTTTGTTTTGCGATAAATATCATCTTTGTAGCAAAGCTTGCAAGCCTTTTCACGGCACCGCCTGCTGTTTCAAATTTCCACACAAAATATAGTAATATATATTAGTATCTACTTAACTACATAAACCTATGGAGTAGATGAATCTTAAAGTTCCAACAATATGTAGAACTCCTGTCAAAACAATGGATAAAAAGTTGCTAGACAGGCTAAGTACCAATTTGGTAATTTTGAAGAAAAACGCTTGCCCTTTGTTTTTAACCGTTAGAGGTCCTTTGTTATAGAGGTGAATTTTGTAGATGTTAATTTATTATATAAGAAAAAAACTATATGAAACATAAAAGTTCCAGATCGGTGTATTTCGGTCCGTCCGACGTAGAGATACCAACATATTATTATGTACTCCATGTTTGGATAGTCCTAAAGATTACCTTTATGGTGCTTATAGATGTAACTCCTTTTTCGTATTCTAAGGGACATTGATCTAATGATCCTAATGTATGAATATAGGCCCCCTCTTGTTCACAACATTCTTGCCAACTTGCTTCAAAAGATTTGACTTTCGAAGAAGTTGAAGCCTGCATGCTTCTACCAAAAAATTGAGGATGCCTCTGCCTCGTATGCCGTCCGTAGAATGAAAATAGGGGTTACAAAACGAATACCTTTCAATAAATATTAGTTACATTGACCCATGCTTAACTTCATAGCCTCAATATCCTCTTTTATTGGGTCATTGTTGTGCAAATAAACTGATAGCGGTTATATCAAGAGAATTATATCTAAGATACAAGAGGCTTTGTTTGATCAGTGTAATCGTCGGACACTTGTTAATGTTGGTGGATTTAAAATTATTTTCTGTGATAAGTGTGATATAGGTACAATAAAAGTAGAGTTTTTTCTAAATCCAGTGATATTTTTTTTAAATCCTTGTTCAATGATCGTAGTTTGTGTAAACAAAATAATTTCTTTAAAATTTTACAACAATAACATTGGAAGTTTAAAACTTACCGTTAGAGAAAATACAGTGCTGAGGTGCCAAAATTGCCACACAGAATAATGCATGGACGGAAAGTTAAATTACCTTGAATAGTATCTGATGCAGGTACGCTATTTCTATTGCTACGTTCGTAAAAACTTTTTACCACCTTAGTATTAGGTATTTTTACCATAGAATTAAATCTCAGATTTGTATGACTATTATTTTTTGAAGTCTTTGAAAAAAAATACACAACTAATTATTCTAATACGATAAATATGTTTATCAACGGCCACTTCTAACATTAAATTATACAGATCATCGTCCCATTTCACCCCATTTCCAACATGTTTCTCCCATCATCCCCGACATAACATTATCAAACACAACAATGCTCAGAATATAATAACAATATTTCGACAACACTAATTCCCGCACGCACACACGCGCAAACCACCGTAATCGTTAATGTCGTCTATTAACACGTATAAATTTTAGAGATGCGAAGTGAAATTTTGCAAATATCGATGAAATGAAATGTAAACAAAGGGGTACAGTCCATGCTATTTTATTGACGGGCTAAAGTGGTGACATAGCAGTACTATAAGTAAAACAGTATCCTGATTTGCTACATTTTATGGGGTTAACGGACATGTTCCTTTAAAGCTTCGTGCTTTTTAGGCTGTATGTATATCAATATGATTGGGCTCGCAAAGCGGGTATGCTGAAAAACTTGGAATTTTTTAAATACCTTATTATTGACATCTGTATTTTTTCTGATTATTTTAATTTTAAATAATATTCTTGATTGTATGGATGGATAATAGAATAATTTTAAATCTCAGTGGTAACATTGTGTTTGTAATAAAAATTAAAATAATCTTGTCATCGCTAGATTGTGTCTATATTTTATTTCTCAAATAGAATACTTAACTTAAAAAAATATTTTGAGGTAAGTATTCTATTTACCCTTAAAAATATTCACAATCAGCAAAAATACCATTGATAAGTATTTTTTAAGTTAGTTTACAGTTGAACGTGACTTTTCCAAATTGTAAAACTTATCAACAGTCATAGTTGAGTAACTGTTTATACATCCGCTCTGTCAACTCTACTTTATCGAGGGGTTAACCCGGTAACACGACGGAGCAGTACAGTCAGCAAAGAATATTAAAACAATGGCTCCGAGCTAAATACGAGAGGACAAGGGGTGGTTATTACAATATTTGCTAGAATCTCGTTATTTTTAAGTATCAGCGCGTCTGCGGCTCTCAAACTTTGCTGGGGTGATATATGGGTCAAATATGGCTCGAGTCGGGTGGAGTGTAATGAAATTGAATTAGCTTGGAGAATTTCACATGTGGTGTAATTGTATGCTGTATTGTTTTTAGAGAATGAGATGATGCTTTATTGATATCATTATTACAGTTATACAAAAGTGAAACTGATGCATACAAAAATGTATAAATACTTTTATTTATGTTATGGTAACGAATAATGTTATTAAATAGACATTATTTATTATTGTGAAAAATATACTACTTTATAAATGGATATAATAAAAGTGATATTATTATATGACATGAGACATACTCGTATTGACAATAATAGAAGAATAATGTCATGAAAAAGCTTTTAACCATTTTTTTACAAGCCTGAAGGAGTAACACAGATTACCCAATAAAACAAATATTTATAAAATATTTTATGAAATATTTTATCATTCGTTTTATTATATAGTTTTCATAAAATATTTGTTATTATTAAATATGGATTTCCGCAAAGTAACGCCTGAATCTATTTATTAACAGATTACCCACTTAAATGGAAACAAATAAACTTTACAAATTGTGCATTATATGCATTACACGCATATATGATATACTTTACATTTAAAATTCCCTAAAACAGCCACATACAAAATAAAATAAAACATTGAGAACCACCGGCTCTGAAGGCTTCATAGCGAATCGACACTGGATATAAATTATAATGTTTTATGGTTTAATACTGCAGATAAAGCGGGTAAGAAGCCTATTATTAACCGTGTAACCACCCCGCGCCCGCACATAACCCGATAAGGGTGGATTGTGGAACAACAAGGTGGGTTCTAGCCGATGCTTGGCAACTTCACGGTTTACCTCCAAGTTAAGAGCCCGATTTTGTATACATATCAAGTTAATAGGCACAAACATTCAAGACTGTAAACATTGTCAAAGTGTCATATATGACTCAAAGTAGAGTTGCAATTTCTGCGTATATCAAATGGCTATATTATAGTAGTGGGAATTCAGCACCTGGGGTACAGATCAAGCTCAGTACTTACGTTTAACATAAATAAATAGATTCACAGGTGACACTGAAGGTGAAATTGATATCCAATATATCGGATTTCTGATAGAGAAACCGTACGGAAAATATCCAGTTATATTTTATTATGATTAAATAAGTTATTTCCTCAAAATCTACTAGTCCGACATGTAGTAAAAAGAAGAACAAGGCAACGTCAACATTATCATATCCTTTGCAATTTAGTATAATTTTGTTTAACATATTAGCTTTGTAACACTTAGCACCACCCCGTCTTGACACCCCAGAGTATGATTTTTAACGACTCATCCCCAAGTATGTAATTGCCGCTGAATGCGTTTTGTAATGATTATTTATGTAGCGTGGAGTTTGTAAGAGGAAAGTGGGGAAGGAGGAGTTATTTTTTATCGTCCTCGCTGCCTTAAACTCATAGGAAGTTATTAGGGGAGTAATGTGAGAGTGCAGGATGCGTCTTGTGGTCTGGTTTATTTCGCATATTATGTGTTAGTAATGATATTAAAATTTTCTGCGTGTTCTAAAAATACAATAGTTGGATATCGTACCTACATATACACTTCCTTAGGTTCTAATATTGACTTTCAGTATCATGAATATCATGTCTTTATGAGCTTACTCCTATCCCACGTATCGTGGGGTCTATATATTCTTTGAGTGACAACACAAAAGACGACATGAGAAAGTATTATAGAAAGTGGCTTGAATTGAACTGTCTTTGTGAGTGCTTTTGTTGGTAGTGTACCAGCTATGTGATTCCAAAGAGATCTGTTGATTTCCTATTAGGCAATAACTCAAGCAGCATATAACTGCACTAATGTGCAACAAATGATGCACCGAATAAATTACATGCCAATACATAAGGTAACTCAAGCAACGTATAACTGCACTAATGTGCACTAATGTGCAGTTATACGTTGCTTGAGTTACCTTAAGTATTGGCATGTAATTTATTCGGTGCATCATTTGTTGTTACATATAAAACAGGACTTATACTATCAGGTGAGATAGTGGTCAAAGTTTAACCTATCAGGTATAAAAAACAAAAACAAAGGACGATATAGAACAGAACGCATTTTCATAATCTTGGTAAGAACTTGCAATCTTGGTAAATATTGTAATATGATGGTGATGAGGAACTTAAATTCTTTATTCAAACTATAATTTTAATTTAAGAAGTATCGAATCAGCCACACCAAACTGAATGAAGTGGTCGGTTCCGTCGAAACTGGCAGCCTGATCGTCGACTGCCGCCAAAATAAAAACCTTGCATATTTTGCGTAAATTCCCGCGAATTCGAGCTGTGCATAATGAAATCGTAAATCGGAGGCCGCACGAGTATAATAGTGAAATATAAATCGAGCCCGCGGTTTGGCGCCGGTGGATTGTTGGCCGACATTTTTGCGGGTCGCTTCCATCACGCGTTTTATAAGTTAAGCGTGGAGGAATGTGACTGCAGTAATGACTGCATCTAATAATATAGTAACAATATCCACTATGATATCCATCACTTTCAAATGTTACGAGTTAAGCGAAGAACAAATTTTAATAGTTTTTGAAGCACCATTATTTTTATTCATCTTTTTTTTAAATTTAGTATTCTTTTTTATAAGGTGCTCAGTGCATTCAAACAGGAGTTGGGATTGATTACCGACCGAAGTGAACATTCGGGGTTCTTGAAAATTTTAAATGTTTAAACAATTTAAAAAGGAAAGAAATAAATAACGCTTATATATTATTTGTTAGTGTGAAGAATAGTTATGGTAAAGCATTCCTAATGTTAATACTATTAGAATTTAGAATCACACGCACCGGAATTAGAGCATTTATGAATGAAATTCTGTTAGTCTTGTTATCTATGATTTTTCTCAATATTGATTACTAATATTTTATGTACAAAACCATTCATCAATAGATAGATATTCAACGTCAAATCATCCACGAAACCCTTCACATGCCATAAAACGACGGTCATCGTCAAAAACTGAAAACAAACAACCAAAATTGAAACACCAAAAAAGAGCCGAGGCGAGTAGATTTATAAACTGCACCGACGCTAACACACTTTTACGTGTCGATGGATCCGCGTAAAAGCCTAAAAAGCCGAAAAAATGACGAAAAAACGCTGAAAAATAATGAAAAAAACCCAATCGCGTACTGTAGGTACATGCATCTTCCCGGCTGGCTGACAAATGGCTATAAAATGGTGGGATGAGGCCGATGTTACACGGCGAAAATCATTCACCGTTTCTGACGAGTACGTATAGGGTTCCCACCTGGGTTCTGTTGCGGGCCCGTTGTATATTATTTAACAGCACTCACAAACATGGACATGTTTTACAGCTGTTTTGAGGATTGTTCTTTGAGGAATTTTTATAAATGTTATACAAGAAAGGAGGCCTTACGAGGAATGTCTCACACAGTTTTCTTCCATAAATATGCTCAATCGCTGCAGCTTCCTCCCTATGTTTTGGATGACAATAAAATTATGTTAAAAACATAATTTTATTCAAACAGAAAATTCAACAGTCCATTCTCTGCATGGCTCTTTACTACCTTATCGTTCTAATTCCATTAAAGATAGCTGGTATATTAGCAATAGGAGTTCTCAAGAAAGGTATGTGGTAAGCAGGCAGGTGACCGGCCATACAACCGAATTCAAAAATTACATATTTGATTAACGAAACACGTATTTTACCCGAGTTGGTGAGTCATTGGTATTTGTGATTTCACCTCATAATTAGGATAATGGTAGGAATATGATGCTAAATAAATATCAGTATCAACCATAGCTGCTTAGGAAAAATAGTGGCAATTTAAAATTGATACAGTTCCTATTTCAACTTCAATTTTTGACTCTGTGGCGTAATGTAGGTATTAAAATGTAGTATGCATAGAATAAAAAAAATAGTTTGATATAAGTTTTAACATTTTAAAGGAATTGTTATTAAAATAAGGGTGAAATAATTTTATAAGTTTTGTTTAGCGTTCTGATAAAAATGTAAATAAGATCGCGTGCTCTAAAAATAGCCGTTGTAAGCGCCGACTTAAGAAGCATCAAATCCTCAATGGTAACCCTATCCTCAGCATTTTATCCAAACGCCATCAATAAAAAGCCTTAAAAAACAAAACCCGTGACGTCACAAGCTACGTTTTCGCGCCGACACTGGCGAGCGAATAAATCAGCCGCTGCGCTAGTGTGGAGACGGCTCTAGCCGAATTGTGACAGTTCATGATATGACATTTTGATTTACAAACCAATAAACGAGTAACACTTGGTCATTTATTTTGATTTACAAACCAAAAAACGAGTAACACTAATTAGTCACTTAGCCATCGTATTTAATGCAAGAAACAACATAATCATAGATTATATTGTGTTATTTAATTTCACAGCAGAACTTTAAATACAAATTACGACATTCATTTCGCTTGACATTTCGCAAGTCACCATTACTCATATTGACATAACGACTATAGACAAGGCGCATCAAACGCGATCGTGTAAAATTAAACCGTGACATTCTGAAAATCCATTCGAGAATATACATAATAACTGTCGAATGATCATAAAATATGAAAACAATAACCTCATTGAGGCGGGACACATGTTTCAAATGAATGGCACGGAACTGCCACTAAATCGTGGCTTGTTAAATTTATACTCGAAAACGACGTATAGTGCGCCTATTTAATTATAATTTATTAATTATCGTATATTAAATGTTCCACACAAATTCGACGCAAATCAATTCACACTAATCATAATGTACACAAATGTGTATACACAGCGGGCAAATTAAGTATAATTATGGCTTTTAAATATTTTTGCGAAGCTAATGGTTAAACAAGTATTTTAATATATTACTTCATTGTGCCAAAATATATAGTAGCAATAATGTAATTATAAATTTATGTATATTCATGTATCATTAACATTATTTATTTCAATTTATAGAACTTGTTTATTAATTCGAACTGCCTTACACATTTGTGGGGATAACAATAATCTCACGTTTTATATTGCCATCGTAGTGGCCAGATTTTTGGCACTAACGAATTGGGCACTTCTTGTAGATGAATTAAAATAATGAAAGGAAATATATCTAAATCTCATTTTAATACGTACCATAACTTGTATATACATGAAAATAATGTATTCAATGAGTAACAGTCAGACTAATGTATAAAATCCAAACTTACGTAAATTAATAATATTTAAACATGCAAGATTATTATTAACTGAGCAAAATTGTTACTCATAAAAATATTTTATGATTTCTGTTTTTGTAAGCTTAACAATAGCCCTTGGTATTGTTTTTAATTAATTTTTAATTATTGATTGGCTAGCCTTTGTTTACTACCCAACACACCTGGTTAGTCAGGTTAATGTTGATTCCCTCGAAGATGTTTTTCAGACAAACATATAATGAATAGTTTTTAACGACTGCTGCCGCATTGGTCACATATTTATTATGAATCTATGACCACTAACCTAACAGATATCGGATGAAAATAATAAAAAATTATTTAATTGTCACAAAACATCATGACATAAAGCATGACATTGTCAAAAACTACAATTATGTCCAGCTTGAAAAACTTTTAACATACATACATCAGCTACTAAGATAATATAATTGTAGAGCTTATGATGTGTCAAATTAGACTCAACTCAGTATAATGCAGAGTTGTCATAAATATTCGACGCTGGTTTTCAGATAAACCCATCATCTGGGTGATAACTAGCCAGGAGTTCAATCACAAATGTAATATCAACAAGCTATAACGACTACTATCCTAAGACAACAACCGAGATTTAACGTGACATTCGAGGCACGGAAGCTTTCAGCAGAAAATGCCACTAACGGTCACCCATTCAAGAAATGACCGCAGCAGACGTTGCTCAATCTAGTTGAGCGGTTAAGAACTACTATGAAGGTCCGCGAGAGGGGAGAATATAATGAATTTTATTATTTAAAATAATTGTCCTCCTACAAAAGTTTTTAACTACACTCTCAGATATTTTTTTCCTCATATAAACTTTCAAATGTGCGTTCTGTTTATGGCGTTAATTAACCATGCATATTCCAAAAAGTTCTCTACTTATTTATTAGTAGATAGTAAACGTAGTTAGATTAAAATACTGTATTATGAGGATTTTGACATATAAATATAGAGTCAAAGCAGAAAACAAAAGCAAGAAATAAGTCGAGCCTATTCCTTACTTACCTACCCGGACTGACTTTGACAGACACCAGGCGCATCATGGAGTCCGTTGATCAACTGGTGTCCCGGTGCTGCCCTCTCGTTCACTCACTCACTCATTCATACCATTCACTCCGACGTCGGGTCGAGTGATCACTGATCACCTTACGTCCTTTTAAGCGAAATCCGATTCGAAAAAGGAACAAAACGATTGACGATTATTTTTTTGAGGTTTTAATTTGGACGGCTGTCTTTTGATGTGGGCGCATTAAAAAGTGGCGTAAATTGAATTAATTTTAGCTCGGGTGTTGGATGTGCTACTTTGTCAAATATGAAATAAAAGCATATTATTTATCGGTTTTTTACATAAAGTTGAGTCACGAGTTGTCAGAGAACTTAGGGATATTAAAACAGGCGAGTCGGTCTAGCTCTTTTAGGGTTTGAAAAAAAATATCTCCAACATATTATGTGCAGTAAACCAACCTAAACTGCCCAAATATTGGAGTCCTTCTGAAAAATAACTTAATTCAATTTCTTGTCAGGCAAATTTCACTTAGGTGGTTTACTCATTTATGTATATATTTACTGTTTACGGGTCCCGTGAGGTACGGACGCACAGACTGGTTGCGCTGATTCAAAGACGATTTCTACGTAAACTGTAACGTAAGGTTGTTGCAATTATATCCCTATATATCTGTCCACTCCTGCACATACACCTCTGCATGCGTGTGAAAGAGACTGCGTCACACAACTGCGATAGTGGCGCCCCCTAACGCGAGTGTCAAGTTGGATTGGAAGCAAGTGCTATACCGACGCGCCTGCGATACTCTCGTGTGAAAAACTCAAAACTTGTAAATTTGTGTCAAGTGGGATACTTCATAGTTATTGGAAGGACTGATAAACACCAGGATCGACCAATAAAGGTATTGTGCACCTTCCTTATATAGAACTGATTCTTTCTTTCCAACTCCCGTGCAGTTCTATTGTCATCCAATTCTCTCGCCGCATCAGCCTGATTTAAATATATATTTTTCGCAAATTTCGCTTAACCCGCGCAAACATTTTATGGTCCTTCGAGCCGGATATTTGAATCAGCGCTAGCCACCACATATTTTGAATTATTGTGTATTAATTGTAGTTAATTGTCGAAACAAATCGTTGTACTCGCGTCGGTTGGTACTTTTCAAACTACCTCCATTTTCATGTTCCCTCGCAAGGAATCTATCTATCGTAATTCATTTGCTTTGTTATCATATGTTCATAGAATGACTAACTGTGTATATAATTACCTTGCTATAACTAACTTGTAGTTATTTCGATCATCCCGCATTCGTTAGGTAAATAGTAACAGTTGCTCGTTCTGTGGTAATATAACCGTCGTTATACGCATCTATTTACATACATATTCGTACTTTGTTGGTAACTAAGTAGTAAAAATTGGTTCATATCGCAATATAGATTGTCGTAATTTTCGATAATTCGTAGTAAACATTTATTTAGCTATGTACTTAGTTTAGTTCATCCCGCTTACATCAATTAGATATTTGTTTACATCTACATTATAATAAAAGTATTCGTTTCGTCATTTATTCGCTAATAACTGCACCTTGCAGTCATAAATATCCAAGTATATACATAGGCCGATATCAGTCATATCAGTACTGTGAAGTTATTCACTTATGCCTAGCTAGGTATACGTTGACATATACAATCTCAGCTTACCATTGCTTATCGGTGTTTGAGAACTTTACGTTAATTAATATTGATAAAAATGGCACCTACTGGAGACGTGAGTGTACAGTTGAAGGTATTATATGCTAAAAGAGATAGAATTTTTGCTCGCATGCAAACCATCTGTAATCGCGTAAACAATCTTGATTCGGAGTCAGCTAAGGAAGCATTTTTGTGTGAAATAGAAACCGTGGATTCATTGCGTGAGGATTTCGAAAGTGTGCTGGACAAAATAGTCCATTTTGAGTTAAAAATTAACCCCGAATATGTCGTCAGTTATCAGTCACTTTCATCGTTCGAGGATCTATTAGGTTGTGTCAAACGTGCCGCCAAGGCGCATCAGTCGCAAGCTGACGTCAAGCCAGCAAGCCAGTACAGGGCGCCTAGACTTCCACCAATTGAGATTCCCGAGTTTAACGGTGATATAAAAAATTGGCCTTTATTTTTCGCTAGTTTCAAAAATGCCGTACACGATAATGTATCTCTAACAGAATCGGAAAAATTGTATTATTTGATCGGAAAACTCTCTGGCAAAGCTCGATCAATATGCGCCGGCATAACACCATGTGCCGAAAATTATGTACTTATATTCGATTTGCTTAAAACTAAATACGAAGACAAACGGCTAGTGGCCACTACGTATTTAGATCAAATATTTGACTTTAAGTCTATTTCGTCTGCAACACCCTCTAATCTCGAAGAGTTTCTTGATAAATTCGCTTCCTCGGTCGCCGCCTTAAAAAACCTGAAAGTCAATGACCTCTCAGATTTTATTTGCTTATACATGGCGCTTAAGAAATTGGATCCAGAAACAGCACGTTCATTTGAATCTTTCAAACGTACCTGTGAGATGCCATCCTTTGATGACTTATCGTCATTTGTCCGCGATCAAATCAAAATATTACAGCGCATCTCTTCTGGGAAACAGGAAGCAACAAGAAAGTACGTTGATCGTAAAACTGAAACGGCATGTAAATATCATAAATCATCTACTTCTACGCTTGCCTATGTAAATGCCGCATCCAGTTCAAAGCAATCTTCGTGCTCGTTATGTAATAGCCAACATGACCATTTATATAAATGTTCTGTGTTTCACAACTATAACCCAAATGAACGCTTTAAGTTTGTTAAGGCAAACAATTTATGCATCAACTGCTTAAGTGGGGGACATCGTGTATCCGCATGTGGTTCCAAATCGTTGTGTAAACAATGCCATTCCAAACATCATACTTTATTATGTTTCCGGGATCCGTCCGTAGCCAGTAATTCGCTCGTTTCCTGCGCGCTCGCTGACCCCTGTGTGACTACAGCGAGGTCCGACGACGACGCGCCCACCGCACTCGCTAACTCAGCTTGCACTGATGACGTCACTCTGTGTGCGTTATCAGATAGCAACACAGCAAAACTCGTGCCTCGACGCCCTACTACGATATTACTCGCTACCGCGCGTGTTATTATTGTTGATTCTCTTGGTAAAGAGCATAACGTACGCGCAATGTTAGACAGCGCTTCTCAAAGCAATTTTATTAGTCGTGAATGTTGCCAGCGTTTAGGGTTGAACGTAAATCGAAACCCCGCTTGTTCTGTGGTAAAAGGAATAGGTGGTGCCACTAAATCTGTGCAGGGCTCAGTGAAAATAAAGTTTTTCTCTCGTTTTGATCGTAACGTCAATTACGACATGGAATCGCTGGTAGTAGATAAAATTACTGAACGTTTGCCGACTGTCGAGGTCGATGTTTCTCGCTTATCAAACTTCCAGAACTTACCGTTGGCAGATGACACGTACTCAGTGTCTGGTCCTATTGAGGTATTGGTGGGAGCTTCAATTTTCCCGCATCTTCTCTTGTCTGACAAGGTCCAAGGACAATCTTCATATCCTTCCCCTCTGCCTTTAGAAACTGTCCTCGGATATGTGATTATTGGTGAAGCTCCAGTCTTTGTTGGTAGTTTTGAGACCGCTTCTTATTGTTGTATCGACGAACCCCTTAACCATGCGGTCCGTAAATTCTGGGAAATGGAAGAGGTGAACGTTCCACCTATACTTAGCCCTGACGATAAAATCTGTGAAGAAATATATAACACCACAACCTCTCGCGATCAAAATGGCCGCTATGTAGTAGCATTACCCTTCAAGGGAAATATTCAGTCTCTTGGTGACTCGCGGCAGGCAAGTGAACGAAGATTTTTCTGCTTAGAGAGAAAATTGCAAGCTTCCCCTACGTTGAAGGCCGCGTATGATAGTGTCATTAATGAATATATAGATCAAGGTTATATGTCACCTGCACCTCAAGACGTGCAAATATCGGATACCCAGTCGTATATTATACCGCATCACGGAGTTCTTAGAGAGGACAAGGTTACATCCAAGTTACGTATTGTTTTGGATGGAAGCTCTAGGATTTCCAGTACTCACGTTTCGTTGAATGACCTACTCTATAGCGGTCAAAATCTTCAAGGCAATTTGTTTAATATAATAATTAATTTTCGATTATTTCCAATTGCACTTTCCGCTGACATTCGTCAAATGTTTCTTAGCATTGGTGTTCGCGAATGTGACCGCCGTTTTCAACGTATTCTTTATCGCTTCTCCCCTCAAGAACCGTTAAAGGTTTACGAGTTCAAAAGAGTCGTTTTTGGGCTGAAATCAAGCCCCTTTCATGCACTGCGCACGATCAAACAGCTCGCGAATGATGAGGGCGACTCTTATCCAAAGGCTAGAGATATTATTGACACTGGCCTGTACATGGATGACTTTGTCTATTCTGTCCAAAACGAGGAAGAAGGCATATCTACTGCCTCTGAAATGATAGGTCTTATGAAAACCGGTCAGTTTGAACTTGTAAAATGGACAAGTAATTCGCAATCAGTGGTAGATTCGATACCCCCATCACATCGCCTTTCATCTGTTAAGGAGTTTGATGATTCTGAACAGCATAAGATACTTGGCTTATGCTGGTCACCCAAAACTGACCTTTTTTGTCTGAAAGTTTGTAAACCCGCTCAAACTTGCACGAAGCGTACTATATTATCATGCGTCGCGAAGATATGGGACATAATGGGATTCGTTGCACCTATCGTCCTGTACGCAAAGCTGATAATCAAACAGCTCTGGATGTGCGAGTGTGACTGGGACGATACACCACCTGACGCTATCGTTCAGGTGTGGTCTCGCTTTAGAGAAGAGCTCCCTCTGCTCTTAGAGATAAGGATTCCACGCTACGTTGGTATCACCACTGACAGTGTGGTAACAATTATCGGATTTTCAGATGCCAGTGAAAGGGCTTACGGAGGAGTGGTCTACTTCCACGTCCAAAATAATAATGGAAATACTTTAAGCCTTATTAGTGCTAAGTCAAGGGTATCTCCTAAGAAAGTCGTTTCACTCGCGCGTCTAGAACTTTGCGCTATAGTCATTCTTGCTCAGCTTATAAAGACCATAATCGATGCGTGTAAAAACCGTGTTAACATCAAAAACGTTTTCGCGTTCTCGGATTCGACTGTCGCTCTTTGTTGGACGCATTCATCACCACATCGATGGGACACATTTGTGGCCAACAGAGTGACCAAAATACAAAACGATTTGTCACCAAAACACTTGTTTCACATAAGTGGTACGGATAATCCCGCAGACTGTCTGTCCCGCGGACTTACTCCCTCACAAATTATCGACCATCCGCTTTGGTTCAATGGCCCACATTGGGCCCGGTCAGATATATCGCAGTGGCCTATTGTTGCCTTTAATCCTTCCACGGTAGCAGAAGTTTTTGAAGAAAAGAAACATTCGTTAGTAACTACTACCCCACCTGTAGAATCTCCTATAATTTTGTTGGCTTATCGCTTATCGTCGTGGTCAAAGTTATTGCGTTGTGTGGTTTACATTTGTAGATTTGCAAAACTATTGCCACCACGTGATCTTATATCAGCCTCAGATCTTAACTTTGCAGAGGTATTGACACTTCGTGAAATCCAACACTTGCATTTCGCGGTTGATATTTCTAAGCTACAAGCGGGACACACTTGTAGTCGCTCCTTGCAACATCTCAAGCCGTTTCTTGACAATGGGCTCGTTAAAGTCGGCGGTCGTTTGAGAAATTCAGATTTGAGCTACAACCAGAAACATCCTGTAGTGCTTCCGAGACGACACCATGTTATGGATTTGCTTGTGGATTACCATCACAAGGTGAATTGTCACGCTGGCCCAGAGCTATTAATGTCGCTCTTACGTCAGAA
The DNA here is from genome assembly GCA_963890685.1 of Plagodis pulveraria. NCBI lineage: Eukaryota > Metazoa > Arthropoda > Insecta > Lepidoptera > Geometridae > Plagodis > Plagodis pulveraria. The sequence goes on from OY982957.1 coordinate 33,391,120, forward strand.
GTATTGGATACTTTCTGCACGAAATTTAATTAGAAATAGAGTTCATAAATGTCTACCTTGTTTTCGTCTTCGTCCCAAGCCATCCTTTCCTGAAATGGCAGATCACCGCTCATGTCGTGTCGTTCAATCAGCAAAACCGTTTGTTAGCTGTGGTACAGACTACTGTGGGCCCTTCAAAGTCACCACAAGTCGTGGTCGTGGTATTCGGGCCACAAAGGCGTACGTTTGCATTTTTGTTTGCATGGCGACCCGCGCAGTGCACATTGAACTGGCTGGAGACTTGAGCACTGCGAGCTTTATGGGAGCCTTTAAAAGGTTTTTATCGCGACGCGGCCCAATTGGCAAAGTTTATTCAGATAATGGCAGTAATTATATCGGTGCTAAGCGTATGCTTTCAGAACTCCATGAATATTTGAGTTCAAAGTATCATAAAACTGAATTTGGAAGAGTATTGGCCGAGAACCGCATAGAGTGGTCACTCAACGCCCCAGCTGCAAGTCACTTTGGCGGGAACTGGGAAGCTAATATCAAATCTTTAAAAGGTCATTTATACCGCGTCATAGGAGAACAAATCTTGTCATTTGAAGAGCTAAATACCGTCCTCATTCAAATCGAGTCGGTCATGAATACTCGACCACTTTGCAGGACGCTCTCTAATGATCCTTCAGAACCTCTCGCTTTGACTCCAGCACACTTCCTTACTCTAACGCCATTAAAATGCTTACCTGCTGGAGAAATTGACGATAAAATAAACACTCTTGAACGTCATGCTCTCCTCGATAAATTAGTTCAATCTTTTTGGAAGCGCTGGAGAACTGATTACCTTCATACTTTGCAGTCTCGTCACAAATGGAACACTCCAGTTAACCCAATTACGATTGGGACTGTTGTTATCCTACTAACGGAAAACTCGCCTCCTCTGCACTGGCCCCTGGGTATTGTAGAGGAAGTCTTTCCCGGTTCTAATGGAGTTACACGGATAGTACGTGTTAGGACGGCAACTGGATCGTACTTGCGTCCAGTGGTTCGTCTCTGTCCCCTACCTAATCAGTAGACTAGAAAACTGTGCGTTTAGGTTAGGGAATTAGCATAGGTTTATTAGTTAGACTAATATCATAAGTAATTTTAATTATGCGTACATATTGCAATTTTTGAAGGCATCCCTTCAAGCCCGGGGGAATGGTTGCGCTGATTCAAAGACGATTTCTACGTAAACTGTAACGTAAGGTTGTTGCAATTATATCCCTATATATCTGTCCACTCCTGCACATACACCTCTGCATGCGTGTGAAAGAGACTGCGTCACACAACTGCGATAGTGGCGCCCCCTAACGCGAGTGTCAAGTTGGATTGGAAGCAAGTGCTATACCGACGCGCCTGCGATACTCTCGTGTGAAAAACTCAAAACTTGTAAATTTGTGTCAAGTGGGATACTTCATAGTTATTGGAAGGACTGATAAACACCAGGATCGACCAATAAAGGTATTGTGCACCTTCCTTATATAGAACTGATTCTTTCTTTCCAACTCCCGTGCAGTTCTATTGTCATCCAATTCTCTCGCCGCATCAGCCTGATTTAAATATATATTTTTCGCAAATTTCGCTTAACCCGCGCAAACACAGACAGCAGAGTAAGTCTAATAGGGTTTCGTTTTGCCCTTTGCGTACAGAACCTTAAAAACGTAGGTACAAACATTCTTTATAAATTATCATCATCTACATTTGTTAATATAACCTCACCTTCATGGGATTTGATATATGTAATTGTAATTCATTGGAAATACGTTTTATATCGCGATAAGATTAAATTTGGTTACTTCCATTTACTTTAGAGTATTAGTGTAATTTAATCAATATGAAGCAAGATAGATTAAGTTAGAACGAATAATATACAGATCATTTCTTCGACTTTACAGATAAATGCAATGATAGCCCAGTGGTAATAGCTATGGACTGTTGCACCGCAGCTGGCATGGTTCTTTCCCTACCGCCCGCGTCAGCTTGAGCTTCATCGCATGGTAGAGAAGGACATTTTGCGAATCCCGCCTGGCTAGCTACAACCTTCAAGTAGAACATCTGTCGCCGAGTACCTAAAAGTGTGTCCCAACAGCAGTCCTTGAAAGTCAGTAAGTCCGTTTAGCATCTTAGACCACATCATCACTGAACAGCAGATGAGAGAGTGGTCAAACGCAAGCCGGTAAAGAAGTAAAAAATAAAAATAAACTTCTTTACTGGCATGACTCCGAAATATTCAAAGAAACACATTTCAGTCGCACTTGCGTCGTCACGTCTAACGCAGGGTGGTCCCGCAGTGACAGGTGATGAGAATGACAAAGTGACAAGTGGCGAAGTGACAGCAGTGACAGGCGCGCTCCGTCCTCACTGACGTCTGGGATGACAATGAGAACTATGTCAACAAATGGAACGCACGCCCCATGAAAAGGGCTTTTTGTGTATTGTTGGTTTTGGGTTCGGAATTGTAAATATTTTTGATTTTGGGGAGTCACGTAGTACGACAAACGTTCTTATGTAACATAAAAAAAATTAGAGTCCAGCATTCAAACCTATTGAAGTAATGAGGGTTCAGTGGCAGTACGTATCTATTGTTCAATAAAATGCAAGAAATCTATAGTTCAATCCTATCACGGATTTGATATACAAGGTGGTCGGCCATTTTGCGAATGCTGTTCTAGTAGCCTACCATATATGTAGAAAATTTATCGCCAAGCACCTAACGAGGGTGTCCGGCAACTGTCGTTTACCATAACATCACTTACTGACAGCGGAGTTAGTGGTTATAACCTGGCCTATTCACTATAAAAACTAAATATAATGTTGGAAAAAATATGCATATGAACCTGGCTATATTGTAACTGGCATTTATTTAAATACTGTAGTATGGATTTTTTTATATATATACCTTAAGTATATAATTATCAGATTTTGTATGAAATACAATATGCATTTAATATTTTACAAAACTACAACAAATGGCAACTTTTTAACCACAACAGGATTCGAACCCACGGCCAATAAGCACCTGAGTCCTTACTTGATCTATCGTAGTGTTGAGTCAGCGTGAAATATTACTTTCATTTCTATTGTTAAAAATAAAATAAGATGACGAAGTGACATCTAGAAGTTAATTTTTAAATTAAATCTATTAGCGGAGCTTGCCTAGTAGTTCCTAACCAATCAACTATATATATATATATATATATAGTTATATATATATTGTATATATATAACTGTGTATCTGTTAACTATATATATATAGTTAACAGACGTTCAATGGGGTATTGTCAATGCGTTGCCAACTTCTAAGTTCTTCTCTTCTCTTTCATATATGATTCAGATGATATAGTAAAAAACAATATTAAAAAAATATAACACACTACCAGACTGTTTTCTTCAATAAGCGCTAAATTTGTTTACGATGACGTAACCCAAAAGTCATTTCTTGTATTACGTATGCTAAGCAAATCAGCTTACAAAATTAAAACGGAAAGATTTTTTTTTATTTTTTTTGGGAGTATGTACTTAGATGCTGTCTACCACTGTCGGTCGTACAGCTCAACTGGATTTTGGGCGAGGGAAGGCCCTCTTATGGCCCGAGACGGGCGTAGAAGGCGAAAAGCGTGGAAGGAACATTTTGAACTATGAACGGTATTCGAACCCTCGCTCATCCGTTTTTATAGCCATCCCCTTAAGTTGTTAAGACGGTTAGAAGAGAGGGGATATATTTGAGCCATGGCTCACTCATTGCGATAGAAAAATTTAAAGAGATGTCCCAGCTTTAGGGACGGATGGTTGCGGGTTCGAATCCCACTCCTAGTATTATTTTTTTTACTTTAGTTGTGACTTTGTAATACATATTGTCTTTAACGCCAGTTTAGCTAATATGCTTGTAAACCACAACAAAAGGTAACGAATTTCATCTAGCAATGCTTCCAAAGGATTGTATACAATAGGTACTAATTTCAAATTATTTCAATTTCAAATACTGCGAAAAGTCCAGGAAAATTTTTCAAGCGAACTTTTTCAAAAAGTTTTCTGCCCAAAGTTATGTTTATTGTGCAACTAAAGAACTGCTCCACGGAGATAGTTGCAATTACAATAACTTGCAAAGTTTTGTTTTATATTTGTTTTTATAATGAAACCGAAACGAGAAAAGTGGAATATACGGCTATGTGTAAAGTTTTGTGATTTGATGTTTTTTTGTGATTTAGTTGTTTGGAAATAATCAACTTTCACACCCATAATATAAACTAGGTGCGCTAAGTGGTTTCACACATTGATGAAAAATGATGACGACTTTGATGATGAAATCCTTTGTAACATATTATAATACATACATGCATCCACACTCACAAACATTCGCATTCTTCATACTAAAATTTGTATTGTTGATAGCTTATCTTTTGGCCATTACCTCACCTTTCGGCCACTACTTTACCCCTTGGTCACTATCCCACCTTTTGGCTATTACCTCACCTTTTGGCCACTTCCTCACCTTTTGTCTACTACTTCACATTTTGGCTAGCGATGTTATGATTGAGGATAGTAAAAAGGCCCAATCTTAAAAGCAAAGAAGTTCCCAAGGACAGCTGCCTTCACAAACCCATATTGGTACCCTTAATGGGTGAGCATTCGCAAATAGCCCTTCCACCAAGCAAACTGTTCATTAACATATATTTCCTTTGAAGTCAAACAAACATTTCGCTATCTTACTAAAATCATTGAAACTAATAATTGTCGTGCAGTTTCAGCACCAAGACAAGGAACTATATCATACTAACTATACCATCTTTCTTCACTATACTAACTAATTTCGACGCATAATGCCAGAAACGCGAAATACCTGATACAACCGCCAGTGACAAGTTTTTCAATTGCAAATTACCAGGTAAGCAGATGAGTGATGACTACGGTTCTATAACATAAATGACCATTACTCAAACTGTCTGTATCTCTCTATACTCTTCACAGTACTAACTATATTAGCCAATTCCTAATACAGCCTCATTGTCAAACTTCATCTAGCCAACTTGGCAATACAAGCTGAAGGAAAAAAAAACCCTGTTTCATGCCAACCGGCTATTTATTCAAACTGGTAGCAATCCAAACTTGTGCGAGTTGTTCGACGCAAGCTCCGAATGTTCGAGAATTAACAAACTTTCGGTCCACAGCTTACTGCTACACGCCGTGTAAAACTGGACGAAAGTGGACATGCGAAAGTGGAGACAGAATTGACGATTGCCAGTACCAAAATTGTTGTTCTTCAGTGTTGATCTGTGTGTTTGTTTGTCAGTTGAAAACTTCTTCCTAACTTGTTATACATATATAAACTTTAGAACATAAAAGTTTTATCTCGCGTTATAATCAAACCCGCTACCCCCGAGGTTACCAGGTGCACGGCCGTCAAGACTGCTGGATAAAATGTAAATTTGTGCTCTAATTTTATCCATCATAGGGGATAGCACGGTCATCAACTAGACTATGATCTTCATCTGAACGAAAGAATTTATTTTTCAAACAGTTAACTTTTTTTTTGCTGCGCGCAGTCTGACTGCAGCAGGACTGCCATACCACAGGTCCCTGGTTCGATCCCCACCGCCGGCTTGAGCTTCACCGCATGGTGGAGGGGCATTTGGCGATTGCATGCTTGCCCAGCTACCACCCTTAAGTAGAAAATCTGTCGCCAAGCACCTAACGGTGTGTTCCGGCAGCAGTCCTTGAGAGCCAGTGAAATTACAGGCACATGTGACTTAACAACTTGTTAACATGTCTCGAGGTGACGGGCGCAGTGCAATTCGCTCGTGCTTCGTCGTCACTTGTGATGTAATGCATCTGTTCTAGGCAGAGGTTAGTCCGCTTAACATCAGGTGGACCTCGAGCTTGTTCCGTCACAATAACATAAAAAAAACATCTCAAAAGAAGTCTTGACGTAAACTTACTTAGTTTAAGGTTTTCTCGACTTGAACACATAATTATAAGTATTTAACGGTACGTTTTATAGTAACTGTTTAATTATTATGTCCAATCAACATAAATATGTGGATTTGGTAGTACTACAATAAAAGCCTACGACATCCATTGCTACAAATAAACACAACCGGTCAGAAACTGCGTGCCTTGGAGATGACCTCTAGATGAAGTTTGACCCCATCGACCTATCACCACGCTTATAGCTAACATGGAATAGCCATAAGCACTCAATACCAATGCTCCCTTCGGTGCATTAATGACATTTTTCACATGTTTCTTGCTCGCAGGTCAAGTTATCCCCATGCCTCCTCCTACGCCCCAAGTAGGGGGAAGGGAGGTGAGGGTGCCGACGTCTCCCGTCAATCAGTTCGGTCCAACGTGACTGGAATGCTAGCGTTTCGGACGTTAAGACGTCTTTTTATGATGGTCGACTAAAGAGAGGCATTATTCGTGCGCGTAATCTGTGCGATGTGCTCCGGCCTTTATGTTTGTTCGTATGAGAAAACCTCTTTGGTGTGAGAAGAAGAAAGTATAATATGTGATTTTAGTTTGAAGGTTTAATTTTTTGCAATTTTTACTATAAATGTAGTCGCTTTTTTGATGTGGTATGGTTAAACAAATTGCTTAGACAACACTTTTACACGATGGTAGACCATATTGCGAATGCTTTTGACTTGCTTAGTGTTTCGTTCAAGTAGAAAATCTTACGTAAAAGTAATTTAATTATAGGTTTAAGAACTCGGCACACGTACTGTTCTCGGCACCATATCAATGTTTCTTCGCTTCATTGTCACGACACATTCTCGTGTATGTCTTAGTTAAGGATATGCTGATACGGTGTTGATTAGTGCGGCTTCAATTTAGTTGAACCAATGTACGGCGCAGGGTGGAGCAGTGTGCATCAAACATAAGGCTCTTATAATTTATTTGCACTTCATCGTAGTTATACATACTATAGTGGTCACAAAGCTACCAGAGACGGATTGACCGAAAGTATCCCGTTTACCCGCAAATAACCCCAAAAATAATGTATTGACCAAATGGTGTTAAGCGTTGGAATCTCAGTTCACTCCCAGACTATTGCAGTTCTTGGGTTTATCCGAAAAATATGGCTTTCAGGAGCATTCCGGAGTCTGCATCCACTCTCGAAGAGAAATATATATTATATGTCCAAGCACATCTGCCTAAAGTTAGATTTAAAACTGTGTTGATACGTTTATAAGTTATGTGTTTTTATTTTAGTCATCATTTTATCAAACCTTTTACAAACACGCTTTTAAAACTAAAACTAAATATGTAATGAAATTCAAGTAAATGTTTTCATAGAAGTCGTAAACCTCACTTTTAATAGTTATCGATCGTAAAATAACTCATTAAAAATAACACTTGCTCATAAAGCTAGTGTGAACAATAAACAAACTTTCAACGCTCATTTTAAAATATATACCTATTATCATTAAACTTCAATACGAGTATTATATTTCACTGCATTTTCTAATAGTATAATATTACTATTTTAACTAAAATGGACATAAAAAGTTATTTTGTAAAGTGACATCTTTGCGAGGCTCAGCAGCACTCTGCAAACTCTTGACAAATTAACTAAACCACATAATTTGACTCCTCGGGACGATATCCTAAAATGAGCTTCGCGACTCGCAGAAACTCGCCAAAAATCATCTCAGAAATGTCTCACTCAAGAGGTCTCTAACTATACATAGGTAGCTATAATAGTTGTATGTGTGTGGTAGTAGGCAGTGACATACCGTCAATATAGTCGCCAATAACGCAAAAACTCCAAACAATAGACATTAATAAGACGACGGGCGCAAACGGCCCCGGACATAACGGCCGGTCGCGTCCAGGGATGCGCTTATTAAAACATTTTCACCCGGGCAATATCTGTGTACGGGCGCGCGACGTGCTACAATATGTGCCGCAAACTCGGCCCGCATGTGACGACCTGTGGGAATCGCGCCGAGAAAACTTCATTAACTCCAACGACCCCCCTTCCACCCCTTCCAGCTAGGTACTATGAACATTGAACACCCCCTGACGGACGCGACGGACGGGGGACGGCTGCCCGTTCGCTTATTACGTCTCGAACGTGCCGCGAAATCGAAGAAATGTGACGTAAATACGTGAAGCGTTTGGAAAGAATCGTTTCGCTGATTGGCCGGTCTTTGTGCTCGGTTGACCGTTAATTTGATCTGTATCTGAGGGTCCCATTTTTTCGGTTTATTATTGATGCGATCGGTGAGGAGAGCACGAGCGCCGTGAAGCTATCGAACGATCTTCATTTGTGATCTTCACGCCTCGTCAACTGTGGCTTGGACAACAGGAATCACAGTACCTACACTAATCGCTTCAAAAACTTCTAAGGTACCGACTATCGCAAGTCATTTTTAAACTAGACAAAGACTATGTAAATTGATTAAATGTACGAGTATCAAAGTCTTATGACAATTTTCTAAAAAAATATTTAAACTTTATTTTATTCATGGATATGAGAGAATGTTATTTGTGACAAACTATTCTAAATTTAAATATTCTATAACATGAAAACGATAAAGTATTAATTATTTAGCGCCACAAAATAAAAACATTGTCTTCAAAGTCAGTCCAACCATATTTCACCAAAGTTTATGAATTCCATGTAATAGAAGGTGAGTTTATTGCCTACTGCCAGTCTCCGGTCTGTTACTGAAATTTTCTATCGAATAAACCAATAACACGGTTAATTTGATTTCCTTATTAATTTTATCTAATTAATTCAGAGCGGGTTAAATATTAAGTTCACATAAACTTAACATTTAACCCGTTCTGAATTAAGTATCGCAAAGAAAATGTACTAACGTATAAACGTATGCACCTAAAAACGCGTTTGTATGTATACACAAACACATACAATACAAAATAGTAAATTCTACAAAGAGTGCGTAAAATAAGTCATTTCAACATCCCGAGGAAATTAAACATTGATATTTTTAGTAAAACATACCAATATCTTCCATTAAAACTCAAACTAATAGTTGAACAAAGTTAAAATTAGCTGATGTCATTGTTTCTAAAAAAATCTAGGTCTTTAAATATACCACTAACATATGGATATTATAAGACCCAGGCAGACATGAACTATATCGAAAACTGATACTGAACAGTAACTGAACTGATTTACTAATTTTAGATAAAATTGTATTTTTTGTGCACTTTTGCTTAAGAAGCTTTTATGCTCTAGAGCTTAAGAAAACCGGTTTAGTCCGCTTACACCGGGCATAAATAAGAACTTTACGATCATGAAAAGTGAGTTTGTTTTCATAAACAACTCACTACATACTAAATACAACATTACAGCTACTACAATGAAAGCGTTTAAGTAGCCTAAATGCCATTGCAAGCCTACAAACAGTCCTAATACTCTGGCTCACTACCAGTTGGCAGCGTGCCCAGCAAGAATAATAGATTTTCCTGATCAAATACTTGAACATTAATCTACTTACTATATCGGTGTATTCTCCAAACAAATGGACACAGCTTGTTTAAATACACAATGAGCTTTATTTTAAGTAACCTCCTTAAATATAAATCTATTAAAAAGTTTTATCTCAAATTTCAGCAACTGTAGTAACCTCGCGTTTGGTTCATTTCGGACGTGTTTCTCGGAAGGACCACACAGATTGATGGTCACCGTTGATGTACGAACAGCATAATTGTCAGTTTGTTTGTGGAGATGAAAGACAGACAGTTGCGGAAATTATCGAGATGTTTCAAAGATGTTCGGTTGTAGACAACAAGTCTACCTTTACAAAACTTGTATTAATCTTCATAAAGTAATTTTTTGGACTAGTTTGTTTATAATATATGTGCTACTAGTGGCATGCATGCTATGGCGAAGGAAATGTTATTCTACGAACCCCACATGACAGCTGGGATATGGGTAGGAAGATGTCACTCTTGCTAAAACTATACAAACTCTTGCGTCAATTTTCGACTGTTGATTGATGTCTAGCCTCCGCACCACAGATGACATAACAGTTACTTCGTAACCAATACTCGGTGTGAGGTGCCAAAGAAAATAACAGTTTGCTTACGACTTATCAATCATTTGTAAATCATACCGCGTATATTTAGCTTTCAACGGCAGAAATATGAGCCAAATGTTTGAAAATATACTTGTATTTCGAGTGCACGTTATTTAACATTTTTTAATATAATTCAAAAAAGATTTTAGAAGTATTTTTACTTATTAAATTCTACAACAAAGAACTCCCACACATTGATAGTTTCTTCGTTTGATTGAGTTCTGTCCTCATACTGACTTGTGATACATCGTTTGTGGCATCTCCAGTAGAGGACCATTTTTTTATTTTTTACATTACTTTGTACCTTTTTCAACACTCAAAAGTGTGAAATAACTTGCTGTTACTTTTAAACGATCATGGTACCAAAGTCGGTACCATGACAATTCAAAAGTATCACAATATTGTGTTATTTCACACTTTTGAGTGTTGAAGTCAGTTCCATTTTTAGGTAAAAATTATTTTTACCCATTTTAGTGACCCTTGCTACTTGAGGATTATATACCTTGGGATTGATTTTCAGTCACTGTCAATGACTATATCATTAAGATATGAAGACACTTTTCAGTTATTGAAGTGAACTCAAAACGGCTTGACCAATATTGATAGAATTTAAATGGGAACACGATTTTATTTTCAAACAAAAAAATATCATCGAAATCGGTTCACCCATTCAAAAATTCTGAGGTAACAAACATAAAAATACAGCCAAAATGTGTACCTCATCCTTTTTTTGAAATCGGTCAAAATTTAGAGACATCGCATTCCACATGATTACACCCGACGGTAAAAATTTGAAAATACTAGCAAAGTACATAGGAATTCAATAACCTATAAGGGTTCCGTTATTTCATCTGATTTAAGGAACTCTATAATACCCATTTAGTAGTATTTTTAATACTAGTTTTCATTGAAAAAAATACTCCAAGCACCTAATATAAAAAAGTACATATAACATTTTCAGACAGATATATTTGAAAACAATTTATTTTCGTTTCAAATAAAACTAAAACCGAAGCTTAACCAAGATTCAATCTACCAACGACAAATGGCCCGTCCCGTCAATCACACGTCATCGAGTGGATATCTGTCCGTCTGTCTGTCTGTCACGGCAAACTCCACTCTGGGAATCCGTTTAATCTTTATTGACGCATCTCTGTTTATTTCATCTAAAACAAACGATTTTACACCTTAATTCTTATGTATTTGAGATGAGGGTAGATGAAAAACCAATGTGGTTTCAAGTTACTACTCATCACTATTTTATGTAATTATTATAAGGGATTTTAGACCCTGAAGACTGCGATTTAAGGACATGGGTAGGTGTAGATTATATTTTGTTTTCTACTGAATGCTATGTTCATTAGATGCTCGTCTTCTAGTTAAGTAGACAACGTCTGTTATTTTGATTATTATTGATGGTTTTGTATGATTTTTTTATGACTGTTTGATATTTGTATGATGTCAGCTACTTGTTCGATTTTGTATGTAGGATGGTGGCTAATGCATTTAGGACGTGATAAACAAAAAGCATAATGAGTAAAGTGTTTGAAATGAAATGTGTGTGTGTTTTGCGTGTCAAAAAATGACAAAGATTTCAAGCAATGATGGCCGAGCGGTAATAGCTATGAACAGCCGCGCCGCAGTACCCTGGTTCAATCCCCCCCACCGGCTTAAGCTTCACCGCATGGTGGAAGGGTATTTTGCGATTGCCCGCTTGACTAGCTACCACCCTCAAGTAAAAAATATGTCGCCAAGCACCTAACGGTATGTTCCGGCAGTTGTCCTTGAGAGCCAGTATTACAGGCACATGAGACTTAACAACTATTTCTCAAAGTGATGGGCGCAGTGCGATTCGTGACTTGTGAGGAAATGCATCTGTTATAGGCAGGGGTTAGTCCGCTTAACATCAGGTGGGCTTCGAGCTTGATCCGTCACAATAACAAAAAAAATACAAACAATATATACAACAAGAAGACAATACAACTAGAATATTTAAATAAAGTAAGCCTACTTGTTAAATAACACTATGAAAAGAAGTTTATTAAAAATCTGATTTGTAAGTGATCTCAGATACCTGAAATAAATAGATGATGCATCTGGAACGTTTGGATCCAGTGTAGTTAAGATCCTAGTCGATTGATAACTAAGAAAATAATATATTTTTTAGCCCACTCTCTCATATAAGTAAGTAAACACCAACACGTGCTAGAAACAAAATTTGTCAAGTTTTGTTCGGTGAAGACTCGGCTTTATGCATTGCCTATGCCGTGTAACAATCTTACGGTTTCTGTAAATAACAGTCCCAAATATTTGTCTACAAAGTCATCGTAAATGATTTGCCAAATTTTATACTTTGACCTATCAATCCTGTATGTTGACGTTGAATAATGAGGATTTTTAAAAAAAAAGAACCTGTCATCGTTCACAGTGATTCCAAAGACGCCTGCCAACGTGGGGATAATGACAATGTCCCCTTAATGAGTAGTATGCCGCGAAGATTTCTGTCATATCTTGGAGACTTCTGAAGCAGTTATGTGACAATGATCCTGCTGCGGATTAGTGCTTGGTGCATGGTGTTAGGCTTTCATAAGTAGATTTTATTTAGCCAAACACTTAACAACGTGTTTTGGCAGCTGTTCCTGAGCACCTGATCCCATTCAAGGTTTATCCCATTTTCTATATTTATCTTTATCATCTTATCAATTTAGGCGATTGTAGTCAAAGGCTAACCCATTAGTACTTTACAAAATACTAAATATATAACATATGTAATTTAAGTGGAAAATCAATTGCATAAAATATATTCGGTTAAACTTTATAACAATTTACACGCTATTTTCTGACTAATTCAGCATGACTACGTTCCTACACATTGCTCTACTTGACAACCAGCACCAGTTTTCATCAACACCAATGTAAATAAATACAAAAGACGCGTTGTCGTCGGTGCGCCCGACCTTACACTTCAACGGATCACTGTCAGGAGAACGTTTTTTGCTCTACCAGACTCTTTTGAAAGATTAGTATGGATGCGACAGGAAATGGTCGCTCTAACTGTAATGATTCACTGCATTGGGAGTATTATTATATTGCCACTTTTTACGCCTAATATAAGGTAAACAATGTATTTATTTGTATATCATAAATTAAAAATTTAGCTAAATGGAACCTTGGCATTGTCGCAAATTACCAAAGATCACAATCCTTCACGTAAAAGACATATGATGAATGCAATAGCCGCCATGCCATAGCCTTCGTTAGCTGTGATATTTGGAAGCAGTAAATGCTTTATGCCAATAGCTATGGACATTCGTACATAGATCCCGCCGAAGGCTTAAGCTTCATTGCATGGTTGTAAAGCATTTTCCGCATACTAGCCTATATAACTGCCGCCTACCGCCTTAAACTTGAAGATATCACTTGACGTTTTACGTATGGGTCATCTATTGAAAACTGCATGTTAAGATCGATCTCAACTTTTAGATGCATTTATTTATACGAGTCAAAGTTTCTGGCACCTGTGATTGAGAGCTAGATCCCATTCCAAGCTAGGGCTATTTAGTATCCCTAACGTGCACCAATAGTTGAGATAGCTGTCAAAGGCTATCAGCTGCAAAAGAAACAAGCTGACACACATCAAAAACGCAATATTGTATATGTAACGTAATGTGATAGTTAGCTCGAAAGAGATCTTATTTGTCATGGGCATTATCAAAACGTCACTGTTAATTTTGACACACTTGGTTTTCTTAAGTGATTAATATGATTAATAACACTTTTTTAATAATAATAATCTGTCGTATCTATACTAAGCTCCAACCTTGAGTTTTTGCCTCAAACAGTCGGACCACATTGATTGATTGATGTTTATTCAACGGGCATTAGCGGCTCTACCTGCTCTTTATTTGCCTTTATTGATATTAAGACGTATATGTAATTATAATATTATTCATCACGCGTCGGTGAATGGTATTTACAGGGTTGTCACTTGATTTCAAGGCCACAAAAAAATTCAAAAGCGTAGTTTACGGATTTCACAGAGAACTAATTAAACCCAGTGACAGAACAATAAATATAGTATATTATTGCTGTCCATGCAATTCGTATCAAGATCGAGAGTTTTAAATTACAACGACAATAATAATTAGGTATCTGTTTTTTTTGCCTCTGTGAAGAAGTATGGCTATTAAAATTATATACCTGCAAACCAGGCGAATTTATTCCATACCACAGGATTTAATAGAATAAATAATCACAAAATTCTAACAAAAATATACGATTTTCTACTGTACTAACTGTACATGTACTGTGATTTTGTTGCATATTTTACGTGCATATCGAAAAATCGCATCATTTTTACAAACCAGTAAAATCACATTGGTACGTTTCAATCCTGCATTCAAATTCAATCCATTTAATTTATACGAGTGTATTGACGCTACAACATTCAACAACAAAAACAATCACAAACACCTAAGAATATAATTCTGTGTACTGATTGTCATTTTTGTGGAAAACTTCCTATCACGCGTTTCGACTTTGAGACACCCCTAAATTTGACAGGACGTCATCATTCTCGAAGGTTCTGGATGATTGAGGATCGTGTGGGTGGTTAATTAATTTGGATTGATGGGTCCAATTTTGAAATATTTTCATTGATTTTCTGTAATCTTATTACAAATTTATTAATGTTAAAATATATGTTACTCTGATTTTTAGAATTAATAAAAAAGTTAAAGTAACTAGGTATACATTGCTCTAAACATTCAGCTTTTTAAATAAAAACTAAATATTTAGTAAATAATGAATGTTATGAAAGTCGATGCAGCAAACGGTAACTTACCTTATACACTTTTTTAAACTTTTAAAGACATTGACATTATCAGCAATTTACTTTCGGGATAAATTCAGATAAGTCTGTTCTCTCACTATTAGTTTTACATCCCGCATTCTCCAGTTATCCCTGGACGCGCATGTAACAGCTTCGACATATCGAGAGGTCATAGAAAACCACGTTCTTCATTTATCCATTAAGTAAAAATAGGAAAAACTCGCTTATTATGTTAGAATTGTATCTGGTGTAAAGTTTATATCTGCTACCTAACGAGAATTGGGCATAACTTTGCCAATACGGCATTTTTTTGGACGGTTTAAGTAAAATGTCACAACATTAACCATCAGTAAAAAAAAATTAAGAAGTCTTGGTATCCATGACATGTTTCCTGGAAGCTTAAAATGGCAACCATTTCGTGCCATGCTAAGAATAAAAAACCTAGATTATTCTGCTAAGAAAATACCCTTCCCCCTTTCCTTTGCACCACTCAGTCGGCAGATAAACGTCAAAAGCCGTTGACAGCTTTGTACCGGCTAATCGGTCATCCCAGATCTCAAGGATTTCACTCGCCGTTCTGTGACTTTCGTCTATCTTACTGTAACATTTTGACATGTCTGTGAGATTCAAAATTTTAGTCTCAAATTATATATTTGAGGAAAAAGAAAAAATATATTTGTGACAGAAGCTATCTCGTGAAAAATTTGCGATATGGGCCATGACCTGGTTATATTTCAGAATGTCATCAATTTGCTCGAAATGTATTCTTACAGATCTTACAACTCCAACTTTTTCAACACACATTTTGAAGCAGTGATGGCTCAGTAATGCCACTGAGCCATCACTGCTTCAAAATGTGTGGCTATGGACTGCCGTGCAGCAGGTCCATGGTTTGAATCCCGCTGCAGGCTTGAGCTTCACCACATGGTGGAAGGGCATTTTGCGAATGTTCGCCTGGCTAGAGACCACCCTCAAGTAGAAAATCTGTCGCCGAACACCTAAAAGTGTGTTCCGGCAGCAGTCCTTGAAGGCCAGTAAAATTACAGACACATGAGACCTAACAACGCCTCAGTGTGACGGGCGCAGTGCAATTCGTCGTTGACGAAATGCATCTATTATAGGCAGAGTTTAGTCCACTTAACATCATCAGGGGCATCAAGTTTGTTTCATAAAAATAAAAAAATAAAAAAAAACACTCAACTTGTGTAGTAGCTTAGATGCGCTCGTAGCGAAGTTTACTTAGCTGTTCTTAAACGATCAGCAAAGTTAAGCAACGTTGCCCGTGGTCATGAGTTGGATGGGTGACCGCTAGTGACACTACTACTGAGCGTTTCCGTGCTTCGGAGTCCCGGTTGTTGTCTTAGGATGGCAGTCGTTACAGCATGGTGGTAGGGCATTTTGCGAATGCCCACCTGGCTAGCTACCACCCTCAAGTAGAAAAACTATCGCCAAGCACCTAACGGTGTGTTCCGGCAGCTGTCCTTGAGAGCCAGTACTTCTAGGCTGGCCTGAACAACATCTTAGACCACATCATCACTTACCATCAGGTGAGATAGTGGTCAAAGGCTAACCAATAATGCATAAAAAAAAAAGTAGCTTTGTCAATCGAATCCATGCTTTCTACATGCCTAATCCATTTCAGCATACCTTTCTCAGGTAACGTCACTACGTCGTTATTCACGCTGTTCCTCACTGTCCTTCAAAGTCACACTTAGATACTTCTTAAAGTTCACGTCTCAATATTCAAGTTGACACTTTTTCTGCCATGGTACACAACTATCACCAACACACAATTGGCACTTTTAAATAAAATAACAAGTAATCATATTTACCGAAAGGCTTTAAGATATGTGAAAACTTTCTTTAAGAAATGTGGATTTCTGCTAAGAATCTCAAACTATATGAAAAATATAACAATTACGTTAATAAAGGATAAAAAAAATGTTCAATATAAACATAACAAGCCAAGTGAGTCTGACTCGCGCTTGGCCGTTTTTGTTTTTAATAACTACGTTATACTATATGATCATCACGTTAATAATCTCAAAACCAAAGCACTCATAATAAATCAATACATACCCAAATTAATTCCATCGAAACAAACTTGTACCAATTAAGCATTTGCAATCATTTATTACACTGCCAGCAAAAAGTACCTCAATGCCACATTCAAAAATGGAACGATACGACATGGCAACCAGACAGGGCCAATCAATCAACGGCCATTTTAATTGATGACGTCATCCAATCAATTACCGACTGATCGTTCCAAATTCAAAACAGGAAGACGTGATTCAAATTGACAATGCGATTTAGAACTGTCAATGTAGCTTCAACAGCCGTTGTAGAATTAAGAGCGGGATGTTTGATATTTGAGGGTAGGTTCTACAATAAGATAATGTTTTGTATTATAATAGAAAGTGTTTCTACCCTTATTTTACTGACGTATGGTCGGTACAATATGTCATCTCTAACACAGATGATAAGATATAATAATAGTATAACTTGAAGCGCATATATATATAAGTCAGATGTATACTAATATTGAAGCGCTCGTAGCGAAGTTTACTTAGCTGTTCAAAACCGATCAGCAAAGTTAAGCAACGTCGCGCGCGGTCATGTGTTGGATGGGTGACCGCTAGTGACATTACTACTGAGCGTTTCCGTGCTTCGGAGGGCACGTTAAGCCGTCGGTCCCGGTGTTTGTCTTAGGATGGCAGTCGTTATAGCATGGTGGTAGGGCATTTTGCGAATGCCCGCCAGGCTAGCTACCACCCTCAAGTAGAAAATCTGTCGCCAAGCACCTAACGGTGTGTTCCGGCAGCTGTCCTTGAGAGCCAGTAATTCTAGGTTAGCCTGAATAACATCTACGACCACATCATCACTTACCATCAGGTGAGATAGTAGTCAAGGGCTAACCTATCAGGCACAATTTTTTTTTTTTTTTTTATGCCTGAAAAAAACTTTTAACCTTTTTATTATGTCTTCTCTATTATTTTAACATACGTCCTAGTCATCAGAATGAAAAATGTATGCTCGAAATGGGCAAACTGTTGCTGCAATTGTACATCTCTAACAACTTAGGTACACAGTCCAAACAATAAAATTATATTCTGATTTTACTTCTGATTCTAATCGGAAAAAGCTTGAAATTTGACTTGCAGGAAGGTAATAAAAACTGCTATTCCATTAAGCGGTTTTTTAAATGTTATAAGTATTTAAATTCTTTTATAAATATTTCCCAAACCTCACAAATATACGATAGGAAAAATTTAAGTCATGTGCGGGATTCGAACCCTCGTCCATCCATCCCTTGAACCCAGGTATGCTCTAACCAATTGAGCTAACATGACATGACGTCATAACTCAAATCTTTCCTATCGTTCTTTAACCATCGTATTGGGATGGAACGACATCTATAGTAAAACTTTCGTTATACTACAAACAAGACTAATTTTGCAATTGGTGTTATACTTGTAAATGATGATGCAACCTTATAATTTTAATATTGTTATGTTTGCAATAACGCCTGCTGTGCGGATTACATTACAAAATCACAAATTTACGATAGTTTTTTTTTTATGTCATGTGCGGGATTCGAACCTGCTTCCATCCACCCCTTGAGCTTAAAATTTTTCCTTAAATATATTTGTGATTTTGTAATGTAATCCGCACAGCAGGCGTTATTGCAAACATAACAACATTAAAATTTCCCAAACAGTTTAACCATAGCATACTAATTTTTGGCCAAAATATTAGACAAAGTTATATCAAACCTATACATGTGACCCCTATCAGACGTCTCTCAAGTTTTTATTTGTCGTGTCACGCCAGACAGAGTGAGGACCGATACGTCTGTCACGCGTACGGGCCGCGTACTTTTTTAGCGATAAGGTTCCAAAATGCTTTATAGTTGTTAAATATCTCAAAAAGCGTATTTGTTGAGCATCCTTCTATATTTTTGGACAGAAATGTTCTTTCTTTGTAGTAAACAAGTTTTTATTTTACGTGTCACGTCAAGCAGATCGATACGTCTGTCACGTTAACAGAAGGTTTTACTTTTATGCATGCATTTTGTATAAAATAAGTCTGTACATACATTTAGTAATTAATTTATAAGAGTTTTTTTTTATGTAATTGTGACGGATCAAGCACGAGGCCCACTTGATGTTAAGCTGACTAACTAACCTCTAGTCACGAATTGCACTGCGCCCGTCACCTTGAGACATAGTTGTTAAGACTCATGTGCCTGTAATTTCACTGGCTCTCAAGAACTGCTGCCGGAACACACCGTTAGGTGCTTGGCGACAGATTTTCTACTTGAGGGTGGTCACTAGCCAGGCGGGCATTCGCAAAATGCCCTTCCACCATGCTTTGAAGCTCAAGCCCGCGGCGGGATTCGAACCATGGACCTGCGGCACGGCAGACCATAGACAATGCCACTGAGCCATCAAAGCTTTAAATGATGTTGTGGTCTGAAAGAGATAAATAAACTAATCAGTTTTTTATTTATTTTTAGCAGGTAGGCTAGCTGACCACTATCTCTCCTAGATAGTTAGTGATGATGTGATCGAAAATGTTGTTTAAAAGGCTAACCTAGAATTACTTGTTCTCTATGTCTGCTGCCAGAAAACACCGTTAGGTGCTTCGCGGCAGATTTTCTACTCGAGGGTGGTAGTTAGCCATGCAAGCATCGCAAAATACAAATTTCGAATCAAAATCACTTATATATATTCATCACTTGAGATTTTTGGGTTATAAATATTTATGTGGTCTATAATAAGACACATAAAATGCTGCAATAATTGTTTTGACCCACTTTAAATCTGGTGTTTCTTAAAATGGAAATATTTATTCTTGTATTTTTTAATATTATGAAGAGCGACGAGGCGGTCATGTCAGGCTTGATAGTAAGCGTTACGCATGTCCATTACGGTTGCGGTGTCTTGTTCTGATTGACACTGCACTGTGTTCTTCACTCCGAGATAGTTTTTATGTCTCGTTCGCTTACCAATTTCACCTGCTACAGTACATTTCACGACTTGCCCACTAATGCTTTGAGACCAATTATCATACTGCGATGCTACTCACCAAGACAGCTCTTGCTAATGTGACCTACCTATCAACTGCTTCCGCTATATAGCAGCAAGCAGTAAACCTCATGGTATAATACATATATAGTGGTCCGTGGTAAATAGCACTAATTGTACTAGTTCGACTTTTCTGTCAGTCAGTCTGTCAGCAAGTTTTTTAATCGACGGCTACTCAAGTGGCCACTGAGTTGGAAAACTTTTTGCCTGTAAAGAGAATAAAAAACTTGATAGTTTAGATAGAAATTGATTTAATGATAAAAAAAAATACTAGAAAGAGAACTGTTTTTGAAACATTTTAAAAACCGTCATGCCTGTATATTCCTGAAGAAGCAAGTAGAGATGTATATATAAAGATAATGTTTTATTATTAATTAATTCTGGCGTTACTTTGCGGAAATCCATATTGCATATTTAAAACATATTTTAAGAAAATATTTTAGTATTTTTTTTAGATATACACTTAAAAAATATAAAAGTATATCTAGTGACAATTTGGCCTCGACAAATTTCTTGATCGTGTGCTCTAATAGTCAAGACTTCCTTATGATTCTTCGTGTAGAAACGAAACGTTCCGAAAATCCTTCCGGTTGGGCTTTCTTTAAATATTTTTAAATATAAAATATGTATTTCCGGAGAGTAACTCTTGAATCTTATTATTTAATAAGTGTATAGTTTTCTCTAATATAAATATTTAATCTAGTTAAAAATACGACATCCGACAACCCGATAGCAAAATTCCCCTTCCGTAAGAAAAGACATCATCATCTTAAAGTCAGCTTCAGTGCATTGCATATGCAAATGAATAGCAGTTCTTTAAAGTCGGACCATAGTTATAGCTCCCAAGGCACCTTTCCTGAGTCCTTATTCAGCTAGATCTAGGATATGCTGTAGTCTAGACGGCTGCGTCTTAGGTCTAAACTTGTTGGACTTGGGATATTTCTGATTATCTTTTCGAAACTTTGAATGTAAATCTGTTGGGTTAATGAATTGGACTTTGTTATTTTTACAAGAAGAAAAAAATTGTTAAATTATTTTTATCGTTTTTCCTAGCACTATTTTATACATTTAAATTCAATTTAAGCAGTGATGGCTCAGTGGCATTGGCTATGGACTTGCGTGCAGCAGGTCCATGGTTCGAATTCCACCACGGACTTGAGCTTCACTGCGTGGTGGAAGGGCATTTTGCGAATCCCCGCCTGGCTAACGAACACCCTCAAGTAGAAAATCTGTCGCCCAAGCACCTAACGGTGTGTTCCGGAGCTGTGCTTGAGAGTCAGTAATTCTAGGTTAAGCCTTTTAACACTTTCGACCACATCATCACTACCCATCAGGTGAGATTGTGGTCAAAGGCTTACCAATCAGTAATAAAAAAAAGACCTTGTCAAAAGGTATCATTCCTTTATATTTTGCATCAAGTCATTACTAACAGTCTTTTAAGGTTAGTCCGCACGTATAGCTCTTTCCATTTCAATGTAGTTACATCATAATTTAAATACCTAGTGTTCAAACTCGGCGATATATGCCTACTATTATATCTATCTCCTTAAGGTGGAAACTCATGCCCATATACATACCATAGATAAAAAATTACTATTTAAAAAATGTATAGTTTTATCGCGCTTGTAGTTAGATCTGTTAACCATTCTTCACGATTTTGGTATTCGTGAGTTTAAAATAATACTACTCGTATTATCTTGAACACCAACACGTGATTCCATAAATTACTACATAAAAACGCCAAGAAACATCAAAGATTCTATGGTTATCCACACTAACATATGTAATCAATTCAACAAATTTAAATAACACATAAGATATCGTAACAAGTATTCTAAATCTTACGTTACGTAATTAATTACGATATTGAGAGAACCTAGCAACAAAACCAAATAAGGTTAACATTTAAAATGTTTCGCCACAGAAGTCAGCGTCCACTTTAACCCTGGATTGCCATATGTAGGGCCTGTTTCAGAATGTTCGAGTAAGTTCCGGTTATACTACCCAGAACAAAAAATAACTGAATGATAAAAATGACAGTTAACATGCAGCGCGTTTCAAGCTTTAACCGATGGATAGGCTATATCGATGACAGTGAAACGCAAAGATAGTTGTCATAGGTTTTCGCGATTATTACACATAGTAATTAAACAACTTTAGACGGTTTAAATCGCGTATATTTATCGTTTCAAACACTTACGAAAATAATGATAAATATACGCGATTTAAACTGTTTCAAGTTGTTTAATTACTATGCGCAAAGATAGTGTTTTATTTATTAAATATGTTCTGGGTAGTATAACTGTAACTTACTCGAACATTCTGAAACAGGCCCTTAGAGTATAGACCTGTTTTGTCTGTTTTGCCCTACGAATAAATTCATAGTTATTCGCAGGTTTTTCCAGTATTACGATCTTAATTTAACAAAGCAACGGGTGTTAAACTACTGTTTTAACAGTTCATTATTTTAGTAATTTAATCACAGTATTTTTTTCAGCAAAATGCTGCTGAAACGTTTAATTAAAAAGCGCTTGTTACTTGGAACAACTATTTTAAACCGCCTTGCATCGCGTCGGAGCCTTGCCTACACCGGACCCTAAAACAAAACAACTGCACTATTAATAATCGCATCACGGGCGTTATCTGCGAGATCTCGCGCCGGACTCGAACCCGCGCGCCGCGCCTGGAGCGGGGACTGATTGATGGCTAAGCCGTAGCAGCCTTGAAATGCAAGGTGCAACGATTTCTTAGGCTAGTTCAACATTGTGCTAGAGACAGATATAAGACTATGTAATATTTAAATGATTATATTGTTGCTAGATTTTTGAATAGTTGGGTTGCCAGTCTGGCTCGCTACCATCCTCAAGTAGAAAATCTGTCACCCAGAACCTAACGGTGTATTCCAGGCAACTGTTCTTCAGAGCCTTTTTTTTTATTTCTAGGTTAATGTCTTTGACTACGTCATGACTGAGACAGTAGGAAGTTTCTGTTCTTGCTGATATAAAAGCCTTTGACCATAAGGTGAGATTATGCTCAAAAGCTTTCATCAGCAATGAAAGAAATGTCCTATACCGTGTCTCACACATGATAAATGTGTACATATAAGCTAGCTAATAATGAAATTTTATTTGTGAAGTAATCTGAAGATTGATATTGAAAGAATTTCGGTTATTTTTTCCTGGTCCGAAAATATGTGCCGCCGATTAGGCCACAGGAGAAGCCAATTTTCTTAATTAACTGAATCCTAAGAGTGACAGTATTAGTCAAAAAGTTAGTTACCACTTGAGCTGATATCACAACCCTAAGCGAAGCCCTTTTTTACTGCTGATAGGCTAACCTTTGGCCACAATCTTGACGCCTCACTGCGATCGAAACAAAAGGGCCGATAGCGATCACTAGACACAGCTCTTATAAATCAGTCATGGTCTCATGGATGAGTTCAGATTCTGATTGTGAAGGTGTGTAATATGAATACTAGAGATCATACAGATTGTCTTTCTAATAACGTTCTTCTGAAAATGGTGACGTCGTCCAGTCGACGTATATAGTGACGTGATTTTATAAGTTTATTAAACTCTATATGTATAAAAGAATCAAGGATCTGTATTCCACTAACTTTAAATGTTTGTATAATCATGAAGTTGACCGTTGCGTGTAGTTGGGATAAGAATACTACAATATAGTGTTTTGATGCTAGTTTGATGATGGAGCTGGAGAACAGTTGGGAAACGGTTATAAATAGTATACAGTATATAGTGAACCAGCACTACTCTCCCCGCACTATATTCGATCAATCCATCCCGATACGATGGTTGAAGAACGAGAGCAAAAATTAGAGTTATGAGGCATTGTGTCATGTTAGCTTAATTGGTTAGAGCATACCCCGGCTAAAGGGGCGGATGGACGCGGGTTCGAATCCCGCACATGACTATACTTTTTTCTCTGGTAAATTTGAAATTTTGTAAAACATCAATATGATAACAACAGTTATGATAGCGTTGTTCGTTCTACCTTTTTACCCAATGTTTCCGCACGAACAGGCACAAATATATAACCACTACCACTACCATCTACTCCACTAGTATCTGGAATGCTTTAAATATTTATCAGACCGACGATATAAAGTTAAATGGGGACGCGTTTACTGACTTTTTATTTCCATCAACTTAGTACCTTATGTCATTCCACCTTATCCACAGTGTATACGTACCTGTAACAAAGAAACAAACACACATTTATACACAGTCGATATATTACAGATATTTATAATAGTTCAGTACAAATTTCACGATATAAATGTAATTTCAAATGCACATGCGTCGACTGCCATAATCACACGTCCGCGTCGGCGCGGGCGCAGCCATCGCGTCAGATTATGGTAGGTTCATGACAGGTAAGGGTCATCATACAGTGGCACTAAAACAGCGCTCAATTGTTACTCAATCCAAACGCACTTTTGTTCCGGTAGCGGATCCATTCATGCGGAAGAAAATTGACACGCGAATTTACAGTTGTTATTGTTTGAGAGTATACACGAAAGTATTATATTTTCGCGTTTATACTGAACAAAAATTATTCAATAATAAATTTTGGAAAGATCACGCCATGTTAATTAAATTAAGCAAAAAGTAGCTAACATTATGAAGAGGTTGACATTTCAATACCTAAATCTAATTAGTTCTGGAGATTGATGAGAAAATATGCCTTCATTTGAAGGAAAAAGAAAGTCATTAATTTAACACTTTCAAATATGTTCTCACACGATAAATATATGTTTTATATAGTTTCCTATAGAAGTTTGAGGTATTCTGCAAAACTACAAGCTTATTTAAGAGGCATTTCACATTTTAATGCGGTATACGAAGATTTTAAGCGCTTAATTTACTATCATAGGAAATATCTACAAGTTGTTTAATAATTGATAAAAATAGAATAATCTGTTCTCTTTTCAGTTAATGTACCAGATTTACAAACATAACATTAATTATTTTGTAGTGACCAATCTCCCGCACCTTGTTTTACGAATTAAAGTACACATAGCCAACTTCAGAGTTATATCTCTTGTATAAAGATTCATCAAATTAACTAAAAAAAAAAACTGTGCATCAGGCATATAATCTTGTTGACACATAGTGTACTAGAATATCGCTAATTAATCGTCATTGTAGAAAAAAAAATAAAGATCTTGCGCCAATTTCCACGAATTATATCAGTAGTTTACCACCATATATTGCGTTTAATAAAGTGTAATTCCAAACAGATATTATATAAAAAGAAAGTTCATTCTTTAATTAATCTGATCTTTAATAAATTGTGATATTAACTCTGTTTTGTTAGACAAGAAAAAATATTTAACATAACTCGAAATGCACATAAATTGAAATGTACAAGCGCGAGGCGATCAGTACCGCGCGAGCGCCCATCGAGGTAGGACCTGTGTTCGTTTTCCTTGCTCTGACGTCTCGTACGCGGAACGCTTAGATGCAAGTTTATAGTGCGACTACAGAGTTTTGATCATGTCGATATTTTTTTTAAGTAACAAATTATACTTTATTTTGTTGTCCATAATATAAGTATTGTTGTCTTGTTAAATAACTACATCTTTAGTTTCTGTTCATCCATTGTGTTAAAAAAAGGAAACGTCACAATTATGCAGCCTTATACAGCGTTATTGGAAAAATGCTAACAACCTCAGAGGGTTCACTTCTTCTTTTTGGTCTGCTAGTTTTTATATTATTCTAGTTTAAATTAGTAACTCACTATAACTTTTGTTTTAGGCGGATTAGATGACAGGCGAATAATTGATTTCCAATATTTTTGGATTCAGTTAATGTCTATAAGTGAACACAGCGATAACTTCAGCTGGAAATTAAACTACCTTCTATTGAAAATTTGTACAAACCGGCCTCCCGGCTTTACAAACCGGGATACCAGTTAGCGGTCGATAGTCGTATTTACAAATTTACCATAAATCTGCGTAAGTCCGACTTTCATTATACAAATGGTTTTCAAAAGGATGCATCCTTGCCCATACAAGAAAAAATCCATATTTTTCTGAGATAACGTATGAAGTATACTTCCTGTATTTTGAATATTTTGTTGAAATCTGAAACCAGCACAAATAACATTTTGGCCCCAAAATATTACGTCATTTCATATTATTATCGTAACTACTTCAACAGTTATAAATCTAGAAAACCGCTGTTCGGTATTATCAAAGCTTTTTTGTCAGCTGGCATATCCAGCCTTATTTACCTATACTTTGATCTTTATGTTGTTCATGTTAGTATAAATGAATAGTTTTGTATTTAGCTACCGTTCGACTTCATATACCAACCCGAGTAGAAATATGTCTAAGTAAGTACCTACGTCATGCCATACAGTCCACTATTCTGTTATTGAAGTTAAGTTAGTTGCAATTATACGGTTACTACCGACACACGTTCGTTTCAATCCTACAAAACAACCCAACTAAAGTGAACCTTATTGCGATCAACCGCAATTTTGCATATGTATAAGTCATTTTTCACTCGATATATTTTGCAACGCAAACACTTACCGATGCAAATTTGCGTATTAAATAATCTCGTAACTAATTTAAAACTTTTAAACCAAAAAATCTGAAATAATACAGGTGTATAAATTACATGTAAATAATAATATTAAAGAAGGACCAAAGCAGTAGGTGGTATAGTTTTTCAGAAAAAATAATTGCTCTCCGATACAGTTTTCCCGCCAAAGTTCTTAAAACAATTGGGTTGTTTTAATTTTGTTACTTTAAAATATTTGGCGTAAAAATCTGTAACAATTCATGGCTAAAGAACAATAGTAAATTATCATATTAAAAGAAGATCGAAGTTCTAGGTGAGTTAGTTACGAAATAATAGAAATAGCAATTAAATAACT
Source organism: Plagodis pulveraria (assembly GCA_963890685.1). Lineage (NCBI taxonomy): Eukaryota > Metazoa > Arthropoda > Insecta > Lepidoptera > Geometridae > Plagodis > Plagodis pulveraria. Next base: position 33,418,017 of record OY982957.1, read on the forward strand.
ATTTCCCACCATTTTTGTCGTGTGTTCAAACCCCATTTCTAGTATTTTTTTGTATAAAAAGGTGTATTATCATTTATTTTCTATAGAGGAAATAGTGAGCATAAGAGTATATAGTGAGGATTGCATTGGTACTAAGAAGTATATACATACATACATACATAAAATCACGCCTCTTTCCCGTAGGGGTAGGCAGAGACCACGGATTTCCACTTACTACGATCCTGACATATCTCTTTCGCTTCATCTATACTCATCAATCCTTTCATACATAAGCGTCGGTTTAGGGTACTTTTGACCTGGCCTTTTTTCAGAACGTCTTCAATCTGATTTCGGAAGTATATATATGTTGACTATAGATTGCATCAAAGATATTCGATTTAAAAACAAAAAAACCTCAAAATCTGTAAATATATATTTACATTTCACTGTTTGGTCTACTCAAAGTAAATGGATGAAAATGTTATTTTTTTAATGGTGTAGGTGATATATTATGGTATGGGAATATGAGGGTGACATGTTAAAGTAATGGAAAACCAAAAACGTCATGGGACGTTTGTGGTGGGTCCTATGCATGGTCATTATGACAGACAGTGTTAACGACTGGATATAGATACTGAAGAGTGTGAACGAGGAAAGTAGCAATTTTTGGAAAATTTAAAAGAAAGAGCTTGTAGTCCGCAGCTTTTAATCAATGCCGTTACATCAAATATTTATATAATTTTAAGCCGTATAATTTTTTAATTATTTAACTTTTTTGTTACAATAAATGATTCAAACATATCTATTTTTTATTCATCAAGGATGAAATTTAAATAAAAGATTCACGATGCAGGTTGACTATTTAATGTACATGCCTACTTCTTTTCTATAACATTAGCAAGTAATCGACAAGAAATTGATTACTTACTCATGCCAATCACACAATTTTTAAATTCGCAACTTAGATTTCTTTATTAATGAGTGCTAGTATCAAAATAATGTTACTCACAGTCACGCTATTCCGTCGTCACTTCTTTCGCTTGTGTAAGCGATGCGCTGGCATTTACCTAAACTTCAGTAGCGTGATTTTGTGAAATGGCTCTTAAGCGCTTACAGATTCAAATCACAAATCAATGTCTCTTAACTTAAAATAAATTTGACTAGAAATACTTCAATACTTAAGTTTTAGAAGCACTTAAATACAAATTTGAAAGCTAAGGCTGAGATGATGTACCCTCTGCGCCTTCTACTAAGCTCTATCCCGAAGATAAAGTGCACCGTTCCACCTGCGCAACAGATCAGGAAGTCTGCTCCGTCACAACAGTTACACGGACAGGCAGACAGACGGACGGAATAAGACTATTTCTGTGTACAACCCTATATATAATTTATATTTATATATATATATATATCAAATAGAGTCGAGTAGAGCTTAATGTAATAAGAATAGAGGTAATTTGTTATAGGCGCATTTCTCTAAAGTATATCAGTCACGTTTTGATGACTAAGACTGATGTATGGGACCTTTTTATCCTGTAAAAGCAAATTTTTGACGTGAATACTTATTGGTGACAAGATCAAAACGTAATTGGAGCAACTAAATGTACAATTAACGCTTTGAATTTGGACATAAGACTTACCAACTGCGTCTCAAAGAGACGGGCGCAGTGCAATTCATGACTTGTGATTCAGTTGGGCCTCGAGCTTGTACCGTCACAATAACAAAAAAAAACCCCACACATCAAGTTCACAATTAACAAAACATGCACAGTCTTCCAAATTCAATGGGATTGGATCGCGATCTGCTGTTTTTGTGCTTTCCTTATACTTCTTTATATATTTGTTCGTAGATGGAACTAAACTCCAGCGACTCTAGGCTTAACCGGTATGAGAGCAAGACGAGAGTATATCAGCTAGTATGGCCATATATAGAAAATGTTGCAATATATATGGATGATTAAAAATGCAAACCATCGCGTAAACTTGTATGTGCTCTAAGAAGTAAATTCCTGCTAAGAGACGAATTACTTAGCATTTCATCGATTGACCGTGCGGGTGCCGGGTCCATAGCGTTGCTGAGGATGATGCCAGAGGGGCGTGGGACTTGCAACCCAGGAGTAGGGTTTAGAGGCCCCTTAAACCTACAAATTTCTTATTTTCGCGAGTACTTATTTAAACCCAAGGAAGCGAAGGATCCTGAAGCATGGGGAGGTACAAATAAAAAAATCTTGAACTTAGCGAGGGTTTCAAAGGTATGACTTGCAGAATTTTTACTGCCGAGCAAAACACACAACAGTATACGCAATGCTAGGTGTAGATTAAATAATTATAGCAAACATGTGTTACATGAAATAATTAAAGTAATTTTAATTCCACCAATTCATAATATTAGAAATCAAATTATTTTTCTGGAACAGTTATAAAATTTCGAATTTGTATAATCATTATAAAGATATACAATACCTCTCCGCGCTTGTGAGATAAAAATCACGCATAACTAATATCTATTCCGTACAGATATACTTCTCTAAGTAGGGTTATAGCTTTTTTAACAAATGATCAGCAACATAAAGCATGAACATTTAGTTTTCATATCTTATTTATCATGCAATAAAGTATTTTGTATTTGCTCTTTGTACAGTTATAATCATTGATTGATGACTTATGACAACCGCAACGATATCATTTCATAATACTGTTTAATAAATGATATATAATGATTAAAGCTATACAGAACATTAAAAGATAAAACAATAGTCCATCATTTTTATCTTTTAATGTATCACGACGATTTGATAAAATTAGTTGTTTTCCATTTGTGACGTTAGCAGATTTTGCTGCAAGATTTTTTCAATCAACAAATTCTTATCGAAATTGATATGGGTAATTATCATTTTGTTGCCATGGTGCTGACGACAAACAACAAGCAGTATTTATATGACTAATAACAAAAGTTTAGTTGTCACACTTTGTGAGGTAACAACTCTCTCTATCATATACGTTATACTCAAAGAAAACGCCCCGCGGGGTGCATTACTAGGCTTTAATTGCACCTTCCAATATCTTCCTGTGGAAGCAGCGCCTTCTGAAAAACCACCATTTAACAACTGAGATCTCCAAGACGCCTGCCAAGCGTGGAGATTACTACCAACCCACCTAATGGCGTAGACCTTTGTTCAACGGTCGTCGTTATGGCTGTTAACGATGAAAGAAAACAAATCATTATAATCATTATATATACCTTCAATTGTAAGAAGTTTACCGGTGTTAGAAGAAAGAGGTTGGAGTAAACAGCCAGTGCTGTTTCCACTGTTTGCTGTTTTACTGCTTTAAGGTGGAATTTCAAGCAAAACTGAGGGTACTTGCTCATTAAGCTGAATTGCATGACATGTCTATGTATACTATACCTAGGTCGTAGGCATTTATTTACCTTAATTTACATCTATGCGTACGCATTGTCATACCAGGAACACATAAGGCATTAAAAGGTCACAAATGATTCATTAAACCTACAAAATTTTCACAACAATACAAAAAGACTGTAAGGTTTGAGAAATAAGGTTTCGTTTTATATGTATGAGCTGTAAAAGTGTGAAATTATAGCGTAGGAGTCAGACACCAAGACACGATGATCGGTCGACAATTTGATTCGGAATATATCGTCGCGTCCAAGCTGTAAACATGCGTTGTAGGTGGGTGCAGGTTCAATTCTTGGCGAAAGTTCTGTTTAACTCTATGTGTGGCAGCAATAAAACGTTGAGTGTTCAATAATTTAGGACCTAAAGACGTATTAACCAGTGCCTGTGTGTGCGGTTTACATTTCGAGTAAGGATATGGTGTTGTTTGCTCTCCTCTTGTGAAGTACTAAAATTTATTGATTCAAGTAGGTATCTTGGCGTGTGGTAATTGATTTTGATAGTTGTTTCTTTCTTATATAAAAGCAGAGTTATTACCATTGACGTTATTACAATAATACGGATAAATAATATTTTGTATAATCATGCACTAAAATTAAAGTTGTGTGAATCTTATTTCGCATGTTTCTGTCCATATCCTGCGCCAAGTAGGGTCACCATGGCAAATATTCTTCTTCAATTCTGTTTACTACTAGTCATCAAATACTTAAACCTATAATAGACATTCATCCCTCCTTAATATGGGTTCTGTGTCACTCTCGTCCATGGGAAGGTACCCTTAATCTAGATACCTCATACGCAGTCCCCGGGTAGTGCCAATTAGGTGACAAACCAGGTGGTAGGTCTCTTAAGCAAAATGCCGTCGGTTGGTATCACCTCAGTGTCAATTATTCTAACACCAAGCAGCAGTGTCCAAACACTGCTCTATTTAGTTTTGAAAAGTGCAAGTGAAATGTCTCGGAGTTTCGAGCGCAGTGCATTTTTACACACAATGACAACACTGTAATGGACAGACGTGATGCTTACCATCAGGCACCGGCTTGTTCGTCTTGGTCATTATGATAAAAAAGACGCGTGTGCGACGCCAATCTTTTTCTCTTCCATTTTCATCACTGTTTTTTTATGTCATTGTGACGGAGCAAGCCCGAGGCCCACCTGATGTTAAGTGGACAAACCTCTGCCAATAACAGATGCATTTCATCAACGACGAATTGCACTGTGCCCATCACACTGAGACGTACATGTGTTAGGTCTCATGTGCCTGTAATTTTACTGGCTCTCTAGGACGATTGCCGGAATACACCGTTAGATGCTTGGCGACAGATTTTTTACTTGAGGGTGGTAGCTAGCCAGGCGGGCATTCGCAAAATGCCCTTCCACCATGCGGTATAGCTCAAGCCCGCGGTGGGATTCGAACTATGGACCTGCTGCGCGGCAGTCCATAGCCAATGCCACTGAGCCATCACTGCTTCAATATCTGTTGCAACGTTCAAGTTTCCTCTGGTATACTTTATTCCAATCTTGCTCTTCCGGATCTCTGCCACATGCACTCTGCTTTCAATCGTCTTTTTACACAAAATAAATCCATAAAAAAAATCCTTTAAGGCAATCGTAGTGAACCACCACAGTTTCTGAGAGTTGTCGTTATTTCATCTATACTTACATACTATTCTTCACGGCCCCCTCAAGAACCTGCGGCCTTTTGGATACTTAAACCATGATACCAGAAATCGGAAGATACCAATAGGAATCCCCATAAGACTCTGGAAATATACTGAATCAAAATAGAATTTGTCAAAATTTTACTCCGTTGAATAACTTTCACAGATATTTTTTTGAGAGCCAGTACTTCTAGGTTAGCCTGAACAACATCTTCGACCACATCATCACTTACAGGTTAGAAAGTGGTCAAAGGCTAACCTAACAGGCATTAAAAAAAACATCATATAATCAGCACTAACCTAAGGTGTGGCTTTGAAAATTATGGCGATGAATGTAGTAATTTGGCATTAGTGCCTACTTATTGAATTGAACCAGTAAATAAATGGATTTCATGTTACCATTTGAACAAGGCTTGACTAAAAACCAGTAGCTCTTAAACTACAAACAAATAGGAGCATTAATAAATGTAACGTTGAATGTAATTTCGTCAATCAGCTGTCTCTGCCGTCAATCAACCGCTGATTGAATCTCGATTGAATCAGACGGGGTCACGGGGTCATTGTCACCGAGTAACCTTACAATTGTTTACGTGGCTGTTACGAGTAATCACTGTCTGGGGAAGGTATATGTACTTCTAATTTATGTTATCCTAGTACTTACAGGAGTAATTGGCATTTCTAGATGGTGATATTTTACTTTTTTGACGAGTGTCGAATAAGTAACTCATTATATAATGATAAGCTAACAAAAATTATTCGTAACAGATGCAGACCGTTCAGTAAACGTAAATATTATTTTCGTGACCTAATTAGTTCTGATATCGGTAATGCTCGTAATTTTATTGGCTGCTTTGACTTTCAAACTAGAACACATAAAGGTGATGCAGCTTTACGATTCAAGCACGGATCCAACTAATTTATTGACTTGTCTAAGTGCAGATAGAAAGTATTTTATTAGACATTTCCACCGAAATGTAACCCTTTATGTAACCCTAGTACCTTTATTTATAATGATGATTTGTCATATAGTAATATCACATGTTAATGCCAATTTTTTTTTTATTGCTGATAGACAAGCCTTTGACCACAATCTGTGATGTGTGTGATGATGTGGTCGAAGATGTTAACAGGCTTACACTAGAATTACTGGCTCTCAAGGACCGCTGCCGGAACACACCGTTAGGTGCTTGGCGACAGATTTTCTACCTGAGGGTGGTCGATAGCCAGGCGGGCATTCGCAAAATGCCCTTCCACCATGTGGTGAAGCTCAAGCCCACGGTGGGATTCGAACCATGGACCTGCTGCGCCGCAGTCCATAGCCAATGCCACTGAGCCATCATTGCTTCAAAATGTCTGTGATTATATTAGGTTGGTAAAATTCGGTTCCTTAAATTCCATTAGATAAACTTAGATACGAATTAGTCTTTTAAGAAACAGGGATGACTTAAAGACATTGGCTATGGGTTGCTGCAAAATATACCTATTGCTCGAACCCCAGCACTACCGGATGAAGCTCCACCACGTTTCTAGGGCTGTTGATAATGCCCAGCTAGCTACAACCTCCACGCAGAAAATATGTGCCCATACACTAACGGTATCTTTCAGCAGCTGTTCTTGAATGCAAATTACTATTATAAGATAAGCCTGTTCAGTATCTTTTAAGGTAAGTTATCCTTCTTCACCAATTGATAAGTAAAAGGCTTAAATTAAGTAAGTAAGAGAAAAGCAGGATAATATTCAGTAATAATGTGGTCAAAAATCAGCTGTAGTTATAACTACATGTTACATAATACTACTGTAGTACAATAGTTCCAACCTTGTTCTGAAGTGCACATACATAAATATTGCTAAAACTTACACAGCTACACATGACGAGCAGTTCATGAACGCAGACTGATGGCCTATACATCTGGCCGTCTATCCATCCATACAGACGTGCGTGTCCTTCTTGATTTGCTTTCATCTTATATTATTAATACAGGAATGAAGGAGCGTTATCTCGGATATGTGTGACAGTTTGTTATTTGCATCTTAAGCATGGTGGATTGATATAGTTGCAAATATTTTGTCTTAATAGTAACAGTACTTCTAGGTTAGCCTAAACAACATCTTCGACCACATCATCACTTACCATCAGGTGAGATAGTGGTCAAAGGCTAAACTATCAGGCATAAAAAAATTGTCTTAAATTTTTGTTATGAGGGTATCGTTTCACTTTCGGGGAAATACAGACCTGAATCATGTTATTAGATATGTTTTATAATATAATGATATACAGACGAATATAAAAATTAATTTTATACCATTATATAATATTTGTTGATTGCTTTTAGTATATTTTGAACTTTAAAATGTATACCCACCTGAAAATCACTTTATCACTCTCGCGCCACATTTTCAACCGGCTCGAATTGATCACCGCAAATCACAAACAAATTTAACGTGTTGTCCCTCGAGGGCATTAAATCATTATAATGCGGGTGAAATAGCGAAGTGCTCCGCTTCACCATCAATCACACGTCAAGCACGCTCGCATCACTAATTACAAACACACCTCGCATTAAAACGATGCAACGCATATTTTAATTCGTAATAATATCGTGTGCAAAATCAAAATGCATCCGAACAAAACGTAACTCACTAGAAGCACAAACGAAACGCAAACGTATAAGTTAACGAATAGAACGTAGAATATTTAGAAGTGGAATGCGAGTTTGCACGTTTCGTGCGATGGAGTCACTATCGCGCCCGCGCGCATTAAGTCTCCAGTCACTCTCAATCACTCAAGCTGTCCAGACGTCAGTCATAAGCAAGACGAACGGGGGAATGTCGGTGGCCTCCTTTGAACCACCCCGCCCGCGCCCGGTAGGTGAAAGGGGGGTTGGTCAGGTCTTGAAGACAATTTACTGAACAAGTCGACTCCGCAGTCCGGCTGGGATTCGTGTGCTGATGAAATTTATTTGAAGCAACTTGTGTTGCACTTGTGTTATGGGATTTCCATGGCAACTGTCCGAAGTTACTATAAAGAAGTTATTTCAAATAGGAGAGACGTGCTCTTGTTCTTTACGATAAAATAGTGGGACACGTATCTTGAAGATTAATATTACTGTAACATTAAGGCTATCCTACATCACAAACATTCGATAGATCAGTGTTTGTTAGGGACTTTAAAAAATCTTGATATTTTTTACTCCTAAAGTTAAACTTAAATGAAGTAGACAAATTAAAGGAACAATTTTGTAACAAGTATCATTCGAAACCGAATCCTGCCATGCATGTATATCGTCGTCAATTAAATTTACCATTGTTCCCAAAAGGCAATCCTGAGTGAAAAAGTTCACACAACAATCAATTTCCGTCTTCAAACTCCAATCAGTAACACCAACATGATGACAAGGACATCAATATCAAATCACCATCTCATAAGCTCACTACACTCCCGAAAAAAAACGCAACAAAGCTCTCCGAGTCTCAAACGGTGAGTTAACATCATTATCGGCGACGGACTGAACCCCCGCCCCCCTTCAAGGAGGACGCTAGGGGGGCGGGTGGCAGGGGGACTAAGGGGGGCGACACACGTCGCTCAAACGTCGCCAACAGACGGACGTCTTTGTCGACCGTCGCTTTATTTACTCCAGTGTTTGGAGCGACTAGAAGTGACAGGGTGTTTTTTGTGGCGTCTAATTAGGGGTCTTGTGTGAGAAATTAAATGGTTTTGTTTTGTCGCTGGACAGTTGGTTGATGTAATTTCCAGAGAAAGAGGCGTTTTGGGTGTTGATAAGTTTTTCAGTTGTCAAATTCAGAACTTCAACGAATATTCTTTTAAGTATAATAAGTAGAACAAATATTTTTATTGAACTAGACCTACGGATATAAATACATGCAGATTTTTTAAAGTAACTTTTGCACGTAGAAATATTTTTGATTCGAAGTTGACATGCCATAGATATTTTTTTATATAAACAAAAACCTGCTAGCTTATGAAAATTTATCAAAAGCTTCAACTTAGGTTTGGACATATACGATTGTCAAAAATGGTCTTAGTCTTCAAGTTTGGCAAGGAATAAAGAAAAAAGAGGGGACTACAGAGATCACAGAGAACTCCAGTTACCCATTTTTAGTGGGTCAGATGTAAGTGCACTGGAGTAATGATAGCTCATTGGCAATAGCTATCTACTGCCATAGCTATTGTATATTGAGTTTGGTTGTCCGCCTGGATAGCTACCACCCACAAATAGAAAATTTCTTGGCAATATCCAAGCATATACAAGTGTGGTCTGGCAGCTGTCCCTGAGAGCAAGTTCCCAATTTGGATAATGCCTGTCAACCATCGACGACCACATTACTACCTACTTACCAACAGGTCAGATAGTCGTCAAAAGTATACTATCAAAGGCTATTTAGTAGTTGTTATTTTTTTTAAAGCTCGTTTCAATACAATAACTCCAGGGCAAAATAAATAGACTTCAAAAACAAATGAAACTTGAGCACAAGGAGCCAGTTCTATTCCATTAACAACTCTACATCCAGTTGATTCAATCAAACTTGACAGCTCAAAGTCGATGTGGGTCGGACTCTGGTACTGATCATCGATTTTTTCCTCCCTTGCTGTTATGAATAACTACAGTTTAATACAATATTTTGTCATTCAAAGTTGTGGTTTAGTTTATGAAAATTAATTAAAAAGATATGAAACTTTGAGTCGTTTTTTGATTACTTTACAATACCAGCTATGTTTTTAAAAAAAGTGTAGTCGTATATTTATATGTATGACTAAAGGAAGATGATCAAGAAGTTCTAATGTAGCAGATATTAGCATCTTCAAATAATTTAATTTTCTGCTACGTTAAATTATAATTTTGCCAAGCACCTGACAGTGTGTTCCAGCAGCAGTTCTTGAGGGCAAGTCAAATTACAGGCACATGAGTGACATGAGAGTCAACAACTGTATGTCTCAAGGTGACGGGTGCAGTGCAGTTTGTCACTTGTGATGAAATGCATCTGATATAGGCAAAGATTACTAATTAATCAGGTGGTACTAGTTCCGTCAGACTCACATAAAAAAAAGTGACTGACTTAATCGCAATGAATATGGCTTCTATCGCGTTCTCTTCACAACAACTGATAGTATGACTCGAGAGAAAAGTAATCTTACTCTACTGTATCAGCCGGATTGTCCACCGCTGTACACAACCCCCAATAAGGGGGGGTATTTGCTATAATCCCCACGCTTGGCAGGCGTCTTGGGGATCGCAGTGTAAGATATCAGTTCCTAAGAAGGCGCTGATGGCCACTTTTCTGTATTTTACCTTTAGTCGCCTCTCACTACCCCCACATGCAGCAATAGGGGGGGAGTGGGGCATTCTATCCCGGCATACGACGGGGTATCTTAATGTACAGCCACATTTTTTCGAGCACAGACAAATAAAAAAAAAAAGCAATAAGTGTCGTTACAACTTTGGTCTTAATTTTTTCCGTCTAGCTCCCTTTCGCAACGCACGATAAGGAACTTCGTTCCAAAAACCATGTTGTTGGTTAATTTATATAAATCTTATTAAATGCGAGATTTTTAATGTCACATATAAGACTTTAGCTTCGCCAAGTCAAATATCACTTCAGGTTATTTTCTTTAATGTCAGCTTTGTACCACTATATTTTATAAATGAACTTTAATAGAAGCTTCGTAAAATGTCAGGCATTTCCATCGAGACCAGTTGGCTATAATAGAAAAACATGATGAAGTTTTATCTCAAAAGCAAATCTGCATGACTGCACTCAATCACAAGACGTACGGAACCCTCTCCTATTTAATTGACGGTCCACTCCATCAAACGAACCTTAAACGCAGCTGCAAACTTAGCAATAACAGTAAAATCAATCAATTTTCAACTTTAAATCAATATGACAAGGGAGAAATAACGGTAGAGAAAATGTTGTTGAATTTTCTCGACATGAACAAAATGCAGTTGGAGATAGGTTGAACTATAACAAACCCTATTGTGATATGCTTTAGGGTCAGGTAGATAGAAAATAAGTCTAGATGTGCAGCTGTCAACATGAAACGTCACGTATGACAATGGAAGTGTCAAAGAGTAGACGCCTCAGTGTCTGCGAGTGTTTGTGAGTTGAAAGAAAATTGTGAAAATATATGTTTAAGATTTCTTTGCATTCTATGAAAATACATTGCCAGGAGAAAAACACACGCCAAGCATGTTAAACACTGAAATGCTTTGAACATTATCTATAAAACCGGCAAAATGCGATGCGGATCTATTTGCGTCATAACAACCCATGATGGATAAATATGTTTGTTCGGATAGTCGGTGTTTTCTATATACTGAAATTTGACATTCCTGATTAGTTAAGTTCTTGAGAGTACTCTTGGTATAACGGAAATAGTCTAAAATTGACAACTTAGTCTCTTATCAATGAGCTCCTTCAAGGATACAGAAATATTTTTAAAATAAAATGAGATAATTATTTTTGTAACTGTGGGTATTAAAACGTGTTTTCATCACGACAGTAATAAATGCTTTGAATTCCGGGGGAAAAAAATAAGTACCTATATGAAGCACTCGTAGCAAAGTTGGCATAGCTGTTCTTAACCAACCAGCAAAGTTAAGTAACGTCCGCCACGGTCGTGAGTTGGATAGATGACCGCTAGTGACATTACTACTGAGCGCTTCCGTGCTTCGGAGGGCACGTAAAGCCGTCGGTCCCGGTTATTGTCTTAGGATGGCAGTCGTTATAGCAAGGTGGTAGGGCATTTTGCGAATGCCCGCCTGGTTAGCTACTACCTTCAAGTAGAAAATCTTACGCCAAGCACCTAACGGTGTGTTCCGGCAGCTGTCCTTGAGAGCCAGTAATTCCAGGTTAGCCTGAACAACATCTTCGATCACACATCACTTACCAAGGTGAGATAGTGGTCAAAGGATAACCTGTCAGAAAAAAAGTTATCAGGATAACCTGTCAGAATAAACGCAGATATATATAGATTCCAACACAGAGATATCAAGTATTATTAGCATAGACATAATACTAAAGTTTCAGCACAGGTTCAACAGGCTATGACAACAATTTGAGGGTATTGCTGGACTCGTCAATGTATTTCAAAACATAAATTTACATGAACTCGTAGTGGACCAAAGTAGTCCAGATCTGGTGACACCAAGCGTTAGAATTTTTTTTCGCAACGCAGTCATAATATATTTTGCTGTTTTATGTCAGATTCTTCAAGTAAGTAATTTCTTCAATGTATAGGTCATCATCATCAGCCGGAAGACGTCCACTGTTGAATAAAGGCCTCCACCATAGAGCGCCACAAAGAACGAATATTAGCCGCTTGTATCCATTGGCTATCCTCGACTTTCATTATGTCGTCAGTCCACCTAGTGGGGAGCCTACCAACTCTACGTCTTCCGGTGTAGTGTGGTGGCCACTCGAGAAACTTTCTTCCCCATCGGATCGTGGTAATCGTATAGGTAATTGGATATTTATTTAACTACTAAGGCAAATATATATATATAGGTACGTATTATGTACAGAGGTGTCAGTATGTGCGATCAGACGCATCACATTACTTACATTGTAACGATGATGTGAAGATGAAAACTGACACATTATAATTGCAGGAAGTTTCGTTGAGTGTCTGAATTGAGCACAAGACTTCTATGTACCTATATTTCAAAGATTAAAGATTTTTTATTTGCGTAACACATGGTATAAAGTTTTTATTATAATATCAAAGTGCTCATGTTTTGCTAGTATTAAAGTAGCATGCAAATGAATACTAAGTATATTGTTATATTAATAAATTATTTAAGAAACTCTTTTACATCATAAATGTTTTTATCCTGCAACCATATATACATATTCTTTTTAAATTGTGTTATATTTAGATCTTTAAATTCATTTGGTAACTTATTAAATATCTTAACACTTATATAAATCCTGCAACTACGTTCACGTGGAAATAAAATTACGCTCTCTCGTATTTTTTTTTTATGTTTTTGTGACGGAACAAACTCGAGGCCCACTTGATGTTAAACGGACTTACCTCTGCCTATAACAAATGTATTTCGTCACAAGTCACGAATTGCACTGCGCCCGTCGCCTTGAGACATAGTTGTTGAGTCTCATGTGCTTGTAACTTCACTGGCGCTCATGGACTGCTGCCGGAACACACTGTTAGGTGCTTGGCAACAGATTTTCTACTTGAGGTCGCTAGCCAGGCGGGCATTCGCAAAATGTCCTTCCACCATGCGGTGAAGCTCAAGACCGCGGCGGGATTCAAACCATGGACGGCACGGCAGTCCATCGCCAATGCCACTGAGCCATCACTGCTTCAAAATACATGCATCTTAATGTTAAGATCGATCATAAGATGCAGTTTTGACTTCTAATGTATGGAACATCTGTTATAACTTATAAGTTAAAAACTGCATCTTAAGTACGATCTCACCTTTGAGATGATGTATTTTTTAATAGAAGTCTTAGGAACTACTCCATGAATCGTGTTAAAAATAATCTTATGTCATACGTGGCAAACAAGAAGATGGGCCGCTTGATGATAAGCGATCAACGTCGCCTATGGATATAGAAAACAATACGCCAAATGAGCAGCATGGCACCACTTATGTCAAGGTGTATGGGGTGTTGGTGCACATTGGAATCACATCAAGGCTCCTTACTATCTGATTACACGAAAGATAGTAAATGAGAGGACACCCAGAGAGAGTTAGATAGATAGACAGAAACACTTTATTGAAACACCTTCAATATAAAAATAGTTAAAACAGAAACACAATTCAACACAAGGTAACAATTGGCGGTCTTACAGCTGAAAGCGATTTAGTTAGTAGTCGGCCTTAACACCAAGCTAGTATATTAGCTAGTACGTTACAGAATACACATTGTACCGACTCCGTATGAGGAGGATAAGGGTAGAAAGACAATGATATTTGTTATTCCTTACTTGTTTAAGCTGCCGATAGACAAGCCTTTGACTATAATCGCACCTGATGATACCAGTAAGTTGTAAGTTTGAAGCGCTCGTAGCGAAGTTTACTTAGCTGTTCTTAACCGATCAGCAAAGTTAAGCAACGTCGCGCGCGGTCATGAGTTGGATGGGTGACCGCTAGTGACATTACTACTGAGCGTTTCCGTGCTTCGGAGGGCACGTTAAGCCGTCGGTCCCGGTTGTTGTCTTAGGATGACAGTCGTTATAGCATGGTGGTAGGGCACTTTGCGAATGCCCGCCTGGCTAGCTACCGACAGATTTTCTACTTGAGGGTTCAAGTAGAAAATCTGTCGCCAAGCACCTAACGGTGTGTTCCGGCAGCTGTCCTTGAGAGCCAGTACTTCTAGGTTAGCCTGAATAACATCTTCGGCCACATCATCACTTACCATCAGGTGAGATAGTGGTCAAAGGCTAACCTATCATCCATAAAAAAGTCATGATCACGATATCCTCGAAGGTTATGGGAAAACGTTGGAAGAAACTTGGTGCCAGATTTTCTACTTTAGGGTGGGCTTTCGAAAACTGTACCACTGTTATGAAAACTACTTTAACCTACTATTTTCTACTAACTTTACTAAATACAACCTACTAGTTCCGTTTTCTATCAATCTAATGTTTTTCACGTGCTATGCGAATAAACTTGGAAAATCACAAGAGGATCGTTTTCTTTTGTTGTAATTTTATAATACTTTTTCGTTTCTCTATACGCTAACATAGCAATATGAAATGCATCAAATGATAAAGTGAGTGCTTCGCGCCCGACGAAAATAGTAAACGATGTATGACAAATAGCTACCAGATGTCGCCTCGGTGGTGGTGGGGGTCCCGGTTTTTGTCAACGAGTCTCATCTTTGAACTGCTATGGACACAATATTTAGCAGTACCTCAGGACAAAAAAAAACCCTGTGGGGATCCGGGTTAGATTTGCTCCTCCCCATATCATCCCGTGGGTGTCTTAAGAGGCAACTAAGGAAAAAATACTGGAAGATAGGCAACAGCGCCTTCTGAAGAACTGCCAACTTACACTGCGATCCCCAAGCCGCCTGCCAAGCGTGGGGATTATGGCAAATACCCCCTACATAGGGGAGGCTGTATTCAGCAGTGGACGATCCGGCTGAAACATTAAAAACTTGTCTACCTGTTGGGGTGCCGCAACGACCTGTTTGATGTAAAGCTACTGCCCCTTCCCAAAACTTATTATGAATTTTTTCCGATATTAGTCGGTGGATTCTTGGCTATATAAGTTACAGCTCTGCAAAGACGCAGATGCCTTGTTTTCGCTGCGAAATTTATCCTAATGTTAATGGTTCTTATGTGATAAGTGGGGGTGTAATTTTAAAGCAGTAGTAAATATGATGAGGTAATGTTTTTCTTTTCTTTTAATTTCACAGCTCAAACGTCGTATTGGCTTAGCGGTTAAAGCATACTCCAGTCATAGCAGTGGTGGATGGCGCAGGTTCGAATCCCGCACATGACTATAACTTTTCCTCTATTTGTAATTTGCTTCTAGGTTAGCCTGAACAACATCTTCGACCACATCATCATTTACCATCAGGTGAGATAGTGGTCAAAGGCTAACCTATCAAGCAAAAAAAAAAAAAAAAAAAAAAATTACAATGTTCAAGTATAAATTATTCTTGTGCAAGTAAATTTTAACGACACCAACTCATTTATACGATCGAGAAATAATTTACCTCTTGGTATTTACGTATAAGTAATTGTAAGCTGTAAAACTTTCACAGTAGTAGACAGCAACAGTAAAAAGTCATCAGTCACCTGCCAAGGTCTCGCCACTGCGAAGTACACGTGACAGGTCAAGGGTTTCCCCCACGAGCGTCTCCCTAGCGTCTACCACCCGGTTTCACCGCCAGCCGCAGATAGTATACATTTTAAACATCAGAATAACCGCGTTTCTTGTTCATTTATTTTGGAATTATTTAAAATTCAGTAATGGGTATATACATTTATGGTTACAAACTAAAAATACGACTACATATGTTAACAGCTCCTGCCAGCCAGCACGAAAATCCAACACACTATTGTTTTAAATAATACTGTGTATAATAATCGATCCAACTAAAATACGCGACTATTACTAAACTAAAATTCTTTAATTTAACAAGTATAAATTAATTAAAAAAGTAAATAACCCGACTGCAAATTATTAATATTCGTTAAACGTTTTATCGTTCCATTTAAATAAAAAAATGCCAATTATATAATTTTATAGAATTCCCATTCAATGAGATTGGATGAAAAAAAAATATCTCACAATATGGGGTCTGAACTCCGAGTGTTTGTGTTTTTTTTATGTACCTAGTACTTGCTCTATCAAGAAGAATATGAAAATATCTCTTACATTAAAATTGGTTAAGCCACTTAGTAGTTACAGTGGAATAAAGAAAGTCACAAGCATACATGCACCCTAAAAACATATCTCTCTTTTTTTGGGCAGTCGGGTAAAAAGGGAACGTATAGTTTTATTGCAGGTCCATGGTTCGAATCCCGCCGAGGGCTTGAGCTTCATCGCATGGTGGAAGGGTATTTTGCGAATGCCCGCCTGGCTAGCGACCACCCTCAAGTAGAAAATCTGTCGCCAAGCACCTAACAGTGTGTTCCGGCAGCAGTCCTTGAGGGCATGTGAAATTACAGGCACATGAGACCAAACAACTATGTCTCAAGGTGACGGGTGCAGTGCAATTCGTGACTTGTGACGAAATGCATCTGTTATAGGTAAAGGTTAGTTGCTTAACGTTAGGTGGGCCTCGAGCTTAACATATAAAAAAAGGTTAAAGATTTACCTTTTAATTGACATGGGTTTGAAAAAAAATAACTATTTTATTTTGATCAATCAGAGCAAATTTTAAAGTTGCCCATGTGACTAATTTAATGATTTTGACCGTTTATTTTTGACATTATATATATATATATATATATATATAGATGAGTTTCAAATAGTAACGATTCATGTACCTTCTATACTGCTGCAATTTATTCTTTGTCTAATTTTATACTAAAACCTTCTGGAAAACTACAACTCAGAATAAAGCCCTCTACTCATAATTCTTTCGTCTGACGGTAACTTTTAAAGCCATTAAAGTAATTTTAGCTTTACATTTTCCTTGGCTTGATGTTGTTTGGAACCTTGCAATAAACGTCTCTGGCCATCCATCAGCCGTCAAGGTGGCAGGCGACAGGTCAAGGGCCCCTGTCCCCCCCGCCCGTTTCCCCCCACCTTCCAAGGAGGGGCAACTTGATTGATTCCACATTGACGTCTACACGTATTTGACGAGTGTATACAACGAAACAGTTTTGATAGTTGCAGTTTTTTCAAAGTCATCTCAGTATAAAACAATACGCTGATAATATTGCCATATCTACAACAAACTATGAGAGGCATAGTTAATTTTTTCTTAATAATATGTAAGTTGCAAACTTACGGGCTCTTGTTTTGTGGGTTGAGTGATAATTTTCTTAGAAAAGAGGGTAGGCTTGAAAAACAAAGATTGAGCTCAATCTATAAGGATGTAAAAAACAATAACTTATTAGGAACTGGCTAGGCCACGAATTATATTAACCGGAAAGATTCCGACCAATTTCGGACTGTTTTAAAGTCTGTGGGGTCGTAATCTTTCCGGTACACACAACGCGGACCCTAGCCGGTTCCTAATAAGTAAATATGGAATAAACTCGTGATAGTCTAAATAATGTTTAAAAATATAAATAGTTTTAAAGTTGGGTCTCTGTCTTCTTAGTAACGTGAAGCATGGCACTATATCATTATTTATCATTAAAATAAAGATTAATCAAATTTTATTACTACTACTGGCTTGCATCTCCGACTTCACTCGCATGTTATTAGAGGTGTGGCAACAAAGTTTTCATATAAGCATAATATTATTTTGATTGCTTTTTATCAGATGTAAGTACTTCATCTTTTTTGATTTTGTGATTGTCTTCTATCAATGTCACTCAAGTTATTTAGAATAGTTAGAGAAATACTTGCTCATTTTAATGAACCATGAAAAAACAAGATTCAACCTCTTCTATAAATCAACGCGCTCAGAAAAAAACTACAAAGTATCTGTACTGTATCAGCTGCTCTGAATCCACTCTAATCCACTGCTGAACACGTCCTTCTCCAATTCTCAGAAACAAACACAAACAAACCAAGGCAAACCTGGGGGGAGGTTGCCATAATCCCCACACTTGGCAGGCGTCCCGGGGATTGCACTGTGAGATATCAGTTCCTCAGAAAATGCTGCTCCTGGTGTGTTACGATTTTTTTTAAGTTACATTCTAGCCCGGCATCCCACGGCCCAAATTTGTCTGGGCCCCGTCTGCCCTACTAGTACGAGTAGAATATGTTAATTTCCAAATTTGGGACAAAACTTTACAAGGCATCAAATTAGAAATAATTTTCATTGTCTTTTAGAACTAAGCCCAGTCTTCAAATATCAAGACCGGCTCATCCCGCCACTGCTGGTGAAATATTAATTCTCATCATACCACGGGTGATTGACGGGTGTCTACGCGGGATATATCCGTCACGGGCGAGGTATACAGCCCCTCAACACCACCCGAAGATTGCCCCCTGGGTGACGTATAAACTAAGTCAGTAACTCAACAGAGACAGAGGTGTGTTTTTCTCAAGAGACGGGTGACCTTGACTTCCCCACGTAGGTTAAAAATATAAAGCATTATTGTAGTTTTGTGTTGGTTGTTCAAATATGAAAATTCTTAAATCAATATGATTTGCATCGCATCACCAGGGAAATAGGTCATTACTAAATAGCTTGACATAAATATTTAACCCAAAAAGAGATAAAGGACCTTTTTCTCGAGCGACCGCGATCGAAGTAATATATTTTACTTCGATCGCGATCGAGAAAAAGGTCCTTTATCTCTTTTTGGGTTAAATATTTATGTCAAGCTATTTAGTAATATACATTACATTAAAGGAGTCATCATCATAACTATGAACTGCTAGCATTTATTTATTCTACCGTGCGCTAGAAATCCATGGTTGTAATGAGAATGCTCGCCTTGTTAGCTACCAACCCCTAAAACAATATTTGTTACTAAGCACTAGACAGACAACTGCCTTTGCGAATTAAAACATTCTTGACCTCATTATCTCTTTTCGTAACAGGTGCCACATTGGCATTAAAGAACTAGAAAGTGAAAAACTACTCGGTGTAGAAACCTAAACCTGTAGTTACTACATACAGCAGAGCACCTAACCTTCTTCCTATTTACCTTTTATTTTTATATAAATAAATCATCAATTTTAATGTTTACAAATTAAACTATCCACCTGAAACAATAAACACGAAAAGAGAAAGACTTTTGAACCAAGGATAGCCGAGCAATAACAGCTATGGACTGCCGCGCCGCAGGTCCATGGTTCGATTCCCAGGGCCGGCTTTAGCTTCTCCACATGGTGTAAGGGCATTTTGCGAATGCTAGATTTTCTACTTGATGGTGGTAACACCCTCAAGTAGAAAATCTGTCGCCAACCACTTAACAGTGAGTTCTAGCTTCCATCCCTGAGAGCCAGTAGCCAACTGTTTACCGCAGGTTGATGAAGTGCAGTTCATCTCTTATGGCGAAATGTATCTGTTAAAGGTCGAGATTACCATTATATATCAGGTGGGCCACGTGTTCTGTCATAAGATCATAAAAAACATAACAAAGAAAAGCACGGATTTCACCATCAATCCGAACGATCAAGATAAACGGAGTCCAAATTTTTTTTTATTCCTGTTAGGCGTGCCTTTGACCACTATCTCACCTGACGGTAAGTGATGATGTGGTCGAAGATGTTGTTCAGGCTAACCTTGAAGTACTGGCTCTCAAGGACAGGTGCATCGTGCCTGAATCTCGTGTGTCTCATGAACTGCTGCCGAAACACACTATTAGGTGCTTGGCGACAGATTTTCAACTTGAGGGTGGTAGCTAGCCAGGCGAGCACTCGCAAAATGCCCTCCCACCATGCGGTGAAGCTCAAACTTCGGTGGAGATCGAACCATTGACCTGCGGTACCGCAGTCCATAGCTATAACCACTCGGCCATCTTTGCTACTAAAAAAGCTGCATTAACATTCCGAATGATTATGGTAACGAATATTGCGCATGGAGTACCTTGTCAGCCTAATTAACTTTTGACATGTTTTTTAGTTGTTGGTAATTAATAATGTAGTCGAAAATATTATTGCAGGCTAAACTTCACAAACGGTATCAGACATTAGTGTCTTATACTGTTCGTGAGGTTTAGTTACCACCGAGCTATCAACGCTCAATACGAGTTACTGTTTATAATTTGTAATGTGTCTGGGCCCCCGTCTGCCCCACGAGTAGAATATCTCAATCTTTAGCTCGATGTATTGATTGATAGATTGATTCCAAGGTTTTGAACGTCTTATTTTGAATTCGCGTCTGTTGGGGCAACATTGGGATGGAAACTTTCTAAGCTGTAATACAAGTTAGGCACTAAGAGAAATGATTATTAAAAGTATAGCAGATCCTTGTGAAACAATCCTTTTTTTTTATTAAACTAAGTTTGTCTACGAGTTCACCTTTATGAAATGTGGTAAACTCGGAAACCACTGAGTAAATAAGTTTCTTTTTTATACATGTAGCCAATATCTTTTGACCACTTTCTCACCGGATGACAAGCGATGATGAGTTCGCAGATTATGTCCAAGCTAATGCTATGAAATAAGGGATAGAAAGTTATAAATTTTATACTGCCAATAATAATAATACTAGAGGCACAGCATTAAAGAATTTAAGATAAATTAATATACACAGAAAAACACAAACCATTATGATTTAAGATGGTTATAAAGATTCATGACGGTGTTGAAGCGGAGAACATTCTAGAAATATGAAACGTTTTATATTAGCAATCGTATGAACAAGTCGAGCTGCACGTCTCGTAACGATGTCAAGTGCATTCACTCAATCAATATCAACCAGTGCATTAACAACGTCACAGACTAGAACTTATATTGTTTTACAGAAGGTACAAGCGCTAAAGGCAGCCTTAACGGTTTTTTTTTTATTTTATTTTATTGTGACTTATAAACGCTTTTCCCTCATGATGAGGTTAGTCCTTAAGTGAACTAACCTCAGCCTACAGCAGATTGCATTTCGTCATAAGTGACAAATTGCACTGCGCTTGTCACACTGAGACATATAGTTGTTAAGTCTCATGTGCTTGTACTTTTACTGGCTCTCAAGGACTGCTTCCTGAACACACTATTAGACGATTGCAAGCATTCGCAAAATGCCCTTCTATCATGCGGTGAAGCTCAAGCCGGCGGCGGGGATCGAGCCTTGGACCAGCGGATCGGCAGTCACTAGCTAATACTGCTGGGTCATAATTGCTACAAAACGATTACGACGAAAAAACTTTCTTCAAAGGGGTTAAGGAACATAAAAATAGAAGCGTAGAGTACCGACTATTACACAAATCGGTATAGTAGCTTTATTACCTTGGTAAGAGAGGTAAGAGTAGATTCGCTAGCACCAGGGAAAAATTAAATGCTGCTGCACGCCGACAAAAGATGGGCAGCAGCGCTTTCTGGGGGACTAATATCTCACACTGCGATCCCCAAGACGCCTGCCAGGCATGGGAATTGTGACCAACCCCCCTTGAATGGGCTGTGTTCAGCAGCGGACAATCCGGCTTATACAGAACAGTATGTTAACTGTATTTTTAAGTAGTTTTACTAATGAGTATTCTATTTGAAGCGCTCGTAGCAAAACTTGCTCTGTTTTTCTCATCCGATCAATTAGATTAAGCAACGTGTACTACGGTCATTACTTGGATAGGTGACCGCTAGTGGCATTTACTACTGAGCGTTCTCTTGCTTTGGAGAATACGTTAAGTTGTCGGTCACAGTTGTTGTCTTAGAATAGCAGACGTTATAGAACGTTAGCAGGGCATTTTGCGAGTGCCAGCCTGGCTTGCTACCACTCTCCAGTAGAAAATCTGTAACGAAGCACCTTGACGATGACTTGCCTTTTGTACTTACAAAATCTAGAAAAAAACAGCAAAACTGAAAAGCCCCGTTGTCAAAATTGGTAGAAAACACGGTAGAGCATATCAGACTAGCCTGGCAGGACCCATGGTGTGTTAAGCCATACATCAGATAGCACCATCAGTAGTTGCTTCTTACAGCTTTTTAATGCTGAGCTCGTTATAAAATATATCATGCTGATGACGATTTGGAAGCTACATCATTTAACACAAGAAAGTTTCTTCCATAGCACGTACTTAAACATAAATATTAGTTTCTTTTTTGACGGATGACTAACCAGAGGTAGCACTTACTACTTAATCAATAACCTGTTCGCTTCTGGACTTAGTCATTCAAATAATCCCTAAAAAACAAAACCGGCCAAGTATTACAAAACTGACGGACAAGCGTGCAATTAAAAATAACTTTATGTCAATTAAAGCCAAAATCTGTCAATCAGTCTGATACAGACAGAAGGACTGACAGTTCCAGATTTATCATATTGCCTGTCAATCACGGGTCACAATTATTTTAATTATTGAATATAAAGATTAAGTTCACCTTTGGATGCCTAAAAAGGCTTGTGTGAGTGACAGTGAGGCTTACCTGAAAAAGAAATATAAAATCAGTGCTTGACACATTTAAAATATAATACAGGTTGATTTAAAGATGACTGGATTTGTGTTAGCTCTTATTAGTTCTGTACTGTACTGTATCAGCTGGATGGTCGACTGTTGAACACAGGCTCCCCATTATATAGGGTGTGCCTTAATATCAGTTCCTCAGAAAGCGCTGCTCCCACCTTCTGGTGTGTGTTAACCTTAGTCACCTCTTAAGACACCCACGGGTAGAGACGGGGGGACTAATATTCCAGTCCTACACCACACGGGTAATTTATTATATCTACTGATGCAATTATTTACTTTTGGTATCGTTTATAGATTTTACTTTTAGATTATGAATGAATTCCTATTGGTGAGCTTGTTCGTGACAAGATCATTTTAGGTATGTTATTAAACTAAATATAAAATTTGTTAAAAAACATTTACAATAAGTTCAGTTCACAAAGCACTTGATTCGAATCTATAGAAAAATTAAAACAGTTGAAAATCTACCAGTTATCCATAAAAACCCAACTATTCCCACCGCCCGCCGCCGCGCGCCGCCCCGACCGACTCAAGTTATAGTCACTTGCACCGCTTCGTTTTAGCCTTAACAAAATAGCCTATGTGCCATCTCCCTCACACGTGTGCCAAAAACCCACCCTATACATAGAACAATGCGGGTATACTAAAATTTTATTCGCAGCACACGTGGGTACAGACTCAGCCTGTATAATGCAAACGTACGTTAACTAAAAAGAAAGATAAGTGCATATTTATACTATCCGAACGCGATATTTCGCTGCGACCGTCACTGTAAAGTGTTCGATTACAATTTAATGTCGAGATGGCGCTAGGGTGCGCGAAATTTTAAATCTAAACTGGCTTTTTGAACGCACACGACTTCCAACCTTGTTTCGCGTAGCCAAATACTTAATTTTGAATACACATGTCTTTGACTTGTGCTCTTTTGAAGTATGCAGCGAGGTGGTGAGGAGGTCGTTCTATGCAGCATCCACGTCTAGGAGTCGTTGAATGTGGCAAGGCGGTAGTACGATATTTTTTTTAATATAGGAACTGCAACAAAACTTTATTGTTTATTGACTGTTGTCTCATTAGGTCTGGTAAGAATTCATATGAATATAAGTTTACTGGTTTGAAAACTTGCTTGCATAATGTTATCGGTTGTGTAATTTTGTAACTCATTTTCGGACTTAGCAAGTGTCATTTATAAACTACCTTTTAGGCTTCTAGTCTGTAAGTTTAGCCCCACGCTTTGCAGGCAGCTTGGAAACGCAGTATTTGATGGCAGTTCAAAAATCCTAATGAGCGCTAACTCATTAAATAGAGTGTCGAAAATCATTATGTGGTATCCCATGCATGCAATTTCAACTAATTAAACTATATTTTTAATAGGTAAATACAAATCATTATATCAACTAGACTCAGTTTTTTTTTTAGTTTTAGTAGCCCACTAAAGGCAATGCTTAGGAGGTATGTTGGAGAAAGTACCCCAAGAATTATATTTGGGTTTAGATATAGGCTCCAGAACTCTGCTAAGGAAAAATCCTTTGATCTTGACCAAGTTTTGTTTCTGTCCCTAATAATTACTGCAACAAATTCAAAAATATATCGTACAGCACTTATATAATTGTACAACAATGAACAGTAGGTACTTTCAACTTATAAATAAACTTTAATGTCACATTAGACGTTTTTATATTTATGTCAAAAACAGGAAAATTTGTTGACCAACCTTGATTAAGTTCAAATGTTAAATCAAATAAGAGCTGATAAAATCCACCTCAGCCAGACAGCAAATAAAATTATAAATAAACAAAATGACAACTGTCGCTCTAACATGACATACTATGGAAAAAACAAAACGCTAAATGACATTAAGGTCATTTTGGTAACAAATCCTATCGAAAATTTCGTTGGCAATTCGTCTCGTTTTTATAATACTTTTTATGCAATTACGATTCTTAAACTCAAATTGCCATAAATCATAATAAATCAAGCTTTCTAAGTCATAACAAGTTTTGAAGCTTGTATTTGAATAAATCAAATTAGCAGAAAGAGACATTTTTGTAGATAATAAAACCATGATGTTTGACCGTCGGCGCCAAAAGGCCAAAGTGACAAGCAGTGAGTCGGATTGGCAATAAAAATAAACGGTTCTTGGTAGATAAGCTGTAAAATTTTGTAGGAGGTAGGTTTTACGCCATCATTGTTAGTATTTAATACGAAAGTATTAAGAATATGCATTTTAGTGTCGTTAACAAACTTTTTTATTGACTTATACTAAATTTAAGTAAATTTTTATAACTTACTGATTAGCACTTTCTTACTGGTTGGTGCCATGAGTGATAAAAACAAATGTTTTTAAAATATATAAGAAATCATCAGGAATATTAGATGGAATTGTCACTAAGTACAATTTAATATTTTTAAAGTTTTTCCAAAATATTAATTTAATTTACAAATTATTAGTTATTTTTTTCTGTTCGAAATAGAACACGCCTCACACCGGATGCCTAAACCACTCGGCGAAACATACTCTTTTGAGACGAAACTTTGTGCTCCAATCGTACTTTAAGTGTCTTAGGGGAGGGTGCGCCATCAACCAGAATACTAGACGCCATCTGATCGAAA
Organism: Plagodis pulveraria; assembly: GCA_963890685.1. Lineage (NCBI taxonomy): Eukaryota > Metazoa > Arthropoda > Insecta > Lepidoptera > Geometridae > Plagodis > Plagodis pulveraria. Next base: position 33,443,375 of record OY982957.1, read on the forward strand.
GAAGTGTTTTCCTTCATTGACTAAAAATAAATGTTTAAAATCGGCCAAATAAGCAACGGACGTGCGGGCGGTGGACGACATTAAACAGAATTGAACAAAAACCATACGATTTTTAGTAATAAGATTTAATATGTATAATAAATAAATATAATATAGTACGGAACCCTTCGTGAGTAAGTCTGACTCCTACATGGATAGATTTAATATTTAATTACTACGCTTTATTTCTATTCTCTATGAAAACGATTATAATGTACCTTAAAACAAATAAAAAAATACAATATCTAATTTATGAAAGACATATAGTATTCATCATTTAATTATTGACCTTTATTCGTATCTTTGTGTAATTTATTGTTGCACTTAAACTTACATCCATTAATACAAGGATGTCTGTTGCGATTCAACTTAGTGACGACGAATGATTCACATCCAACAAAATAATACAGATTTCGCAACAATTATCTCAAACTGCTGTTAAACAATCAAATCTTTTCCGTAGATTTTAAATACGATATTTAAAGGCACGACTGAGGAACAAAATCTGAATAAACATCATTTAGGATCATCGTTTTTGTTTCATAATAGACACAGCCGTAAGTCATTAAGATCAGGTTGAATACATATTTTCTAGAAAAGCATGGTCCACCGATGACTGCGTCTTCCTCCAGGTAAGAAAAACTAGTAAGGCTCAATTTCACTAATCATGGGTTTTATTAATATGTTGATAACTTTTTACTATAAGCCATTAAAATGGGATAGCCTTTAATCACCAAATATTTTGAATAATCCTGCACTGTTTAATATTTACCCTGGTATTGGTTTTTAAGTAATGTGACGTCAGACCGACAGCTGTTGCAAAGGAATAAATTGAATCCAAGATTCTATACCATTGTATTTGACGGTATAGCTCCATAAACTTAAAATAATCATGGCCACTTTGCTACAATAATAAATTTATACATACGAATTTAGTGTTCACAGTTACTATCACATGTTTTTTTTCTAATCTAACAATTTTAAAATCTGCTCCTTAGTTTGTCGTTCTATGATAAACACGGTGTATCACGTTTTATTGGTTTATATTATTAAGTTATTAGGGTATTAATTTAACCTTGAATTGGTATAATTGGGCCTTAGTATAATGCACTACTAGGTGGCCATGAATGCTATTTCATGTATGGCCATGGTAATAACTGGAATACATAAAATAAATTGAATACATATCATTTGTAGCAATTATTATACCACTTACTGGTAATTGCCAGAGGGAAGCTAGTCTTAAGTAGAAAACTTTTCATCAAGCATCTATCGTATGTTCCAGCAGCTGACATTGTGAACAAGTAATTTTAGTGTAACCTGAAGCACATTTTGGATCACTTAACATAGTAGTTATGGGCTAACATATTACCTAAAATATGTAATTTATTTAATATATATTTAGCCCATGCAATAAATATGACACCAGACAAATTTATCACAAACAAAAATACATAAATAGGTCAAATACCATAACATCGCCAGACGGATCGAATCCATCACGATATGCCGTTTTGCTTCTTTAGTAGACTTACGGCCTTATAATCTGGTCATAAAGTCTGATGTTAATGTTCGCCTACATACTGTTTGGTTCTCGTAAACATGTCTCCTTGGTGACGAATCATCAACGACTTGCTTTTGAATTGGCATTTGGAGTTTAGGAGGCGATAAGGCGTTTTGACTAAGGTGTATTGGCAAGTAATACATTGAAATATGTTACAGGCGCAGTGTAATTATATTTGACTGTATTACTTGTAATAACTATTGTATTTTTTATTTGAATTTTAGCTTTTTTTTTGGTGCAATCTGCCATTGTTATTTCTATTTTGTTACAACCTCAACTAGCATATTACTACAGTGCCAAAGATAAAGCCTTAGTCACATTTATATACTAACAGGCAATGGAAGCTAAGCTGTTACTAGTTCTCTGTCCATCGTTCTGAAACTGTTCGTGAAAAGTTCGGCGAGCTACCTATTACGGTTCTCAAATCCTTTTAAATGTTGGATAGCGAAAACTTAGTTATTACCAAGTCTCTGTCCATCCATCCTGTTTTCTAGTACGGAACCCTCAAAATACAATATATATTCCTGTCATACAAGACGGCTTGTATATGTTATAAAATTCTACCAGTTCTGCTGATAATTTAATATACCGAGGTTCACATTCATACTATTTCTGACCTATCTTTGAAAGTAAGAGAGGTAAATTAAAATAATGTTGGGATGCAGTTTTAGCTTTCTCGAAACCACCTTAGCAGGATTGTAGGCGACTCTCACACTATGACCGCGTTCACACATCAACGTCTTTTATATTGTATCTTTAAATTAAAACCTGCGTCGGTTGACGCGTCGCGACATATTTTTTATTGACATAATATATTAGTCACATTTCTCGTGTCGGATCCGTTGAGTGATGATTATTATTTGTGTTTCGAAATACATTAAAATGCTTGCGCAGTTTTGAGTGGGGTTTTATTTCTGTTTATTTGTTTTTAGTTTGTAATAGCCGGGGAATAGATCGTAAAACTATTCTAGAATAAGCGGTGGCGATGCATATGATTAATTTTAATTTGTCGTTGCTAGTAAATAGCCATTAGGCACGTAGTTTTAATGGCTTTATTTCTCAGCATGTAAATTAAATTCTAAGTACATTCAATTTATTTGCATAAACTCACTGACACACTTAATTGTACAGTTTCTGGCCCAAGAATATCAGGACTTTTTGTTAACCTCCTGCTGGATGTCGTTAAAGCGATTTAGAGAAAGAAATTCGTACGGAGAAGTATGGTTTTGCTGCATAATGGGCATTCAACAGAGCTTTCTATAATCTAAACGCCCTGAAAACCCAAAACAATCAAGGTTTAAAAATTACAACTTTCCAAACGCCCGGCTCCGATGGTTTCAGTCGGTAAAAGTTTTTTTACGATTTTTTTTATTGTTATGCAATGAGGAGAAGGACGAGTTAACCGCCTTAGAGTAAGCGGTCACGCCTGCCTTTAATTATGCAGTGTCACCATCCTGGTTCTGCTTGACACTGCATTGCGCTCGTAACTCCGAGACTTTAGTCATAGAGTTGTCTCAATGTCTTGTCCATCCACTAATTTCACTTGCTGCAGTGCCCTTCACGCCGAAAGACAGTAGTGTTTAAACACTCTGATTCGAGGTTAGAGGTTAGAGTATCTGACTCTGCGGTGGTACCGAACAAGACGGACTCGTGCTGGAGTCAAATGAAATAAAAGTGAAATGCATTATAAAATTTGTTTATCGCTTTAGCAAACATTATTTCACTTAAATATATCAGAGTAGCAGTGTATATTTTTACATATACATTGAAAACATCGGTACCCAAACTAGGTGAAAGTGACTTATCACCTGTTAGGTGGAGGGTTGGCATCATCATCAGCCACAACAAAAGTGGCCAAATTTAAATTAATTATAAAAACGAAATCAATACCTTATGTAAAAATATATTATTTGTGTACAAAAACGCTACCAACGATTTACCATACTAAGGAGACTAAGAAGAAAGCATTTAGGCAATGTTATCATGGTCATTGCTAGCTAACAGGCAGTCCAAATGTTCCAGCCCACTACCAGTTGGCAGCGTGCCCAGCATGCCGGCAGCATTGCCCTGTTAGATTGCAGTGCCTTTGCTAAGCCTAATAATTACCATCGTTTTGATCAACCGTCGCATCTTTTCCTTATGTTATTAGCAAAAACAATAGTTAACTTTTGATAGGTATGCCCGTTATGGGCTGGAATATCACCTCTAAGTTATCGATCACTATTCTGCACTGTACTGTATCAGTCGGATTGTCCTCTGATGAATACAGCCTCCCCCAGCCTCCCCCATCGAGGGGGGGGGGGGATTGCCATATAATTTCTACGCTTGGCAGGTGTATTGGGGATCGTAATACAGGTGTTCTTTGAAGGTGCTCCTGCCCACTTTTCTATTATTTACTATACCAATCTTACAAGAGGTTGGATAAGAGTGAGGAAATGAATATAAGTAAGTACTATAGTATATAAGTTACTGACACTCTTATAAAAAATCAATTATTTTTCGGCAGCTGTCTTTGAGAAGTTTCAATTACAAACTTAGCATGCATTCGACCACATCATCACTAGCTTTCATCAGGTAAGATAGTGGTCAAAGGTTAGCCTATCAGCAGTTAAAGAGGTGCATATACATATACTTCCTTACACATAATATTACAATAAATTATAGTCTTAAGCGGGTTCTAAACTAGAATGTTTTCTCATCATTATAGCATGCATTACTATGGGTTGTTTAACCACATTTAACATACGTACTGTAAGGTCATAAGAAGGTGTATGTAGTTTGTATAAATATTTTTTATACCTGATATGCTCGCCTTTAAACACTATCTCACCCGTTGGTAAGTGATGATGTGGTCGAGAACCTGGAATAACTGGCTCTCAAAGACAGCTGCCGGACCACACGGTGCTTGGCGACAGATTATCTACTTGAGGGAGGTAGCCAGCCAGAAGGAAATTCACTTATCCGCTTCGGAAACCACATTAATCCTTCGTCAGTTCCGGTTGTTCTCTTAGGATGACAATTTGTATTGCATGGTGGGCATTTTGCCGTCGCATGTCTAATGTCCACCTGGCTACCACATCGAATCAGAAAATTTGTCGCCGAGCACCTGAAGGTATGTTCCGGCAGTTTGAGAGCCAATATTTCTACGTTAGCCTGAAGAACTATCACATCATACAAAGTCAGGCCAGAAGTAAACAAATACTGTCGTAAGCAGTACATATATGAAAATTTTAATGCCAGTAAAATTAATTGACATATTTGAGTCTAGTTACACCTGTAGTAAAGAGACAGACCATAAGATAAAGGGCTATGTCGTCATTTTTATTTTGGTCAGTCGTACAGCACTCGAAACTTGGTAGCGTAGGCGTGTGACCGCGAACGAATCATCATCGTAATTATTTACGATCATAAACTCATACGACGATGTAATAAAACAAGAAAAATAATGCGTTACTTCAATATTTCAAGAGATTTGCTCGTGGGCGGGGGCTAACAATATATAAAATTGATGTACGAACGCCGGATTCTAATATGACAATATATAATTTTGCAACGTTTCTAATGATACTGTTGAAAGACACAATATTGTTACTCGGTATTTTTGAAGAGAAAATTCTAGATTTTCGACCGTTTATCATCTTTATTGTTTGAACCACTTGTTATGTTAATTGACGTTTTCCTGAACATGTTTTGTAATTTTTTATGCTACATTTCGTACGAAATGAATCTTAAACTATGTTTATTTTGAGAATTGAATACCGGAAATTTCAGTATTTCTGATGTTCTTACGAACATATGAATTTGACTGATAAGCAAATACATAAAAGAAGCATATAATACCTGTGGTCATTCTGCGAAGGGTTAGGCTGGGGTAACGTCTTGAGGGGCGAGCCTTTTTGCCATTACCAGGCAGAATTTCAGAGTCCAGAGAGCTACTGAAAATGTATATGTTAGAAAACCCAATAGTGTTCTTTCCCGGTATTGAACCTAGGACCGTGGGATCCTACCAGTGTTTTTCGGTTCACACCAACAAAGCAGTTATTAGACTAAATTAGTATTATGAAATTTTTAGTTCTGAATATAAACAATGAAAAACTTAGTAGCCTAATATTAATGAAGTATTTTTTGTACAAACATCACACGATATAGATTCAGGAAAATACGTTGCATAACTAAATAAATTTACAGTTAAAATAAAATTATTCAACATTGTACAGTCAAAAACGTCAAAGTATTCTTCGGAATAATTATCAATTATAATATAAATTATGAATATATATTCCATCACTATCGTATTTAATATTAATATTCAAATTGTTATGAATACAAAAATATGACTTGCATTAGTTTTTATGGTGTTGATGGATTTAAGTGTGTATATATAAAAGTTTAGTGACCTATTTGTTTCGTGGGCCATAAATATTGTGAATACGCGTGGGCAGGCAGGTCGGTTTTAGCTTTGATTTAAACTTCTTAAGAAGGACACGATTTGAAGTTCTATAGAAAGAAAATCATTAGAAATACATAACCATCATCTTTCTGTCACTCATCCCATGCAGGAATGTCATCAGCAACGTCGTTATCAGCAGCCGGAAGACGTCTTCTGTCTTATACCTCGCCTATTAGGGAACCTTTGCCTTATTATCCAGCCTTGGTAGGCGTTTTGGGGATTCCAATGTAAGATGGCAATTTTTCGGAAGGTGCTGGTATACCCACTCTGTAGTATTATTCCTTTCTTCTTACGATTTTATTCTTCCATTCGTCTTACGACTTCCACTAGAAGATATACTATATCAGCTGGATTGTCCACTGCTGAACACAACTTCTCGCATTAATGGGGAATTTGCCATAATCCCTTCGCTTGGCACGCGTCTTCATCACAATTTAACATAGCAGTTTCTTAGAAGGTCCTGCTGCCACTTTCCGGTATTTTACCTTTGGTCGCCTTTTGCGACACCCAGAGGTATCAATGAGGGGGGGTGACATCAGTTAAAATCAAGACATACACGTAAGAAATGACGACTGAGAGTGACAAGCGCAGTGCAGTGTCCATCAGAACTGTGATAGTACGACTGTATAGGACATGCCAGGTCAGGACAGTAAGACAGGTCTTTCCATCAAGTGGGTAGTCTACCTTACTTTTCACCTGATAATATAAAAAAATCAAACACCATAAAAAATACTTTCAAACCGGTCCAAACACTGTACGTTTCCTGTCATTGGTCTATAACTCCCCATTTGGTTATCGATATAGCACAGGCAAAAAAGTGTGCGTAATGATGAGCATCACACTTCTTCTTTAATATTTTAGATTTTGTTATACAGTAAGTGTAAGTATGATTGCAGCACAGGTAGGTATAGTAGTGTGCAAACTGAACGATTTCGTTGAAAACATTACACATTTTCTCGAATTTAAAAAACATCTTGTAAAGTTCATCGACTCCAGAAATTGCATTTCCTCAATCAATAAGCCAACATCCTCAGCTCATTAATTACCCAATGTTCTCCAGACGCACATTAGCCGACCAGCTCGCTGATTGACCGCCAATTCGCGTATACAACAGTACCTGCGCACGATCACGTTACGCGCACCCAACTCCATATTATTGTGTTGTGTACATCAGCGGGGATATAAATCATGATGCTGCTTTGTTTCAGGAGTCGCAGGATTGGCGCCAGGCCGGGATTCAAATTTACAAAATATTAGATATATTTTGTTTCTATTCTTTCACCGACTACTAAAAGGAGGAGGTTCTCAAATCGACTGTATTTTTTTTGGTTGTGTTATTTCCTAATTGCAGGGTGTATCGATTTTGATGTTTTTTTTTTATATTACAAAGCTGGTGCTTGTCCAATCTCATCTGACAAAGTGATATTGGAGCTATCTCTAATTGTATCGTATTGAATTGACTTCCATTACATAGATGATATTCTCATTTTCACTTGTCAATGTAATATAAACAAAAAAACTGTATACGATCGTTTGGTTCTATTGTTATCATTATCGCCGATGCCAATGGGTTAATACTTTTTGTTGTATTTTTTTGTTTCACAATATATTATGTTCAAAGTCGGATTTTATTGTTAAAATTTTGTTTTAAATGTAAGCTAGTTATTTAGGTCGGTAAGTCAGTTGGTTGTGCATGGTGGTAGCGCAAGTTGCAATGCCTGCCAGGCTAGCTAGCTATCCAGCGTCAAATAGAAAATTTACCGCCAAACACCTAACGGCTAACTTATCTGTCCTTTACACCACTGATTTCACATTTGTTAAAAATTCTTTACAAATTATATAAACGTATAAGTACCTAAACCATTAGGGCTGTCCCTAGTTATTCGTAACAAAGTTCGTATCAGCCCCATCCAAAACACGACCATAACAATCAATACATTATCGCCTCAACTACCAACTAAATTGATTAGACAGAGACACAAGACCCTTCTCATCCATAACTCCTATTACTATCATAGACATCAGACTGAATGGCCACCAGATTGTACGTAAGTCAGCCATTGGTATTTCCGCCCTGGCGAAATGCCAGCCACCTATGACATTAGACGCTCGTGGATTTACGTGACAACCCTAGGCCAGATGTATAGCTATTGTTTTTTGGTTTTGGTTGCTTTTTGGTTTTGGTCTGAGCAGGTAACAAGGGATGCAAATTTTGAAAACGATTTCATAATTATATTATTAGATTTCATTATATATTATTAAACTATTAAGATCAGAATAGTTTACCATCTTTAATAGTCATTATTTACCGATTCGTGCAGGTATAACATATATACCAAAGTGAAATTAAAGCAGGTGGCTGGCCACAAATTAAAGCACCACTATCCTTATGACATAGAACATAGACCTACTATATGGTAGGGTAAGGGTTGGAAAGCGATGGTGATCAAATAAAAACCAGCTAACCGCGAGTTGGCACTAAAGCACTAACGGTGTGTTGCGCGTTACGTTATATATAACAAAAAACAAATTATTCATAATCAAAGAATTTTCACTCATTCAGTTCAAAGTAGTCACTTACAGTTATCGCGGGATCCTCGCCACTGGTCTGCCTCGTACATGGCTGGATTTAATGATTTTAATTTGTGAGAGTAAGCTGTTATCATTATTAACGAGAATGACAGATTGACGATTTAGTTTAATAATAATATACAGATCGTATCTTATAATCAGAACTATTCTTTATCGATGATAATTCCAGGGATCATTAACATAAAAGCTAAGCAAAACATCTTATACACATTTTTTTATGCCTTTTTTTATTGGTGGAAAAATTAATTTTACCTGAACCCCATGAGGTGGGCTTGCGTTTTCCAAGAATGTGTCGTATTATATAATTTCGATAAAACTATGTATTAGTATATCCTACATAATTATCTGACAAGTCTCTAACGACGTAATACAATATCCAGAACCCATTGATGTCCAAACTCAACATAAATCAACACAACTTGAAAAATATTTCAATCAACCCAACATCCTCTATAAATAGCGTCCATTTCCTACGGAACCCTAATTAATGGTGTAAATTCGAAACCTCTTAAAAGCGGAATTCTAATTGTATACGTATATTGAGTGCGTCTGTCTATCACTGTAAAGTTGAAAATAGCTTTTTGAGTGGTCCAAATCTCTATGGAATAAGAAAGAGATTATTTTTTTTACTTTTATATAAACGTATTGAAATTGTTGTCGAGTAATTTTACAGTTTTTATCTAGTTTCAAACTAAATGTACTCGACCCTACTGAGTTACTCTTCTACACTTTGTTCAAGCTTAACTAGTATAACTCGAAGCTAGAGACTTCAGGACAAACGCTTGAAAAATAAGTTCTGAATTTATGACAAAAAATCATTTCCAATAATACATTTATCACAGACATCTACAAGTATTTTGACGTAAAGTTTTTTTAGTCCATAATTAGACTCCAATGGTTTGTCCGTTCTGGTCATACTTTACATGTAATATTTACTATTATATGACTTACTAGCTTTCCGGCCGCGGTTCCGCCCGCGCGTATGTCGGTTATTACGTAAAACCATTAGAATTCCGCTTTTAAGTAGAAAATCTGTCGCCAAGCACCTAAAGGTGTGTTCCGGCAGCAGTCCTTGAGAGCCAGTGAAATTACAGGCACATGAGACTTAATAACTATGTCTCAAAGTGTTAGGCGTAGTGCAATTCGTGACTTGAGATGAAAGAAATCTATTATAGGCAGATGTTAGTCCGCTTAACATCAGGTGGGCCTCGAGCTTGTTCCGTCACAATATCATAAAAAGAACATTAACCTCTTTTGCGCAGTTGTATAAAAACTGTCCTATGTCTTTCCCCGAGTCTCAAACTATGTATTTCCATACCAAATTTCATCCAAATCGGTCCAGTATTTGAGTTCAATCCAGTTTTTGAGTTTATTCGTTGCATACAAAAAAACAAATCTTTCCTCTATATAATATTAGTGTAGATGTAGATTTTAACTGCATTCTGCGTTGTTCTGAAATTAGGGCCTCAAGCAACACCAGCAAAAATCACAAAGTGCGTGGCTTTGACTTACGTCTGTATTTCTCACATAATATAGTTTTTTTTATCTCGTTATTAAAATTGATAGACAAGACAATAGCTGCGGGTAAGTCTGCAGCTGGCTTTAACAAAATAGATCAAGATAGATCCAGACTTTGTATAGTGTAGCGCTTAGACGTTACTAAGACAGTGAAATATCAAAGCAGATCAGAACAAGATACAAAACAGAAGTCTTCATGTTACAGACACACAGACAAACAAGCTATTACAACAAATAGATGTGAAGAGTAAATTGACGTTCAGAAAGTGATTTAATATAATTCAGGTCAGGTATAATACTAATGACACTGTAGATAAATCGTTCCCAACTAATATTTTTAAATAGAAAATTATCTTACTTAAGAAACTACTAAATGGATTTTCATGAAATCTTGTTCGTATTCTTTTTTATGTTAATAAGTAATAAGATGGACCAGTCGCCCGCTTGATGGTGCAGAAGCACCTTCTGAGAGACTTATCAATCAATCATTTTTATTTCAGAAAAATCCATATTTTGTACATGTCAATAGAATACTTAATTGAATAATTATTATAATAAAATAAATAATGTCATGCTAAAAGTCACTTAATATTAAATTTAATGTTACATTTTTCTTATATATTAAATTGCGATCCTCAAGACTCCCAAGCATGGAGATTATGACAAATCTCTGAGGCTGTGTTCAGCAGTGGATAATCCGGCTGATACAGTACAGTTTTTTTATGTTATTGTGACGGAACAAACTTGAGGCCCACCTGATGTTAAGCGGTCTAACCCCTGCCTATAACAGATGCATTTCATCACAAGTGACGAATTGCACTGCGCCCGTCACCTTGAGACATAGTTGTTAAGTTTCATGTGCCTGTAATTTGAAGTACTATATTTAGGGTGACCTGTTGCTGAATGATGATATGAACCTGGAATGAGAACTGATTATACCAATACGTGCTTAGCGACAGATTTTCTCATTGAGAGTTGTAAGTGGTCACGCTAACTTTCGCAAAATGTCCTACCACCATGCACCAAAAAACCCATCACTATAAAACTACACTGCGCAATGGTCAATATATCTAGAAACTCGTCACATTGCGTCGTCTTCGCATCTTGTCGCTTTGCTTTTATTCGCCTATGTAGGACATTAGCACTCATTAATCTGTGGTAGAACGCAGCGTTAGTTGCATAAACAAATGAACAACTACCATCACAAGCTTTAATTGCCATTGGCACTTGTACATTTCACCGCCGAAAAAAGTTATAAAATAAAAACTAGATCATTAAGTCAACAAGCTACTGCGCACTGGCCGCACAGGTAGCCGCATTTTAAATTCGAATTTGGAACATGAAAAGTCAATTAGTTCGCGGCGTGGGGCGACGCAGACGCCATCTTTAATTGCAGTTGACAGGTGCGCCTGCGCATACGAGTCGACAAGGATGCGTGGGTGCGCGACAAGAGGGTGGTATGTTTTAATTGTAGATTTGCGGTGGTGAGATCGTAGAAGTTGTGTTCGGAAGTGTTTGAATTACAGATGAAGCACTGGATGCAACACGGCAACCTAACAATACAATTTTACAATAAATTTTAATCAACATCTAAATTTTTAAATATTATAAATTAAACCGGCAAATTATATTACTTAAATATGTGTTTATAATATTTAAATATGTGTGAAACTCACGAAAATTTCATCTCTGAAACATCTAAATACATAACATGATTAATTATTTTTTTTGTACGGACGGGGATCAAACCCGTTTCGTCCAATTTTGCGCCTGATGCCTATTCCACTCGGCTCTAATAATGCTTTATAATTTATAAATATGATTTTCGCTTAGCACGTGATAGTGCTTGTATACCTAATTAGAAATATTGAACATGATATTAAATGACAACAAAATTAATTGTTATTGTATTACACCTTACATAAATGTAAGATTTCTGTTTTGGCCTACCTTTTAAATACATCGACTTTAATATGTGCACAAATTCCGTAGCTCTTTTAAAAATTTAATTTATTTGTTTTACTATAGTTTACTTCAACAGGTTTTGATTCAAAAAGGAAAGATTTCTGTACACTTCATTGTATTTTTTACAAGACTGCTAAGGAAGGGTTATGTTTTGCGCGTATGTATTTAAGTATATTTGCTGGATGGATTTCGACAGCCAAGGTATGTTTATATTCGTCGTAAAATTTAAGTGATATAGGTGTTTGAAATAAAAGAAAATGGCGCAAAACAGTAACAAATTAATAAAAAATAAATATTTTATCCTGTATGTTGCTAACACAATTATAAAAAAAATTGCGCACACTTTTTTATTTCGACATAGTTATTTTGTAATAGAAATATTTACCTACCTACACCGACATATTATTATATACAGACGATAACATACCGACATAAAAAAGATTTACTCAAACATTATTTACGAAAGTAGGTAGGTACTAATACAAAATCACAATAAAGGAAAAATTTGAACCATGAGCGGGTTTCAAACCGGAACCGTCTTAGTATAGGAAACAACTTGCAGAAGTCAGTCATGCTAATTCAAACACAGAATTCAAGAACAGTTTTTTTATGGGATAAGCGGCTCATCTGATGGGAAATAATCACCGTCACCCATACGCACATCGTCAACACCAAAGTTCTGCGAGGATGCTTTGTCGGCTTTTAGAGGGAATATGCCTCCCGAGTAAGATCTCAGATCAATTGAAAAAACACTATTCATAGTGATGCCTGAAAGATCTATTAAGTTATTCGGCTACCATTGTGATTGTATCAGTATTTACTGTACTGTACTGTATCAGCCAAAGAGTACACTGCTGAACACATCCTCCCCTATTTAGGGGTATTTGCTATGATCCCCACGCTTGGCAGGCATCTTGGGGACACAGTGTAAGATCGCAGTTCTTTAGAAGGCGCTGCTGCCCACCTTCCAGTATTTTTCCCTTAGTCGCCTCTACGGCACACACGGGATGATATGGGGAGGTGCAATTTTAACCCGGCATGCTTTTTTGCAAGTGAAACTACTGGGGGAACGTGACAAGAACTAACGTCTTAGAGTTACGAGCACAGTGCGTGGCATGCACGGCGGTGACACTGGAACTGTCATGGACAGGCGTGACGCTTACCATCTGACCAGCATCCTGTTTCTCCAAATATGGACACATAGGTATGTGGGCATATTTGCAAATACATTTATCAGATAGTCATGTACTAAAGTTCATGAAAATTAAATGGTACCCATTTGGGGGCTCTGTACTGTACTGCCTACCCAAAAAAAATTACATACGTTTTTGGTAGTCCATTAAAAATGATTCTTGGTCATTTAAGCGAGTAAATATATATTATAGGCATCAATTGAGCACCTTCCTTTTTTTGAATTTTGGTTAAAAAGACACTTAGAATTATGTAAATATTTATGAATCACTTTAAGCATATTTGCTAGATATCACTACGATGCGCATGCGATTAATAAAATACATGAGACTGTCGGTGTCCCTTCCACATTTTAAATACCCCTTTAAACCCCTCCACGGGCGCGGGGGCAAAGGAGATTCCTAAAGAAGACGTATCTCACCGCGATCCATTGTCCATTGTTTTTGTCCCAGTTATTTATGACGGGTTGAAATATACCGCTATCTCTCTCTACCTCAATATTTTGATGTCGCCTTCTCAGTCTGTTCAAAGTTAAATATTCCCTGTCCCGCTCGTTCAAGGCTTCCGTTGGGTAATGTAAGCAAATAAATTATGTTTGAAAAGATTATTTATTAGATTATTCATGGTACCCGTGGCGTATTGGTTTCGAGGACATTATGGGATATTTTCTGGTGGTTTTGTTGTGCTGATGTTCTGATTGATTTGTGGCGACGTCGTCTGTCGCATGACAACAGACAATGGATTGTCGTTTTTGAGTTTTGCGGTACGATTGATGGGGTTTAGTATTGTGGTTTTGAATTTGTGGATTATGTTTTGCTGTTTATGGTACTGTATTTATTGCGAATATTGTTGAAGAGATAAATGTCTTGCAAAATTTTAAACCATTCAAAGCCGTTTTTGATTTACGTTTATATAGAAAACCTATTGCTTTTTATTTATGTGTTTTGTGATATATTTTAAGCGGTTCTATGTATATTACGATTACACTCCTCCTTTAGACGTTAACTCACTGCTGAGCATCGTGATGATCCCTTCCTAACCTTTGTTTGGTCATTTTCATGTCTAGTTCTTCTCATATTTGATCCAAACATCATTTGAGACTCCGACCTACACATGTTTTGCCTTCCACTTTTACACGTATAAGTACCTACCAACTTTTATATTAGATTGAAAGGATTTTATTAATCATAAATAGAAAATAAAAATTAATTTCGTTATATAAAAACCTTTAACATAAAAAAGCAGCCCGTAACATGTTTATAAAATGTTTGAGATTGATCTATTTGATGGTTGGAGCTTTTACTTTAGTCCCTCAAGGATTAAAAAGCTATTTTAACCCCTGTTAAGGGAAAGTAAACTAGTTCTTTTCTAATAGATGTGATAAAAATATATTCATCGCCTCTTTACAAGAACAATGTGATTCTTTTTAAACCACAACTTTACAGGAGAGCAGTATAGTAATAGTGTATATAAAAGTGTAAGGTATATATGCGAAATAAACATTATTATTATTATAACGATTTTTTTTTCTTTAATTGGTATATTCTTTATACAAAGCCGAACAATGTTTTTTACATAATGAGACTGTAAACGTAAATAATGTTCTAATACCTGTTGTTAAATTTATTACCTTAATTAACATTGACTTGGACTATTTATATGCCTTTCATTGGATGGTACCTTTTGTCAAACAAGATAAAAACCGTCCTCACCGGAAGTCATTCCGATAATCGTCCCCGAACTGACGTCCGCATTACACCATTAATTAACTCACACTAAAGTTTTAATTAAAAAAAGGAACTTTCCATAAGAATGGCGGACGACACAACGACGCGACGGACGAATTCAAAACGACCGTCTCTGCGCCCATAAATAATTGGAACAAAACCCTCGCGTCTCGCTCCCCCCCACTTCACCACCCCTACCCCCCGGATAAGTGTCTAAAATTTTCACAATCCGGCAATAAAAAGATAATTTATTAGAATAGCTCTTATTGTTTTCGTTATTTATGTGTATGGAGTAATGTAATCTAGCGCCGCGGCCCTAAATAAATAATTTTCACTTTAATGTCCCTTCTTGCCTAATCTCCTCAGTGACACAGAATAAAATAAACAGTTATATATCTACCCTGCGAGTAACTTCACTCGCAAGTTATATCGACAAACATAATTGGAGTGGTTTTTTTTTTTTTTAAGTTAGAAATATCATGGGAGTAGATAGCATTTATTTTCTTGATATCGTTCTTAAGAATAATAATTAATAATAATCCATATTAATCATCTATCTTTCACCACCTGTCCTTAGGAATTCTCTTCTTGGAAGTTTACCCGAACTGAAGCTAATAATACGTTAAGATCCGAGCCCTGATGCGCAGTAATACCCTACTCGCGATGACGTTACAAGTGTCTCTTATTCGGCGCATATTAAAGCTGCCTTTTAAATTGTATATTGAGGGAGGTTGTAGAAAAAACATAATACCTCACAGACTGTTTAAAGTATTAAACATATAACTGCCAGTGGCTCTGTGAGTGTGGGTTTCCAACCCCCATATTTAACGACCTTTTGAAAATTTTTAACAACTAAATCAAAATATTCCAATAACTACAAAAGTGTATCAAATAATTGAACCTGCTCATAAAATTTCCCGACAATCCGTGCAGAAATGCTACCTGCAAAAGGAAAATAGACGGACATCCAGACAAGCATTTGAAAACATTACAAAATCACAAATTCGAATTCGATTGAACATTTTTTTCCAACCTTAAACAGAGACAAAGCGTCTCTGCTCGCGCTTCGTGCTCATTCAGTCAAACACAAACTACTAGTAGCTCTATGAGCTGACTTATACCTTGAGTCTAAAATCTATTTCTGTTACATTTTCAAACCCAAATAGCTCCACAGTTTTGAATTTTTTCAAACATTAAAGAAACAAAATAATTTCATATGGACAGGCTCACAAAAATTTGACGAAACTAAAATACGACCACTAGAGGACAGAGAGCAGCTGCACAACGTCGTTGGATCAAACAAAAGCATACTTGCCCAAGCTGAAACGGAGCTAAAAGTTTTGAAAACTATACAATCAAAAACAGTAGTTATTTAAGTATATATTAGCACTATCGCAAAAACTAATACGGTATAATATTTTTCTGTGTCTGTATTTGCATTACTTATTTTGATTGTTAAAGAGTTTATTTTTAATGACAGCATTGTCTTGTTCATCATTAGCTTGCACTAGCAAAGCTCTCCTTCTCTATTTTCTACACTGTACCGTTGGTCCGCGCGCAGTCCGCGTTTTGTTCGGCATAATGGCCACCACGAGGTATTTTTAGGTCTAAATAAACATGATTTGTTGTCCCGTTTTCTGACAGAATTTAATTTCGTTTGGCGCTGAGGTAGCCACTGTCGCGGATCTTTGAATTATTTTAATGACTCATCGCAATTTTATATCTGTTTTTATTTGCATTTACTTATCCCTAAAAATTTATTATCGAAATAATGGGAGTTACTTCTGAAATAAAAATTAAGTAATAGAGTAGATGAAACCGGTACTTTACTGAAAGCTATTTCACAAAAAACAACGATACATTCAGTTAACTCCACTGTGATTATACTTATTTTTTTTAAGTCCTGGTAAGTATATAATTATTTATACTCATATGATAATATATTATTATATTGTAGTTCTACGCCATAGGACCACCCTTTCACGCAATGCGAAACATCAAAAGTGCCTGAAACTCGTACAATAACTTTAATTAGGACTAACAATTAGAATTCATATCCGAAACCAATCTTTCCCTCGGGCCATAATATGCTCTTCCAGTTTGACCTGCCGTGGTAATTATGAGCCATAGGCTCTGTCATAGCTCAACTTTATCCTCTCATTATTCAGCTGTCTTTATTAGAATGAACTGACATCTTTATTTTTACGGTATTGGCACGGAACAAACACGAGGCCCACCTGATGTTGCTAGTATCCTCTGCCTATAACAGATGCATTCTATCACAAGTGACGAACTGCAGTGCGCCCGTCACTTTGCGACAAACAGTTATTAAGTTTCATGTGCCTGTAATTGTACAGGCTCTCAAAGCAGACCTTGCCGGAACTCATGTTAGGTTCTTGACGAGAAATTTTCTACTGAGGGTGGTAGCTAGATAGGCGAGCATTCGTTAAATGCTATTCCACCATGCGGTGAAGCTCAAGCCGTTGGTGGGGATTGAAGCATGGACCTGCGGCACGGCAGTCCGTAGCTATTACCGCTCGGCTATCCGTGCATCAACATCTAAGCAAATAAATTGACAAGCCTCCAACTTTCTACGTCATCGTAAAAAAGTGTAATGTTTATTGCAAAATTAGTCTTGTTTGTACAACGTCAAGTCAGATTGAAGACGTTCTGAAAAAAGGCCAGGCGTCGGTTTGGAGTACTCTTGAGAGTACCCCAAACCGACGCTTTTGTATGAAAGGATTGATGAGTGTAGGTGAAGCGAACGAGATATGTAAGCATCGTAGTTAGTGGAAATCTGTGGTCTCTGCCTACCCCTACGGGAAATAGGCGTGATTTTATGTATGTACAACTTCATACACTTATACCCTCCCTATACAATTCCCGACAGTTGAACAAAAAGACAATCAAAGCCCAAAAGACAGATCAGTCTCACTTCAGATCAAACCTCAGACGTGGTTCTAATTTTTCTTGCGTCATTATTTTGTAATATTCTATGACTCGGTTCATAATTCAGATTCTTCAAAACTAGCACAACATATAACCATCAAAACATTTACATATCGACCGATACTTATCTAACAAGCCATTTAACTATCGCTCTTTTGTTTTTAACAAATAAAACCGCGGGTTTTTAACCATAAACGTCAGCTGTATAGAAAGTGGCTGCGCGGGCGCCGTTCAACAAATACTTTATAGCCATTTCAAGCATTTAATTATGTTTGATTCTTCGTCTATTGATCAATTTGTATTCAAAACAGTTTAGATTTTATTGACGGAAACACTTTTTTTATTAATATTTGAATAATTAATGTTTATCTAATTATGAAAAACGCTGAAATATTTCGGCACGTGTATTCTTTTATGTCTTGTTATTTTTAATGGTTCGGTAGTAAAATTAGGAATTCGTGAGGTTATCTGATCGCCGTATACTGAATCGCATTTTAAGTCGGCAAGTCGTCTATAAAGATTTGGTAGATTTTTAATAAATAGGTATCAATCGTCGAGATAAGTTCATTTGGATTTTTAAAAGGAATGTAAGAAATGCAGAAGGTTTGCCATACATTTAGTATATCAGGATTATTATCAGATATTTGGAAATGAACTTCGTAAAGCAAAACGGAATTGTACGAAAATTTAGGATGCGCTAAATGTCACTATTTGGTATGTTAAGAATAGTATTTTGTGTGAACATTGAACTGAACAAAAATTTTATGTTTTATATTTTAGAATAATATTTTAATTACTTCTGAGATTTGGTTTTATCTCGCTTTAACGGGAAATATTTAATTTAACAAGAAAAATATAATAGTTCATAATATTTATCCATAATGATCATATACCAATTTCTAATATCATAATTTATATTTGCTTAAGGTCTAAAAGATCACAGTAATAACAATGCATATTTAATTATGAGCTCCTGTCTTTGTCCCCGTACTAGTTGTTAACTGTTTTACAAATATTACAAATCCGGAGAAGTGTCTAAGCTCACAAGTTTTATATCTAGTAACCATTGCTCTTATTACCTACCTTAAAATAGTTTAAGAAAAAGACAGGTAGATAATAAGAGCAATGGTTACTAGATATAAAACTTGTAAGTTTAGACACTTCTCCCGATTCGTAGTATTTGTATATTTCGTCCCTGTATGACTAGTATGTCCCATTACATGGGTGACGTAATGTCCCTGACCGTGCTTGGAAACAAGAAAACGTCTTAGTCAGAAAAACCTAATAACAGTCCAGGCCGATATTTGAACCCTGAACCCGGAGATTCAAAAGTAACATGTTTCGCCACTCCGCCAACGGGGCATTCGTATTTAACTATTTATTATATTTTGCAGCAGTGATGGCTAAGTGGCATTGGCTATGGACTGCCTCACAGCAGGTCCATGGTTCGAATCCCGCCAAGGGCTTGAGCTTCACCGCATGGTGGAAGGGCATTTTGCGGATGCCCGCCTGGCTAGCGACCACCTTCAAGTAGAAAATCTGTCGCCAAGCACCTAACGGTGTGTTTCGGCAGCAGTCCTTGAGTGTCAGTGAAATTACAGGCACATGAGACTTAATAACTATGTCTCAAGGTGACGGGCGCAGTGCAATTCGTGACTTGTGACGAAATGCATCTGTTATAAGCAGAGGTTAGTGTGCTTAACATCAGGTGGGCTTCGAGCTTGTTCCATCACAAAAATATTTTTAAAAAGAATAAAAAAATATACTAGAAATGCTAGAAGTCTGCAAAATATTATCGTCTAAATCCTCAATTGGAAACGCAATACCAGGTATTCAAACCTTGCTGTGTAGGTATATATAAAATCTTTATTTTATTTAATACGGTTTGTCACAATGCGTCAAATTACATTTTGCCCATCGTTAGTAGGTATACCAAGTTCGATTTAATCGCGACGGGTCACGTCTCTCCACTATGACAAAAGTTTGTGTGTCCGTCTGTCGTCATTAATTAAAACCGATTGCTACTTAAAGCTTTCAGGTTTGGCGGAACTTGTGATTCTGGGAAGTTGGTTTCCTGTGACAGCTTTTTTGTTAAGTTGACAGGAGTTTTGGAACTTTAGGTCAAAAGGTGTTAAATAATGTTGTGTTCCCAAAAGTTTTTTTTAATTATTATTAATATTTTATTAAGGTTTGTAAAAACGTTAGTCTGTTAAAAGATGGCGAACTTATTAAAAAAGTGTTTAGACCCACTATGAGAAGAACGAGAACAAAAGTCAAGGCTGTCCTTTGGTGTATTTTTAAGGGAGAACATAGAGAGATCGTTGTCGGAAACTGCGAAAATCGAACAAACTTGTATTGTAATAAGGTTCATACTAACACGCACTGCAAAATGGCGGTCACTTTAATGTTTCCGCCTGAAATGCGCGAAAATAATACTTGATCTCATATGGATGTGAAGCAAAATAAGAAAGCAATACAAATTCTTAAATAGCCCACTCTTTGTTTTCAAGTCTTTTGGTTATTGAGACAATTTTATAATTTATTTGAAACAAACGTTTCCCTCTCTGTGATTAGCTTTTGACTACTATCTCACCTGATGGCAAGTGATGATGTGGTCAAAGATGTTGTTCAGGCTAGAATTACTGGCTCTCAAGGACCGCTGCCGAAACACACCGTTAGGTGCTTGGCGACCGATTTTTGTATTGATGTTTACAGTTCTTTAATTTATTCACATTTTTAGACACATTTTTCTTGAATTAAAATTAAAGAAGAAAAGAGAGCCAGTAATTCTAGGTAAGCCTGAATAACATATTCGACCACATCATTACTTACCATCAGGTGAGATAGTGGTCAAAAGAGCTACAGAAAACATTAGTATCAACTCCACATTCGTAGAATAAGGGTAAGAAGGAGATGACATAACAAAGAAATTAATGAAGCCTTAAAAACTGTAAACATGCTAACATTGAGAGAAATAATTTCTCATTATTGTTCCTGCACTGTCGTAGCTCATAGATTAATTAAACACTGGTAATTCTGATACTTATGTCACCAGCGCCCCCTACCGTCCAAGTCGTCTCCACGGACTCTGTTTATTAAAGTCAAAACATAATGGGGGGTAGCTGTAAATCATGTGCTATTGTCTCCCCTTACCCCCACACGTCCACTAATTTTCAGAAATGGCCACTGAAGTTAGGACCACGGTGCTTGCGTGCATGTGTGCGAGGTATTTTATTACAACGGTGCATCGTGTATGTGTGAGTGGTCATATTTTTGGGCAATAATTTTGGGTCGTCTTTTGTTTTAGTTGTATTTTGACTTTTAATTGATGTCGGGGCAAATTGTTCTGTGACTGCTAACTTTTCGTAGCAAATTGTATGTAATCTTGAATTATTTATAATTTAGCTCCAGAAGTAGTTAGGACCAATCTAAGACCTCCTTAGCAACCTCCTTGGTTTGGAACTATCATTTTATTATAGCTGATAGGCAAGCCTTTAAGATTACTATATATATATATTATATTACTATCACCTGATGGTATGTGATGATGTGGTCGAAGAAGTTGTTCAGGCTAGCCTAGAATTACTGGCTCTCGAGGACAGCTGCCGGAACACACCGTTAGGTGCTTGGCGACAGATTTTCTACTTGAGGGTGGTAGCTAGCCAGGCGGGCATTCGCAAAATGCCCTACTACCATGCTGTAACGACTGCCATCGTAAGGCAACAACCGGGACCGACGGCTTTTCGTGCCCTCCGAAGCACGGAAGCGCGCAGTAGTAATGTCGCTAGTGACATTACTACTGCGCGCTTCCGTCACCCGTTCCGGTCACCCATCTTACTCCTGACCGCGGCGGACGTTGCTTAACTACGCTGATCGATTAAGAACGGCTAATCAAACTTCGCGACGAGCGCTTCTATCAATTAATCTTTTCTCCCAGGCAGGTGTATAAACTCGGAAAACGTATCATTTTGAACTAGGTAAAGAAAGTTAAGGTCGACCAAACACACAAATGCCTTATTACCTTGTCACAAAGAATTATGTTTCACACGGACAGTATGTTTTTGTTACCCAGTGAATAAAGTTTACCTAAGTGTAAATAGTCCCTGAAACAGGATTTTGTATTCTTGACTGCCTTCGAGATCTATATTATTATATTTTTAAAGACTGCTTGGGCTCATCCCTGGGTAGGATAGTTATTGGATTTTTTGACTGAGAAATTCTCAACAGCAGTCCGGAATTTGAAACGGTGTAAATGGTTATACTTTCTTTAGCTATTAAATGGGAAAATTTTATATTCATTCTTTTTTAAATAAACATAACTTTATAAAAACTTTGATTTATGTAGATGCCTTAAGGTGAATGCTGACGTCTGTGGAGGTACATTCAAAATTAAAAAGCTGTATTACGCTTTTAGTTAAGGTTAGTCACCGTTTTCTACGTGGTTATAGTATCCGCGAGTTGACAATAATATTGCTCGTATTATCTTGAAAAGGTTTGGACCACCAAAGCACATGCTTTCATGAGTTACCTGTAAACTATCAGAAATATAAGTTACGTTTATCCGTATCAGATGTAATCTAATTGAAATAAGTATAGAACAAAATGTATACATATCCAAAAAAAACTTATCTTGCGTATTCCGCAATCAAATATATTTGTTACGCAGCCTACCAACAAAACCAAAAATATATATAAATTTACCGCCAGAGTCAGTGTTCATCTTAATGATTGGTAGTGATCAGATTTTCTTTAAAGTGATGAAAAACGAAGGTGTTTTGTAGAACTACATCAAATTCTTACTTATAAACTTTTTTCTTGATGTGGATGCTCCACACCTCTGCAATGCCGCTACCAAAAACATGACTTTCTCGCGGTCAAACGCTTCCAAAAACGCAGAACGCTTAACCCTCATACATTTGCGAGTCCAAACGGGCCATAGTTCCCGTCGTAGTTTCCCCAGCTTTTAATTATAATACTTTATAGCTCAATAAATCACGACGTACGTCCCTGGGCGGCGCCCGCCCACCGCCACCCGCCTTTGAAGGGTATCAGTTCAATTCTCGCGCTCGTAATAATTTATAAAGAAATTATTCGCTTTTTCTAAGGGGGAGGTAAGTTATGTGACCCCCTACGTAAATGAAAGGTGATAATGAGCGGGTTTTATTGGGGGGATTGGAAATGAGATTGCTGAGAAAAAGTTTGGCACAAAGTGGAAAATCAACTTAGTAATTCTAAGTACCTATTCTGTCTCAGAATAAGTACATTAATACTAAACGTGTTGTTAGTACATTTGGTTTATTTTATGTAAATACTGAAACGTATTCAGCTCTAGGAGTATTCTAAAAAAGATTTTAAATAATTTTTAAATTCCACTTAGTAAAGATTAGTATTTTATACTAATGTCTAACGACACTCTCTGTAGCTATATGTAGGAACTATAAGTTACCAGTATGCAGTAGGAATGTCTTGACTTTATTTTCATAATATAACATATCAATAATAAGACTTTTAAATCTCCTAAGCACTAGCCAGAGGCGTGAAAACCACACAAATCAAACGCTAGATATGTTTGAGTCCTGGTATGAGCCAGTTGTCGTACACCGGGCACAGTCCAAGACTCTTAGAGAAAATGCCTCAACAAGTAAATCCCAATGCCTATCCTATCCAAAGATCGAAGTTATGTTGAGATTTCAAAGTAACGCTTCAGCCAATTGATCAACAAGGCAATCAGTTAACAAATCACATGTTGAAAATCACCCCATGTCTTAAAATAAAAAATTGGCTTGGCCATGCTAAATTTGCATCCTGTCGGGTTCAAATTTGCTCTCTTTCAATATGTTTTCTATATATTATACGTTTGTTATCTTCAAAAGTTTGACTTCCTCCCATCCATCGTATCTCGCCCATCAATCAGTCAATCGACTCACGTATACGTATTTCAGGATCTCCATATCTATCAATCAGTCAACTGAGTCCGACTGAGTCGGCCTGTAAGTCAGCTTCAAGTCGGAGTTAAGTAAAAAACAGTAAATCCCGCGGGCGGGGGCGGGTGAAGGCGGGCGGGTGAATTATGGGCCGCCTGTGATTGTTGCACTTTCTGGGGCAAAGAACAATAACTACAGGGACTAGATGTCAAGCTACAATATGAGCATGGTAAAATATGAATTAGCCTTTGCGAAACATTTTCTCACGGAGCCGATGTATTGCAATTCCAAACGATGATGCTTCGCGTACAAGCGGGATGCGTCCTAAAGTGTTCCACTTGTAAATTTCTGACTTCACATCCCATAATCGCCAAAGTCACTTAACCTGCCAACCTGCGTCCTATACATAGAGCATTGACATGCCTAAAATATATCCAGAATTAGAATCAAAATAAGTGTCTCTTGGAGGCAGGAGATTAATTCAAAATTTAGAAATTACTAAGTATAACTTTATCTAAAGTTTTTAACGTATCTTATGCATCTCAGAGTAGAAGAAATCCTTTTTAGTATAATTATATATTTTTTCTTATTGGCACTTCCTTAATTCTACACATAAATTACTGTTACTAAAATTAAACGCGCTGTTATGCTAATAATTATGGTACAAAAGCAGTTTAATATGTTGTCGTAGCAATTTAAAAAAGTATTTACACATAATTTTGAACTAATTCAAGGTATACATGAAAGAAGATAAAGGATGATTTTTTAAAGTATATGAGTTTTAGAAGTCTTCTCAAAGCTCAACTACAGCTCATTTTAGATCAACAACACTAAAACTCGTTGATAAACAAACACAACAAAACTGTTGTTTTCTACACTGACGACAAAACAGGGATGTTCATCCAAACAAAAACAAGCACTCGCTCGTCGGCAATCTTATTAACTTTATCGGCAAACTCTGCGTCTCATCTACACACCATTTAACTTATCTTTGGGCCGCTCGTTACGCGAGGCCATGAAACTCGAACGTGAATGATTTAAGATAGAGACGCTTTACGTTACGTGAACGTTACTTACTATGTTCAACGTATTTTATATCTACTCGCGTGTATGTTGATATACTCAATTGTTGAAGTAGATTATTCACGGCAACTCATTGCAGAAGTTTAGAAACAGTGATGGCTAAGTTGCAGTGACTATGGAGTACCATGATGTCCATGGTTTGAGGTCCATCGGATTGAGCTTCACCGTATGATGTTATGGTGTTGTGCTCGCCTGGCTAGCTACGACACTCTTAAGTAGAAGCTCTTTCACCTAATTATCCTATGAGCCAGTTCCCATTCTAGGTTACGCGTGTTTACTTTGAGCTCTTGGACAAAGGCAAGACATCAACAAAAACTAAGTGATTCACTAAAATAAAGTTCTTGTAAGATTTGATGACAAACGATAATGAATACTCTCGCCATTAATATGGAACAAGTTTATATAATGAAATATCTGTAATGTTTTGCTTCTGTAATATTTTTTCATACATGTCCATATTAAACACTCCTTGACAGAAAAAGGAAAACATTCATTTTACTTGAATCTAAGGTCTATTAAAAGAACAAACTTGAGCTTTAAATATGCCCTTGCATAGAGACAAATAGTACTGTTATTTGAAATGTACATATTATAATATCTACTAGAATGTATTAAATGTTGTTACCGTTACCATTTAGGTTTTCTTTTATCTGAAAAATACTGCAAGTACTTTTATTAAGTATTTATACAGTCTAATAACATTAATTAGTGTCATTGATTAAAAACAACGAGGATAAGACAAACTATCATAATAATAATTCTGTGTGACCAAGTATGATGTAAGCTGTGGTTTACCGTCTTTAATCGTGACACATTGCGATATTTCCAGCTAAAGTTACAACTTCGCTTGTACGGGGCAAGGTTGCCAGTTTATAGGGAAATGGCGAAAATGTACCTAATAAGAAAACTCGTAGCCTTCAAAATTTTGTGAAAATACCTATGCCTAT
The DNA here is from genome assembly GCA_963890685.1 of Plagodis pulveraria. Classification (NCBI taxonomy): domain Eukaryota; kingdom Metazoa; phylum Arthropoda; class Insecta; order Lepidoptera; family Geometridae; genus Plagodis; species Plagodis pulveraria. The sequence goes on from OY982957.1 coordinate 33,469,324, forward strand.
GAGACCTTCAGGTGTAAATGGGCTGTCAAGTGGATCTGTTGCTAAGATATAGATATATAGAGGCTGAAATTTTGTTTAATTATTCCGTTAAGTGGTATAAAATCTGGTATTCAACTTACTTGGTTTATAAACAAAGAAACTCTATGTCGAACTGAAAGACAAGATAGTTATATAAGATACAGTATCTTGACATTCAACATTATAACATAGGTTTAATGACTTTTACCTTTCGTGGAAAACTTTCAGGGATGGTGGCCAGCCTTTAACAGGTGGTTAGTAGATGATATGGACATAGGCAATGTGCTGATTTGAGGACAATGCAATGCCGTGCGGTTTTTAGCTGATAGTTCAGCCACTGATCACTATCTCACCTTTTGGTGAGTGATAACGTGGTCGAGAATTGTAAACAGATCTAGCCAAAAGCAAATGGTCCTAAAAGACACCTTCCCTAATACATCAATCGGCGCTTAGCGGCAGGTCATCTACTCGAGGTCGAGGTGAGGTGATTCGCAAAACGCCTTACATCCATGTGGTGAAGATCTAGCCCGTGAAGGCAATCAAACCATAGCCCCTGCACGGCAATCTACATCTATTTCCACTTGGCCACTTGAAATGATTTCACTACGAAGAAATAAAAGTGGTAAGGTAAGCAAAAATGTATTGCAAGGCTACTAGACATTGGGCCATTCTAAAATAAAACAACTAAATCAAAGATTAAATCCCATGAGATATGACACTTCAGAAGCACTTACCTACAACATTGTAGCTGACGCGTGTTTTCCCAGCATCAAAATGATACACAACTATGATTATTTCTGTCGCAAAGTCGCGTTTCCTCTGAGTGACGCAGTGGAAAACAGTAGCCCAAATCTGAATGAATTGATAAACTGTGCGACAGTAGAGCGGTTAAGCACTGCAACTTTCAACATCGCTACTGTACTGTTGTTGGTTAGTAAAGACGCATATAAAAATTTAACTGATTCTTTAAGCTAACTTGTTTATGTGTCGTTCCTTTTTTACACGACTGCCACAAAAAAAGATTTTGAATAATGAATAGATTCAGGCGTTACTTTGCGGAAATCCATTTTTAATAATAACAAATACTTTTAAAATATTTTAAGAAAACATCAAATTAATATTTTAATAAAACACTTAAAAAATATAAAAATATATCTAGTGACAATTCCGCTTAATTTTCCTGCTAAGCCGACGTGACGTCACAAACGCCACGCAGCCAAACCGGAAGAATTTCAAGGAGGTCTTGACTCTTCGAGCGCACGATCGAGAAGGCTGCGTGGCGTTTGTGACGTCACGTCGGCTTAGCAGGAAAATTAAGCGGAATTGTCACTAGATATATTTTTATATTTTTTAAGTGTTTTATTAAAATATTAATTTGATGTTTTCTTAAAATATTTTAAAAGTATTTGTTATTATTAAAAAAAGATTTGTTATGTTTTCAGGGTTCATGTATCACAAAATCATGTATGTTTGTGAGTTTCTTTATTCCACCATAACTTCTAAACGGCTTAAGCGATTTTAATATGTGATATGTCATTAGATTCGTCTTGATAGCGCAAGTAACACTAGGTACATATAAAAAGTAAAAAAATAAACTGGAAGATTTTAGACGCCATATTGTGAGTATTTTTTTTTCTCTAAAACTTTTAGAATTATTATCAAAATGAAAGGCTTAAAGTAACAATTCCATAAATATATATAACTTGTATTTAAATTTCAATGGAACAATAAAACGAATAAAGTAAATAATTTGCAGTCGGGTTTTATAATTTTTAATTAATTTACACTTTTATAATATACCCTTAATCTCAAAGTGAAAATTGTACCCAAAATCCGCCAACGTCAAGTACTGCGTACCACCCTCCATTGTCCCAACGAAAAGACTTGACAGATAGAAGTCAGATTTATGTGTTTACTGTATAAATCACAGACGTCAGTGTTGCCACCGAGCGTTCTTTTTTCGTCTGCTCCGTGGCTGTATATCATAGTCGGCCACTGGTTTTATGTCTTCCGCGCGTTTTCAAGTATATTTGATGGGTGAAATTACAAAACGTGATCATTGAAATCTTTGAATACCAAATACCCTTTTTTGTTTCACTGTTAGATTTTAAAGCCTCAAACATCGATGCCAAGTTCTCAGGTTATCGATATTTTACAGATTTAATTTCGATGAATGTGTGATCGATATACACAAACTCACTCTCCCATTTCCTTCTTCCATCGAACAACTCGACGCATAGAAACATAACAGGGTCAATACAATACTATGCACGCATATTTAATCCACTTACGACTTAAGTATGGAACAACCCTACTTCTCTGTTTACCGAAGAATATATTGTTGGAATCTTCAAGTATTGAGTAGTAAGATACTTTTTTCTAGGTATGCATGTTTTGGTAGTCGAGACTGCGGCCAAATGCTTGCTGTTTTAATCCATCAGAAAAAACACGATTTTATTTATATTACAATATAATGTCCTCAAAGGGTGCCGGGAGATAATGTCACTCCCCCATCTCTTCCCGTGGGTATCGTAAGAGGCGACTAAGGGAAAAATACCAGAAGTCGGGCAGCAGCACCTTCTAAGGAACTGTAATCTTATACTGTGATCCCCAAGACGTCTGCTAAGCGAGGGGATTATGGTAAACCCCCCCTTTTAAATGGAGGAGGCAGTGTTCAGCAGTGGACGATCCGGCTGATACAGTACAATCTAATTTAAATAATAGACAATTAGAACGTTATGGAATGAGGTTCGTACTAATCTCCGTTAACTCATCCTACACCGATTTAACCCATGATTAAGGGCCACATCATCGTTGACACAAAACGTGTATTTTTCACGAGTTCCACGTTAATTCCGGGGACATATAAATTGTATCCGTACTCGTGTCAAGCATCAGACAGACACGATCAAGGACTGAAAACGGTTAAAATGTAGATACATAAGCGGTACAGAAAAGGTGCGTTGTGTACTCCAATTCTGTTTGAAATTATCATTATTATGAGTAACCAGTTAATGTTTAAAATTATTTCTATATTAAATGGCTAATATAAACGACTTAAAAATGTACTTGAATTTCACTATATTGTTACAAATGGATTCACTTATACTAATATTACTTGATATACCTGTGAATCAATATTGCGATAGAAATAACAATTTAAAGTATTATGGAAAACAAAACGATTAATAATCTTATACCTATATTCATTCAAACATTCTATCTATGGCAATACAATGCGACCGCTGTTCTGGACAAAACTAAACCACCAAATTTGATTGTAAAAATAGTACAATATTTTCAAAGCATAGTCTTGTTTATTATTGATAGCATCATAGCATTGTTTATTCCTGAAATTCAGAGATAATGTTTCAACTTATAAACAGAATATTTAACTTTTTAAGACTTTAACTGGAACTTTCCGATATCACAATACCGCATTTTTCCGGTTGTTTAGTACTTCCGTGTGAAGCAGTCACGGCGATCTCGAGATCAATCATCGTGTTCTTAACGAGTGCGCCAGCTGTTGTCTCCGCGATTGATAGAGCTATAAACTATATTTACGGCGTCAGAATAGTTCTAGAATAGTTTGTGATGCGTGTCGCTCAATGCCCAGTCGTGGCATACGTGGGGTGGATGCGATAGAGTAGAGTATTCATATACACATTTGCTTGATAATAAAAATTGTAAATTGTTTAGACCATATCTATGCATTTTATATTTATTTTGTGTAATCATCACAATCACACTGAAAAAGTAAACACATTAAATGGTGTTACAAATTCAATAGTTATTTTTTCATATATACTCATGCCAGTACAGTGATCTTGATTTCTTTAAAAACACGTATTAGTGAATTAATAGACGTTACGTCAACAAGCCCTTGGGGTGCCGGGCTAGAATGTCACCCCCCAATCTCTATCCCTGTGTGTCATAAGAGGCGAATAAGGGTAACACACCTGGAGTTGGGCAGCAGCGCTTTCAGAATTGATATCTCACACTGCGATCCCCAAGACGACTGCCAAGCGTAGGGATTGTGGCAAAAACGCCAATAATGGGAGAGGCTGTATTCAGCAGTAGATAATCCGTCTGATACAGTACAGTACGCCAACTACACAAAAAATATATTTATTTATTATTAAGGGTTTGGCAATTATCTGTAAGGGGTAAGAAAGCATTCGAAATGCCTTACCACCAATGCAATATCTTAATAAAACACTGTTAATGATTGTTGTGAAGCATAATAATAATAGTTTATTGTACCAAAAAAAATATTTTACAGTATTGCTTATAATGTACAAATAGCTACTCCACTAGGATTCCCTGTATAGGGGGAACTATTTTTTTTCTTCCCATATTTGTGCATAAAACAATACTCAATGTTGGTCCGTACATACCAAGTAATGAATAAGGTTAAAACAATAATTATCAATATTTTGTTGAATAGTACTATAGGTAGGTATGTGCTGTATCTTTTTGTTGATAATATGTCATTATATTGTTTTAATGCTATTTTAATGATACATAATTTGTATATACCAAGTTAAATAATGTTATTTATAGCAATTAATATATAAATAGCTTGCCATATCCATGTTCACTTTATTATCTGTCGCGCATATATGACTAGTGTTGATATGGTAAACAGAAGCCGCCTACGACGCTACTCATTTGGACATCAATAAACACGCTGTATTGTCATCAAATCTTTACGCAACCATCTTTGTTATTCGCCATTGAAAATATATTTATAATTATTAATAAGCCGTCAATCACAAACCTACTACAATTTAAAATAATTACTACATATAAATAATTATTAGACTATTTCGTTGGTCTCATAGCATAAAATGTGGCATTGAAATCAGTGGAAAATGCCTGTCTGGCTAGCGACCACCCTCAAGTAAAAAATCTGTCGCCAAGCACTTAGCGGTGTGTTCCGGCAGCTGTCCTTGAGAGCCAGTAATTCTAGGCTTAGCCTGATAACACCTACGACCACATCATCACTTACCATCAGGTGAGATTAAGGCTTATCTATCAACAATATAAAAAGAAAAAAAAGAGTAGTGATAAAAAAATCAACTCATTTAAATCGGTTATTCATTGCCATTTTTTTCAAACTTTCTTATCCTTTCAGAAAATGCTTCAATATACACCTAAAGGAATTCCTCAAAATGCACAGGTTTTGAAACTTCTTGTATTCTCGCGCGGTTCTCCTTGACAATCGATTGACGGGTGTCCAACCCCCACCCTCCCTCATTTAGGGGTTGCCTTTTCCACCCCCTTGCACCCAGCGCAGCCTGACCCACATTGGCGCCATATTTATAATAATTGAAGTCAGTATGAGTAAATCAACATGTTTTACAACAAAGAGTTTGGATTACGACAAGGATTGGTTTCTTTGACTGGTAGGGGCTATATGTTTTGATTATTTTATGACTTCAACATTTTCAAAATGGTTTTATTAATCTATTTCTATAATAATATTATAAAGAGGACAGATTAGAATTTTTGTATTTATGTATATGTAACGAATAAACTTAAAAAGTACTGGACTGATTTGATAAATTCTTTTACTATTAGAATCCTACATTATCCCTGATGAACACAGGCTGTAGAATTAGTAAGTGACGATGTGGTCGAATATGTTGTTTAGGCAAAACCTAGAATTACAGCTGCCGGTGTGTTCCGGCAGCTGTCCTTGAGATAGGTATAGGCGACAATTTTTTTACTTTGGTGGTAGCTAGCCAGGCGGGCATGCATAAAATGCCCTACCACCATGCTATAACGACTACCATCGTAAGAAAACAACCAGGACCGACGGCTTAACGTGCCCTCCGAAGCACGTGCACGCTCAGTTGTATTGTCACTAACGGTCACCCATCCAAGTCACGCGGCGAAAGTTGGTTAACTTTGATGATCGGTTAAAAACAGCTAAGCAAACTTTGCTACGAGCGCTTCGACAGTCAAAGTTAAAAGACAATTTTTAAAAGAGTAATGTACCTTCATGTTTAGTATAAAGTTTTTAGTGTTAACTATAGTGCAAGGGAATCATGACAGCAATATTAAACGTAATTTTTTTTTTAGTCCTTATAGTTTAGCTTTTGACCACTATCTCACCTGATGGTAAGTGATGATGTGGTCGAAGTTGTTATTCAGACTAACATAGAATTAGTCTCAACTAACCTAGAGTTAACTATTAAAGTAAAGTCAACATAATGTTATTCTTTTTAATATGTCCGTATTCCCGTCGAGTGTTACAGTATTACATCACACCGTTACATCACTCATTTATATTCATCAAACGTGTCAATATATCATTGGTATTGCATAAATAATAAACATAATAGCATCGATTCAATAATTCACATAATGTCACATAATTCATACGAGACTGACGGATCCATTTGTATGGGGCTAATAAATATGCGATGTGCCTTTCCGAGACGCAGTCTTGACTTGCCGTCGCCGTTTCTATTTATAGAAGAGATAAACATTTAACGGTTATGTAATTGAACAAGCGGAGCAAAGGCTTTGGTAGCAGCTAGGGCATCTCGGCGCTTGTTTTAGATCTTGAAAACAATGTTTTTTTTTTTTTTTTTACGTTATTGTAGTGGAACAAGCTCGAGGCCCACCTGATGTTATGCGGACTAACCTATGCCTATAACACGTGCATTTGGTGAGAGCCGCGGTGCCCTATTTGTTACTAACACCTTTGCTCCGCTTTCACCAGTAACAGAGAGGTTGAAGAGTATTACGGTAATGTGTACATGTATGCATCTGTGGTAATAACTATTAATTAAAAAAAAGGTTTGAAAATGTACAGAAAAAGAGCAGTAATAGTACGGATATAATAGTACTATTGAAATGTTTGAAAGAGGAGTCAATAAAGAGTTGACAAGCGATAAAAAAGAGAGGAAAGGACAACATGATGTACCCATGCGTAAGTAAGTAATTTGTATCTAGATGAAGTGATGACGTTTGCAATAATTTATTTCAGGATTTGACAGAAAAATATTATAATTGCCATTAAACAAAAACCAAAATTATTTTTAAAAAAATTAGGGGTATTCAGTGAGCTCCTTATTATTTTAATAATTGATTAAATAATGTTAATTGTTTTATTGTAAAAGGCTATACTGTCTGCATTTATTTTGCAACTATTTTTTATACTCGTATTATATAAAAGTTTGAATAATGTTTAATTTCAATTAATTACCAAGACGAGCCATTCGCATTCAATTTCTATTTATTTTATTTTTTTATATAAAAAAAAACTCTTTCAAGTTCTGACGAACGGATGCTGAGGCTTACGGGCTGCGGTCAGCGAAGGCTTTCCGTTTTCAAGTACAGAACCTAGAGGTAAGCTGAATACCAGCCCTGTCATCTTTTTACCAGTACTTTATATGTTTTTCATTGTATTTTTAGGTCCAAATATACATATAAAAAAGTATTTTTGCAATCATATAACTTTTATGACTTATTCCGATCTCCGACTCAGTTCTTATCAACTGTCTCGGACTCCTGAAACACTAAAAATCAATCCTAACTGACGGACCGGACAGATCAAGTCCGGTACCGTCTTAAATTATGTCCGGGACGTGATAACGAACCGGACGAGCAGAGGGGTGTACAAATAGGGGGAGAGGGGGTGTTTACTTTAGCAACATTTGTACGTATTGTCATACTGAGGAGTTTGAAAGAATACTCGGACGTGGAGAGAATTCTGAAGTATAGAATAGAAGATAATAGAATTGGGATTGGCTTTCTTTGCTTTATCATAATTAAAGTTATACTAATTGGGTAGTATTTTTATAAAATCTTATCAAAATATTTAATTTTGCAGTGTTTTAATTCTGCTGATGTTTTAACTCTCAAGAGAGCTGAAAAGAATTTTTGACAAAAAAAAATGGGTTGGGAAATTGAACCCAAAGGACTCAAAAACATTTTTGTGATAAAAACACTATCTAACTCCACGTATACAAATCTGTACTAATTAAGTCGCGTTTCAATTCTGCTGAAGTATTGTCTCTCACGTGTATGCTAAAGACCCTTGAAGACCTCCAAATTCTAAAGCGTTTCAATACTCACACAAACTACCTTTGGTTACAACAGGTTATAACATAAAGATATTGTGTAGAATTCATATTTGTATTTGATACTTATGTTGTAACAAAAACCACATAACAGACAGAAAAGAAATTAAGTATCTAAACAACGTGCTTCGTACTTTTCCCTTTCACAATAGTCCCCGGAATATTTTCCGGACCAAGATTACAGGTAACAATGAAAAAAATCATGCTCGACAATTTTTATCAAAGTCCTAAACAGCGGACGTAACGTCGCGTCCCAGAGCGGGACAAGACGTGACATCAGAGATAGCGTCAAAAGGGTTGAGTTCCGCTAAAAAATCTGTCAAAAACGAACTAGCCCGCGCAAGCAGGATTCTGTATCAGTAAATTTTCATTATACCTGCTGATCATACCAACAATACAAAAAAAAAAGTTACAGTTAGTGAGCATTGTTCGTACTTGCAGTTTCTTCAACATGTTTGAAGAGTACTATTTTGTGCAAGATGTACATGTAGATATTATCAAAAATAGGTACTTACTCTAATTTTTAAATGTATTTATGTACGTTCACATTTGGGCAGAATATGGGTCTGAAAACTTGTTAACAAAAACGGCACAAAGTATATTTTAATAAAATTAATATATTTCAACTCATTAATTGAAAATGTAACTACACAAAAAGAACAGGAACACAAAAATAATTAAATGTAGTGACTATCCATCTAGTAACTAAAATTGTAAAGATATATATTGGGTTGAGATCTGTTTCCTATCAGAAAGCAATCATAAGTAGAAAACAGCTCAGGTCCCTGTCCACGGGTAGGTACCCAAAAATATAATAAAATGCCCCCATTGCTCTAAATGTATGTTTTTTATTGTGTAGAACAATTAAAATGAGATCTAAGGTTGAAAATATCGCCAAATTTTCACAAGTCAGCTTCGATTACATACAAATGTGTTAATCTCTAACACAAAACTGAAACAATATAACATCACACAGACGAAATTAATATTGAATACGACTTATATACGAGGCCATCAAATATAAAGCCAAAACAAATCGGACAATCTTTTTTTAATTTTTTTTGCGGTAATATACAGGAAAACTATTCACAATATTTAGAGTTATAAGTTTTCGCATCGTATAGTTTGTGCTTAAAAATCTTACTTTTAAATTGAACCAGCCTACGTTCAATAAAAGACAGCTTCCGGCTGATGATACAGCGTGTTGTGAGTGTTGATGAACAACTGTTCCGATTAAATTCAGATTTCAGTAATGACAGAAGGATATCTGCCCTTTGAGGCCATATTTTGTTACAGAGCTTTCTTGGCACTTTTTATATGGAACTCTAGAAATGAAAATATCTCTTATCTTAACTTGAAGAGAGACAAAGATTTTCTCTTGCTCGTTGGTTAAAAAATGAGAGCGAATAAAACTGTAATTGCTGATAAGGTTGCAATTGAACAGGTCCATTGAAATTCGAAATGAAAAGTAAAAATATCTGATGCTATGTAGTCGATGGTATTGAAAATCAGGTTGACAAGCAAAGTACAGACATACTGAAATATGTCTTGGCACTTTGGAAGCCGCAGACCGGTTGAACAGTGATAAAATATGATTATTAATTCATAACAGTTACAATTAATGTTTTGTCCAAAATATTCGTCTTGATCGAGATTCAAACCCGCGACCCTCGGGCTTATGCTCTGGGTGTCTTAAACAGCACGGCCATCTAGTGGCCATTGCATACTGGCATACTGGCTGGACAGACGAGAATTATGAGCTCAAATTTTGTTTTCTTTTACCCTCATAGGGCGCAGCCATCTACCAATCTACAAGATCGCGTTTGCTCGAAAGAAATGCTTCTTCAAACACTTACACGTAATAATGTCTCTTCTCTTCTGTATTTCTAAATATGATAACAATCTCTATCGCATTCTAAACGAAAATCATATTACACATTTTTAGAGCACCGAGTTCTTTTCTTCATCTTGAGCTGGAATCGAGACTGTATCGCTTACAAAACTGGGTACGCGAGATTTATTTTTTGATTATGTGATGAAAAAAAAATAGTGTATCTTTTTTTTATGTTATTGTAACGGAACAAGCTTGAGGCCCACATGATGTTAAGTGGACTAACCTCTGCGCCCGTCACTTTGAGACATGTTTGTTAAGTCTCATGTGTCTGTAATTTCACTGGCTCTCAAGGACTGCTGCCGAAACACGCCGTTAGGTGCTTGGCGACAGATTTTCTACTTGAAGGTGGCTGTAAGGTTATCTTAAACCCACCTTGTTGGTAAGCCGTAACGAGATCAGGATGACAACGTTCATGTTGATCAGATGATGCCTAAGAATTAAACTGACTTAAGTACAGCTATACTAGAGCACACCACTAGGTGCTTGGCGACAGATTTTCTACCTAAGCTAGCCATGCGGGCATACCCGAAATGACTTACGGTGGCGTTCCGGTGCTAATACCACTATGCCTATCTCTTTTTCAAAACCTTACTTCAATAAACATATTATAAATTCATATAACATAAATATATATTATTATATATCAAGTTATATGAATATATAATAATATATACAGGCTTATTTTTTTTTATATTATTGCCACATTTTAAGGACAAGGAACCGGTAATCTCTGCCTACAACATATGCATTGCGTCACAAGTAACGAACTGAACTGCGCTCATCACCCTGAGATCATGTGCCTGTAATTTCACCAGCACCTACACCCTTCAAACCGGAACAGCAAATTTAATGCTTGGCAGTAGAAATATGTATGGTGACAGGAATTCTCCGGATAAACTCGTTCAAAAAGAGTTCTCCTTCTACTAAAATGTATTAAATTATATATTTCAAATACATATTAGGTATCTAAACGGAAAACATAAGAGAACATACTTATAAACGTTTTTCAGTAATTCTCGTGCCCAATTGAAACTGAAAACTAGTTCAAATCTTTGTCCAAAAACTACTTAACGCTTGTCAAGTAGTCCCATCTCAAACTTTCGTCAACTAGTCAAACTACAGTTAAATCCTTTCAATTTATCCGTCCCACGGTCCCACCGCTGGGGTCGACACGTCATTGGACATTGGAAACGTGTCAAAAATATATTTAAAGTTGAAAAATTGTTCAGTACTCAGAAGGACACAGTGAATTGTCTTGAGGGTTTGGTAGAATAGGAATGTTTTAAATCATCTTCGTATTTATATTTTATATTGGGTTAGTATTATTACCGCGACTTCGGTGGTCTAGTGTTTGGTTAACATAGTTACTCTAAAATAACTTTTTCTTAGCTCTGAATTTTTAAAAAAGGCCTTAATTATTATTCACATATACATTTTTTCGTTTATCACATTAATTTTTTCGTAATAAATTAATGTTTCCCAAATTATATCAAAATCTGATCAAACACATTAAAAGTTTGAATACCACTATTGCTCATTTGGTGCATTATATTTAATTAGCCAGCTTTATTGATATATCACTATTGGCTTAAAGGGTGATTCAATTTTCTTTTGTTTTTTTATATCTTATAATTTAATCTGCAGGCTTATATATTTCCCAAATTTTTAAATACATATTAATAAGCAAAATTTACACTTCAAGTTGGAGCTGAACCCGCTATTCGCGACTATCTTATTTTTTTTTATTTTTTTTTAACCTATTGACAAAAAGTTATGCTACTTTTGCCCTATAATTCATTACTTTAAGAGTCATTAAGTAAGCAGAGTTATAATTCTGGATTTCGCCTGACGCGCAGGCGCTAGTACTGGAAACATTTTATATGTATAATTGTAGACTACACGTCAGACTTAAAAACACTGAAACGATAGCCACATAGAACAAGCATTCACTGCACAGTGGAAACCCAATAATCAACTCCCTCTCACATTCACCCATGTATCGAAAAAAAACGCAGACATCTTGAGACAAAGCAACGTGCACACTAGCAAGCCGTCTCTTCCCATTTCGTCCCGCGAATTAAAAGTGCAGGTGGGGTCTGTCCGGCATTGATCTGCCGGTGACGCGCCGGACGATGGAGACGTCACCCTACCCCTCCCACCTCCCACGGCTACCCCCCATCTCCTCGAACCCCCTCCCACATCCGTAAGGACGTGTGGACATGCTTAGCGATGTCGAATTGATAATGGTGTCCCGTTTTTTGTTAAAAGGAGTGGAATGGGAATGTAGCTTAATGGATTGGTCCCGAGTTTTTAATTGAGTCTGGATAGGATGGTATTGGAGAGACCGATTCGGTGTGAGATATCTGAGTGATAGTAATTTATGAGCGCTTTTTTATTTGGAATGGTGATAATTTACGTCACTCGAGCGGTTTGATGTCAGGTTAGAAAATATTTTCTGAATTTGAATAAATGTCTTATAAATTTACGTCAGATCTTTAATAAATTTAGTTTATTATGGAACTATACAACATATTTCTTTTTTCAATATTAAATATATTCTTCAATATATATGAAACGATATTAAATGTTTATACTCAAACTGTTTCTAAATGTTCAAGTCAGTAAAATGACAGGCAATATTATAAAATTTTAAGTAATAATATGATATTATGATACAATAGTATTGTATTGTATGATTGCAGAGTAGGTTTTTTTTATAACTAATAGCCTAGCCTTTGACCACTATCTCACCTGGTAGGAAGTGATGATGCAATCAACGATCTTGTTCAGGCTAACCTACAGTTACTGGCCTAAAGGACAGCTACCGGTATGAAAGTAGCCAGGCCGGCATTCCAAAAATATCATGTAAAGGTATTGTGCAATTATCATCAAATTTTATTTATTTATTAATAATTAAAACGGCAGAAAATACCAGTTACATTAATTACACAATATAACATTAAATTAAAAATTATTAATTTTAATTCATAAAATATAATAAAAAATAATAACGATTCAAGAATAAATAATGTCATTGATATTAGTCTTATTGTAATTATTATAAATTGTGGCAAATAAAAAAATCAAATAATAATGTCACATCATTCATCCCTTTCGCAATATCTCAAACCCTTAACTAATTCCAACCATCCATTCCTAAATAAATTTTAAGGCAAAGTAATACTGACCGTAACCTAAACAATTAAATGAGACATAAATATTTTATTATTAATTTATTGTTGTCTCCTTGATCCAAGTAAATACAGAGTATAAATATAAGATTATGAATATTTTTTGATGCAATATATAATTTCATTATTTATAGGTCTCTTGTCTACTTTAAAAGTTTCATGAAGGCTCCAGAACAAAGCCTCGACAATGAGACAATGTAACGTAATGAAGCACAGAAAACGACCATCAACAGAATCAAATGACCAACTATTCACAAATTAGTCGGTCGAAGTCGTCCACACGCGGTCGTCGCCACATCCGCGTTGCGCCGTTAGGGCACCAATATTGTATTATGTGGAGGACAACGGCCACTACTCCAATATTTATGTAATTCTATTACTGTTAGGGTCTATTACGATAGTGTATTGAAGGAGGATAAAAATAAATTCGTAGCTTAGTTTGCGATCGTTATTCTTATAAATTTTCGTTGCTATGCGATGGATAAATTGCTAATCGCTTATGGTAGCTGTATTCTCCAAATAAGTAAATTTAAATAAATTATTCTATGCTTTTAATTGTATACGTTAAGCAAAGTGTTAATTGTTAATACAATGTAATTTACAAAATACAAAAATCGTTGTAATTATCGATATTAAATTCGAAATCTAAAGGTTTAAAAATGTTTCGTTCTCTGAATACTTATAATAGAACGTTATATTAACGACACTTAAATTAATCATATAAGAGATTTAGAGCTGATGGATTTCTAGGGAAGCAGAAAGAAAAACATTACAAAATGTTGTATTTAAGTACAAACTATAAAGTATGTAAATCAGCCAGGTTTTCATAAATAAAACACTGTGCCATTTCTTCTACTCACACAATTTATCTAAACACCCATGCAAATAAAAACGAAAACTTTACGAACTACCCAACAAACAGAGCAGTAGAGTCTACAACATTGTCCTCGTAAATACAGAACGTATGGGTGCCGGGTGGACCTCGCCCGTCTTGCACCGTTTGACTGAGCGAAATCACTCAAAAGTTTTAATGCCGTTTCCGTGGGGACAGTTCCGGCCGCCCGGACCGACTCGCCGGGCGTTAGTGTGCGTGCGTCTTTATGTCAGACGTGCGATAGTATGAACGTGAGGTTGGTAAAGGGTTTATATTTTCTAATTTTGCTGAAGTAATGTAACATGTTGCAGTTTTGTTCTGTTTTGTTCCAGATCATTTACGTTTTATTTCCTGAAACACTAGAGCTAAAATTAAAATCTACAACGATAGTAAGAATTTTAAAGAAGTGAATACATATATATTATATCATGAACGTATATCGTTAACGCTTTAAAAAATAACACCTGTCTTTATTTTAAAAACTACTTATTGTCAAAACTATGGACTTAATCAACTAATTTTCAAAAGGTCAGCCGTTAGCTTTCTTAGCGCAGTAAAGCGTCAATGGAAATATATATGAAATTTAACGTTAAATATATTTTCTAGGCAATACTGTTTGTTTAAAGTCGACACTTAAATGGAAATACATTTCTAAGTTTATAATCGACCGGAACGTCCATCGTCGAACAATGTCTCTCCCATTGAGGGGATTTCCTTTAATCGCCACGCTTGGCAGGCGTCTTCATCACGTATCGCGACGCCCACGGGAAGAAACGTGGGGTGACATTCCAACCCTTCACCTCACGGGATATAATACCTTTGTCCATAAATATTTGGTAATAACTGTTCCTGGCTATATCCAAGTTCTAAATATAACAACTTCCTTAAGCCATATTTTTTTCTGTAGTAACTATTAACTAATTATAATCTATTACTTAGTAGGCAAAGTACCTTCAAGGGTCAACAGATACAAAAATATACAATGTTTCGTAACGAAACATTCAATAAACCACTGAAAATACAGACAAACAGGTGATCAGCCCGTCAGGAAATTTAAATCCGATAATATGCAACAATCCCATTTTAAAATGAAAAGTTAATTGAATTCATTCAATTCCTAACCGCGTGAGTGACAGCCTTTATCTGTTAATATCCAATTATTACCACTGGACTTTCCTCCCCTCCACCCCGGTCACCTGCCTGCACCCCCTTTCTCTTTGTCTCCCCTTTGTATTATAATACAGATGTGGACAGTCCGTCAGTTATTATGAGGGAGGTTTCTGTGGACATTCAAGGGTTGTTTATATGTTACGATCATGTTTCGAAGGCATTGCTTTACCGGTCACATTGCTATATCTAATTATATTAAAAAAGCGATTAATCAAAAGATTTTCTCGATCGGAGAGTCAAGACCTCCTAAGGATGCTTCGTGTAGAAACAAAACACGTCGAAAATTCTTCCGGTTTGGCTACGTGGTGTCTGTGACGTTACGTCAGTTTAACAGGGAAATTAGGCGGAATTGTCACTAGATATTTCATTTTATTGTGGTTTGTAAGTGTTTTATTAAAATATTAATTTAATGTTTTCTTTAAATATTTGCAAATAATCTATTTTTATAAAAACGCACAATGTTGCAAATTGCCACAAAGAGACGCATTCAGTCAATCACCAAAATTTACATACTTTTTCAGACTTCAGGCAACATTACGCGTTTGTCACTTTGTTGTCATTTATTGGTACTCTCTCATTCAGAGAGGAAGTACAATACAAGGTTGTTTTCTGATATTGATTTTGATAAAATAATTTAAAATGTAGTTTAAAAAATATCCTCGTGTATAAATAGATTTACGTTATTAACGTCGCCATCGCGAGCATACGGCGTCCACAAAGAACATTAGTTGAGAAACATGGAAAAAAAACATAAATAAAAGAAAGAATTTTTAGAACTCAGCTTACTTAATGCAAGGACTGAGGAAAAGTTGGAGAGATAATATATATAATAAAATATATATTATTACATCATGAGATAAGTGCGGAGTTATTGTTATAGTATCAGCTTTAGAGTAGTGACTTGATAGTCTAGTGACAAAGCGTAATTTGGAGTAAATTTTGCAATTTTATTTCATAGAGAAAATTTTACAGAAACGTTTTTCGGAATTTACGTGGCCCTAGAAAATATGATCAAGATAAAAATGGAATGTTCTTATTGCTGGAAATGAAATACATTTTGCGAACAATCTCTTCAAGTGAAGATATTTAGTACTTGTGAGCCCCTTAACAACTATCCCTCAAAAAGAAATTCTGTCCGTTGTGAGTGTGTTTAAGGCCCAGTAGCCATCATGTTTTGCTACCCAAAAAATATATTTCAGTAACTAACTAGTTCGACGCCTACTTTTTTCTACCGCCACCTTCCCAATCTAGCTACGTTAATACTAGATAGGAATACAGGCGAACCTCTGTTCTGTATCACAATCCGAGCAAACTTATCAAGGCGCGGCCCGGGATCCTATTAAAATCGGCGCATTATCCCGCGCCCGGGATTGCCAATCATCCCGGGATCCCGTGATCCCGCGGATACCTACGTAATAAGCACACGCCGTGTTCCCGGAATGGTTGCGGGTTGATAAGAGTTCTGTCTAATTAGATTCACACGTGTGAGGTTCGGGGAGATTTTGAGACTGATAGAATTTTGTTCGAAGTGTTATTGCTTTGTTTGTATAAGTGAAGGGGATAGATAGACGAATTATATTGTAACAAATAGTTTTGGCCTATTAATGGAACTGCAATGTTTCATGAGACTGGACCAATATGAATTGATAAAGCATAAGTATTTCCCGGCTTAAACATTTGACTGACATATCCTACTTATGTCGAGTTCATTGTAAATTACGTTTAGATTATAACTACGCGGAATTTTATATATCTCGATGTTTGTCTGTATAATATATACACCCCCGTCTTAGTTCTCGTATTTCCTCTCAATCCAAATAGGTTGCCTGAAAAATATAGCTCTTAGTGTGGTCGCTCACTGTTATGGGTATAAGGGTAGAAAAACGACAAAACTGGTTGACTTTGATAGAAGCATGTTGCAAGAAACAATAATTTAAATAAAAAACCGGGTCTGATGTGCGACCCACACTCACAACACAAACTATAGAGGTGTCAGACTGTTTTAACTTGAATAGATACACATTCATTACATACGTGATATTCAAAATCTCGTTCGTACCAAAATGTGGCTTACCTGAAACAAGACAAATAAATTTATCGACATCAAAATATAATAATTATCAGAGTTATATTCATATCTTCCTGTAGGAGTCGCAAGAGGCAACGAAATAAAAAACCAGAAATTAAAAGCTCCTTCTGTGAAACTGCATCCTTACCTTGTATGTCAGGGATATACGAAACCCAAGTGTGGGGATTCTAGTAATAAGTGATAGCTAGCCAGGCATAGAGTCCTCTATTGCCAGTATTTAACATTTTTAAGTGGCTATATATCTGAAGATGACGGATAACGTAATTTTTTTTAAACTACAATCGGCAACATATATTGTATTTTTTTAAAACGATTTCATCTGTAGATTTATTGAACAGTTTTTTTATTGTTGCATAGTTTGATCTTTGACCACTGTCTCAACTGATGCTAAGTGATGATGAGGTCTATCGTCTATCACGGTAACAATTTCTGGCTTTCAAGGACAGCTAGGATGTATTGTTAGATGCTTAGCGACAGATCATATACTTCAGGGTGATACCTATCTAGGCGGCCATTCCAGAAATACCATACGCAATCAGAAACCAGGGTAATAACTTTAAACAATATAAACATGACATATACACATACGAGTGCATTGCGCCCTTTATACCCCGAAGTGGTAGGAAGTGGCGATTTAACGCCTACATTTATAGATATTTTTGTGCCCATGTTATGGGGGACAAGCCTATTGTCAGCTAACAGACACAGTTTCAGACTCTAGTATTGAAAATGTATTTATCTGTGTAACCCAACAAATTAGAAAGCTTTACTTCTAATTTGTTGGGCAACTCATCAAACGAGGGGATTAAGAACAACACAAGCGTCTGGTAAACATCAGTACTTTACCTTTTTAAGCATAAAGATGACTAAATTTCTTTAAACAGAACCTAGCTAAAGTAACCCCTCTAAAGAAATAGGTAGAGCGCAATAGGTACATTCCGGAACAAGGGACTATGGCTGAGTCCATTGGAATTCTTTATAGAATGAAGTGGATTTAATATCGGCCGGAATGCCGCATCGAAAGATAGTGTCCGACGGGACACGGACGAGGGGCAGACGAGACACTTTTCGGCCGCGATTCTGCGTTGAAGGGGTTGACGAGGAATGTGGGGAGGTTTTATGGTTGTGGTTAGAATCATGTAGTACTGTGTTTGTTTAAATTATTACAATTTTAAAACAAGCCCGTTTTTCTTTTTCTGTCGTTATCCCACACTAAATGAGGTCGGCAGAAAATGTATATTTACTCTACTCTGTTCTGTTGCTCGATATGTTACTAATCCCTAGTATGAGTTTATATAGTTTACATAAAACATAAAAGTTAACGTTTTCTGAAATACATATTTTTAGTTCATTCACGTTTCCGCTACTTTAAAAATGTATGGGAAAACTTACCATGAGGTAAAAGAAAAACGCGTAAACCTATAAAAAACTCATACTAATAGTACTTCACGCAGTTCGTCTATACTGAATTTTTTTTTTTTTCATAGTTGTCCCTTATTAACTAAGGGTGGGTGTACACACAGTTATTATAGTATAGATAACACTCTATCTTGATATTTCAGGCAAGTTTTATTTGAGCATTGCACACGTTGCTATTTGCTACTTTAATACGGAATATGAAGTAGGTATATACGTGTGGTCGTTTCCTCATTCATAACTAAATATAAATCGATCGATCAAAATTCAAAATAGTAAAGCCAAATCTCACGTCTGCCTGCCCCGTCACCTTAACCCTACGCGTCGGCCACCAATTTTACAACATCCCGGTTCTTTCCAATTTTATCCCGATTTTTATTTCCAATCCCTATTTATGTATTATTTAATACTAACCAGTGGATTTGCATGGATTCCCAAACTATCATCGAAATAGGGGTTCGTTGATAGTTTCGGGTAGTTCGGGACAAGCTCCTGTAATGTTAGTTATTATCACTTAAATTTTTATTGAGTCCGGAAATGATTTTCCGGGTTAGTACGAGGGCGTGTTGGAGGTTTGATGATGTAAAGTGGGACTTATTTTATTGGACTATTTTGTTTGATGTATTGCTAGCTGATATGTTTAATTCATATTTTATGATATTATATACAAATACTTAAGGATTCTAGTCTACAACGTTCGTTAGTCGATACAAAAACTAATATAAAAATCTATAACATTGATAAATGCAAATAAACACTTATATCCAATTCACGGAAGAACGTTAAAAATTTAATAAATCAAACAAATCAAAGATTAATTAACAAAATCTTTATTTAGAAATGCATTTTGTCCGCCATTGTGTTTTGAAAGGTTTGTGTGCGCTTAGCTACCACACTCAAGTAACCCTAACCCAATCACTAACGGTGTGTTCCCATAATAGCCGTCCATAACAACGATTATCCTCTATTACATCGTCATTTACCAAGAACAGAAGAGGATGGTGAAATGCTAACCTGCTAGATGCTGTTGTAAAAAAAAGGACAAATCACAAACACAAGTTCAATAGGTATTATGGACGTGCAAAATCCAAAATAAATTTGTATTATAATCTAAACGAAACCCAACCACGTGTCGTACCTTGAATCGCAAAGTATCTACGATGCAAAATAGTATCGAGAAAAAAAAACAAATCGGTGCCCACATCAGGGGCCGCAGAGTCACGACAAGGCGACTGTAAACACCAATATTGTACCCGCAATCTTGTAACCGACCGAATAGCAAGGATACTTATGTAAATCGGACTACTACCCCGCTTATTGTATATCTAATTTGATTTCTTTCGCAATACCGTGATGGGATTCAACGAATATTGGTCCTACCTGCCCATCTAATATCGTCCTCGTGTGTACGTGAGCCTTTTCGGGGTTAAGAGATCACTGATAGGGTTGTTCGAAGGGCAACTTTTTAAAATATTTATGAACGTCGTGCGATGAGGACACCCGTAGTGCCCGTGCTGCCATCCAATTTCGGGTTATGTCTTCGGTAAGTTAGTTATTTTGGAGTTTCGGAAGGGTCAAACTGTTTTTTGTGAGTGTTAATTAAAGTATGTTATATTCATGGCGGGAAGGGATTGAGGAAAAACGCAGATGTTTGCGTGGTGTGAAATTTTCTCGTGTTGAATATTAATGAGGGACATTGACTGCAAAGATAATAGAACCATATCGTTTCACTACGTTGATTGACTAAAACGATAAAAAACTTCGTGATGTCTCAAGGTCTAACGGTTAACCGTAAAATATTCTTTATAATACCGACATTAGACTGGAATAATTATTTGTTCAAAAGTATAAATACGAGATATACCCATTTCTCGTATGATATGAAATAGTGATTGTGGTTGATTTTACTGATGAAAAATTGTGTTGGTGTTAGTTGAATCTTATAAGTTCACAGTCGATGAGTTAGTCATGGGTTTCGTTATACTCATAATAATATGGTCAGGCCAGCATTAAGGCATCTTTATATTAGTTACATTAGAGAACCAAATGACATATATATATATATGAATCATCATCAAAACTACACCTATTTAACAATTTTCAGTGGATGACATTTGGTTCTCTAGATTTTATTACATTACAAAGGTACAAAATAACATCATACAGGTGTTTTATTTAATCTTACGTCATAATTTCGCGTACTTACTTGATATAAATCTACCTGTATAGAGAAAGATGGCCCATAAATCAGCTGATGTATACAGTAATTAAGTAAATAACTACCACATGTGCGTTCGAAACTTCAAATAATCCGCACAAATGTGACAAGTAGAAGGTTACCTAATTTTTTTTGCGTGTGTTTCCGGTGTCCCAGGTGGGAGTAAAATTAAACGTATTCACGCGCATAAGCATCTGAATTCATGCTTTTTGCCAGACCTAAAATGTCCATCCAAAAATAAAACTACAAAATCGCAGAAGAGACAAATGAACAAAGTAACCTAGAACACACAGTTCCAGTCCGAAATCACGTTTCAAATAACTTACTAAGTAGTTCCCGTCCAATCTGTCACATTGATACAGGAAGGGTTAAAAAACCTTTTAAAAGGAAGAATCTTTCGAATAATGTGGCAACATTTCGCCGCGAGTTAAAAATCACAGGGTAAAAGTAGCTCGCCTGACAGTGATGTCAGTTTAAATTTTTAAGTTGGATTTTACGGTAGTCTATCAATTAAGGTTCAATTGCTATTAAAAAGTTACCGATACTGGCGCATCGTCAAGCTTACAACTGGAAGGAAAAAAACAGGCATATGAATATTTTTTATTAGACTTTTATTTTACTTGTGAAACATATTTGGTGACCAATTGATCAGTCAATTCATCTGATTATTTAGAGCTTCATTTGATTGACTAGTGCTGAAATGCAACTGTTATAGGCAGAGGTTAGTCCGCTTAACATCAGGCGGGCCTCGAGATATTCCGTCTCATTAATATTAAAAAAAATTCGTCAACAATTCCATTGTAAGATATCGCCAAGAATAAAAAGTCCATAAATTGGTCCATTAATTAACTTTTTCAAATGGATGACATAATATTGAAATTTTGTATAAATATCTGATGTTAACATATATGTTAAAATCAAGCCGTAATGAGAGTATCCTAATTAAAGCCCGTCAACAACTCCCTTTAATAATATAACTTTCCCGAAGTTGGGGGTAGTTTTCTATAGCATGTTCCCCGAACCAGTGTTACCTATTGGCAGCGATTCAAATATCGAATAACTAACAAGTTGCCAGAGTTAATAAAAAATAACAGTTTCTGTTCTTTACGTGCGGGCAATAATGAGGTTTTATGTTATAGCTTTCGAACTCTATTAACACAGATTTCAGACGTGGGGAAGGAAAACGATGTTAGATGCGATTATAAGGAGCAGAATATTTTTTACTATATAACTATATGTACACTGTGTAGGTAAGTTTCTTGTAGAATATTTGCTAACATAAACCTTTCATTTTCTAATTTTTTCAGCAGATAGCATAAAAGCCCAAATAATACATTGGCTTGTAATTAGGTTAGCGTTTTTATACTTATCAAAAAAAAAACTATCGCCAAGCAATGGACGCTGTAAATTAACTAGAGTATTAATAATGAGACTTAATTGCTTCGATTGAAAAATTTAAAAAGAAAAGAGAGAGTAATCTTTTATTAGGAATTTTAAGGTCATTTTACCTACCTTAGTATTAGTTAGTAATAAATTATATAAAATAAATTATATGTTCTTATTAGGTAAATACTTAACTAATTCATATCATAAATCGAATGATATACTGTATTTAGGGCCGAAAGACTGATATCACTTATTTAAAAATTAATACTTTAATTCTACATTTATTTTATTTTTTTATTGCTGATAGGTAAGCGTTTGACCACAATCTCACCTTATGGTAAGTGATGATGTGGTTGAAGGTGTTAGCAGGCTTAAACTAGAATTACTGGCTCTCAAGGACAGCTACCGAAACACACCGTTAGGTGCTTGAGGCGACAGATTTTTACTTGAGTTTTACTTTGGGTGGTCGCTAGGCGGGCATTCGCAAAATACCCTTCCACCATGCGGTGAAGCTCAAGCCCGCGGCGGGATTTGAACCATGGACCTGCTGCGCGGTAGTTCATTGCCAATGCCAATGAGCCATCACCGCTTCAAAATTATCTTAATGAGCCAGCCACATTGCAGCACGATTAATATAAAACAGTTTTTAAATCAATACTATCGGCAAATAAATGACATGCAGTCACTGGAACTAAGGAACGAAGCGGGGGTGATCGAATCGAGTGAAGGGGTGTGGGTGGGGGGCAAGTCAAGAAATGCATTCCATTGAATGTGGCCAGCTAACAAATCAACACAGTTGTAACTGCGACGTCAACTTAATTAAAACGGCGAAAAGTTGGCGATTTAAAAGCGAGGGTGAGGTTGATGGTCCAAGTTATAAGAAACCAATACCTAGTGAAAATTATTGAGTTTTATGAATCAGAGTCATAAATTTGACTACGACGTTTACTTGTATTTTCTTAACTTAGATTCTGTGACATTCTATCTTTCTGCTGCAAGTGGTAAAGGCAGTGGTGGCTCCACCAGAGCCATAATATCGACCTGGAGTGAAATTGACGATGAACTTAATTTTGAGGTTAAGGATATATTCGTTTATCTTAAGAATTAATTCACGTATACCATGAGAAATATTGTTAACACATAAGATTGTACATAAGCTGGACTTACTTAGTTTACTTATGACTCAAAACATATTCAAAATATTTACATCAAAAAGTGATATCATGTCGGTAGTTTGGAAAAACTTGCAATGTGCAATAATATAAAGAATGCCGCATGTCTGCAGTCCAGTTCTGTTTTATTTTTACATTTGAGCTTCAGAGGAGTTTTGTAAGAATTTAATGGTTATTAAGCTTGGAGAACGAACGAGTATGTGAAAATGTAAATTATACTCCATGGATTGTTTAAGGAGATTGCATTGCAAAAATGCAATTTTCGAAATGAAGTACATTTTAATAACCATTTTGGTGACACAGTAAGGCTGCCAGTCAGTAATAGTCGCAATAATTCTTCAGCACGCCACAAAGTGGATGCTAAATATTAAATAATAAAATAAATTACTGTTCATTTCTATCTTGTACCACAACCACCGCCCGCGCGGAGAACTGTCGAACGTAAAGAAACATTCGTGAAATATGCCAAACTAGTTAATAACTGTTACAGCCACTACTATTATGAATAACGTTAATTTGAATGAATGTAAAAACAGTGAACTAATTTAATTTTTGCTAATGTAAGAGTGATTTTGAATAGCTTATTTTTTTTCTTATTGGTATTATTTGCACTCTAACAGAAAGGTTTAAGTATTACAAACATCAAGTAATCGACTTAAAAAATATGTTCGCCTTAAAAAAGTTTTATGAACAGTTTGAATGATGGTTGGATTTTTACGGAAGACTACGAAAATTTACGTAATTCGGCCAGATGGAACAGGTTCTAGAAAATACCAAAGCCTTTATTAAACAAACTTAGTAAACAAGTTATTTTAAATGCTTATAAGCTAGCATTTGACAATCACCTGATAGTAAATGATGATACAGAAAAGATGTTGTTCAGTAACCAAAAGCCAGTAAATTTATCACTGGCTCTCAGCTGCTTGAACACACACGTAAGCGACTGATATATTTATTATAATATTTTATTAAATTATATTATAATAATTATTAATTATTTATTTAATTAATTACATTACTTTATTATATTTTATTTAATATTATTTTATTTTTACTGATATATATTCTATACTTGAGAGTGGCAAGCAGCCAGATGGGTATTCACACAATAACACTAAGTTATAACAACTTCCTTCATAAGACATCAACCGGAACCGTTGTAGTAAATGTCTTACGACCACCCATCCATTTAATTATCAAAGCGGACGAGCTTGATCTAGTTACTAAGCTCCTCTACGAGAGCTTCACAAGTTACGGAATACGCCTGTCGCTTGATATAGACAAACCATAGGTGAAAAAATTGTAGCAATATATTGGCGGTATTGTTAGTATGTGATATTCCACTTCGACTGGCTAATTGATTACTGTAACTTTGACATAATAAACAGCTAGCAGATCAGCGTACCTAGAGTACTTCACTTCACACAAGTAATGAGGTGTCTCTACTTTTTTTCATCATCTATGTATATAATGGGTATATAGGTTTTGTTATTTAACTACATTTTGCACTTTAAAATGAAAACCAATTCTTTTTTTAATGGGAGGAGGGTGCCTATAAGAGATACATTTTGTCACAAGTGGTAAAATGCACTGCACCCATCTCCCTGAGACATAAAGTTGTTAAATCTCATGTGCGTAGAAAATCTGTCACCAAGTACCTAACAGTTCCGGCAGCAGTCCTTAAGAGCAAAAAAGTATGTATTTCTTGCGGAAACCAACCGTTAGGTACTTGGCGACAGCTTTTCTACTTGGCGGTGACAGCTAGCTAGGCGAGCATTAATAAAATGCCCTTGCATCATGCGGTGCACCTCAAGCCAGAGGTGGGGATCGATCCATGGACCTGCGTCACGGCAGTCCATAGTTATTACCGCTCGGCTATCGTTGCTTCAATTCACCATCTTTGCCAACCTAGTTAGGCAATAAGCTACCAACTGAAGACTACAGATGTATATTAAATTTGAGCAAGTGGTAAGTACGAACTTATCAGAAACATGTGCATCTGTATATCCTTCCGACAAAAAGGCGTGAATATGTTTATTCTTAATCATTAAAAACACATAATACCTTTTGCCACCAAAGTGAATTTATTATTACCACAGATTACAAAATAGGTACTGCGTAACTATTACCCACAGTCGCTAACTTTGATTTAAAAACTTTCTCTTGACGACTGAGAGAAGTTTTGTTGTCCGTCCGTCTGTCGCACAGTAATAAGCTGCATTTCCTTCAGTTTTAGTACTTTTTATTAGTTTTTTGTACGTTTTTCTGTAGCGAAGTTATACCGAGCTCAAGTTGTCTCCACCAGGGTTCCGTGTTAAATCGCTAGGATTTAAAGTGGGCTTGTCGGTTTGCACACGAAATAATCTGTTAATTAGCTCTCTTGTGCCTGTCTTCGTGTCTGTTTCATAATTAGAAAATGCAAGGATAGAATAAGAGACATAATGCTTATTTACTGTGCTTGTTTTGTTGTTGAAAACTTTCAAAGGCTTTTTAGTGCGAAGTTTCAAATTTTATCACTATTTAACTCCAGACATGAAACAACTGGCAGTGTCTAATAATTTATATACAAGGTTACTGCTAATTAACTGGCGATACGCGACAGGCGTGATGGGTATCGATAACAATAACTAAAAAAAAAGAAAAAAAAAATTTTTTTTTGAAGATTTTTTCAACTTGTCATTGATTTATCAATGGCGACAACAGAAGTTTAATGATGAATGAGTTAGGTAGATACCTACATGTCGGGATTGCCTTTGGCATATTATGAGCAGATAGGATGTAACGCTTGCTAAGAGAGTGATGGACATGAAATTTCATGGATGGATTAGGAAGCTAAAACAAAAGATAGATGGAACGTCGGAGCACACCGACACCGCCGCCGCTGCTCCGCGGCGCGCTGCACTTCGAACCAGCGACGTCAAGCGGCGGCAGCCGTTTCAATCACTAAGCGATCGCAACGGAGCGGGTGGGTGCGCGAGCGTCTTTAATTCAAAACAGCTGATGCTTTTACTTAGTGATTATTCTTTTTTATTGTTTTGTTAGTGATTCTAAGCACCATACAGTATTGTGTATCGCTTATTATCTATCTCATTGATAAATAAATGACAAGTTGAAAATATCTTCAAAAAAAATTTTTTTTTTTTTCATTTTTTTTAGTTATTGTTATCGATACCCATCACGCCTGTCGCATATCGCCAGTTAATTAGCAGTAACCTTGTATATTGTTTGTTTTATTAGTAATCGACATACGCGACTACAGGTATAGTGGTCTTAGAAGAAAGATAGAAGCTCGAAGATAGTGATGGTGGTTCCCGCATCTTCCACCGCGTAGCGCTGGGATTACTACGGCGTAGCACTAACGCCATGGCGTAGCTCATGACGTCATAGCGTAGCACCACACTACTACTTGTATTTTCCGTATTACAAATAACTAATTAATAGTACACATATAGATAAACTAGCTTGGTGATATATTGTTCCTAACCTACTATTACTACAAGGCTACATAGTAAATAGTTCCCACACATAGACCAGATATAACTATTAGCTTGTAAATTTATAAAATCACACATACGAGTATGTAAATAAATCAACATAGCAAAATATCACTGCTAGTAAATTCCTGAAAGAGTTGGCAGAGGTGTCTCACATTCACGGCTTCGCCAAATATGCTTTCGAACCATACAATAGGGGGAAATCTTATTGCCATCTACTGTGCATAGTTACACACCAGGCTGCTACTGACTAATAACAATTAAATAACTATCCAACCTGATTATCGAATCTAGGACTTTTAAATTATAAAGCTTTAGGCCTACCTAATCTGCCTTGGTTTTCTTAATTTCGTATTTAGTATACCTTTGTAACAAATAAAAGATTTGGATGCAATGATAGCTGAGCGGTGGTTCGATTCCCACCGCGGGCTTGAGCTTCACCGCATGGTGGAAGGGCATTTTGCGATTGCCCGCCTGGCTAGCTACCACCCTCAAGAAGAAAATCTGTCGCCAAACACCTAACGGTGTGTTCTGGCTCCTGCCGGAGGACTGCAGTCCTTGAGAGCCAATGAAGTCACAGGCACATGAGGCTTGACAACTATGTCTCAAAGTGACGGGCGCAGTGCCATTCGGGGCTTGTGATAAAATGGATCTGTCATAGGCAGAGGTACGCTTAACATCAGGTGCACTTCGAACTATACGTCCCGTCACAATAACATAAAAAAAAGATTCAGACGTTACTCTGTGCAATTAAATATTTTGAAATTTAAAATAAGGCGGAATTTACACAAGACATATTTTTATATCTTTTAGTGTTTTTCTAAAAAATAATTTACTGATTACATAAAATATTTTAATGTGATTGTTGTAATTATATGTATAAGTTAATAGTAATGCAGTATTATAATATATTGCGAATAATCTTGCTCCACTGCCTCCAAAAATATACCAATCAATTATTCGTCTCACTTCCAAAATCAAGTAAACAGTACCGTTCGCATAACAAGTCAAAAAGTTCTTGCACCCACTCGCAATGAGCACTAATCAATACGCGGGAAGGTGGCGAAAAATAACGAATGTTGCATTACCGATTCTCGTGTGTTTCCGTATACAGTTCACAAAGTACGGTGAGAAAAAAAGTAATGCTATCATTAAATAAGTAGTTTATAACATATATGTTTATAACTTTGTTTAACTGTCCTCATTTCTACATATTTAAGACGATTCTGATATTTGTGCGGCGTTAAAGTAGATTTGAGACTGTAATTCCGTTGAGTTTCGATAATTTTCGGTCAGAATAATAACTATAGTGATACGTTTTCTAAGTGAAGTATAGTGATACAAACTACCACAGTTTTTTCGAGATGTTATATAAAAAAATATCGTTATAAATAATAATCCAAATATAAAAATGTGACTTCAAGTAATAAAATTAAAATACGTACAGTAGTATAATATTACATAATTAATTGAAAGCTGTTTAAAGTTATATTCTGTTGACGTAAAAAAATTCATGAACAGTGTTTATTTATTCATAGAGAACGGTGTTATACATGTAGCCATGATTACTTGTATGTAAAGCACTAATTATTAGGGCGAGCGAAGCGAGCTCTATCACTATCCCACAAATTGAACATTTTGTAGTATCTTCACTGAAAAACTTGAACATAGTAAGAATTGTGCATTAACATAGAAATTTAACTCAATACTAAAATTAAATACATCGTAATTAATCTACTAAATACGAGATGGCACCACTAGAATCAGGTTGTAAAATAAACGCAAGCCCTCACAAAGCTGAGCTTTTTGCTAGTCATTCAACAAATCACTACGCTTGTATCTGCTAACTGTACCGCGTATGCAACCCGTCGGTAATCGACGGCCGACCGGGGACGTATTGGTCCGTCGCGGAGACGCCGCTGGCTCTCTGTTTTTAAAGCTTTCTTCTCCCCCTATCCCCACAGTGTCCCCCTAATTCCCCCACCCACCCACCCAATCGATGGACGCCGTCATGTTAGCGCAACGCCCGATCAAGTGCATACGTGAGGACTTTCTTTGATGCGTCTTTGTGTAGACGGGGGGAGGTTAATTGTTTTTTTTTAATGCTGATTGAATGTTGGGTTGCTCGGTTGTGTAGTTGGGTGATGAAGTGGGTTTGGTAAAAACTTATTTTGATGCATGTTTAACAAGATAACACTCAACTAAATGTACTGTTTATATAGTGTGTTATTTCTTGCTTTTAATTTAAAAGTGGTCATCTGTAAAGTAACAAATCACTTATCAATATAATTTCAGACGTAACGGATACAAAAGCTCATATAGTGAGATAGAGCTTCTTGGCGTGTAACTTAATAGCTTTTTATGATGTAAACAAAGTTTCATACCTGAACAATATAACCTTAACCTTAATTTATAATCGCATTTTGAACAAACAAAGCAAGGCCTTCCAGCCTTCCTAATTGTTATAATATAAGGTCAAAACATAATCCGATTCCTATTCCATAAAGGTTGTAAATACTTACCCCGCATTTTAAAGGGCTTGAACTCATTGCCATTGTCTCATCTATTGAGGTCATGACTATCAAAAAATTCTTGATTTATTTAAACAGTAATACATAAATATTTTAGTATATGTAAAACGAAGTTTCAATCAAATTAAACTAAGTAACGTTCTAAATAAAAATCCAAACCGTTTGTTTTTAATCGCAGATCTGTTGGACCGTTTATATCGACGTGTCGTCCGTTTCCACCTCACTTCAGTGACGGGTTAAATTCGCCTTTGAAAATGTTTACTGTAGCGAAGTTCTTGCTAGTAGCATACACAGTACTGGAGCAGTTAAAGAACTTTAGAAAAACACATATGAAACAACACAAAAATCTCATCGGTAAACAATTTATAAAAATCCTATAACTCCTCCAATAACTTATTTATATTAATAATAATTTTAATCATATATTTTTATGCTTCTCAATAGAATACACTACAAATTAGTTTATAATGTATAAAAAAATATGATTACAGACACTGTCGCGTACTAAGAAAAGAGACATTCTTAAATTTTTGGAGTACAATATTTTTAAATGTGTTTTAAACTCGCGATAGTGCTTGTAAACATATTTTAAATATATAAAAATAGCGACATCATTGCGAGAGTTAAATGTTTGAAGTACTTATTTCGATCAGGTGAAGTCTTGTAGTCTGGTAGGATTACGCACCGTGCTCTACGTATGATGGTTAAGGTACAATTAGAGCACAAAATTGTTCTCAGTCGAGCGATCATCGAGAGCGAGATAGCTCAGTGGTGGCAACCGGTGCATAAAATCGGAGGACGTGGGTTCGTTTCCCACTCAAAGTTTAATTAGCCAATAAGGACCCTAATGCGGCCTCTTAAAGAACCTTAGATGCTGTTTGTTCTGTCTATGCTCAATTGACTTGACTAGTTGTCGGTGACACGCCCACTGGCGCTCAATAGCACTGCACTGCAACTTGGAAATACAAAATGCGGTTGTCATTTGTCCGTCTGTCAAATCAACTATTGATATGTGATAACGAGTTCTTGTTTGAAAACTAATTTTAATTTAAAATATTTGCAATCGAATAACTGACTTTTACATTGTTTTGATAATAACTTACTAAAACAATCTAAAAATGATTTTTAAATTTCTATACATAGATACTTATATAAGCAATGTTGCTAAGCGAATCACATTTACAAGCAGTGATGGCTCAGTGGCATTGGCTATGGACTGCCGCGCAGCAGGTCAATGGTTTGAATCCCGCCGCGGGCTTGAGCTTCACCGCATGGTGGAAGGGCTTTTTGCGAATTTGCCTGGCTAGCGACCACCCTCAAGTTGAAAATCTGCCGTCAAGTACCTAACCGTAGTTCTTGAATGCCAGTAATTCTAGGTTACCCTGCCACCTTCGGCCAAATCGTCACTTACCACCGGGTGATATAGTGGTCAAAAGCTTGCCAATAAAAGCAAGATTTGACAGTTGAACTAATATAACTACTATTATGAAAATAAAGAAAACTTTCTAGACAAGAACGCTAGTAGTGTATATAAATCTGTTCTGGAAACTGCGGTACTGTGTTTATTCAGTAGGGTAGGGATTACTAAATTTCCTTAGACACTGCCGTCTGCACTCAAGACACGCCAACTTGTCACTCTCATTCGTACTACACGTTTAGTTACAATTTGTATTTACTGCTTTTGTTATTAAAAAATAATCAAGGCACATTTTGTTCAGATGAACAAAGAGATTCAAGTACGAAAAAAAAAATGATGCCCGAACGGTACTATCTTTGGACGGCCGTACCGTACCAGGTCCATGGTTCGATCCCCACTTCCAGTTTGAGCTTCACTTCGTGCTAGAAGTGCATTTTGTGAATGCTCACCTCACTAGCTACTACCCTCAAGTATAAAATCGGTCGCCAAGCACTAACAGTGTGTTCCGGCAGCAGTCATTGAGATCCAATAAAATTACAGGCACACGCGACTTAACAACTGTATGTCTCAGTGTGACGGGCGCAGTGCAATTCATCACTTGTGACGAAATGCATCTTTTATAGGCAGAGGTTAGTCCACTTTATATCAGGTGAGCCACGCGCTTGTCTCGTCACAATTATATATAAAAAACTGAATATACCTAACGCTCGAAATAATGCCGCTTAAGCATCTTATTAGTATAATTATGTTTATTTTCGTAAAACAATGTTTACATGCATCGCTCATGATAGTAAATTATGCATCAGTCACAATGCGGGAGGTCATAAATGCAGGCATCTATGTCAATTGTGATTAAAAACTGTCTGTACATTAACAACGAATGTTAAATAATAGACTTTATTGTTATTTGATACAACTAAAACAGGTTTCGTACGCATCATGCGGGTTTCGAATGTCATTCATATCTCACTCAAATATTTACTTATATTTCAAATGCACATTATAACACAAATAACTGTTATAATTTTTTTTTATTTCAACTTACTACCGGCGGTATGCCTTTATTGACAAAATACTACGAACTATATACAACACTGCAGCTACTACAATAAAATCATCCAGATCCCTATAAGTCATTGCAGACTCATAGGCAGTCCAAATGCTCTATCACACTACCAGTTGGCAGCCGCTGCGCTGTTGGCCAGACCTCAAGGTAGTTTCACAAATTGATAGTTTTCTATCGAGAATCTTAGCATCGTCTTCTGCGGTCATAACTTGGATAGGTGACCGATAGTGGCATATACTAATGATCGATTCGGTGCTTTGAAGTGCTCTTGATCTTGGTAGTGCCCAGCATGCTGGCAGCATTGCCCCGTTGAATTGCAATGCTTATTCTTTGAGCCAAATAGGTGCCAGAATATGATCACGCGTTGCATCGACTAAGCGCTCTGATAAGTTTTGGAAAATACGATGAGCTCCCGATCCCCACAAATAACTTAACTTATGTAATAGAGCATACTAACCTAATAAACAAACAAAAGACCCATTTAAGGATAGGAATGACCCATTTTAATTTATCTCCAAAAAATCATTGATTTATCGAACAAAAACACATCAGTGGCATTATCTAAGGCTATATGTACATCATTACGATATAAATACTTTAAAAATATGTGTAAAGTTAATTAATTATTTTTAGGTAACATATAATTTGTTGTCTTAGGTTTTTGCAATTATTACACATAGTAATTAAACAAATTTAAACGGTCACCCCGTGACAACGATCACTGCAAAGTGTTTGAAACGTCGTCGGGACAAAAATAATGATATATATACGTGATTTAAGCCGTTCAAAGTTGTTTAATTACTGAACATATATTATATTTTTTTTTCATTTGGATAGAAAATCATTTGTCAGTTTATTATTACGTTATATAAATTAATAAAAAATATTTAAAGAAAAGTAACAAACGTGACACAGCACATACGAAACATTCGAGTTAAATTTAAATTTTATTGTAATCGTTATTGTTTCTATATTGAAATATCAATTCTATTCGATACTCAAAGACAATTTATGGATGTTAGAACAAATAACACTTACGACACTACCGGGTCAAATTCAATAAGATGTAAATTAGCAGTAAGATGTAAGGAATTATGGTAGATGTATTTTAATTCACGTTGCCGATGTAATAAAATTTAATTACTCATCTGACTCTGTCTTAATAAATAGCAGCTGTTATTTACGTTGCAATCATCTTCACGTACCTATTATTTATACATTTTACCTGTTGAAATAAAATTATTAAATTACATGCATAATGCGTTCCATCTAATATTTTTTATTAGTCTGAATATCGAACATTACACTATTAGAATCACGAAAACCACAAAAACAAAACGTGCCAATTGGTTCAACCATTC
This sequence comes from Plagodis pulveraria, assembly GCA_963890685.1. Lineage (NCBI taxonomy): Eukaryota > Metazoa > Arthropoda > Insecta > Lepidoptera > Geometridae > Plagodis > Plagodis pulveraria. Next base: position 33,502,717 of record OY982957.1, read on the forward strand.
TCTTACTAAACTAAAACAAACATAAACGCTCTTTTTTGGACTATGTTATTATCCCCAACTTGAACGCATTGTCGCAAGATGTACGCAAAATAAAATAATTTTTCATCGGTTCTACATGATCCATAATCTATTTTTGTTACATTATTTATCTTACGGTACAGTAAAACTAAACAGAAATTATCCCTTGCATTGTCCGAGTCAAAAGTTCACTGAGCTTGACGACAGCCTCGGAGACGCGAGCTCACTGAATTCTGGAGACAGAGACACGCTGTCAGAGACAGAACGTCACTCGAACCTTTAGCTTGTATAAGACATGTTTGCTTTTCAAATTAAGACGTGCATTTTATAATGGTTTTAAGCCTTCCTTACTCTTCCACATAGTTAATTAACGTCTTTAAAAGAAAGCACATGCATTATTTCTTGCAAACGATAACCAAGTCACAATTTTAATTAATGGTGAATTAAAAAGGCCGCAAGACATTTCAAAATAGATGACACGTGTAACGTATTTTAATAAAAAATATTTTATATTAGGTTATTTTGATTTATTTGTATTTTTTTATATATTTAGTAAAGACTGCGGAAATCATTATAAAATTACGTATCGAATTAAATCAGAAGTGATTAGAAAACACTTTTATACGTATTAAGCAACTTAATTGGCAACATTTATCATTATAAGTATTCAGTATTGCCATTATTGTACACTTAAAATCTTTTAAATTACTTAAAAGCTAATCACACCGACCGAAGAATATTCAATTTCAAAACTGCAATAATATCGCGATATTGGCGCATCGAACAATCAATAACAACCCGCCAGCTAGAATAAACTAAGATGGAGTGGCGGTGTGTCAGAACAGAACTACCGCGGAACAATTCAGTCGTGGCCTGTCATCGCCGGAGAGGCAGCCCTGACGTGACAAGACTGACTCTCTACTTGCACTGCAAGGGACAGGATTAAGCGAGATGCAACTTTAATCCAATGGAACACCTACTGTAAGAAATTATTTAGATATGTGATGGAAATGCTATAAGCATTGCAATTCAACGGGACAATGCTGCCAGCATGCTGGGTACGCTAGCAACTGGTAGTGGACTAGAGCATTTGGACCGCCTTTGAGTCTGCAATGACTTATAGGGATCTAAATGCTTTTATTGTAGTAGCTGTAGTGTTGTATATAGTTCGTAGTATTTGGTTAATAAAGGTATACCGCAGATAAAAAAATGCTTTGATTGAAGCCATCTGTTATTTCACAATGGAGAACTGCACCATATACGCACTTCAAGAATAATATTATCTTGGTACTAGTATATATTGGTGCATCGAGCAATCAATAACAAACTGCCAGCTAGAATAAACTAAGATGGAACGGTGGCGTGTCAGAACTACTGCAAAACAATTCAGTCGTGGCTTGTCAATGGCGGAATGACAGCCATTATATGACAAGACTCTACTTGCGCATCAAGTGACAGGATTGAGCGAGTTTCAACGAATCGCATTCGATTCAAGATTTTTTTCTCAGTGAAGGCTTTGAAAGTCATATGTATATAATCTAGTGAGTAAAACATTTCATACCATCTAGAACTTCTAAAGTAAATGATTGTTTTATGTGTGTGTTTTTATTGAAGAGTAAACGTTATTATTATTCATATGAGCAATTTTGTAAAACTTGTTATTATGTGAAATAACTGCATTGAAGTCCATAGTTACACAATAAAGGACTGCCCTCGAAGTATTTAGTTGTAAAATATTTTTAGTTATTAACCACTAGCGCAGATGGGTTGCTATATTTTCAAATTGTTATTCAAATTTAGCGCTCGTGATAGGCACTTAAATTAAATTGGCACATGATAGAAATGGTATGAGAATGTTTTACTTATCTATTCTTTTAGATTGACTTCCAGTACGACTTCATATATTTACGCTGTACTTCCGAAGTTATGAACCAATGATTTACTTTTCCATATAGTACGCTAATTCGAAATAGGCCATATATGTACAGGCAGACAAGTGATAAACGCACCTTTTCTCATCGGTGTATGGAACCCAGATAGAGAGTATGGAGGTAGTAACGTGAAGCTTGAGTTTTTCTCAAATATTATGAAATCATGTTAGTTATTATGTCTCTCGTGTTTTATTATATTTTGTTTCATTGTATAAATAAGTAAAACAATTTTTATTGATTTTATATATATATATATCCTCTGATACAGAAATAGGCAGAGGTATGTAAACACCCACGTTTCACCAATTGGATTTGGGTCGCATGTGATAAGGAGCGAGCCGATTGCCATTCACCGGGCACAGTTTCAGGGTCATACAAAATATTTTCTCTAACACACTGAACGAAACACAAGAACATATTACAAACAATATGTTTACGCTAGCAAAATACAAGACAGGAACACAAGAACATATTGTATGAACCCTGGCAGGGCACTAATGTGGTATAAAGCCCTTGTGCGTCTTATGAACACAACACCCTACACACATCCACGTGAGTAGTCGTATGTTGCTCATTTGCGCACTTTTACTTTAGCCGCCTCTTACAACACCCACGGCAAGAAATGGGGAGGTGACATTCTAACCCGGCACCCCAGGGTTTTGTTTTTTTAAGTTATAATTACTCTGTATGGATAACTAAATAAATTACTTCAACCTGTTCGTTCGATCCCTTGGACCACATCTTCAGAGCAAGTCTAGAGTGAAATTTCCAGCGGCTCACAAACTTGAGGCCATGGCAGCGACAGCGACGTTCACGTCATCTCGGTGCAAGTTGATAATACCAGTGCGCCAGGCAGCGTGACGTCTCCGTGTTTTAACTTGCGATAGTTCGGCGCGAGCTGTCCTATCTGACGTTACGAGTCTTTGTTAAGTCTTTGACACCTCTTGGGAAACTTTGAGAACTTCTGTGTGTTATGATGAAATTTACTGGAGTGCACCAATAATAAGGTAAGGTAATCAATGGTATCACTTTGCTGAACTTAAAATAAGAGTCGTAAACTTGAGAGTTTGTTGTCTTGTATAAAGTTATGAGTTGACAAACTTGAATGGATTGCAACCCTGCTGAGAATATCTTAGTCAGCAAAAAGGGGGATTAAACCCAAAACCTCGAGATACCAAAGCGTTGCTTTCTGCAAGTCTTAGGGCAAAGCGGTTCATCTCCTGAAAATGTTTTATTCTTACTCTTTTTAAACTCAATTTAATAACCTAAGTTTTCTTTTTTAATAAGCTAGAATTTGACCACTATCTCACCTGATGGCAAGTGATGATGTGGTCAAAAAGGTTGTTTAAGATAACCTTAAATAAATGGATCTTACGGATGGCTGCCGGAACAAGCTGAGTTTGGTAGCCAGTCAGGCGGGTATTCTCAATTTTGAGGGCATTTGGCCGATGGCATAACAAGCCTTCTGAATCACGAAAGCGCTAAGTAGTAATGCCACTGGCAGTCACCCATTCAAGTCATGGCCTCAGCAGGCGTCTCCTTAACTTAGTTGATCGGTTAAGAACGACTAAGAAACCTACTCTACATGCGCTTCAAAAAGTAATAGTATATCGATAAATTCCTACAGTCTGGCTAAGAATAAGACTTTGAATACCTTGGAAGATTAAAATACACAACCATCTATCTCATACCGCAGCACTAGGACCAGCGAACTCTTCAATCACAAAGTCACCATCTTACAGAAACTTATCAAATTCTAATAGCCTCCTCATTGCACACCCCCTGCCCCCTCCCATAAACCCGAAGCGCACTACAATAACAAATAACGACGTAATTTCAGAGCGAGCGGCATTGTAGACCGTCCGTCCGTTCTTCAGACGAGCCGAGTGCACCCGTGACAGTCATTTAAGACAGTGACGTGACACTACCCCCTATACCGACCCCCTGGAAATGTAGCCGTGAGACAGTACCACAATTTTGAACAAAATGTTTTTAGTCGTCGACAAATATGACAAGATAGTCTTTCCCCGTGGGGTGCCGGGTTAGAATTGCACCTCCCCATATCTTCCCGTGGGTGTCATAAGAGGCGACTAAGTGAAAAATACTGGAATGTGGGCAGCAGCGCTTTCTAAGGAACTGCCATCTTACACTGCGATCCCCAAGCCGCCTGCCAAGCGTTTATGTCAAATACCCCCTAAATAGGAGAGGCTGTGTTCAGCAGTGGACGATGTGGCTGATACAGTGTCTTATGTAATCTTCTTCAGTAGAAACGTGCAAGTGATGCGCCTAACGATGCGATACAAAACCCAGAAAACATATATATTTGAATCAGATTTTGAAGCGCTCGTAGCAAAGTTTGCTTCGCCGTTCTATACTGATCAGCTAAGCAACATCCACCGCGGTCATGACTTGGATGGGTGACCGCTAGTGACATTACTACAGGGCACTTTCTTGCTTGAGCTCTTGGCATCTGATTGAACCAACTCACACTCAGCTGCTTTTATTGAGATTGATACCTATATACATGTTAGTTTTCCGGTACAATGATCAACCTTTGCCAGGCCTTATCTCTCCATGAGTTTGATATTCTCTCTAACAACCAAAATGGACGCAAAACATTTCACACTAATATAATAAATGCAAAAGTTTTTGAGTGAATGAAGGAATGAAGTTATGTTTGTGATCATTCTGAAACGACTGAACCAATTTGAATAAAACTTAGAATACAGATGGTTTAGGTCCTGGATCAACATATATCATCATCACTTTTCATCATTGTGTACACGCATGAATCCGCAGGGTGTTTCTATACTTCATACTTCAGGTTCAAGACGCCAATCGTCCATCTGATATGTCCAACAGAATAAAAATAATACTGCAGCATTGTTTAAGCTATGAAAGCATAAGAAAGATAATGTAAAAATGCTTTAAGTACTTAGATAAAAATTTTGTTATACCTTGTTTCAATGTGATTGCTTTTGGTCTAAATATACTATAATGTGTAGAAAAAATAATAAGTCACAGAAAGTAGGTAATACGCCGTAACTCACATGTACTGACGCAAATTTACTTATAGGTATACTGACGTCGAGAGTGCTAACTCAGTTTTTTCACAAATACTTCCCGACGCAAGCTTTTTAAAGTTTATAACTCAAGCTACTGTATACTTGTATACCTCCTCCCTCCCAGCAGATGGATTGATATTGCCGCTGCCGGCAGACGTAAGACGGAGCGATTGCATACGGGAATAAAAAATATATTGCATTTGCCGTACGTCTGCTTTTTAGGGGGTTAAGTGTATGCGGGTGTAATTTGTTTCGAATTGATTAATTTTTCTCGGAGTCGTCGATAAATTCAAGCCTGGAAATGAAACATAAAAAGAAGGGGAAGGTCCCATGAATATAGTTACTTTAAAGGAACTCCTATTTAGACGATAACTATTTAGAATCATTAAAAATTGTATGTTATGTGCGGATGTTAGCGCAACAAATCCGCGCTGAAAGTATTTTCATACTGTATCAGCCGGATCGTCCACTGCTGAACCTCCCCTATAAAGGAGGTATTTGCCATAATCCCGACGCTTGGCAGACGGCTTGGGGATCGCAGTGTAAGATGGTAGTTCTTTAGAAGGCGCTGCTGCCCACCTTCCCGTATTTTTCCCTTAGTCGCCTCTTACGACACCCACGGGACGATATGGGGAGGTGCAATTCTAACCCGGCACCCCACGGGGCCAAGTAAAAAATTTCTTTTGCATTTGTATGCAGTTTTTTTATGTTGTACAATCCCACTAACAGATTAAGTTTCATTTCAATATCATTTCACATGAATCATCCGCCTGTTTTTGATCGGAGCTTTGTATTCCGAATTTTTTGTCCTTGTTATACTGCAGTACTACCTAGAGGATACTGCATTTCATGGTTCCTTAGTGAACCTCAAGTCAGTGACCATGGTTCATCGAAGGTTCACCTTCCAGTATTTTCCCTTATTCACCTTTTACGAAGCCCACGGGAAGATATGTGAAGGTGCAATCTTAACCCGGCACCCCACGGGGATTTTCATGTTGATATTTTAATATTTATTTTTTTGGAACTCGTCAATTTTTATTCACATCTAATTTACAATAATATATGACCAATAAAAATCTAAATCGGACATTCGCATTCACGTGACTCGTACGAATTTATCTAACTTTCGCGCATTTTGGACAAACAAAATGTAGCTGCCATGTCCAGCGCGCATTGAGACTAAGTTTCTATTTTATATTCTCTTACAAGTCCCTTTTTCATCTACATACCTTTAAGAAAGACTGGTATATATTTGCTTTTGTTTAACCTATGTGTAAAAAACACATTTTAATAATTATCTCTGGACACAAATTATGAAACACGCATCGATGTAGCTAAAAATAATTTTCTAATATTAGATTACCTGACCTGTGACCACTATCACACCTGTTGGTAAATGATGATGTTGTCATTTATGGGAAGCATGCTAGAGCATATAGCTTTCTTGGACAGCTCTTGACACAGACGATTATGTAATTGTCGATAGACTACAGTGGTAGTAACAGAAAAACTATATGGAAACGAGTTTTCTGGGAAAAACTGCCTCCATACCTATTACTACCAATAAGCAGTAATGTGTTTTCAAGCAATGATGGCTCAGTGGCATTAACTGTGGACTGCCGTGCAGCAGGTCCATGGTTCGAATCTCAGTGTGACGGACGCAGTGCAATTCATCATTGACGAAATGAACCTGTTATAGGCAGAGGTTAGTCCACTTAACATCAGGTGGTCCTTAGGCTTGTTCCGTCACAATAACATGAAAAAAAAATTTTCGCATTATTGAGTCCTTGTGCTAAGGATATGGGTGCCAGTAAAGTTACAGGCAATAGGTATCAATGCACCCACTACAAAAGCATAGTTGGTACTCCTTATGCGACAGGGCAGTATTCTGGGGTCACAGGTTAAAGTCCCGCTTCAAGTTGATGTTTTGATTTTGCTGTTATGGCCGGTCGCCTGCCAAGTTCTCTCCTTGGGAATGCTCTCTCATCTGTAGTATACCCGCTACCTTTTGGTACTCAGGCTCGGTAACGCTAATCAGGAAGTTAATGAAAAAAGAACCCTCGTACGTGCCCAATGCTCAGTAACTCAATCACATTGCTGTGAGTGACATTCAACGATATTATACAACAAGTGTGTTCCGGCAGCAGTCCTTGAGAGCCAGTAAAATTACAGGCACATGAGACTCAACAACTGTATGTTTCATGGGCAGTGATATGTGCAGAGGTTACTGCTTAACATCAGATGGGCTTCGTGCTTGTCCAGTCACAACCACATATAAAAAAAGTAACTCTATATAACTTAATTTGTTTTTTTGTTAATGTAACAGAACAAGCTCGAGGCCCACCTGATGTTAAGCGGACTGACCTCTGCCTATGACGGATGCATTTCATCACAAGTACGAAGTGCACTGCGCTCGTCACCTTGAGACATAGTTGTTAAGTCTCATGTGCCTGTAATTTCACTGGCTATCAAGGACTGCTGCCGGAACACACCGTTAGTTGCTTGGCGACAGATTTTCTACATGAGGGTGGTAGCTAGCCAGGCGGGCAATCGCAAAATGCTCTTCCACCAATGGTGAAGCTCAAGCCGGCGGTGAGGGTCGAACCAGGGACCTGCGGCATGGCAGTCTATAGACATTACCGGTCTGCCATCATTGCTTCAATTTTCGGTAGCAGTCTGGTCAGTCTGGTGCCTGGAAATGTGCCCAGTAGATGGCCATAGGTTCGCCCCTTTTTACATTAGGTGACGCGTGGGTGATAAGTCAATATATATAATATATACAGTATATAATGGTAGGTACATAGAATAAACATTCTGTTTGTTTATTCTATGTACTCCACACGAAGTATTAAAATTCAAACCATTAAATATTCCGAAGCTTTTCTATTCCTATTCTACAAAGCATCAACTTGAAAAGTAGCCCGATGGACGCAAACGAGACGCCCGCCGTGACGGCGATCCGAGACAGTGACGTGACAACCCACCCCCCCGTGGGGGTAGGGGGTGCATATTGACCCCCACCCCTGGATAATAAGGGGCCTGAGGAATAAACTCGCGGCATCTCTTGTGGATGTGTGCGTCTGCGTTTTAAAATGTATTTGATGTCCAGTTAGAAAAGTGAAACGGTTTCTACATGAAAGAGCTGGCGTAGTTACCTTACTGTAAAGATAATTACACACTATGTAAGACTAACTATAGTATACAATGCAAAACATTATACGCTTTTACATGAGCATGACTATAATGTACTGTTCTAGTAGGTAGGCAATATACAATTACAACTACAGTCGTAATTATAAACTATATTTCTCTCTTCTATATTTTTATCTCTTCTATTATAATAAAGTATAAACATAGAGATATAAAATCAAAGTTAAAGCTTACAAAAATTTGTTTAAGCCCCGCGCCCTACAACAAATATTAAAATTCGAATAAGTCCAGCCAGCCTCGGTGGTCTAGTGGTTAAGGCACGCGGAGACACGGGTTCAAATCTCACTCGAGAAGGTGCTCTAAATTTTGTAGGTAAATGACAATTTAGTATTCGATTAGCATCCCCTAGATAGTGCTTGAAACCTTTTTACAAATTATTTACATAGGCAACATATGGCCCTTATATGACCCTTAAAACGCTAATAGACGGTGCTAAGAAATTTCTGGAATTTATTTTTGAAATACCTTTTGCCATAATGTCAAGTTTTACACCAGGATGTTATCCGGCCAGAAAAAATCTTATCTATGACAGCGCCCACCCAGCGGGTCCATTTGTGATTCTAAACCAACCACGGACCCACCCAAACACACGCCGATAATTTTATCAAAATCTGTCTAGCCATTCAGGAGAGGCTCGCTAACGTATACACCTACGGAAGAGTTATAATAAAGGAAAATACCTGCACAAATAGAAGTTTTCAGCCCAAAAATGTAATCACTGCGCTACTTTGCATGGTGGTAGGGCAATTTGCGAATGCCCGCCTGGCTAGCTACCACCCTCAACTAGAAAATCTGTCGCCAAACACCTAACGGTGTGTTCCGGCAGCTGTCCTTGAGAGCCAGTAATTCTAGGTTAGTCTGAACAACATCTTCGACCACATCATCACTTACCATCTGGTGAGATAGTGGTCAAAGGCTTACCTATCAGGCATAAAAAAAAACTTACATGATCCAATTGTAAATCTAAGCCACATGAATGATCAAAACCAGTCTTATTGTTTAGGAGTATTTCAGTACGCACGTAAAGGAGAATTATATGTACAGAATAAACAATTTTAATAAAAAAAAATAACCTAACGTCAATACGTCCCACAATTCCATTTTTTTTTGTTTTGTAACAGATTGAAAATATAACTTAATTATACGTTGTCAAGAAATTGTTTGAGCATAAAATATCTTAACTCTATTTTTTTTATTGTATAAGTAGCACCAAGGATATGCATGCAACACATCACCGAGTTTGAACACTTGGTATTTCAATTATGATAAACTAAGTTTATGTTCCCACGTAAACTTTGTATCATCAACGGTACGAGTAACTTCCCTTTAGATAATGTCAATATTTTAATCACACTTGTGTACCGAACAAGGTGCAATTACATCAACTTTACGCCAAAACGCAGCACGTTTCAAGATTTTCATGACACCTGTCAAATCCAACATAGTCTACAAAAACTCTGACAAACATCACCCTACCTGTCTTCAGCCGTCATTTGCACAAAATTAAACGCAGCAAAGACGTCGACTCGGACCACCGGACTCCTCCCCCCGCCACCCTCGTGGGGCCGGTGGGGGTAAGTAGGGAGTCAACTCCCCACGTCGCACCAGATGGATTGATATTGCGCGATGCAGGTGGGCAGGCAACGCGATCTTGGAACAAAGGCGATTTATAAAGTCCCGTCTTGCGGTTACGTCACTATTGCAGTGAGGGTAATGATGGTCTTTAGCTTGGAGATGACTTTACCTGACAAATGTGGGAGTGTCGAATAATAACACTACTTTATGAGGATATTATTTAACGTTGCAATAAAATAGACAGGAAGGTATATATATTATTTGAGTACAAAATTCTTCTCAACTCGAGTGGAAATCGATGTCGATGATTACGCATCGGGTATCTTAAACACTGGGCTGTCGAGGATCGCTCGATTGAGCCTACATTTCCCAGATCCTCCCCAATGATGGTTATGGTAGTAAAAATATAGCAACAAATTTCGGCTCAGAGCGGTTAAGGTTAAGCCGCCTGGTGCGTAAAATTAGGGGATGTGTGGTTCCATTTCTACTCTAAATGAGAAATTTTGTGCTCCAAAAATGTGTTAATCAGATTTTCGCTTAGCACGCAATAGATGTTGTAATCAGTATTTTGAAAAATATAAGAAGTGCTCGCTTGTGCCGTTCTGAGTCGATCAGCTGAAGAGCTCTTTTTTACTTATGTGTTCAATTGCATGTTATTATTTTATATATGTTATTATTATTATTATAACTAGATTATTGCTTAACTTGGTGGATCGGTTCAGAAAGAACAAGCTATGCTACGCGCGCTTCCCCGCTAAGGCCTTGACTTGGATGGGTGACCGCTACTAGCATTACTACTGAGTACGGAGGGTACAAGTAGGTTAAGCCTTTAAAAAAAAATTATGCACAAAGTATCTATCTCAGACAGGAATCGAACACGCGTTTCCCAGTTTTACGCACTGGAGTGCATTCGATTCCCCCCAAGAAGAATATTTTGTACAAAATACACAATTATACGTGGGTACATATTTTATTTTATAATAATATAACGTCGGTGTGTATAACAAAACGGTAATAGCGAAGGTGTTCGTGTCATACTACTTCGCCCAAAATATTTTCCACAACGACAGGAACAAATGAGTATCATCCCTCACTATCCCATATCACGTTGGAATGATCACATCCATCCAGGCTCATTATTCCCTATGATTACGTAAACTCTGTAATCACTAATCACATGTAACGGCCGCCTATCCGTCACAGTCGCGATTCCATCTGTCACGCGCGTGACGAACTATACTAGCCTTGCTGACGATGTGACATCTAAAGCACATGGCATAAGAGTAAGTTTCCAACAACTTAACCGCACCACGACCGTCTTTGAAATCACTACACCAAACTAAATGAGCTCCGATAGTGAACTGAAAGTTAGAAATGGCAGGCCTTAGGTTTTTGGACACGTCTAACGTATGTCACGGTACATTATCTGCGCCTCTTAATTGAAGATAATAAGGGGAGACATGTGTCTTTGTCGTGTTTTTATGGAGTGTAAGAGAGGGATGTGTTTTGCTTTTTTCAACTCTCGTTAGGAACTTTGGCTATTAATTTTTGTCAGATTTTCATTAGGTGTGAAAGGAAAACGACAGCTTTGTCCTATGTATTTAATGCTTTTGTTTTTTTCTGGGTTTTTCTTATTTCTATTTTATGGAGCGGAAATGAGCAATGACTGGTGGTGATTAGTGGACGTATACTGCTATATGTGATTCAACATTGATCTCACATTCTTTCTTAATTGTACGATATACTCGTAGGTACAATGAATCATCTATTTCATTTTGCACATATTTACAAAAACTCAGAAAACGGAGTAGTCTTAGAAAAGTATTGGCTAATAGAACATCATCTTGGAGTTTAATACGGCTTGATGGATTATTGAATATCAAACAAATAGGAAAACCTTGGAGGTGATGTTTGATTATTACTTAACCAGGTATTTGCCTGATAATTTAAATTTATTTATTTTATTCGTAGTAGTACGCACATGTGCAATTATTCTTCACAGTTTTAGAGCTACCAAAGACTCGCTCTCCTTCGCTAGTTTGCTGGATAATATAGTTATTACCATAATAATGAGCCTGAAGACGTTGAATTTTACAATGAACGGAAATTTCAAATATCGCCTCTCAGCGACACTCACAATGTCGTCGGTGAACCTAGTAAAGAGCCTGCTAACTCTACTGAAGAGAACAATAACATGAATATTGTTTCCTACGAAAATTGTTCCCCTGGTATTCAATAAAAAATATATTAGGTCCTTACATATGAAATTGGCGTTTTGTATGGGAGGAACAAAAAGTCGAATATTTTTTAATATAATATATTTAATTAATCAAAGTATGAACCATTATTTTCTATGCACTTTTGCCATCTCATAGGTAGTTCATTGATCCCTTTACTAAAAAAACCAGTCGGACGGGAATCAATAAAATCTTTGAAGGCGATTTGGACTGCCCCATCGGAGTTGAATTTTTTCCCTTGCAAGAAGTTATCCAAATTTCGAAAAAAATGGTAATCTGTTGGAGCAAGGTCCGGGGAGTACGGAGGATGTCTTAGACTTTCCAATTGAAGCTCTTCTAATTTAGTAGCCGTCTGTAGCGCAGTGTGTGGTCTAGCGTTGTCGTGAAGCAGCAGTGGCGTGGAGCGATTGACCAGCCTAGGTTGTTTAGCCGCTAGCTTTTCCATCATGGTTTGCAATTCCTGACAATAGACATCAGCCGTAATAGTCTGGCCAGATTTGAAAAAACTGTAATGAACAATACCGGCACTAGTCCACCAAACGCTTACAAGTAACTTTTTTGGGGTTAATTTTCGCTTGGGGCAGGATTTGGCTGGCTGGCCAGGATCTAACCATTGCGCTGAGCGCTTCCGATTATCGTAAAGAACCCATTTTTCATCACAGGTAATGATTCGGTTTAAAATACCTTCATTATTGTGCCGGTTTAGTAATGTAACGCAGCAGTCGACGCGCGTTTGCCGGTTTGTTTCAGTCAATTCGTGAGGTACCCACCTTTCAAGCTTTTTAATCTTCCCAATTTGCTTCAAGTGAATTAAAACAGTTTTATCACTAACATCGCAGCCTGCAGCTAACTCGGACGTGGTTTGGGATGGATCCGCTTCCACAATAGCCTTCAACTCTTCATTATCAACTTGAGTCTCAGGCCGTCCACGGGGCTTGTTCTGCAGGTCGAAATTTCCAGAACGAAAACGTTGGAACCAAAAACGAACTGTGTTTTCTTTTGCAACACGACCGCCATACACATCATTCACCCTTCGAGTTGTTTCCGCAGCACTAGTGCCACGGCGGAACTCGTACTCGTAAATAATGCGATATTTAAGGTTTTCCATTTTGTAAAATGAGTGACGCAAACAGAAAAAAACAGAAGAAAAAAAACAAATGAATGACGATCATCGAAGCACAAATACATGAGTCTATAGCTGTACAAATTTGAATTTGGAATTCCTTACCAAAGAGGAGGAATTCGTGATTAAAGTGGCCAGTACGAAAAACGCCAATTTCATATGTAAGGACCTAATAGTAATGATAAATATCAATATACTCGTACAGTATATAACAGAATTAAGTGCAGACACTTACAGAAGAATCGCAGTTCTATAAACATTGTTTTAATCCACTAGAGTATTTTTAAATTTTATAAATACACGCCTCTTGTGACGAAATGCAAGAATTGCGAAGCAGTGATGGCTCAGTGGCATTGGCTGTGGACTGCCGCGCAACAGGTTCAAGGTTCAAATCCCGTCGCGACTTGAGCTTCACGGCATGGTGGAAGGCATTTTGCGAATGCCCGCATGGCTCGCGACCGCTCTCAAGTAGAAAATCTGTCGCCAAGCACCTAACGGTATGTTCTCACCTTCGACCACATATAACTTACCATCAGGTGAGATTGTAGTCAAAAGCTTACCTTTATGCTATAAAAAAAATCATCTATTATATGTAGAGATCACCGCTTAGTAACCGGTGAGCCTGGTGCTTTTCCATCTCGATAAGATAAAATAAATTATACATGTGTATATTTATATTTTATATATTAGTATATATTTATTATAAATACCTTTATATGATCTTAAATAACTTTTTATTCATATTTTTTCATTGCTGGTTCTAAAAATAGGTATCCGGTTCAATAAAACTGCAATGTCTAGGAAAAATTATTTAATCAGAAACCCAATAAAAGAAACTACGAACGAATGTTCAAATGTATCACTCATCATCACATTTTTGTCAGTCATAATTCCCAAACAGTCCTTTTGATCTAGCAAATTCCATCTCTATTACTCAACACAAAATTATATCTTTCTCCGTTCAATGAAATAAAGACGTCATCAATATAACGAATCCATCACTCAGCTTTATTCAGATGACACCTATTCCTCAAGACATCTCACAACGTCTCCGTTTTGACGATGACGTCCATTGACGTCTCATTGACGTCCCCATCCGTCACGTCTATTCGCGGCGTGATGTCTCTGACGGCGTGTCATTCGCCTGATCTATATCTGTCGTTGGAGTTAGATTTCCTCGGAAATTATTGCTGGTGGGTGAATTATTAGTGGAATTGGAGGAACAGAGTGAATTATTGGTATTTATGACGTTTGAGATATGTGATAAATGTACACATCATCTTGTTTAGGGACCTTCCAATAAGGTAGTGCGATAAAGACATTTCATTAAATCAAAAATATTATAGTACATTTTTGATATGAGTACGAGTAGTTCCTGTTTTGTTATTAATTATATTTATATTTTTTTATAGTTTTAAAATGAGGTGTTTTGGTAACGAGTACACATTCCTATCCGATAGTGTTTAAGGGGATAGTTTTAATAAAGAACACATAGTTTAATGATATTTAAAAGATTTAAATAAGACCTATCGTGGCGAGCATAGCTTATAGTACCACCAACTTAACTGTGCAGTTTTCGAGGGCGCTACTGGTCATGGAAATCAACTACAAACTGTCACAATTTGAAGGTATGTTGTAGTTCTTTTTTCTGCCACCTGAACAGATAAGTTGGTGGGTCTGTACTAACTGATACGTCTGTCTAATGGTTATCAAAAAGGTACATCTAAAATGGCATAAAATATGTAAAATTGTATAAGTATGGAATAGATAAAACCATTGGAATTTGCTTTATGTAAAAAATACTTTAACTTGTTTAGGTATTATCACGTACAAATTTTCACAATTAAGACACGGATCCTTTGAGAGAAAAATAAAGATTTTATAAAATACATTTTTCTTCTGATGCTGGACTTCTTGGAAAAGTGACCAGAAGGCAGCGTTCCTCAGCTTTTACAGTGGAAAGTATAATCCGCAATACAATTCTAGTATCCAAGTGTGTTACTCTGATTGTAATATGTGGGAAGATAATTAATTTTACCACTTGTTCTTTTTATGGGATTGTAAAGGATCTAGCACGAAGTCTACCTGACGTTTAGCAGTAATCTCTGTCTAAAACAGATTTCTTTTCGAACTGCACTGCGCCCTTCATACCCTGGGACCTACACTTGTTGAGTTTCATGCTAATGTAATTTTACTAGCTCTTAAGGACTGCTGCCAGAACACACTGTTGGTGCTTGACGACAGATTTTCTACTTGTAGATGGTAGAAAAAGAAACATTACAATTACTAAAGCAAAATGCCGTGAAGCTTAAGCCGGTTCGGAGGGGATCGAACCGTGGGCATGCAGCACATCAGTCCATAGCTACTACCGCTCCGCTATCATTATCTTTAATAATAGTCTGTCTTGGTGGGTTTTTTTATGTTATTGTGACGGATCAAGCACGAGGCCTACCTGATGTATACGGACTAACCTCTGCCTATAACAGATGCATTTCGTCACAAGTCACGAATTGCACTGCGCCCATCACTTTGAGACATAGTTGTTAAGTCTCATGTGCCTGTAATTTCACTGTCTCTCAAGGACAGCTGCCGGATCACACCGTTAGGTGCTTGGCGACAGATTTTCTACTTGAGGGCGGTCGCTAGCCAGGCGAGCATTCACAAAATGCCCTTCCAACATGCTTTTAAGCTCAAGCCCGCGGCGGGATTCGAACTATGAACCTGCTGCGCGGCAGTCCATAGCCAATTCATCACTGCTCCAACACCTACCAAAGTACCAGTGGGTACCACAGTAGTGCCAATCGGCCTATAACAGATTATAAAATTGTAAAGTTTTATGTCTGTAATGACACCGGCATACCCGTACCTTTTAAACCAGAACAAAGTAATACGAACATTAATTAATGGCGGTAGATATAGGTATGGTGGCAATACCTCGCCGGACAAACTCATCCACAGAGAGTAGCAGAGTAAGCCTCAAAGCAACCTTACTGTGTTCTCGTAAAAAGCACAACAAATTGTAAAGTTACTAGGGAAACGAGACATATTATAAGAACTAACGTTTGGGAGTGATAAGTGTAGTGCAGTGTTAAGATGTCATAGTGACGAAACAAGCCGCGGTCATGAGTTGGATTGGTGAACACTAGTGACATTACTACTGAGCGTTTCCGTGCTTCGGAGGGCACGTTTAGCCGACGGTTCCGGTTGTCGTTAGGATGGCAGTCGTTATAGCTTGCTGGTAGGGCGTTTTGCGAATGCCCACCTGGCTAGCTACCACGCTCAAGTAGAAAATCTGTCGCCAAGCACCTAACGGTGTGTTCCGGCAGCTGTCCTTGAGAGCCAGTAATTCTAGGTTGGCCTGAACAACATAACGACCACATCATCACTTACCATCAGGTGAGATAGTGGTCAAAGGCTAACCCATCAGGCATAAAAAAACCTTTAATTTTTAGCTGGCCGTAGATACCATATAAATCAAACGTAAACATTTTTATTACAGAGTCGACGTCACTCGTTTCAACAAGCATCGGGACGTTAAGCTGACGTCGAACGCGGCGCGACGTGATAGATCCGTGACAGTGTCACTTTTGCGCGTCTCAACAACATTATCTTTGACGGATCCCTTATATGGACTTATTGAGGCTGACACATCGGATGTATTTGTGGAGAAATAAGCATTTTGGGTAGTTATTTTAATTATTAGTTCCCAGTTGTTTTCGGCAACATGAAATTTGGTACAGATCGCGCTCTTTTGGAAACATCTCTTTAAATCTGAATAAAAATATCGAAACGCTCGTAGCGAAGTTTGCTTACCTGTTCTTAACCGATCAGCACAGTTAAGCAACCCGCAGTCATGAGCTGGATGGGTGACTACTAGTGACATTACTACTGAGCGCTTCCGTGCTTCGGAAGGCACGTTAAGCCGTCGGTCCCGGTTGTCGTCTTAGGATGGCAGTCGTTATAGCACGGTGGAGAGCCTTTTGCGAATGCCCGCCTGGCTAGCTACCATCCTCAAGTAGAAAATTTGTAGCCAAGCACCTAACGGTGTGTTTCGGCAGCTGTCCTTGTGAGCTAGTAAGCCTAGGTAAGCCTAAACAACATTACGACCACATAATCACAAAAAAAGACCTCAAATGCCGTCCGCTCGTTAACACCATGTTTCATTGCCTTCCATTTCAACGCAACATTGCTAATGACAATGTTTTAAACTACACATTTTGAGATATCCTGATACGGTCGTAGTCAAGTTTAAAGATATTGAAGAGTTATAGGTAGTATTTTTTAACTTGAAAAACTTTTGTATGTATACCCTGAATCTATTTCTTCCTTTTTTTTTGACGGAACATGCGTGAAACTCACATGTCGTTAAGCGATATCATCTGTCTGTAACATATGCATTTCTTCAAAAATGACGAACTGCACTGTGCACGTCAGAAACGAACAGTTGTTAAGTCTGTAGTTTTACTGGCTCTCAAGGACTGCTGCCAGAACACACTGTTAGGTGCTTGACGACAAATTTTCTACTTGATGGTAGTTCTAGCCAGGCGAGCATTCGCAAAATAATAAATAGATTCAGGCGTTACTTTGCGGAAATCCATATTTAATAATAACAAATATTTTATGAAAACATCAAATTAATATTTTAATAAAACACTTAAAAATTACAAAAATATATCTAGTGACAATTCCACCTAATTTTCCTGCTAAGCCGACGTGACGTCACAAACGCCACGCAGCCAAACCGGAAGAATTTTCGACGCGTTGCGGTTCTACACGAAGCATCCTCAGGAGGTCTTGACTCTACGAGCGCACGATCGAGAAATCGTGTTCATCATTCGCAAAATGTTTGCCCAAGTCGACGTTGGGGATCAAACCATGGACCTGCGGCACGGCAGTCCATATCTATTACCGCTCGGTTATCATTGCTTCAAAAATGTTGCTGAAATGTCTTAGCAAGCATCAATACGAGTACACTAAGCTGACGTCATACGCAGCGTGGAGTCAAAGATCCGTGTCAATGTCATTACTGATTGTTTCAATGAATTCATGTTGACAGATCCCGCTAAGAGTTTTATTGGAGCTGACATATTATCGGGCGTGTTGCTTCAGGTTCGTGATAAATTTTTGTAAATGTTATTTTACGATTATTGGCACCAAATTAAATAATAATAGCTCTTTATTTCAGACTCTGGGATCCTTAATACAATATTAAGAGGATGTAAAAAAAAACGTTATATAACAAAAAAAGTAAATAAAAAATATGAATAAATTGTTACTTAGGTCACAACAGCAACTCAGTGCTTCTACGTTGCAGCCTGCATAAGTCTATCGGCCAAACTTCTAATTATCAGATTTTTACACATGCAACCTTTTTAACATGAACGATACTATCATTTTGCGCTGTATAGCGTTGAATGGGTCTACACGGGATACAGGGAACATTTCAGACGCACTGCAATACAAGCCAAGTAAGCTTCAAGCCCGTAAGATGCCAAAAATAGTTATTGTATGCGACACCCCGTGATGCGCTTTCTTCTTGTACTTGGCCCAGAGATGACACGTGTAAAATATTTGACAGAAATACCTAAGAAGGGTTATTTTCACGTCAGGTGCCGCTACAGAAATATAAACCAGCCAAGTGCGGGTCAACATACGGTGGGGATTGTGCTGGTTCCTTTACAATCCCATTAAAAAATAAAAGAATTAGTCAAATATCCACTCTTTCGTCAACTGTCTCGGTACTTAGTTAAGTGATTAGGCGTTCGGTGCGTATAACGCCAAGGCACGGGTTCTAGTCCCACTGAATAAAAAAAAATGCGCTCCATATTTTGTAATAAATGTAAAGCAAGTGTATCTGGAAAAACACTTAGGTATTAAATAATATTGTTACCTATAATTCTCAAAGAAATGATGAAAGCAAAGAGGTCTTTTCTGCTTATTTTAAAACACCCTAATCAAGAAACGCTCCTAATCACAGCAGACTCTTTCCAACCCTCCAATCTAAGCTTTTAAAAACAAAGCTCAGCTCAAAAGCTACAACTTTTTGTTCCCCTTCAAATCAAGCTCGGACTGGACAGTCTGTCTTTTTGCCCGGAAAGGACTGCCCACGGCGACCACAGTGTAAGAAATGAACAGAATACTAACATTGACATGTTTATAAACTTCAGTTACTTTACTTAAGCGTATGTGTGGAAGTTTACATTATTTTATCAACACTACTACCCCAAGTTTCCCGTGGGGTGCCGAGCTAGTATGTCACCCACTCCTACCTGTGGGTGACTCAGTGTAATACACCAGAAGGTGGGCAGCAGCACTTTCAGAGGAACTGATATTTCACACTGCGATCCCCAAGCCTGCCAAGCGTGGGGATTATGGCAAACCCCACCGTACTGGGGGAGGCTGTGTTAAACAGTGGATCTACTATCCGGCTGATACAGTACAGTACTACCAAAATATGCCTTCTCTTACATAGAACAACATAAGGACATTATGGAATATGTGTCCGTTAACAACACAAGAAAATAATTTTAAAATAATTTAAGGTTTGAAAACCCTTCTTACTATAATATAATAATAATAATAATGTTTATTTCAGTAACCAAAAAATATACAAAAACTAATTAAGCGACCAGAGATTCCTTTTAAGCAAAGAATGCCTGTGTTAGTATTCCCTGCTCTTTCATAATATAGATTTTTTAACTTGGAGTTACTGGTGATTGTGAAAAAAATATGCATGAAGGTGTGTTTGTTTGTATGTTAGTTTGTGTGCGAGGAGGTGTGGTGGTGTGTGTGTATATGTGCGCTGAGTTGTTGAACCCTATTGAACCTGAAGTAGCATTTCAGTTTCTTCATATGTAAACGGTGCTACCCACTTGATCATACATTTTTTACATTCATATACCCTTTTTGTATATAAATCTAGATCTTTGTTAGCTTTATTGTAAACCTTTACCGATCGTGCATTATATTGCTTCAGAGAGAATTTTGTTTTATATTTTGTTGTTTGTGCCACCGAGATCTTTCTTCTTTTTGTTTGATTGATTCTGGATGTTAGCATCAAATGGAAGCGATTTATGTTTTTTAAGAACTAAATTAACAAGATATAGTTTTCGAACTGAAAGCAAGTTACTAATTGAATACATTACTTCGGTAGAATATCTAATACTTTTGAAATACATTACTTTAATTACATTACTTTAATCAATGCTCGTATGCTCTCACTGGTAATATTCCTGCCTTGTTTGAGTCCTGTAGTGCGTGCAGTACGCAACTTTATCCTTCTTATAAGTGAAATAACATACGTGATGTCGTGCTGTTCGTTGATAGATTTTCTTGCTAAGTCAACTTGATTGACTTTGATATCCATTAGGAATCTTTTTTATTTTTAAGCTATAACTTGAGATCGGTGATACCGATACTGCTACTTAACGTCATTTTCCTCTCCATATTATTAGTACATAAATAATCATCTTCATACCCTTGTCTGAAATACAGGTCGTATGGGTTTGGTGAAATTTTATGTTTCTCTTACAAAAATAAAACAACAACACAACAAATATGAAACTTCTAGCTCTAGTTTTGTGGCCTTGGGCAATACTAGTGTTTCTGCTTATTTTTGCTGTGGACATTTCACCCAGCAAGGTGCCTCGTTGGCCACGTTAATTCCTTTTGTCTCTGGGAACACTTTTTTTACTTTCCAGTTGAAACCCCACCTCATTTCTGCACGCAATCTTCACATGCTAAATATGTGAGTATTTTCAAGTGAAGAATGAAACATAATTAAGAAATAGACAAATATCTTTTTTTTTCTAAATATACAAGCACTATCGCGTGCTAGACAAAAATCACATTTACAAATTATTAGAACATACAATTTTTGTCCCAGGCGGGAATCGAAACTGCGTCCCCTGATTCACTCCGGGTGCCTTAACTACTTGGCCACCGGAACATGAACGTTTGAGCCGAAATTTTGTCACTAACAATTAGTGATTTAATTACTTGTTATTACATACTTTATTACATTTCTTTCGATCAGGGAAGTCTAGTAGTCTGTTTGACGAGCACGCACCGTGCTCTATGACGGCTATCATATATATTAGAAAGAAGTGCTTTTTAAATGATGTCACTGCCATTATATATTTCTAAATATGATAACAAGTACTATCGCGAGCTGAGCAGAAATCACATTTATAAAATATTATGTAATTTTTAGTTGGCGCATTATTCTGTTTTGCGGTTTCGATTCTCGTCCGGGACAATAATTTTGTGTTGTAATAATTTCTTAATAGAAGAATATCGTATCGTTATCGTATGATCGAAATGCGCAGGTTTGTAAAAATTGCTATTTTGAGTTAATTTGTGCTTTGATAGACCTGAAAGTTCCATTTAAACATAACTTAAGAAATAGTGAGTAATAAAATTACATTGAAAAGCAAATTTCAAACCCGAGAACTACGTCTCTGGGGCCGGGACATGTCCTACTACCTAGTATACCTAGTTATAATTTGAATTTATGCTTTTGTTATTATTATATAAAATTATAAGAGGCCAGGGCGACGTCTGTAGCCAAAGTTTTATAACTAAAAGAAAAATCTTTTCGTTGTAGTTTTAAAAGCGTATTTGTTTAGCCGACCGAAAATATTACAATGTTAAAATGCTTTTAAAACATCTTGTATACTAAATGTAATCAAAATTCATTGTGCCATTTCACACATATTACTATCACTCTCATGTCTGTGTATTCGTACGCCAGGGGTCACTAGCTAGTAAACTCCGTAAGTAACAATCCTGAAATTTAGATATCTTCAGTGGAATTTTGATCCAAAAATTTCTACTGAAAATATATTATAAGCGAAGGAAGCAAACAAAACTTCGTTTATTAGCATATAGCGTTGTATCATCTAGAGCTCATTGAATAGAAACATAATCTGAGTGTATATAATTTTCAAAAATTAAATGGGATGTAGTAGAATTTTTCAGATTTTGCCTATTTTCGTTGTGTACGGGGTTTATCTAAAAAAATATGTATTAATCGCCTTCCAAGCGCTCATCTGATCGAGGATCGTTTGTTGTCATCTGAAAACTATAATCAGATATTAAAGACAATTACACAATAGTTTTGTCCACAAAGAAAGTATACACGAAATGACGCAGCGTCTATTGATTATGTATGCTCTCCAAAAGCTTTAGCTAGACAATCAAAACCAGTAGGTACAAAATCACCCTTTGACCAGCGACCCGGACTTAAGTACCTTCGGCGAATGTGTTTTGGGGTGAGTGCACAGTGAGCAGTTTTTTAGGGCGAGCGCACGCTGAGATCGCGCCTTTACAATCGCGAGCTGACGAGTGCAGACTTCCTCTGCCAAGTAGGAAGCGAGTTTCGTGAGGAGCGAAAGCGTTTAGTATAAATGAAGAGTGTTAAGTTTTTAGAGATATTTCTAGAAATTTAGATATATTTCTTATACCTAATTAATAAGCTTTTTTGTGATATATCTTCAAAATCATCATCTTCCATGTTATGGCATATTGTAAGTAGTTATAGCTGGGATGGGGTTGAGAAGATAATGATTTTGAAGCTTTATGCTAACATAAAAACAAACATATTATAAGGTTATGGCGTTGATTCATGATCGAAGACATGAATGATTTCGTGACGGATTACCTTCTAAACGCCTGTCAAATGTATGAGTAAAAAATACCGTTGACTTATCACTTTTTAGATTAAATAACATTATGTTGTAACGATGGGTAAGTTATCAATATAGACATTATTTTTCTCGACATGAAAGAATTATTAATACTAACTTAATAACAACAAATATTTTTAAAATATTTTTAGGACACATCAAATTAATATTATAAAAAAACACTTAATAATATAAAAACATATCTAGTGACAATTCCGCCTAATTTACTTGTAAAGCCGACGTGACGTCACAAACGCCACGCAGCCAAACCGGAAGAGTTTTCGACGCATTTCGCTTCTACACGAAGCATGCTCAGAAGGTCTTGACTCTACGAGCGCACGATATAGAAAGAGTCTCGTAAAGTAACGCCTGAATCTATTCATTATAATATTAACTTACTAAGAACTCAGAAATATTATTATTATTCGTTTCTATTCACAATAAACAAATTTAATTTAATTTAATTTAATTTAATTTAATTTTAATTTATATTTTACGTTGTTGATGACTCGCCTGGATTCGGATGGTAATTTTCAGATAATAAATAAGCATACTATTCAGTGACGGTTTTATAAATACTGATTTGTAACTTTCACAGGTATTACTTACGTATATATTGTTTATTCACTGATAACATTGTAAAAGTAATATAAAACGCGGTTACTACTTATCTCTCCTCTTAACACCTCCATCGCTCCCTTAATTCGGCAACACTAACAATTTCCAAGCGAAATAAGCGAATTAAAAACGCCTCAAAGCCCGCTCGCAAAGAAACGCTGCACACGCCATAGTTAGCTTTATTTTTAGCTATTTACGTAGGGGATGCAGTGCCTAATAAACAGTATATTAACTTTAAACAGTCTCGTACACGTTTGCAAGTATACAATATATAAAAATCTAAATAAGTAGTTAGATTTCTGCCGTCGACTGCAACCGCGGTCAATTAATGATTATTATTATTATGACATTATAGTATCTATATAACAAAGTAATATATCCGTAACTAGTTGTCTGTGAGTTTTATTGTATCATATAAAATTGCCTATTCTTATACATATTATTATTATAGATTTCGAAAATAAGTTTCATAGTTCAAAAGGTTCTCAAGTCGCCACATATTTTTTTTTAATGTATGATCACGCATTACTTTTCCAGATTATCCAACTTTGATGATACTTTCAAGTTGGTCTCATTTAAGTTTCATTAACATCGACTGAGTCGTTTTTAAGATACTATTTTACTGAAGAAAGTATTTGCCAATGTGCACGTAGAGTATTATTTAGTATATATTAGTAGAGTATTATGTAGTATATTATATAGCTGCAACTCTTGCCGAAAGTCTTGGACCCGAACGACCTGTTCATATCGTTGGCGTGTGACACAATTGATCTTATAAGCAGTCCATGAAAATAGTTAAGGAAATAAAAATAATGAAACCGTTTCTAAGCAATGAAAAAGTGAGGAATAACTTGTGGAAGTCAGACTTAAAACATAAGACTATATTTAATACTGTAATATAGTGTAATGCAAGGCCAGGGTTGCAAGGAGGGTGGGGGTGAGTGACGGCCGGACAGCCTTTGAGGCAGAGAGGTGAACTAAATGTGCTTCATAATGAGACAGTGTCTCGGACTTCATTTTTTATGTGAGTGCCCTCAGTGTTGTGTAAATGAGGTTTGTTGCAGATAATTTATAATTGAAATATATAAAAAAATATATAATAGTTAGATATATAAAGAATTATATAAAAAAATATATATTTCGTTACTCAATCCGCATCTTTTAGCTACTGGATATACTTTTCGTACTAGGAAATATAGATATGATTATGCTTTAACCATATTTAGTAATTTTAAATTTTTTATTGAAAGTAGCTCTTTTTTCTCTCTCCTATAATATAACGAAGCATTACCGAGTGCAATCAAGCAACTGAAAGTGTTTCTTCATACATATAATCGAGGTATTTTGAAGACCTGGATATTATAAATAATATCTAGTGACAATTCTGCGTAATTTTCCTGCTAAGCCAACAATTCTTGATGTGTGCTCGAAGATTCAAGACCCCCCGTTGATGCCTCATGTAGAAACGAAATGCGACGCAGTTGCATGCATCATGATCGCGGGGTGACTGGAGAAACGAGCGGTTGACAAAAATCATCAGCAGACGAAACAGACTACCCTCTTTCTTTGTCTCTTGCTACGCGTACCAGTGGAACTCGAACTCTACAAAAAATTTCGACAAAATACACGCACAGTATGTTATTAGAGTCACTTTTTTGCGAATGTATAACATTTTTCGAATCTCCTAATTACTGGATTACGAATCCAGTACAGACGATTCGAAAAATGTTGCATAGAAAACAAGCATCAACTCATCGGATAAAAAAACATCTTGTACAAAAATAGCCTATTTAAAATAATTTGTCAACAACAATCAGAGAATTGGGTTACCAAAGACAACACGAAAAATAGAATGACAAATAAGTAGAACTCACAGACATCAATCCAAAAGAACCTTTATCTCATTAGACACAATTGCTAATTGCGCAGCAAAATCGAACCTAACTTCATTACATTCTTCTGCTAATTTTACTTCCGGTGTCTTCAATCTAAAATGAGTTCTAAATCTACCTTAACACCTAAAACTTAAGGTTCAAACTTCGATATCAGCTATGTACTGAAAAGTTATGCAAGCGATGCCGATCACGTACTGGGCTCGTAGGATAATTAAAAATCGAACGATTTTTGTTACCGATTGTACATTTCGCTGCCACCCCCTTGTTATAAAGTACTTGTTAATAAAGGTTGAAGTGTTTTGTTAAGCTACATTTACATTCTTAAGTGAAAAAGTCTAGAAAGAAAAGATGTTTGCGTGAAAACACCCTTATAAATTTTGAATATTACCTTATTAGTTCTGCGATAACCAGGCTGTAAAAACGATATTTGCGACTTGAGTATTAACATAATCGTAATAAAAAGCAACAAAACATTCGTGTTTTCTTAAGAGGTCATCATACATCTACGTTTTCATAATTTAACAGTTTGTCCATTTGCATTCACCGAGTACAGCTCTAGACTCCGGATAGCTGCTGTATATTCGTCAGAAAAACCCAAAAGTTGTCCGACTTGGTAGTCGAACCCAGCACCTCGAGATAACAAAGCTAATATTACGCCATGCGTCACTCTGCTAACTGCAATGTAATACGGCAATGGAAAGTAAAGTAATGTTAAAATAATACTATTATTTTAATAGTATGAAACCTAGTTACAACATGATGCACAATTTATTTATTATGTTTTCAATGTTTTACCTGTTTACCTTTTCTGATTCCATATACATATCACACGTCATACTGACACTTTTAATTGTAGACTTTTAGTTTTTTTAAGCATTTTTTAATCTAATTTCGCTTAGCTGTTCTTAACCGATCAGCAAAGTTAAGCAACGTCCGCCGAGGTCATGAGTTAGATGGGTGACCGCAAGTGAATTTACTACTGAGCGCTTCCGTGCTTCGGAGGGCACGTTAAGCCGTCGGTCCCGGTTGTCGTCTTAGGATGGTAGTCGTTATAGCATGGTGGCAGGGCATTGCGAATGCCCGCCTGGCTGGCTACCACCCTCAAGTAGAAAATCTGTCGCCAAGCACCTAACGGTGTGTTCGTGCAGCTGTCCTTGAGAGCCAGTACTTCTAGGTTAGCCTGAACATCATCTTCGACCACATCATTACTTACCATCAGGTGAGATAGTGGTCAAAGAGTAATCTATCAAGGAAAAAAAAAAACATCCTACAATTCTGTTTGAAAAATACTTCTAACTGTATTGTCAAATCAAAAGAAATCATTTGTGTAATTTTTTTCATGTGGAAGACCCTTTTTATTGTTTTGCAGTGAGGTAATGAAAAGTCGCCTATCTCATGGTGTAAGCATCAAATAATAATAAGCCTGTCTAATACAGCTGCAGTCACCATCTACATTCTGCATGACTCTGCACTGCGTTAGTCACTCCATACGTTACACGTTACTTCTTATGTCTCGTTCCCCCAGTAATTTGTATAGATGCAGTGCCCTTTACGCCTAAACACAGTATTGTTTGCACACTACTGCTTTGAGGCTGAATAACTGACACTGCAACGGTACCCACCAAGACAGACTCTTGATAAGAGTCTGTCTTGGTGTGTCTTGGACCTGGTAAAATGTATTTCATGGTGCTTCTGCTTTCTGCTCTTATCCCACGATAAGCGGGGTCAGCACAAAATATATTACCTTACGTCAGGTATTGGGGATCTTACGAACGATGTATTCCTAAATCTAGGGATTAGTCATTTTTCATAGACAATTCCATAAATATTGAAGTATCGCCGTAATTGATACTCTTAGCACCTTTAAAATCATCAATACCAGAACAAAACTTCACATTACATATTCTCCCAAGCACCCCAAAAGCACAGACCTACCTGACGTCACGAATACATCGCCACTCACAAAAAACGATGATATATGTTTACTCTACCCAAAAGAACTGGATAAATAAAATATCCAGTAAACTCCGACCTGCCTACACAACAACAACTTGTACATATTTCTTTACTATTATATCCCCCTGCACCCCACTTCATCCCTCCCCTCACCATCCTGAGCTCATGCTTACAAACTGTCGCATTACCGGTCATCTCTTGCGAGAGAATACCGACTTTTCTTCAAAAAGTCAAAC
Organism: Plagodis pulveraria; assembly: GCA_963890685.1. Taxonomy (NCBI): domain Eukaryota; kingdom Metazoa; phylum Arthropoda; class Insecta; order Lepidoptera; family Geometridae; genus Plagodis; species Plagodis pulveraria. The sequence continues at coordinate 33,530,267 of OY982957.1, forward strand.
AAAACCCTACTCTCTTCCGTCCCAACAACGTTCCACCTACAGCATAGAATAACTTTGCCCCCAAAACAGTTGGAACTAAATTGAACTTTATTCAGTGGAGTGTAAGGTAGTGTTTTGGGAGTTAGTAAGTCAGCGAGGTAATGATGATTCTAAGCTAATGCCATAAGGAAATAAGCGGAAAGGCTCCTACGGAATTGTTTACTATTGAAGGCAGAGGAACGAAAACAGCGCGAGCTGTAAATGGGGCCTACATAAATATACAGTATTTTGTTATTGTTTAAGGTTTGGAAGGTCTTTTCTTAGATGAACAGAACTTGATGGAAAAATATCCAATTTGTCAATTTTAGCCAAGTGTTTTTTAACTTGGCCAACCTGCCACCGTATTGTCCAACTGGAACGGTGATGGAGATGGGAGATGAATTTCATTTCATATTTGGACTCCAGGTTTCACATTGATTTTAGAGGAGTTGTATAAGAATTTGTTGGTAATGCGCTTGAACTGATTTAAGTAAAATAGTGGTAAAGCAAAGAACCCGTGGTGCCGGGTTAAAATGTCATCTCCCCATTTCTTGCCGTCAGTGTCGTAAAAGGCGACTAAGGGAAAAGTGCGCCAAATGAGCAGCATGCCACGTGGATGTGAGTAGGGTGTTGTGTGCATGAAACGCACAATAGGGATGTATACCATCTTAGTGCCCTGCCAGGGTTTTATACCTGTTTCTTGTGTTCCTGTCTTATATGTTGTAAGCGTAAACATATTATTCGTAATATGTTCTTGTGTTTCGTACACACCCCTGCCTACCTCTTCAGGGAATATAGTAGTGATTATAAGTATGTAAGAGGCAACAAAAACGTTCAAATGTCAAAAATAAGTTCATTTCGTCAACAGTTCTACTCAGATAAAGTGAATTTGCTGTATTAGGTTATATGGCGGCCCAATTCTAGCATTCAAACATTTCTATTTTACAAAGGAACTAAATAATGGACTATGACGGTATTTATTCGTATAGATCCCATCTTATGTCACTAGAAAATAGTGTTAGTGTAACTAGAAACGAGCAGCATGGCACTATCTACGGACGTGAGTAGGGTGTTGATGTTGATGCACACTAAGCACACAGCGTTCTATTTACCATCATAACGTCTTCAATAACTGGAAGGTAGTAACTAACTTTAACCCTACCTACTAGGAATACCAGCATTCTAGAAGGGTTGTCATAAAACAGCCAGCCAATGACGCCAACACCGATATTATAATATGATCTTGTGTAATTCTTTGTGACTTTAGTGCTCTCACATCACAACCCTCACTGACTTTATTCACTGACGCTATATACTAGTGATTGGGTAGGAACAGTTTAGTTTATCTTAATATCATTTGAGTTAGCTCTGCAATTACGTTGTTACTAACAAAATCTGATCAATGCAGTGTGCTTTGCAATGCTATTATTAACGTATCCCATAGGTTATCGAGTTACTCATGTCTATGGGCATTTGAGATCCAGACGAAAGCTTCCAGAGAAGTTTATACAAATTAATATTATGTTCCTAAAACATATAATTCTGTATAACAATTTTACCTGCCTACGAACAATACTAGTATCTGTTTTTAGGACCATCGTACAAGAACACAAAGATTGATCAAGAAAACGGGATCCTATTACTAAACTTAAACGCTGTGTAAACTGTGCCCGATATATTGCAATAAGCTCACCTCCTATAACATGGGACCAAAACTTGTCTGGCAAAACGTAGGTACTTCGACAGCTTTGCCTACCTTTGACACTTTTTTTTTTGATAATGTCTATATGTAAAGTAAATTCAACATCTAGCATAGACATAATTTGTAAACAATTTCGTCCTAAATATCGGAAAGCCATGTCCTTAACAAGTGAACGGCGTACAAAACAATGCACTACAATAGCGTGGGTCATTCTGCCACCGTATCGTGTCGGGCGACCAATCGAGTTGAGTGAAAACTGCCATAAACGGTGCGGAATGGCCCTATAGCCAAAGAATAGGTACGTAAGATAGGAATAGTGCCTGTGAAGCAATGCGCCGTAACGAAGTGGACTTTACTTTGAAGTGGCGAGTGTTGTCAGGAATCGGTTGCAACGTTAATGTCTACCGGGGTACCTTATTGTAAAGTATGCGATGACGTTATTAGAATATGTAGTTACTTTAGCTAAAGAACAGTCGACCCGCAATTAATAATTAGAAGAACATCTACATTTAAAAATATTACGGTTAGGTCATATTTGAACGTCGAGAATCGAGAGGCAGTTTGACGTATTTTATTTTAAACTAATTGCTTGTGATATGATGCTTTTGCTATTGAACATGCTCGCTAGGGCAAGTATATAGAAAAAAATACTTGTTTAATTTATATGGACAATTTCTTTTGATAGGGTCTACGTTATTAGTTTACCCTTCAGTATATATCAAGACTGAACATCTGATACACTAGTATCAGATCCACATTATGAGTGTCGGTGCACTTTTTCCGCAAGAACAGCTAAGAGTCGGTAATAAATAGATCTGGTATTGTTAAAATAATGACATTACAGTTACTGCAACATAAAAATGGAAACCAAACTGTTTCTTAAAATAAGATATTAAAAAAGTTAAGTACAAAAAACTACACAGTTCCGTTATGAACGGTAACTACGTACAATTTCCTATTCACATCCAAACGCGACCAATCGCTCTGAGTGAGAACCGCCATAAACGGATACTGTTAACACTAAGAAAGGAATTACGAAACGGAACGGAATAACAGAACGGAGTAACGGAACGGCATAACAGAGCGAAACTTGAGCCGGAAAGAGAGTGGAGTCGCAGCGCGTAGGTAAATAGGCAAGTCGTTTGCCTCTCCACGTGTACCTTCTGGTCGTTGCGACTGTTTATTCTATGACTTTTCTAAATTTATTTGCCATTGTTTTGTTCGTTTTGGTATTGTTCTTCGGGGTCTACGACTTGTTTAATGCCGATATAAGTTGAAAGGAAGGCTACGTAAAAATTAAACCGAAATTCAGAGCCTAACTAGAATACATGAGGTTACAAGTGCCAAAATAAAAGTATGTATATATATTATTTCTCTGGTGGTAAGGATTCCTATTCTGCCACATTTCAGAGTGGGCACCGCTCTATCTACGAATAAAGCCGCGAAAATATAGTCTGATGAAATTGAAACTGCGTTGTAATATGAAGTCAGGTATGAGTCTGGTAGGTTATGGACATGCTTGTGGGGTAGGTATACATTATAGTTCCCGGCTTAGAAATTTAAGGACTGTTCTATATAAAAGGCAATTAAGGGCGAACTGGGCAACATGTGACATCATCCAAGTGAGAAAGCAGTTTTTGCACATACGTTAATGCTTATAAAAGGCCTGTGTATATCTTAAGATGATGATGGACAGGGTTCAAGTCATAAGTGCATAATATTTCAAATGCAATACGAAACTCAGCGTCGTTTTAAAAAATTCCATGTTTTGATATAGCTGAATTGTTAAAGGCGTCGATGTCGACTAATTCTGTTGTACATTAACTAACATAGTAATAATTTCTATTTCAATCTACGTGCCTACCTATAGTTCCCTTACCATTGCCATATAGATATACATACAAATAAAGCAGAGATATAAATAAGATAAGTAAACAACGTACTTTAAAAAGCATCACTAGTTAGTAACATGAGTAGCCAACCTAATATCTCCGATCGACATCCCATTAGTGGACAGACACACAAACCAATAGCTATTAAGATATCAATCAACTACATTCTCTCGTTGAAACAGGCCGACATAATAAAATTAGCATTGAAATGGTCACCTTATGTTCCGTAAGATCACGGTGCTGGTGGGGCGGTGCAATTTAAGAGAAACTAGCGAGTTTGTTTGCAACAGATTCAGTTAAAATACAGTCATCTTGAAACTACGCGACTGAGACGACACAAATGCTGACGTCATCAAGCAACTATCATAGAGTATCATATAATAGTCAGTGGCCGGATTTTAACCATGGACGCAATAGTCCGTATTCATTGCCACTAGACAAGGAATACGGACAATGATTGCCCGCCTGGCTAGTAAGCATCCTCAAGTAGAAAATCTGTCCCCAAGCACCTGACGGTATGTTCCGGCAGCAGTCCTTGAGAGCCAGTGAAATTACAGGTACATGAGACTTACCAACTATGTCTCAAGGTGACGAAATGCATCTGTTCTAGGCAGAGGTTAGTCCGCTTAACATCAGGTAGGCCTCGAGCTTTTGTCGACTCAAGAACACAAAAAAAGACAATCATTGCTTTGAAATGTGCGTAAGCTTTGTAGTACAACTCCGTGTTTCTAGATATAATATACTATAGTCTAATCTCATCACATTATCATATTCAATCACAGTACCAAGGCAACCGAGCTTCTTGCGGTGATTTTTATAGCACCAGCTCAAAACGTTTTGTGGTATAAACAAGATGGTGCTCTATGACATTGTAGAAAAGGACCCTAGTTTCATTTTATAATTGCGTTCTTTTAGCTTAGACACTTGCACAGCTGAACTTAAAAAGAAAACCCTAATCTGTGTACATAAAATGGCCCTAATCCTTACAGCCGTTCCTGATATTTTTGATATATATATACATACATAAATATATGTATATATATATATAATATCAAAAATGTCTATATATATATATATATATATATATAAAATAATTGGTTGTTTACAATTATATTATATAATATTGCTTACAAACCTACACTAATCTTGTACATGTACATAAAATCTTGATAAAAGACTAGTAGATCATCATTACTAAGCAAAAATGTATTGAACACTTTTTTTTCATAAATGTAAGTCGCTGTCTCTTCTGATATTCACCACAAAAGCTTTCACCATGTAATGAGCCTTAAAGATAAATACAATATAAGAAACAATCATACTATACATTTTAATCGCATTACTCTGCTACTGTTTGCGCAGCAGGGAGCATTTGACTCAAACTAAGTGGTTGACGACTGACTTTTGTGGCTATTAGGTATGTTAAATGCTTTATAATTTAACTAAGATCTCGGATTATTTACTTGATAATACGAAGCTCAAGGCACAGAACCCAGATAGTCATAATTCATTAATTAGAACTCAAAAATCATTACACCGTAGCGTAGACCGCCTTTTTTTTTGTGATTGGACTTAAATTGTAAGAAATAAAAGAAGACGTCGTTAATCTTATCGAATATTCGATCGAGCGCTAGAAAAGTCACCTCCTTCTGGTGACACTACAAGGAAGTGTCTTCGTAGAACTTTCCAAGTATTTTCGTCATATTTTAAATACCAATAGTTTGAACCTGGAGTAATGTATAAATAAAATAAAATTATATTAATGCATAAATAAATAAAAGTTAAATAAGAATTTTGTATAGGTACTTGTTCTTGAGCCTAATGCTTCTGATTTGGAAGTTTTCCGTAAGACTTAGTTTATTCAAAATCATCACAGACAATATTTTTTTAGGGAGTTCTTATTTTTTTTTAATATTGTTATGTATGCAATAACGCCTGCTATGCGGATTACATTACAAAATTACAAATATACGATAGGATAAATTCATCGCGTCCATCAACCCCTTGAGCCGGGGTATGCTCTAACCAATTGAGCTAACATGACATGACGTCATAACTCAAATCCCAATTCTAATACGATGGTTAAAGAACGAAAAGAAAGATTTGAGTTATGACGTCTTGTCATGTTAGCTCAATTGGTTAGAGCATACCCCGGCTCAAGGGGTTGATGGACACGGGTTCGAATCCCGCACATGACTTAAGTTTTTCCTATCGTATATTTGTAAGTTCTTATTTTTATTTAGACATAAAAATTAAAAACTGATCTAAATGTAGATATCACGCTCAAGGACATGCATACAAAATATTCCCAGAAGAAATAAAAAGAAAGAAGAAAAAAAAAGAAAGAAGGGTGCAAGAAAGGAGTCATCACGTGGCATTCCCGGAAACAGCTAGATTCGTTAACGGAGAACCTATGCTAGTAAATGCTTTCACCGCAATCTCTAATCACTGGCGCTCACCAATGCATATATCCTCCAAACCGGCTCTGACAGTCATTTCCATCAATATTGAAGGCTTCTCAGACACGAAACCCAAATCCTCGCAAATCCGTGGGAGACTTCGCAATACGACATTCTTTGTGTCCAAAAGGCACACAGAGATAAACGACAACTATGGCCATCAATACTTGGTATGGTGCTCACAGCTGAAACGCCACATTCAAAGTATGGCTGAAAATTTTTACCGAGTTTTAATACTTGGTATCTAAAATATGACGAAACTACCTAAGCGCTACGAAGTCGTTACCTACAATTGGAATCAAAACACGGCGAATATTGGTTTGGTTTAAGTAGCGGTAATGACCTCACGTTGGCGTACCTGAGTTCAGTGTTTGGGTGGAGTTATCTCTATGTACTTTGCTTGTTTTTTAAACTTTATAGCCATATAATACATACCTAGAGCTATTAAACAAAATCAATTCAATATTTCAATCAGTCATATGTACATTTATGTACTTGTAGCTCCCATACAAAGAAAATCAGATCCAAGCCGGGGTCAGCGCTCCATAAATCGTTCACAGGCAAGCCCTAATAACTTATTGTAAATGATATTTCGTAATTTAGTATACTCTGTTTAATTTCACATTTGTATATAAATCATTCACTTAATGGCCGGGGAGGCGGGATCCTTCTACTTTACTTGATTTGTGAGAGGTGTGGTAATATAACTACTTAGATTATAGATTATCTAGTTAACTAGTGGTTATTTAGAAGATATAAAGATGCTGCGATACAGTTGCGGCGTTAGCTTCGTGGCAGTGTATGTTGGCTACCAATCTGAGTATTATAAGTTCAAATCCTATGTTCCAAATTGCGAATCTAGCGTTAGCTGTATTTACAATAGCGCCAATCGGAACGCACCTCGCTGTCATTTTTGTGAAGTTGTCAAAATAATTATTGTCTTTGGTCTGTCGATATAATGGCTGGTTGAAAGATTTATAACCTTGCAATAATTGCAGACTTTTGTGAAAAAAAATTGGATATCCTCGCCTTTTGACCGGTTTGTACCTAAGCCGCCGCGAGTTTTTGGGGTGTGAGTTAAACTAAACTGTAGTTTTGTTTACATTGTGCTTCTTGAACTACACTGCGGTGTATGAAGGACTGTAGTGCTTCGGAATCTATAGGCATAACGTTACTTGACTTTCCTCACGCCTCGAATCTTGAATTGGCTGTAACTTAAAAACAACTCCGCAACCGATATTGATGAAAATTAAATGGGACCAACTTGGAGGTGGAGGTATACCACACATAAGGAATCATCAAAACTTAAGTCTTAAATGGCACAGTAATTTCGTAACAAATATACAAAAATATACTGTGTAAATTGAGAACTTCCTCCTTTTTTGGAAGTCAGTTAAAAAAGTTTAATATTGAATTTGTTACCATAATCTTAGCCACAGTACATTTCAATAATTTCTTCACACTATTCAATGTATTCTTCCTGTGACTTCTTTAACCAGATTTTCAATCAGATCTCTTTTAGTATTCACTTCGAGTATCACATGCCAAGCATTATGACGATATATTATAATGGTTTTTCACTTAGAGAACCTATAAATCTAAGAGTACCTAAAGAATCCCAGTTTCAGCAACCATCATTACTTTGATTTGAAGCTCAAAGTAGAAAAGCGAAAACAATCCAATTTATTCAACTTCAGATCACCCACGATCACATAACTGCTAGTTATAATGAAGCAAGGAGGTTATATAACAGTTAAATAATAGATAGTTTTTAGTTACGTTGAATGCTCTTTGCGATTTACCGACTCACATTAGACTTTTAGCTTTTTTAGATTTGAACTCTCGTGATCCAGGGTGAAATCTCCGTGTCGATTTTTTTTTTCTTCTGATACATAACTTTTCAGTGTACCTAGCAGTCTAGAATCTGAAGCCGTTGCCAGTAGATGGCAGTAGATATGCCCCTATTGCATGAAACCAAAACATATATGTTATAACGTAAGTATATAGACATAAGCATCTGCCTACTCCCTCTAGCAATAATGGAAAGATAATAGTAGATTTCATAATCTACTATCAATACTATCAATAAAATAATAAACTATCAATACAAGTGAGCTAAGTTGCTCATTATACACGAGACTGTGTGTTGCAGCCCGAGCCGTAGGGAAGGGCGTTAATCAGCCGAGTGATAATGAGCAAGTTGCTCAAGAGTTTCATTCGCACTATTTCAACACCCTTGCGAGGAAAAAATATAAATTACACAAATGCGATACAAACAACATACGAAAATTATGGAAAATAGCGCGTTTTTTTTTTGCGCGCGGCAAATTATGCTTGATTACATATAAACCTCATTGATGTTACAAATCTGTATTATCTGGTTAAATTTAAAATGCTCTGTTTACTCGCATATAATTTGTAGTTAGGTACTAACTTAACTTTGTAGGGATAAATTACCCGATTATATTGAAAATGCTCTGATTACTCGCATATAATTTGCAGTTACTTAACTTTGTAGGGATAATTCTATTACGCACTAGTGTATAATATTATTATGCACGAGGGTGTTATAGTTTGGTTTATGGCCCTAAGAAAGATAATATAAAGCTCACTTTACGAGCAAGGGTGTTGAAATAAATTATAATAGATTTTGTTCCATCCACGTCATCGTAATACGTATCGTAATAAACGCCGTTCGTATCTAAATATAAGGGTGAAACAATTACCGCATGACAATTCGCCGATCAAGCTATAATAATATTACACTCACACTCACCCACGTACTGTTTTATATTAAATTTCGAACAATAATGTAACCAAAATAATATATATTCATTCAAAACTAGTACATAGCGCCATCTGGTATATTTTACCGGAGACTCATACTTCTCTATCATTTCGGTGATAACAAAACCACCATTGTTTGGCCGGATGTACTCGTATTATTAAATCGTTATGTGAGATGTTTTTTTTTAATTTAACTAATGTATAGAAATTTCTAGATACAGTGAAATAAAAATAAAAGTTAATTGAAGAACAAAGGTCGAAATCCTATAAAAAGACGACTTAAGAGAAGAAAGACATTTTTGGATCCAACACCTCAACCTGAAATTGATTTTGGGTAGACTGTAATTTCAGTAGACAGAACAAAATCATAAATAGGTTTGGGCGGTGCATATTTGGCTTCCGCAGTAGCCAGAGGCTTCTGCAATCGCTTTATACAGAGTATTGCCAGCACTCGCCTTCTAACACACGTTGGAGTTACAATGGCACTGGAGAATTTATGTTTTTCTATTTGCGAAATTATGTTTGTCTTTTTGCGATTTAATAACCTACTCCAACTATTGCCAGTTGAAAATAGTTTAAAGGAACCTATATCGCTAGAATCTGGTAAAGGAAATTGTTACACAGTAAATGCTACCAAACTCGCCCCCTCGAAATAGTTGGACTGTAGAGCAACTTACTTAATTGGGATATAGGTACATTATTTCTTATATGTAATATGATTTGTAAAATTTTAGTAAATTCTGTTCAGATGTTATACTAATAATGAGGTAACTGCAAATGAATCGAGTGCTACAAAAAAAACATCGTCCTTCGCATTTAATAACATTCAATTTAAAAGGTATATAAAGCACCCTCTGAACTATTACTCTGAGATTATATCCATCCTTATCTACTATACTTCATAAGGCGGTCAGTTCAGTACCTAAGCTAAGTGAAAGCTATCTAAAGATACGCGCAATGCAGCTCATAAATAAATGGCAGGCGCTCGCGGCTGTCCGTCTATCTGAGGCGTAGCTCAGAAACCGAGCCTGGATCTTGATTGTGTTGCAATATGTGGAAAGTTTCCCTATAAAGTTGGGTAAATTCTGAATGTGAATATGCGGGTTCATTGAATGCAGGAAATGAATTATCATATATTATAAAGTTTAACGCATAATTTGATTAATATCTTCATTATATAAGAAACGTATGTTTTGTTGTGTATTTGATATATTATTTTTAGATTTTATTTATTAGATTTTGAAACAGGTTTACTCAAGTTGAAGTCCTTTCAATACTTTGTGCTCACACAGTTCAATCAATCAACTCCAACAGAGTATCCAGTTCAAGTAATGAAGGGCATTTGACATGCGCAGAAGCTACTTCAAAAGTTCATTACTACTTTTAACATTTTTTTTGAAATTCGTCATAATCCATGGACAAAAATCAGTAAATAAAATTAAAAGTTTATAATAACTAATCTGGCAACACTGTTGAATATCATCCCATACAGATCTCGTACCATCGCAACAGTGCAGTGAACGATTGAAGATCTGACAGATTTAATTTCATTGTAAATCGCATTGTGTCATTGTTCTTGATTCACGACGGACTGGATATCTACCCGCAATTATCTAGGTTTGCTGCGTCTTGCGAAACGGCTTCAACAGTGGCCTATGTTTCGGTAAGTTACAAGTACTTTTGAATGGGAACGAGCATCTGAGTCTTATCTTATTATTACATACAACAGCTATCTACACCAATTAACTTCACAGTAGTACTGTAAAATAGACACGTAACGTTATAAAAACATACTGCAACACTTAAGAAGCCTAGATTGTGATTAAAATCATTTGGCTTAGTGCAAATATTTGCCTAAGCCAAATTATAAGTACAAAGGACCTATACCTATAGTACAAAGAAATTATACAAGTAGTGAGCTAATTAAAAATTAAAGTACCCAATTAACTAGAACCATACTTATACTGGAGTTTTTGTCGCTTCTATAGTAAATTAATAATGTTATTAATTATGTAACTTTATTTTGAGACTTATTCAATGCAATCACAAACATAGATCAATTTAAGACGTACAAAAAAGTTATCCCCTTGAGATATATAAACCTATCAAATACTATGCGCTATAAAGATTTCAAAACCGTAATCGTGCTATTATAACATGATTATAGTACAAACAAACTATAAAAATAAGTTGAACAAAAGAATTTCTACGGCGTCTCTCAATCGTCGCATAAATCCAGGGGTCTCTAATCACAAATCAACGGCTTTTCCGTCTGTAACACGCACACAAATAACAGATGTCGACAACCTTTAAGATTAACACGTGAGTCGATTTATTTTCTGCCGGAAAATCAGCTGAATGTCTTGCACGATAGGTCCATTTGTTACTTATGGTATGTACATTTGTTTTGTAGTGTGTGATATTTTATTGTTGCTATGCAATGGTGTATTACACTCAAAAGAGTTTATAAAATAATAATAACAAGTAAATTTTTAAATATGTGAAAATAACTTAAAATTATATATAATATATTAGAGTTAATATTTTAAACCGATTAAAAATATCTATATATAAGAGGTCTCAACTCTTCGATCATATTTAAGACCTCCACAGGTTGCTTCAATTTGGACAGAATGGTCACTAGATGTAATTTTGTTTTTTTTTTTATATATTTCCACAAATATTTATTAAATTCTTGCATAAAATATATTCGGGATTTCATATAACAAATTATGAATTTCTGCAAAGTACGCCTAAATCAATTATTTAATGCAGTATTACTTTGCCAGAGACAGATATAAATAGCACGATTTTTTTTTCTATTATGACCTCCGCCGCCTCAAATTTGTTTTTTTTTCATGTTGATAAGAATGTCTGTTTTTGTACTGAACATGATTTAAAACTTGTTGCTGGATTGCACGATCTTTCACGATTTTTGATTTACCTGATTATTTTAATTAAAAAGGTTTCCCTGTACATTAAATAAAAACAAAATATACTAAAAATAGATTTCAATGTTGTATTTTTTTCATTAACATCCACAATACTGCCAATTACGAGAAACGCTACATTCTTTCCAAGAAAAAAGAAAATAATAAAAATGTTGAGCGTCCCTACCGTAGATCAAGATGTGTGCGTTACCGTGCGCTCGCGCAGCCGAGTTGACAGATTTATGTGGGACGGCCGCGATCATGCCCCTCGCACTTTCCTCACCCCCTGGCTCGTACGCCGCGTCATTATGTTGGAGCGATTGCGTGCGCGATTAGATAATTAACTCTTGGCGTTGAACTGGTAGTGGACGGAGGGTTTAAGTTTTTGAAGTCGGTTCGTTACGTAGTTTGGTTCGACATGGCTCGTAGTTGGTAGTTAATTGCGTTTCATGGGCGTTTCTTGCGCTGTCCAATCTTTCGAAACCTTGGTGTACGGTTGTCCTTTTTGGCTTTTTTGGCCCTTATAAAATTGGCATGATATAGACACTCTTTTTAAGTAAGTAAGTATATCTATCCAGTCTAGTTCCAATAGCATTTTAACATAAAGATACTTCGTAAGATATGGTCATCATCTAGCATACAAATATATTTACTGAATGGACAAACAACGTGACTAATTCCGTCAAAATATTAATGTGAAGATTATCCATATTCACTTCCATTTCACAAAGTGCATCTCAAAAGTAATAAAGGCCGCTTCACACGGAAAGCTGAGCGTTAACGTGCAGCGCTGGTTCTAAATAACACTAAATAGGCAATACATCCCGCGCCTTATCTTAGCCCATATTCGTATGGGGTGTTAAAACGGACAGCGATAGCCGCGCTAGTTTATGCACCAAGGCTTGTAGCAATACTCTGATACTTTGTTTTGTAATTGAAGAAAAAACGTATGTATACTGAATTATAGGGAAATCTGTTTGGGACTGGTTTTGTTCGATAATTTGTTGAATTTTAACAACCCAATAATAAGTGAAATCTTGCTGCGGTTACGATACATACGATTGCATAAATAAAAATGATATTGATAATGAAAAATATGTAAAGACTTCCTTGACCGATATGAAAAATTCTTTCACCATTAGAATCACCATTAGAACACTATCCCTGATGAACATAAGCTATATATTATATTCAATAACTTAGGGATCCGTACGAACACTTCGATAAAGTAACCCAACGTGTGAAAAAAATTACCAAAAATATCGTTATATCGCGTACGCTGCGGAAATTGTTGACAATAAAGGAAAGCGATGTACTACAATTTTATAGAGAACATCAATATCTACAAAAATGATTTTTTATTACGTCACAATAAGTACTTTATATGATTCTCAATTTATATTTTTTAAATACCCGTGCAAAGCTGCTAGTCTGTTATATTTTCAGATCGAGATTCCGTCTTATTACAGTTAAAGTTAGATGACGATGATATAACTGCATTCAAAGCATAGCTTGAAAAGAATGAGCACAGAACCATATATACCTCGTAAAAACAATTTAATATTACACCAATCTCTTTTTTAATGATGCATTGCAATCCAAAAATGTTATTGATTAAAGGCACTGCACTCAGCTTGCCTATTTATGTGTCGAATATGGTATATTTGATTTGATTATGTTAAATCTAAAAGAGTAGATAGAACGCTTATTCTGATGAAGAGAAATCATGTTGATTTTAAGAACCTTTATAATTTAATTATGTTTCTGGTAAATGATATGATACTGGCACGGAGTTCAAATAACGTTGATTTTCTAATTCCGGATGATTGTAGTGAAGTTTTACAAAGTACGTGTTTTATATTTTAGACCGCATCTTTATTCTGATACAGATGAACAAAAGTTGTAGGTTTATTTTTCTACTAAATACATTTTGAAACACCCTGTCGTTAATAGAGTGTCTCAGTATCATATATCGTCCAGTCGCAATAACGACAGTCATTTTACATATCCAAGGAATTATGCAATAATGATTTAAGGGACCATCCCTCACTACAAAGTCTCTCACTACACGACTCAGTGCCGTAAATCTGGCTCAGCGCGTCACTCGTACAAATCATCGTAAATACGTCTGCGCAAGACATTAATCATTCGAAATAAGAAGTGCCCACGGCAACGCGATTGGTCGCAACCAAACGAACAATTATTCAAATGCCGCGCGGTGATTGGTCCGCGGCACATCGGTTTTTTAACTGACACTGTGATGGATACGACCCTTCGACTCGTGCGCAGCCTCTCATTGTTGTGTGTATGTGTGATATGATGCTATCAATACATGTCGATAGTGAATATATAGCCATTCCTTTTGATTCATTGCGGAGATATAGAGATGGCATTGAAAAATTGCTTCCAATATGGCTGGTATCCTTTGCTATCTCATTAAATATGTTGTGAATTATGGTATATTTTAACGATCCATATCCTTCTTCTAATAGCAGGAAGTATGAGAATCTCAATAGTGTAATTTAAAGTGCAGTGGACTTAGATGATGTACAATATTTTATGAAGAATCGTTACGGACAGCCTCCAATATTCAAAGCCACTTTCGATCTCATCTCACCGATCCCAACTTAATAAGTGCCGGGATTCTATACTTTATCTCGGCAGTTTATCGACTCAGAAACATCGATACGACACCCGGAAGTCGACAACCCTAGACTAACGCAGGAAAATGGCCGCAAGCAAGCGTGCTTCTCTGTGATTGGCTGACGAGCTCGTCAGAGAAATGGAATGGAGTAGAAAATATCATTAAGGATGACTCCCTTGACAGTAAGCTGTGTCACAGAATAGCTAACTACAAGAAGGACTGAATTTGATCCATTACCTTCTTAAAACATGTGGTATTTCTAGTTAAAAATTACACTAATAGTATCGTTTACATTTTTATTAAAATTCATTTTCACCACAACCTTTCAACTGTCATGAAAAATGTATTAATGAAACAACAATTAATCCTTGACCAGAATTATTAATAAGTCAGTTGAAAGATTAATTAGCCAGAATTTTTACATTAAAATATTGGCCTCCTTCATTGAACGCCTCAATGAACGGGTAAAATTTTTTTGCATTCATCAGCTCCCTGTGAATTTCATAAATTAACATACTTATGAAATAAACTTAACGTCTTCAAGTGTGACGTGATAACTACACAAGAACCTTTCTTTTCTATTGGTTATTGGTTCTTCAAGCGGTTGAGACTGTCAATTGCCACTTTAACTTGTAATTTCTGAGACCTATGTTGGGTTTCAAGGACTTAATAGTTTACAATAATAAACATTTCTCGCGACCGACTATCATAGCCACAAACTTATCCGCTCACATAACAAAAGACAATAAAAATAATTGTAGATATATTTTACTGTATAATCTAATAAATAACATCTAAGTATTATTTCTTTATCATGTTTACAAATTGCCACTATTATTTTCTTATCAAGTGAACGATAAATCAAGAATTACTGCACCAGCCAGTAATTACTCGTATCACGCTAATACAGGTAAACAGCAAACACCTGCTTTACTATTGCATTAGCGTCGAAGTTGGTTCACTGCACAATACCTCACTGTGGCGTGCGCAAACGCAGCCGCCCGCCGGCATCTGTCACCGGCCATTACCTTTTTATGTAGAGTTTACGATCAAATTTACTACTTTATACAAGAAAATACAGTAGCTCGTGTCATCTGTTTTGTAACTTTCAGAGTCGAGTTATTAATTTTATGCGTTACATAGCTATAACTGCTTTTGTTGTGTGCGTTCTTTGAAATTCTAAAAGAATTTCAGTTTAGGTACAGTTGGGATACTGCGTGTATTTTTATACAGTAAGTTGACTGCATTAAAACCGCCCATCGTCAAGTGAAAATATTTAAACTCAATAAATTTTTATAGCTTAAATATACGATAATAGTTTTATGTTAAAAGTGACTTTATCAGGGCTCTTTGGAGGGCTCTTAACTGTCGGTCCTTTTGATCTTTAACGCAATTTTAATTGTTTCGTGTGCGGCTAAGTGAGTGGCTGTTAGTGTCACTTTCTTTTCCTAAACTTCAATAAAATATGGACACTTAAACTACTTCAACTACGCATATATTATCTATGAGACCTATGGACTTAATATACAATATTTATATATATTTTTAAATTTACATCTAATAAATACCGTTTTAGTAAGTAGGTAGAGAAAACAATAGTAGCAAATATTTTATAGGAGGGAGTGCTGATGTTAAAAACAAGTATATTAATAATGAACGTCTTAATGTAATACAAAAAATATGTTTTTATTAAGGTATAATCAGTGTATAATTTTTTTTCTAAGATAATAAATTAATAACTTATTCATCAGAAAAGGTACAATTTACACGGATATATGAAGTCTGAAAGGTTTTTCACACTATTATAGCTCTACTAGTTATTTTTCGTTGTCAGAACAGTAAATATATCCTTACCAAGATACTGGATTTGTCTCCATAACATCAAATTGCTTACCTGTAACGAGAACAATAAAATTAGATGAAAATATTACCATTAAAGTATTGCAGCAAACATAGAAATCTTTAAATAAGGTAAAAATAATGACTTTCGTGTACTACAATTGAGAGGTCTAAGGATTTAGAAGTTCTAGAACCTGTTTTCGTATTTAGGAAGTGGGAGAGCTGTGTCTATTTTATTAAAGTACAATCGCATTCGTCGATTTCAGAAGGTGTAATTAGAAAAAGGCCATTAAATAATTTATTGGAATTGCCGTTTATTGCAGTGCCGATAAGTGACACTCTACTGTACCTATATCGGATAAGCTAACTTTGACTACCATTCCACATGATGATGTGATCGAAAGTGCTGATCAGGCTAACCTAGAATGAAGCGCCGATCCGAGCCGAGCCTTAACCGATCAGCAAAGTTAAGTAACGTCCGCCGCGGTCATGAGTTGAATGGGTGACCGCTGGAGGATTACTACTGAACGCCTCCGTGCTTCTGAGGGTATGTCGAGCCGTCAGTCCCGGTTGTTGTCTTAGGATGGTAGTCGTTATAGCATGGCGGTAAGTCATATTGCAAATGCCAGCGTGGCTAGCTACCACCCTTAAGAAGAAAATCTGTCGCCATGAACCTAACGGTTTGTTCCGGCAGCTGTCCTTGAGAGCCACTATTTTTAGGATAGCCTGAACAACATCTTCGACCACATCATCACTTACTATTAGGTGAGAGTGGATAAAGGCTTACCTTCAGAATTAACAATGGACAACTGTTTTTACAGTGTGAAAGAATTTAAACAATTTTGTAAAACATCAATTTTAAGTACTTAATAAATACTACACAAAAATGTGCACGTCTGCTTGCAGACTAAATACATTGTATCCTTAACCATTATTATACGATCTTATGTGACATTTATTTTAGCAAATAAATGATTTGATTCATTGATTGATTTATAAAAAAAAAACTGGTACACAATAAATGTTTATATAATACAACAAAATAAACCCCTAGATATTGTATGAAATACATAGAAGACGTATTCTAAAATTTAATAATGCCAGCAATAGCTAAAACATTGCAAATTGCATAAGACATTATCCTACGAAGTTTAGCTTTGAGTGTACTGTGACAAGCTAATTTCGGGTGATATGGAAATGATACATGGAAGCAATTCACAATAACTTCAACTCTGTATATTAGTATGTAAGCAAATGTATATAAAACAAAATCTGGAAAACGTACACAAAAAAAATTGTACGTTATAACACAAATGAAAACTACAAGCTTGAACTTATTAGAACTTTATAACGGTACAAAATTGTTCGTGCCAATTCGAGTAACTTTTCTTAAAGTTAATAATATTAAAATTGAGTAAATATAACTTTATGAGCAGCATATGAAAATGAAGAAATAGCTCTAAGTTCGTGGTGGGTCGTAAGCTGGTAATTGTTTATGAAACCACATAGCACATTTTAAATTCCACGAAAACACCTAAAGGGACTTTAGCCTTAAAAGTAATAACATTAGGTTTGCATTACCAAATGTTATTACTTTTTATCAAGCATATGCAGGTGGTACGACAATAAACATAAACTCATACATATATAATTTTTCAATCCGTACGTAATGTAAATTGTTTTCTACAGCCCCAATACTCATTAAGCTGATATACAAACTTATAAATCTTTATTTATACTTTCCACTAAACTGCATAAACAAAGTCGAAATCAATCATTATAAAGTCATCATCGGATAAAAATGCATACAAACGCTAGGGCCCCGAATTCGCCATAGAGGGCATTTTCGGTCACTAATTAAAACATCTAGGTATTGTAAAAGAATGTATCTAATAATAATACAATTTTATAATAAGTAAACCAAATAACAATATTGTAATAAAAAATAGAAACACATAATATGTACCTATAATAAATTGTAATCAAAGAAAATGTAAAAAATCAAGATACATAAACCAATAGAAAACTCAATAATCAACTGACATATATACCTTATATACAGGGTTATTGGAAAAATGCTAACAACCTTTGAGGGTTGACTTCTGCTAGTCCTAACAAACATTTTGAGTTGTTTTTTTGTTTTTTTTTATAATGTTATTAATGAAAAAAAATCTAAACAAAAAAATCATCACATTATGTTTATTAGGACTAGCAGAAGCCAACCTTAAGAGGTTGTTAGCATTTTACCAATAACCCTGTATACAGTTTATAATTAAAAACACTTCAGGACGTCCATCACAGGCGAGCTTAAGTTACAGTGAGGCTCCGGAGGCTTACTGCACTGTGCATTTCTGCTTCAGTCTCCAAGCAGTTATATTGTGACACAAGCATTTACTTTGTTGACTTGCCTACGGAAACAGCTGTAATCTACGAAAATTTCTCTGCCTACGAAAACTGCCTTTGTCTAAAACTGCAAGCAAAAGGTTTAAGTTTCTAAGATAATTACAACTGAATTATGCAATTTATTTAGAGTTTTATAAGGTGGTAGTTTGGTGCTGTAATGACATACAAACAAACATAAAATTTGGTGTTGTTCGCGCTGCAAACCAGTTCAGGTGCGGGGGCGTCTCACCACGGAGAGGGGACTAATGCCGCCGGACGAGCGGGGCTCGCCAATCGGCCACCAGCCTTCCGTTCATGTGAACGCTACTAATTTTGTAACTTAAAACTACCTATTTTACGTCAAATATACAAAATCAACTTTAATTATGTGTTTGGACTATTCCCGAACATAAGTGGCGACCGTGACAGGACCTGAGGACTTGCAGAATCATCAGAGGTCTTCGCAAAAAGGAAGTAAGCCCGTTCCTTTAAACACTTACATTCCTTTCAATATTTCCTACCTACATACTATTTTCAACTTCTATTTGCTGTTCAAAGTGAATGCTAACCGATCAAAGTATTAGAAGGTATCTAGCTTAACGCGTATCTTTCCTTTTATATTTTATACTTATTAATTACGGTAATTCACGCTAAACAAACAGCTATCCTATCAATATATGCCGGCCGATTCACGTTCACATTTTATTCATTTTATCAGTTTACATCAAACCCATTAATTAAAGAACCTTAGTTGCAAATACTTATCACCTACTTTTCAACGCCTACTTTGCTGAACCTAGTTTGTGTCTAGCTTAACTATCGTTCTTTCTATTATTTTCTACCTATTTTAATTGTTAAAGACATTGTCAATTTATACTTTTATATAATTAAACCTACTCCTAAATACTTGTTATAAATATTACTGTCAAATTCTTAATCTTTCTGTAAAACATATAAATAAAATTACTTACTTATCTGGTTCAAATATTGAGAGTTGAGAATATTACCAAATTATTTCTTATTTATAACAGGTGCCTACTAATATATATATATTAAAATAATACGAATTTATCCCTGTTGGCACTGTCGATAATACCATCGTGTTTGTACCCGAGCCCGCCCGCGCCACAGCACTACTCGGTGCCGCTTCCACGCGCTCCCGCGTGTGGATCCCCTAGCGCAGCCGAAGCTGTTGATGCGCTCGGCGCCTTAGCCTGCATTCACGCACCGCGCCGTGTTTCGTGCGCTGCTCCCTGTTGACGGGCTCGGCAGCAGCTGGGGAGCAGCAGTTGGGACTGCAGTCTATTGGATTGTTTGTAAATTGTTTGTGTTCTTTTTTTTATTTTGCCCCACTCATTTAATAAAATGTCTGAAAGGGAATCGACCACTAAAGTTAAAAGTCCGCTTCCATTATTAAAAATCGATTCGACCGGTAAGCCCGATGTAAAGGAATATTTAAAGTCATTAATAAAAAAACGTGCGGGTTTTAGAAGCCGGCTAACAGTTTTACAAAGGTTTATGGAAAAATTTAAAATTTCTGATATTACCAATGTGTCCAGTCTGGACATAAAAGAAATTTCTTTAAGATTAATTCAACTCAAAGAATTAATGTCTAATTTCGATCGCATACAATCAGATATTGAAGAATACTCTGAAAATTTAGATGAACAGATTTCTGAACGAGATATTACCGAAACTGAGTTTTATACCCAAATAGCTTTTGCTCAAGAGTTGGTCGATTTGTTTTCGACTAAAAATAAAGAAAGTCACGCCTCTAACGGAGCAACCTCAGGTTGTTGTCATGGTCATAATAACGATTCAATTCGACTTCCAATTATTAATCTACCCACTTTTGATGGTAATTACGCGAAATGGCTCGAGTTTAGAGACACTTTTAAAACGCTTATCCATGACAACGACTCGATTGCCCCGATCAATAAATTTCATTATTTGAGAAATTCGCTACAATCAGGTGCCAGTGTCGTAATTAGATCTTTGGAATTTGTCGCGAACAATTATGAGCTTGCTTGGGATACATTGTGCAATCGATACAACAATAAAAACATTCTTATCCATAATCACTTGAGCGCATTGGTTAACTGTAATACTATACAAAGGGAATCTTTCAAGGCTTTGCGATATTTAATTGATCAGGTGTCTAAAAACTTAAATGCTTTAAATACGTTGGAAGTTTCAACTGACGGTTGGGACCCGCTGGTGATATTCTTGGTGTCAGCGAAGCTAGATTCAAGCAGTAGTAACAAATGGGAAGAATACAAAGGCAGATTGTCTAACCTACCTACTTTAGATGATTTTAGAAATTTCATAGAAAACAGGGCGAATGTTTTAGAAACTGCAAACTGTCGAAATTTAGACTACAGAGCTACACAAGGTAATAATAAAGAAAACCGGACTACAAAATCTTTTGCAACCTTCACAAATTCGGCTAAGGGTACGCAGCCACACAAGGCCTGTCCCGTTTGTGATGAGGTTCATCTCGTGCATCAGTGCAACAAGTTTAGAGCGATGAGTGTTGAGGATAGGTTAGGTGAGGTTTTAAAATATAAGTTGTGTACAAATTGTTTGCGAAGTGGACATTCCAATGCCCAGTGTAGTTTAAAAGGGACTTGTCGTTCATGTAAGAATAAACTAACACATTACTACACAAAAGTGACACAAATAAAATACTCAGCGAGCGTAACGAGCTCTCTAGTCTTCCTGTCAGCTTAGCTGCGGTCTCCTCCAGGCAAGTTCTCCTGTGTACTGCAAAAATAGAAGTCATTAATAAACAAAACAATTCTACTTACCTTGCACGTGCATTGCTGGATACTGGCAGCCAGTCGTCATTCATCACCAAACACCTAAAGGAGAAGTTAGGCCTGTCATCTGAAAATATAGATATATTACAAGTAGCCGGTATTAACGGAGTAGCTTGCCCTATTACAGAGCGTTGTCAGTTGAAAATTAAGTCATGCATTAGTTCATTTACCAGAAATATTAATTGTTTTGTTATTCCAAAGGTGACTGGCAACTTACCTAATATTCAAGTTGATGTTGAGAGATTGGGCCTACCCGACAATGTTACTTTAGCAGATCCATCGTTTTACAAACCTTCGGAGATAGACATTTTGTTAGGGGCTGATCACTTTTTCGACATTGTTTTATCAAACAAAATCGCACTAGGTCCATGTAAGCCTATTTTGGTAGAAAGTGTTTTCGGCTGGCTAGTAGCTGGTCCAACGGGTTATAGTTCTGATAGCAATAATATTACTCAATGCAATTTTGTGCAAACTCAATCATCTATGTCAGCGTCACTTCAAGACATCCATAACTCCATACAAAAATTTTGGGAGGTAGAAGAGTTGCCCCCAGAAAATACTATTGCTTCAATAGAAGAACAATTTTGTGAAACACATTTCGTAAACAATACCCATCGCTTATCTGATGGTCGATTTTCGGTCATGATGCCACTTAAGGAGTCTGCTGAGGAGACTTTAGGTAGCTCATTTCCTATGGCTATGAAACGTTTTTTATCACTAGAAAAAAAGTTAGATAAAAATCCTAGCCTAAAACAGCAATATTCTGATTTTTTAAAGGAATATGAAGACTTAGGTCACTTACAGGAAGTTGAAAGGCCTTCATTTGGCTATTACTTACCTCATCACGGCGTTGTCCGAGAAAACCATGAAACTACCAAATTGCGAGTAGTTTTTGATGCCTCTGCTAAAACTAGCACATCAAAATCATTGAACGACATTCAAGCCGTAGGACCGGTAATACAAAGTGATTTATTTTCAATTCTTATTCGCTTTCGCGTTTACAAGTTTGTACTGACAGCGGACATTGAAAAAATGTACCGGCAGATCAATTTGAACGAATCGCAGCGCCATCTGCAACTCATATTATGGCGAGAACATGCACATGAGCCTATAAATATAAAACAATTAAATACAGTCACTTATGGCATGGCATCTGCCCCATTTTTAAGTACTAGGTGTCTTGTTCAACTTGCACTCGAATGTCAGGATGCAATTGTGGCTAATGTTATCAAATCTCATTTTTATATCGACGACCTTAATACCGGTAGTTTCTCTGAGCAGGAATTAAAACATATTTACACAAATGTGACCAAAGTACTACAAACAGCAGGGTTTCCGTTGAGAAAGTTCAAGTCAAACTGCCCACAAATTTTTGATGATTCTGATTTTGAAGGTAACTCAATACCACTTGATTTTAGTACCGAGGCTAATGTGTTAGGTTTAAAATGGGCACCTAAACAAGATAGTCTTCAGTTCCCTAGTAACATTGAGATCAATCCAAACATTACTAAAAGAATAATCATTTCTACCACATGCAAACTGTTCGACCCCTTAGGTTTGGTGTCATGCAGTATCATACTACCAAAAATTCTTATGCAAAGCTTATGGAATGCTAAATTGGACTGGGACGATCCAGTTCCACAGCCTTATGCAAAACAATGGTTAAATTTTATTAATAACATGCACCATCTATCAAAATTAACCTTACCTCGCCATGTGTTGAGTGACAGTGCCAAGGCTACAGACGTACATATTTTTGTCGATGCGTCTCAAAACGCATACGCTGCGTGTTGTTACTTACGATCTCGCAATGCAAACAACAGCATAAATGTGAGGTTGCTTTGTGCCAAAACAAAAGTAGCACCCATTAAAAACCTTACGATTCCGCGCCTAGAGTTATGTGCGGCGTTGCTAGGTAGTCAGCTGTGCTCAAAGGTTTTACAATCAATACCATGCAACGTCAATAATATATTCTTGTGGACTGATTCGACAGTAGTGCTTTGCTGGCTAAATTCACAAAGCAAATCACTACCAATTTTCGTACGTAATAGAGTAAATAAAATTAATATGCTTACCCAGGGTTTTCAATGGAAGCATACTCCTACCAATTTCAATCCAGCTGACTTAGGTTCAAGGGGTGTTGAGCCCCAGCATTTGCGTTCGTGCTTGTTATGGTGGGAGGGTCCTTCCTTTCTAAAAAAAAGTACTTTGGATTGGCCTACCCAACCTCATCTAAGCCCTAATAGCCCACCTGAAGCTAAAGTTAGAGTTCATTTGACGGTTGATGAAACTTCTAATGAACAAAACTTAATAATTTCCGAAAATCACTCCAATTATCTGAAATTAAAAAGAACCTATGCATACGTTCTACGTTTCATCAACAACAGTACACCAAACAAAGACAAGTTAAGTGGTCCTTTAACAATAGACGAACTAGAATCTTCGCTGACATTATTACTTAAGTTTAGTCAGTCAGCATCTTTCCCAAATGAGATAGCCTGTCTCAAACAAAGTAAATCACTACACAACAAAAGTCGACTATTACCTTTGAATCCGTTTGTTGACAACAGCGGTCTGGCTAGGGTAGGAGGTAGGTTAGAGCAATCTGCATTTGACTACAATAAAAAACACCCAATAATACTTGACGCAAAGCATCATCTTACTAAGTTAATGCTGCAACATGAACATAACAGACTATTCCATGCGGGTCCCCAGCTCCTCCTTTCTTCATTTCGTGAGAATTTCTGGCCTTTAGGGGGCAGAAACTTGGTTCGTACTGTTATTAAACAGTGTACTATCTGTACCCATATGAGCAGCAAAACAATACAGCCCATAATGGGTAACTTACCAGACGTCAGAGTCAATGAGAATTTTCCCTTCAATTCCTGTGGGATTGATTTTGCAGGTCCCTTTATGATCTCTTCTAAAAAGGGTAAGGGTAACCGTGTTACAAAAGCCTACTTATGCGTTATAGTTTGTTTAGCCGTAAAAGCCTTGCACTTGGAGGTAGTCAGTGACCTTTCAACCGCGGCATTTATTATGTGTCTACGAAGGTTCATATCACGACGAGGCAAACCTAACATCATATACTGCGACAATGGCAAAAATTTTGTAGGCGCAAACAATGAGTTGGGCAAAATATTACGATCCAGTCGTCATTCAGTCTCAAACTTTGCAGCGAATGAAGGAATTAAATTCAGTTTTTGCCCGGCCTACTCCCCCCACTTCGGAGGAATTTGGGAAAGTGGAGTCCGTTCCTCAAAAAATCTGTTAAAACGCGCGGCTGGCAATGCTTTTCTTACCTTTGAAGAGTTAGCTACACTCTTTTCACAAATAGAAGCTATCCTTAATTCTCGTCCACTCATACCACTTTCATCCCATCCCATGGATTTAAATCCCCTCACTCCAGGGCACTTCCTGATTGGTCGACCATTGATATCGCTTCCCTCACTGCCTGTCAACACCAAGAACCCAAATAGATACCAACGTATCGAACAGATCAGGCAGCAATTCTGGGAGCGATGGCGCCGGGAGTACATGGCTGAGCTCCAACAAAGAAGCAAATGGAGGAAGAACTGCCCGCCTCTTGAAGTAGGAGACCTTGTCGTCGTTAAGGAAGACAATCTAATGCCGCTGCAATGGAGAATGGGTAGAGTGACAAAACTTTATCCAGGACGAGACGGCATTTCCAGAGTGGCGGACGTCTATGTGAGCAAAGGGACCATCAGACGAGCTGTAAACAAACTTTGTCTTCTGCCAACGTCTGCCAACCAGATAGATCACGATCCTTCGTCAACTTAGATATCAGTCCAAACCTAAACTGTTATCGAAGAGCAATTTATAACAAAATTAAATAAGAAGTTAAAGATTCCTTCAACGCCGTGGAGGATGTTCGCGCTGCAAACCAGTTCAGGTGCGGGGGCGTCTCACCACGGAGAGGGGACTAACGCCGCCGGACGAGCGGGGCTCGCCAATCGGCCACCAGCCTTCCGTTCATGTGAACGCTACTAATTTTGTAACTTAAAACTACCTATTTTACGTCAAATATACAAAATCAACTTTAATTATGTGTTTGGACTATTCCCGAACAGGTGTAATTATAGTACGATCTCTTATAAGAAATAAAGAGCTAAGGATCCAGATGTAAATATTTTCTTAAAATATAGAACAAGCTATAGAATATATATGTATATTGCGCTGGTACGGAAGTTTAGGTGAGCGATTCTAGCTCGAAGCTTGCCTTTTATTTTTGACACATCTCGATGCAAGTACCTGTATATACTCGTGAACTATTGAACCCCTTTTATGTTAGTCAACTAAAATGCAAAAATAATTTATTCAATAATACTGGAACATAATATAATGACAATAATGACGAAAAGAAATTTGTAGTGATTACAAAAGTCACTTAATCGCTTAAAATTTGACCACATAATAAATAGGTTTGACTAATTATATTTGACATAAGATATTTTATATGCAAATCAACGTGATTTTAAAGACAATGTCAAAATTAATATTTTAAAATGACATCGTCAATATAACTACAGTAGACAAAAACCTATTAGCGAATCCATTAAAATACCTTTCGACCATAAAGCCCACTCAGATATCACACAACAAGATCCAAAACACTTTATCACGACATATTTAAAGTTTTTTTAATCACATTTACAACAATAAACTCTAAAATCAGACATATTTATGCGATTTTACAATACATTATAACTGTATTACAAACATTTAGACACTTATATTGTGTATAATAAAGTGTAGGCGTCGATATGAATATTTAAACATCATAATAATTAATTAAAAACTTTAATGTTAACGATTTATAGGTGAGAGGTTATGTTTTGATATTAATATTCAAGAAAAGACAATGTGAAATCGCTATAAAAACTGGAATGCGGATGAAATGAGGATTGAGACACCCTTTCACGTCGCTGTCAACAATCCCACCAGTGCACCGGGAGGTCAACACATGTATAAAATGTTTATTGAATATCATTAGTTACCCGATTATGTACTGTATCAGCTGAATTGTCCACTGCTGAACACAGCCTCCCCCATTATGGGAGGGTTCTCCATAATCCCCACGCTTTGCAGCCGTCTTGTGGATCACAGTGTTAGATAACAGTTCCTCAGACGCTACTGCCCATCTTCCGGTATTTTACCTTTAGTCGTCTCTTTCGACACGGACAGGAAGAGATAGGGGGTGATATTCTAGCCCTGCGGCCGGCACCCCAGTCTGCCATCGTTGATAATCATAAATAATCAACATATATGTAATCAGGTATTGTTGATAATCTAATTTAAAGTCCAAGATTGTAACTCTTACTCTAACATCAACTGAACGAATAAGCAAACAAAATGACAATTAATGGAACAAAAACATACATATTATGTTGCATATACCATTTGTGTTATGTATCTTTGTAAGCCCATAGAAAAGTCTTTTTTCTATTACAGCTCTAATCTCCTCTTCGCCAATGTGTATTCCAATCCAACTACACTGTAGAATTACTACCAAAATGAAGATAATTGAATACAAAATTGAAATACTTTTAACTTTGGCGATCTTTTTACAGTAATTAGTGACAAATACATGAAAATTAAAATGCTACCTAGATCAATATGTTTAATAAACACAATTAATCATAAGGAGTTTGGAACTTCTGATAGCATTTGACCACTATCTGATTCCATGCTGGTATGCACTATCTGCTATTGATATTCTGGTAAATGCTGATGTGTCATAGCGTTTAGTTGCTATATGATAAAAACCGTGGTCTTTAAAAATCCTGGTCATAAAATATGAATCTAGGATGATATAATATTTATAAATATATGGTTCAATTCCTAGTACCCTAAACTTAAAATAAGAACCAGTCATTCGAATTTTCGTATTTATATAAGACCTATAAATACGAAATAAGAAACCTAATAGGTTGTATGTAACAATTTTCCATTTTGCAGCATCCTGAAAGCTTTAACAAAAACATCGTTTCTGCGTCACGAGACTTGAAAGCTATCGATTCCGGTACCACATAATTCCGCAAATAACGTTAAATTACAAACCAAACTGAGTTAGGAGCGAGTCACAATACGTATATATCTTTTGAGTCGGCGAGAGAACCAATCAAGTCAATACCAGTTATTTCTGTAATTGTAGCTACATCTCACCATGTTCTGTTACATGGAGCTCGGAGTTGGGTAGCTCTACTAAGGGTAAAGAACTCGTTGCTGGCCATTATTCTGTATTCCATAGTAATTTGTCATAATTAATCAATAATCATACTTTTACGGTAGAAAAATAATTTGCACCAAAAACTCGACATTTAAATACAATAGGTATATGTTAACATAGTAGTATCAGTATACATTACATTAATTGAAAATATTTTGTTACAATATAACAAAATATTTTCAATTAAAAATTATATATAATTATATTATAATAAATTATAATATTAAAATATCGACAAAAATAAATTTTTAACAGATTTTTCACGTAGCAATCCAAACATAAATTTAAATAAGTACCTTGCTTGTGAATTATAGTCCACGTGCAAGTTTTTGTAGCTGATTTACATGGTATTCGTTCCTAATCTACACAATAATGTTCAAATGAAATTATATTATTGTCATTTAATTTGCCAAATCCAGCTCAACATTTAAAACGTTTCATAATATGTTAAAATTACTCGCCCATATATAGCAGCAGTAAGGAAGAAAATAATGTAACCATTGAAATTAATTAATTAGTTTACTTTTAGGACACGAAGTCACAATTTATCAATTACGAAATAAGCTTGTCGTAAACCATGTGATTTCCAGTCATTTAAAACTTGAACTACATCACTTTCTCGATATTTACTCGCTTTGAACCTTGCACCATGAGTAGTACTCAACTTTCCAACACAACAAAAGCCGGACTAAGATCAACACACATTAGCTCTCAGACTTTGACCGGTAGGTCCATTATTTATTGACGTCGCTCGGCAAAAATACATTGTCACTTGTTCAGCCGTCCACCTTCTAAATTTCAAACTACTATTTTGTGCTTAGATAGTGAGAAAAGTAGTAATTGATGCGTTGAAATCCAATTATCGTGGACGGTGGCCGTTCTGATGCTTTATTTGATTATACTATACTCGTGATCACGTTCACGTTTTGGCTTTCAAATTAGGAATAATAGACGACTAAAATTATTTCCTAAACAAATGCTTTTGGATTTAAAAAACAATGCACATCATGTCTTAAGCATCTTCCACAAAAAGAAGTAAGGTTCAAGACTTCGTGTTTTATTCTATGTATATTTTATTGTTTATGAAAATATGAGCACAAATGAAAAAGTTTTGCTAAATGTTTGTTTGCTAATTGTTTCTTTTAAAGTGCTTTTAAAACACATTTATGAAACAGTTTTTTTGTTATTCATTCTTCACAACCCTAAGATTAAAGCAGTGGAAGAACAATACCAAACTTTTGAAGCAGTGATGGCTCAGTGGCATTGGCTATGGACTGCCGTGCAGCAGGTCCATGGTTCGAATCCCGGCGCGGGCTTGAGCTTCACCGCATGGTGGAAGGGCATTTTGTGAATGCCCGCCTGGCTAGCGACCACCCTCAAGTAGAAAATCTGTCGCCAAACACCTAACAGTGTGTTCCGGCAGCAGTCCTTGAGAGCCAGAAAAATTACAGGCTAATGAGACCTAACAACTGGACGTCTCAGGGTGATGGGCACAGTGCAATTCGTCGTTGACGAAATGCGTCTATTATACGCAGAAGTTAGTCCACTTAACATCAGGTGGGCCTCGGGCTTGTTCCGTCACAACAACAATAAAAAAAAAAACGTTCCAATGAATAAATTCAGTTCGTCCAAAAATCGTCTACTATGACTCCCTGCGGTGACTATTCATCTTCATTATTAAACTCTACATAAATGAAAGTTAAGGTAAATAGTATATCGTCTCGTATATTTAGAGATAAAATGTCTGCAATATGGCTCTTGCACTACAATTTCTTTCCATGAGACGGGCATGTTTTGACATACGATATTCATCAACAAAAACATGTACTCAACAACCGACACTATACAGTATGGATGCTACAGTTCTGCGAAATAATTAATTCAGATATAAAACGTTAATGCAACTTTGCTATCTGAAGGGCGTCTTCAAAGCGCTTTCCATACATGCGTAGTTTTGTCATATTTGAAATGCCAAGTGTTTACTATGGTGTATAACTTGGTGAAATTATCCAAGCCTGTCTTTAGCCTAAAATATATGCTTCTGGTTTGTTAATTATACATAAAATTATGTATTTTTAATATTGTTTGAATAAAATCGTTTTATATGGGAATTATTATACTCACAATTAGAGACTAAGCAAAATAAAACTCGCAATTCAGAAGTATAGATATTAAACTCAAGGATATACATGCAACATTTTAACAAATTCGAAATAAAGTATCTACAAATATATCCCCTTCCATTTTTTTATTTTTTTTATAAAACATTTATAAAATCCAATGCAATTCATATTTTCAACTTGAATTTAAGCTAATCAGACTTTTGGAACGCTATTGAGATACATAAAATTATTTAAGTGTAGTTCAGTCGAACATGGCGTGGTGTTGGCACCACGCCGTCCATCATACTGCAGAGTCAGAATAACCTTAATAATCTCGAAGCGCTCGTAGCGAAGTTTACTTAGTTGTTCTCAACCGATCAGTAAAGTTAAGCAACGTCGCGCGCGGTCATGAGTTGGATGGGTGACCGCTAGTGACATTACTACTGAGTGTTTCCGTGCTTCGGAGGGCACGTTAAGCCGTCGGTCCTGGTTGTTGTCTTAGGATGGCAGTCGTTATAGCATGGTGGTAGGGCATTTTGCGAATGCCCGCCTGGCTAGCTACCACCCTCAAGTAGAAAATCTGTCGTCAAGCACCTAACGGTGTGTTCCGGCAGCTGTCCTTGAGAGCCAGTACTTCTAGGTTAGCCTGAACAACATCTTCAATCAACTTTTGTTCTGATCTCCTAATTTAGCACTTGCCATGGCTACTCCCTGGGCGCACCTGGTTGATCGCAATCAACCCCCTACATCTGCACTTGCCAGGGCAACATTCTGGATGCCTCCTCCCCTCATTGCCAGGGCTACACTTTGGGGCTACGAAAACCATTCCACCACACTCGTTCCTCTCACGTAACCTAAGGAACCCCAAGCCGTCACGTACTAGTTACATTATCAGTCGTGCTAACCCGCTTCACTTGCGTGAGAAAGTTGTTGTGAACATTGCTCGACGTACACAATCCTTGCTCCTTTCAACCATCCTCATGTTGCCTTAGGTCGCATGGTAACAGGATTCACTAACGTATTGATGTATATTGATATACCTTTCATAGTTATGTTGCTAGGTTGTCAGGAATTTAAGGACCTAACTTAGGGTAGTAGGTCTCATTATTTACGTATAACTGAGGTACTAGTACTAGCCTCCTACGACTGTACACCGTATTTGAAATCCACTCAATAAAAAACACCGTCTTTATAAATACCAGTTCTGATCAGTTATCCAGGTACGTATACGAGCATATATACCTATACATATAGTAAACATGGCTTGTATGAGCAGCAGCATTGGAGACGTCTGCATGAATGGTGCATTATACGTGCAACATAAGCTGTTTTAGCACAATGAGCCGGATAGACGAGGTGTGACGCGCACTGCGAGCCGAGTAGCCGTGGGCGAAATAACACAACAGAACGAATGGAGTCGCTATTCAAAGACTTTATTTTTTACCTAACAGTGAAGGTATACAACTTTTGTATCGTAAATGTATTATTGGTATATATTTAAGTAAGTATTCACTGGGAAAATAATATAGAAATCAACGTAATTCAATATCATATTCCTGTACTAGTCACGCGCCACGGGAACGTGTTGAACAGAAGACACCCAGACAATACCCGTTGCAATCAGTGA
Organism: Plagodis pulveraria; assembly: GCA_963890685.1. Taxonomy (NCBI): domain Eukaryota; kingdom Metazoa; phylum Arthropoda; class Insecta; order Lepidoptera; family Geometridae; genus Plagodis; species Plagodis pulveraria. Next base: position 33,561,718 of record OY982957.1, read on the forward strand.
GCACGTAGTATTCTTTACTCGTATTAGCAGCACATATAATATATTGTACGTATGAATTCGTGCAATATGAATTTCAGCACAATGAACTGGAGGTTTGACGCACACTGCGAACCGGGTAGCTAATTATAGACAAACGTCACTATGGGATATATGCAGTAATATGGACGAATAGCGTATAATTTACCTGTTCCTAAATCCGTATTTGTGGTTACTACCGCTGTGTAAGAAATTCTCGAAGCAGAAGTATGTAAACACTAAGCGCTGTAGAATATAAAATCACTGGGCAAAACGGACATAAAAACTAACGTGTCGGAGTGACGAGCGCTATGCAATCTCGAGAGATTGTAGAGACGAGGAAGGTGACACTGTAATTATAATGGACTGGCGTCATGCTTACCATCAGGCGGGCAACGTGTCGGTTTCCTTACTTTATAACATGAAATAGACGAATAGCTAAGAAATCTCTGTACATAAACTTATTTATTTATTAGGTTTAGTGAAAAATAATTAACAGTTGACATGTGGAATGGAAGAGTATCGAATAAAAAAAATACTTTTAGAATAAAATGTGACTATAATTATATAATAAAATTTATATGTTCAAAAATCATATGTGATTGTAACAAAATTAAAGAAAGAAATAAAATACATTTATTCATGACTTGTATTATGCAATGGAAAAAACTTTGGGATCTAGAATAGTTTTCTAAAGCATGTTTTACGGAGTTGGTATAGTAACATCATAAATCAACGTGTTTTGTACACTGCCTTGTTTGTACATTATGTCCTGGCACAGATTTTGATCGACACTTGGTATATAAATACATACCACCATCAATTATAAAGTAACGACGAGAATATTCCCACTTGTCGAATCTTTTTCTTGTTATTTTTTTTCATGGTTTTACCACTAAGTCTGGATCTGTTTTGTAGATTCGCAGCCTACATAGAACCAAAACATATATACAGAAACGTGGTTGTTAGGAGACCACTTCTGTCTTTTTTTTTTTTTTTTTTTTTTTGTTCACTATTATGTCATAACATCATTTTAATTATGTCTCGGCATGCAACACAGAAATAAAATCATATATAATCCATATAATAATTTCAGTCTCTTTGGTTTTCTCTGTCCTTGTCCGCTTAATTCGTCCGGGCGTCATCGGCGGCGACCTCGCGAGACAGTTTTTGCATTTTATCATTGTTTGTTTTGTTCGTATCGCGTTTAACGTACTGTCAACTTTATCTACTGGATATAGGTATCTGCCCAAATTGCTGCGAATGTCATATTTTTCTGTTTTAGTGAGTGACTGTTACTTTTTCTAGGTTACGGTATTACATAATTTACTTTTAATAGCTGATTAACACATATTATGTTGGATTATTTGAGTTTCGTATTTATTTCTTCTCATATTTTCAACGGTGAACCACCAACAATTAACTGCTCTACCGTAATACAATGTTGAGAGTTTACCTTTAAATACAATCACCTTTAGTCATTATTGCAGCTTTGTCACGTGTCATTGTTATATATTAGCATTTTTAATACTTTACAGCATTATTTTTATTTTGCAGTGTCATTTCACTGACTGGACCATAACGATATAGGTATAACGTGAAGTGTTTCAAATCTGAATGAGACAAAGGGATAAAGCTATATCAAATCTTAGCAGATTAGCCACTTCAGCGAACTATCGATACAAATGATACGCATTAGACGGCTGTCTGATAACCACAGCACAACTCAACCAGTAAACAAACTACTAATGAAAAGTAGGTACTCACAAATGTACCTTAACCGTGGATATAATAAAATACACCATGACACGCTTGTAGGTGTATTTTGGAAAGAATAGATAGAAGCAAACACAACAACATTTTTGTGTTTAGGTCCCAATGTATAAATGACAAGATAGTTACCATCATACCAAAAAAATCATTCTCTGGATTGTTATTGAGATTTATTGTCCTGAAAATTCCAAATGTTTTTGTCTAATCTTGTAACGTGACCCAAAACTTCGTGATTATAGGTTGAGTTCATCCTGTTTATCAATAAGGTAGTCATATCATAATGAATAGATTCAGGCGTTACTTTGCGGAAATCCATAATTAATAAAGACAAATATTTTTAAAATATTTTAAGAAAACATCAAATTAATATTTTAATAAAACAATTAATAAATATTATTATATATCTAGTGACAATGAGACAGCTGAGAATCTTCAAGAATTCCTCGATCGTGCGCTCGTAGAGTTAACACCTCCTAAGGATGCTTCATGTAGGGGCGAAACGCGTCAAAAATTCTTCCAGTTTGGCTGCGTGGCGTTTATGACATCGCGTCGGCGTAGCAGGAAAATTAGGCGAAATTGTCACTAGATATATTTTTAAGTGTTTTATTAAAATATTAATTGGATGCTTTCTTAATATATTTTTAAAATATTTGTTATTATTAGTCATATCATATTTTTATAAGTGATGTTAGTCTGTCTTTGACACGTAGAGTTGGAAAACTGAGGAAATTAATTACTTTTTGTTTTATGCTTCAAGTTACACTACTGCTGATTTATGTACTGCGCCCAAGCGGTTGTTCTGATAAGTACAGTCACGGAGAAAAGTTAAAGGTCGTCGGAGGATGGATGGCCGCAGATGTCCGTATTAATCGGCGAGTTTAATCCCTTCGCCCGGCATAAATCAACGGTAATTGTGCCGATTTGTATTTATCAACCGGCCGATGAGGCTAATGAGTTTTGTGCCCGACTGTACATTATTTAGAGCTCGTGGTCGAGATTGGAGTGACAAATGTAATTTTCGAGTTCTCTGTAATATGATATTGATTGAAGTTGTTTACTTAATGAGCAGGTGGCTTGTGATGTTAAGCAACCCAAAGAAAGTTCTAGATTAACAACATCGGAGATGATGGATGCTCTTGTGACTCCAATTTGTCCATTGACGATGCACCCAAGCTACAACACCGTTTCGTGAGGATTATGGCAAATCTACCCTAAATGGGGAAGGTTTTCATTTTACGGTGAACGTCATTGCTGGATGATGATGATGACTAGGAGCAAGCCTATTGCCATCCACTGGGCACGAATCCCTGCAATTATCAGAATATTTATGGTATAATTTTATTTTGTATAACATGTAATCAAAAGATTTCATAATTCCCTGTGATTGTAATGGAACTAAATTTGCTCATTAACCCCACATTCGTGAGATTTTATCAATATTTTTTATGTGTTAAAATATAAAGAAACCAATGAATATTCACGTTCATATCTTTGAAAATGTAAATGCTTGAACAATTTTAATAATGTTGCATAATAAGGTCACAGGTTACGAGCGAGTTTACTTTAATATTTGAAGCAGTGATAGTCGAGCGGTAATAGCCGTGCCGCAGGTCCCTGGTTCGATCCCAACCGCCGGCTTTGCCTTCACCGCATGGTGGAAGGAACGACTTCATACAAATGGCTGCTGGGCTAGCTACCAGTTCAAGTAGAAAATCGTTCGCCAAGCACTTAAAAGTATGTTCCGACACTCCTGGAGAGCCAGTAAGTAATTATTCAGTTACAGCATTAGACGTATGTCTTATAGTGATGGACGTAGTGTAGTTTCTCACTTGTGACTAAATGTATCTGTTATAGGCAGAGGCTATCACTTAACATCAGTCCACTTCGTGCGTCACAATAATATAAAAAAAAAGCTTTAAGACTTCAGATAATGAATAAATTCAGGCGTTAATTTGTGTTTTTAATTTGAGGAAATCCCTATTTAATAATAAGTAATATTTTAAGAAAACGCTAAATCAATTTTCTTTTATAATACTTAAAAACAATCAAAAAAATGTCTTTTGACCATTTCACCTAATTTTCCTGTTAAGCTGACGTGACGTCATGAACGCCACGTACCAAAGCCGTAAGAATTTTGGACGCGTTTCGCTTCTACACCAAGCATCCTCAGGTCTTGACTCTTTAAGCGCACGATCGAGACTTAACTCTTGTCAAATCTGTTTTTGTAACTCAAAATACTGCAATAGGTATATATTCTATAAATGAGGTGTCATCGTGTAGAGCTAAAAATATACCATAAATATATATTTTATAGTTCTTATTAATCATGTTAAAAATCAACTACAAAACTTAGCTCGTAAATTAAATGTACAATACATAACTAACAAAAACTTGGCATAATATAACTGATTTGGGATTACAATCACTCTTATTTATTAAGTGTTTATTTTTAGTATTATTGGATAGGCAATCAATTTTCATGACTCATGTCCAAGAACTGAATATTGTCCAACTATATAAACGCCCAATTGCAAAAACGTCCAAGTATAGGCTCGTCCAACAAGAAAAATAATCAACGCGTACTACATATTATGTGGAAATTTCAACCAGATACGTATTACTGTTCTAAATATACAGCCACTTTTCAAAGATCGGATGTACCAAGTGGAGGTTTTATAATAGGGTTCCGTTTTCTAATACGGAACCCTAAAAGCAGACAAAAAGACGCACCCGGAAAAAATTATCCATTATTTTTTATTTTCACCAATAAACATCGACCTCTGTTCTCTCATTAAAAATAACGCTCCCTATAAACAATCAAAAAGTCAAAACGCCGAAATCCGTCACGCCGAACATTACATAAACCGAAAAAAAACCAGCGTCACAGACTAAAAGATCCCAAAGTCTCATTTCATCAATCGCCATTACAGCGGACATATTTCTGCCTTTCATTGTGTTATTTCTAATAAACTATCTCTAGGATACATTCCCGGGAATTTTATGACCGTTTTTGACATGTTTGTGATGGTGAGACCATGCCACCATGGATTTATAGATTCCGAGCCATTTCCTTCAAGATTTCGTGTTTCTCAGCGGTCAGTCTTTGAGCTTTTTTTTAGCTTTTTGTCATTGTTATGATTTAGTGTTATGTGTTTCGGTCGGTGATATTTTCGGTTGAGACAGTATCGTGTTAGTGAGTTTTAGGGTGTTAAAAAAGTTTTATTGTGACAGATAAAAGTAGGTTCGTATTTCGGTAACCGCCTACGTAACCTCTAAACTTTCCTACTGTATTAATTAATAACTTAAAAACCTATAATATACAAACGTAATAATTTAAACTTCGCTCGTGGTATTTTTTTTTGGTTTGCGACTATTTTGTTGCCTTTGATTGTACTCGAATACTGGTAATCTTATTTGATTATCTGACACTAAATCAAAAACTGCAGTTTTACATTTAATGTCGTGTGTCGTTGTTACAAGCAAAATTAGTTTTTTAAGTAAATTCACATTGACTGTTGGCGTTGCTGCGTCCTTAGAAAGGACAAACTTGAACTATGACTCATTATCGTCTTTTGTGCTCAGCCGACTGGTTGCGAATATTTTGCTAACAAGAATTCCCTATGTGAAATTAACGTCAGGCAGGTTCTCGGTCTTATCATAAAATCAAATGTGCATGTACTTTATTGTTACAGGGAGACACATAGTACTGACTCCATACAATTTTATTATTCTGATAAATCATATTTTGACCACAATTTAAACTGTTACAAAGTGACGATGTGGTCGTAATTATTGTAACAAGCTAAACTTAGAATGAACACTTCTTACTTACTATTAGTTGCTTTGGCGAAAGAATACAATTAATAAATGATTACGTACCTGTATATCATAAACTTAGTAGCACAATGTTTCTCACGGTACCCGCGGTGAGAGAAAAAACCACAAAAATAAATCAGTTTACGTATTATTTCTTTAAATTGGTACCTACTGAGTACAATAGAGAAATATAACGGAAGCTTCATGCTAAAAGAACAGGTAAATCTGCTTACATTTACATAAAAAATTTTGACTTGTGGCAAATTGTGGATTCGCATCGTTGAGTCTAATTCGGTACTTGTATTAATATTATTTATGTTATACAGTTCATAATAAACCATGTTGGAGTTACGTTCTAGATATCTCATTTAGTGAGGTGAAATACTGACAGACAGACTGAAGTTTACGGGGAGTAACCATGATACATGTGCTATGCTTTGATTTGATTTCTGGCATAGATTGAGCAAAATGTTACTTTGTAATGTAATCCGCTTAGCGGGCGTTATTGCAAACATAACAATATAAAAATGTTACTAGCGCATTATAGAGTTTTTTGGTATGCCTTTATTAACAAAATACTACGAACTATATACAACACTACAGCTACTACAATAAAAGCATTTAGATCCCTTTAAGTCATTGCAGACTCATAGGCAGTCCAAATGCAGGTAGGGGTGCAGGTAGTGGGCTAGAACCCACTACCAGTTGGCAGCGTGCCCAGCATGCTGGCAGCATTGCCCCGTTGAATTGCAATGCTTATTTTTTGAGCCAAATAGGTGTCGGCATTTGATCACGCAAATGATAATGTTGAAAGTAGAACTTTGGTTGTCAGGTGTAAAGCGTTGCCTTAGAATAGGTACATCATATCGGAAATAATATTATTAATTATAAAAGTATGATGTATCGAAATGATGTATCGATATTTTGCGATATATCAATAAAACATTTCGATATTTTCGATGTATTGAATATTATTTATATTTAATACCTTGAAATTAAAACTTAGTATAGAAAACTTTATTGCACACTATAACCGTATAAAATTTATATACCTACTACAATATTATTATATTTGCAAATATGTCTTTTTACTTAAACATTGTAAAAACATAATATCATCCAAAGCCTTTTAAGCCTTTCGGAGGACACACAGCTGGCTACCAAAAGTATGAGAGCTGTACTGTAAATTCCAAGAGTACTTCCAAAGTTTTCATTAAATCTGCTAACTGATCAGAATAAAGACACATTGGCCAAAACATTTTTTTTAATTAACGTGAGCAATGATTGGTTACTTATAGTCTCCGCATGCTACGCGAACCATAAAATTAATTTGATTGACTTAAAAGTGCGTTACGTTTCTTTTCTACAAATTCAACTAGGATTTTTGAACGTGCGTGAATGTTCATAGGTATAATGGGATCAAATATATCGATTTTATATCAATAATCGGTGATTCGATTATATCGCCTTGATTACTCATGTCGAGGGCACGTATCAACATTTTCTAATAATCTGTTTATATATAACACTTCTAGAGTGGAGTGTGGCCGGTTAAATGGCAGGGGATACCGCTTAACATCAGGTGGGCCTCGCGCTTGTTCCTTCACAATAAAATAAAATAAAAAAAATAAAAAAAAACCTCTATAAAAAAACGAGACTATTTGGACATGATTAGACCTTTGCCTACTCTAACCCATAGACGAAGAAATATATTTTTTTAATTTAAACTTCTTAGAAGCGTTAATAGTCTGTGATTAGTGCCCCAATTTTCTAATGAAAAACTAAAAGAAGCCGTAAATTTTTAAAAATATTGATTAGTCTGAAACCTAAATATCGATAACTGAATCTGTAAGAAATTGCACAGCCGGTTTGTTTTCGTAGTTGTAAGCTAAGGTTAAAACGAATAAATATGACCATTCAAAATATAGATCGCAAGAAGCTTTAAGATATGTAATGCATGGTATAATTTGTAAAGAAAAAAAAAAGACAATATAATAGAATAAAAAAAAAAGAAAAAAAAAAGAAATTATAAGACCTGTATATTATAGTAACCATGTCTTATTTTAGTTCGAATGTATAGCTCGTAAACTAGTATAGACTTTGAAATGGGACTATATCAGGTGCTAGAAGACTTTGGCATAAATGTTAAGATTGTTAGGAATGTTACAGGTGTACATATCAAAATAGATCAAAAAAGTATTTTAGGTAGACTAAGTTATAATTATATTTTTCTTTTTTATTTCACCCCCGGAGGTGAAAAGGTACCCTAGTTAGAGTTAGGTCTTGTGTAAATTGCATAGTATAACAGCATTGAATTGTTGTCTTTAGTTATGACACAATAAACGATCGAATTTCAAATCATAATTTACGTTGAATACTTCAAATATTATTCTCTCTCTTCATCACTATATCCGAATACTCAAGATTGTTCTGATAATTATTGTGCAAATATCTTGTACATTTTAGAATTGTACTCGTTTCATCAATGAAAATGAGTATTTAATCTCCATTTTAGAAAGTTTCTTGTTTCATTATTGACGTGGACAAGAATGATAAACAGGTTTAACCTATAATGGCAAAATAATTAATAGATTCAGGCGTTACTTTGCGGATATCCATATTTAATAACAACGAATATTTTACGACAACATTTTATTTTTTATAAGTATTTTTTTAAATATATGTCCAATAACAATTCCGCCTAATTTTCCTATTAAGCCGACGTGACGTCACAGACACCACGTAGCCAAACAGGAAGAATTTTCGACGCGTTTCGCTTCAACACGAAGCATCCTCAGGAGGTCTTTACTTTTCGAGCGCCCGATCGTATGCTTTATTTTAATGTTTTCTTAAAATATTTGTTATTAATATAATAATGACAACCATAGGTGACGACATGAAAGACCATAGGTGACACATTTGCATCAGCAAAATCTTTTAACATAAAGCAAAGTAAATAAACATTAATGATAACGACTTGATAAGATGGTAGAGTATTGTATATAAACTGTAGGATAAGGAAAAGCTCAACAGGTTAAGATTTCTTAGAACCAAGTGAAAATCTTAGTTTCCCTCAGTTGAATCATGTTGAATTAATAGCCAATAAAATAAATAATTTCTAGTTGTAGGGCATAACTTATATTGCGCATAATGCAGGTACCATTTAAACATCGTTATATAGGCTATTTCAATGAGGTTATTTTTTTTCATTCCCCAAGCCACCTGCCGAGCATGGGGACTATGGGAAACTCCCCATACTGAGAGAGTGAGGCTGTGTTCAGCAATGGACTATCCGGCTGATACAGTACAGTACAGATTACTTTTCCGAAAAGTCGTAGGTATGTGTAACATGTTCCACTACGTCGTAATATCAAAAGAAATAGTAAATGTACTATATGTTATATCTTCAGGTTACGATAATTATTTAATTCAGTAACTAGAATGTACATATGTAATGTTTTGTGCGGTTTTAACGAATTTCGAACAAATGAGCGCGCGCTGATATGATCTTGATTTCGACGGTAAATAGTTTGATTTTCGTACTCGCTAGCTACGTGTTAGTAATTAAACAGCTGTTAAAACCTTAACGCAATAAATTCCTCCGTAAGTATACTTTCAACAAAATGTACAACTAAATATAGCAGGTCAAACACATCCGACGATTTCTCCGACATAAAACGCGCGAAGAGTAATTAATAGAAATATGGCTATTTAGCAAACTGACATACGCTTAAGCCAACTAGCCATTATTAATAAACATATCCGGCTCATTAAAAGGTTAGTGTGAGCCACGTAACCCGTTGAGAAACCGTCTGCGACACAAGCGACACGCTGCGACAGCTGCGCGACTAAAAATAGTCGTCGGACGACAGATTCCGCGTTTTTCACTGTCCACGCGCGCATCAATTCCTGTCCGCATTTATTTACTAATGACAGATGTTTTACGCTTTTGGGGTGCGTTGAGGGTTCCGACTAAGTTTTCACTGCTGCCGAAGTAAAGTTTATGTATTTAAAAATGCTGGCAACATTAAACTACGTGGTTTTTTAATTACCAATATATATTTTTATTACTTACTTCCGTATTCCCCGACGGGGTAGACAGAGATTCAAACACACATGTTTTGCCACACATGTTTCAGTCCCATATAATGGGACTGGATGGGGAGAGCCTATTCCATGGTTCGGGAACAATTTGAAACTCAACAAGACTATGAAAAATAAAATATAAAAGATAATATTCGATTAATATATGAAAAAGAAGAATTGTGCTTAATTGAAAAGCATAATCCAAATGTATACCATCATAAATGACTAGAACAACTAGCTTTTAACATAAAACTCGCGTATTGATAAAAAACCATATCGTTCTGATTTAAACCCCTGTTACTATTTTTTGATCTTTGCAAGTCCATATGTAGCTTAATTTTATTGAAAATAATAATAGCGCGTACAATTAGTCGTAATGATACAAATAAAATAGGTTTTAAATTATTTATGCGCTGGAACCTGCTCGCGTCTTTGTTCTCGTCCGTGTCCGTCGATTTTTTATACGGGTGCCCTTCAAGAAATACTTAGAAAATTGGGATAATATCATAACTATTTTATACGATAGTAAAAGCCCGTGTTACGCCGGGCTAGAATGTTACCCCCCCCCCCCCCCCATTGCTACCTGTGTGTGTCGTAAGAGGCACCAGCGCCTTCTGAAGAACTGATATCTTAAACTGCGATCCCAAGACGCCTGCCAAGCGTGGGGATCATAGTAAATCTCCCTTTGATGGGAGAGGCTGTGTTCAGCAGTGGACAATCCGGCTGATACAGTATATACTGTACACAGTACAAGTATCCTATATTATTTAAGGGCAAATGTAGTCCACGAACCAAACATTCGTCAAATTTGTTATATTATACATCACAAAAGTCCTAAGTGATGAAAATCCTGATACACTGGAGCTTCTGTAACCAATTATCAAAATGTATTTATTTATTCTAGAATTTTATCCTAGAGAAAAGTTATGTGGATTCCTAAACACACCCTTGAGAATCTACAATATTTTTCTAGTCTGGTCCTATAGTCTTTATTTTTCACGGATTAAGGTCGATTCTAGGTGCTTTCAGGTTATCGTTTATGTTTGTGCACAATTTGGTGTAGAGTTGTCAGTTTGGACATGACAGCTGTGTTTAGGATTAATTTTGTACAAGCCCTTTGAGAGGTATGCTTTTAGAATGTTAATGCATCTCATACCCTCAAGAAATGGGCGTATATGATTATACACCCATTGGTAAGGTAGGCACGTTATCAAAGTAAAGGAAGCAAGGTTGATATACAAAAATTATAACAAGTAGATTATGCAGAACGTCTCTCAAATGGTCAGAATACAAGCTCTTTTTGTACTTTCAACTGTTTCATTTCCACCTGCCTTGCATACATTCTTTTTCTATTCATTCTACACGTCCGTCTCAGCTTACTTTTGGCGAAAAACTTCACTTTGTCTTAATTTACTCTACATTGCTTTCATATCGCGCTGTTACTTGCCCTTTCTCTTCTATCCCACTACACGTAACTCTTAAAACTTTAATCACTCCATTTAATCGACTTTGATCTTTCGTATGCCATAGCCAATGTTATCAACTATATCAATGTTATATGCACTTGCTGTTGTGTTTTTGGGACACATTAATTCTGGTCATAAAAGTGTGGAATGCCCGTTTCACTTGTTCAAAATTCAGTGGTTTTCTTGTAAATTTATCTTAGGACATTTTCAAAGATAGAGAAAAATAATTATCTTTCATATAATTATATGAATGCTAATATGAAATGTATATACGACCATCACCATAGAAACCATATAATATTACTTTACCATTAAAGGTTTGTAAGGGATAATGGTAAATTGTACAATTGCTGATATATCCTGATTAAATGCGACTAGGTTATTTGACAAAAATATTGACCAACATATTTTTTTTGTTGTTATAGAGGCCAACAATAAAGGAAGTGCCTTAAGAACTAGGTAATAGGCAAAGTCAAGTTTTGCGCGTTACGTTAGAATTAATCACGCAAACATGAACGGAACCCGCAACTTCAAAAATAAATCAAAAGAAAGAGTAGCCGTGTAGTGTAAATTCAGGGTGAGAAAATGTCATAATCTCTCTGGTATTCTATAAATGCAATAAATTAAGGATATGCTTTGAAATATCGTTTTTTATGATTGAGAATTATACACATTGGATGTTGCTTCACGTTATGCGCACATCGGGATGACACCCTTATTAAACAAAACACATCGATTCTAACAACTAAGTACTAAGATACACTTCATTTCAACAGCCACAAAGTCCAATGTTGAACAAAAGCCTGCCATTAAGTGTGCCATAATACCCACGCTTGGCAGGCGTTTTGGGATCGCAGTCTAAGGCGCTGCTGCCTACCGCCCTCTGGCAATTTTTCCTTTCGTCGCCTCTCACGGCTCCCACAGGAAGTCATCATCATCATCAACAGAAATAATGCCCACCGTTGTGCTTATGCTTCCCCATAATGGGGGGTTCACCATGACCACGGGGGTCATGGTGAACCCCCCATTATGGCTTGAGTGTCCTAGGGATCGTAGTGTAGATGGCAGTTCTTCAACAGGCACTGCTGCCCACCTTCTGGTATAATACCCTTCGTTTTACGTTTTTATCTCTCACAGGAAGATATGAGGGGTGCAATTCCAGCTCGGCACCGCGTCCCCTATGACATTAAACAAAACATATCTGGCAAAACGTAGGTGTTTGGATACCTTTACACCAATTCTACCTCGGCATTCCGGGTGGCAATGAATATTGATTTGTAATCTACAGAATACATACCATCCGGTAGAAAATATCGGCTAATGGTTTTATAGAAGAACTTATGTCAAGGGTTTGAAACCACCGCGGGCGTCGGCTTGAACTTTCTAGCTTACAGTAGGTAGGGCATTTTGCAAATGCCCGCCTGACAAAACCTGACTTCCTAGCTGCCAGGAAGTCAGGCTTTGTCAGGCGTTACAAGTATAAAAATTTAAGCAAGTGGTCCGGCAATTATGCTTGATCCTGTTTCCTATTCTATTTTAAGCCTGTTCACTATCTTGGATTTTTTACTACACTATCTTGGACTTACCATCAGGTGCGATTGAGGTCAAAGGCAAATGCATCGGCAATAAAAAAGTACTTTTAATCAACTGATCTCAAGAATAGATATAAAATTATTATAGATAGTTTTATCGCCTTTAATTGCAAACTGTAATAGCATGCACTGGATCATGCGCGAGATGCCGGTGTCACAGTCGTAGATGCGCGCACGCACGCGACAAGTGACACATCGTGCCGATTAGCGCGCGAATTACACGCTGGACTTGCACCTTGATTGTTATTAGGGTTATCTCAAAATAGATTTCAAAGCGAAACTTTTTAAATTATATTTTTAGATACGTCTACATTTATAATCTGACACGTATTTTTCAGTAGGTATAATATTTATTACACTTTAAGAAAAAAACTGTGCTGGTAGTTATCAAAACAATTTAAATATTTTTTACAACAATTACTTTTTCCTTTAAATTCAACCGTTGCAATTTTGGCAGATTTTGAAACTAATGCTCTACGTGGTAGGGTTTCCGAGGAGAGAAACGTTTTGATCGGTATTGATTACATTGCAATGTTACGGTTAATAGGACAATGAAATGACATTCACAGATATAAAAACTAGTAACTCGAGTGGCGTATGCAATGCAGTGTCGTGCCTGAAAATTTAAGTATTCTGATGTCGGTGCTTTTTTTTAGTCTGAGGCAGTAGTGTCGTTTCTATTATCGAAAAGCTTTTACACATAATATTTCCAAGGCTCTAAATTAGGGTCTCATAATCCTGATAATTTAATAACTTAAGTGTAAGCTTATGCCCTGTGGTCGGCTGGCTAATGACTAACAAACTATACCATACTACACATTTTAAGTCTGCTGTTGATGTTCCTAATAAAAACGTTGCAGAGTCATAATATCTTTCACGTAGTATTTTGGTCTCCTACTGTGCATTGTCGAGGAGACGATATATCTAGTAATTTAAGCGCCCGCATTGAGAAAAAAAGAAACGACAAAACAATGAGAAAAGTGATGTGATATGGGATAATCTTACGTAAAGTTTGACCCACTTCACAAAAAAAAACATTTTAATAATTGCAATCGCCATCCCTGATTACGTTATAGGGTTGGTATGACATTTGAGTAGCATTTTGCTACGCGTCTATTTCCACGCATTGTCGAGGTGACGATATCTTTTGTAATTTCAGCGCTTATTTACGAGAAGGTGACAAAGAGAAGACAAGGAGACAGGAGACATGGAATAGGAATAACTGTTGTCATATTCGCAGTGAATAGATGACTCGATGACGCGTTTGTCGTAGACTAATTACTGAACACAGTCGAGGTGACTTTGATGTGTGATACCATGTGATAGTGATAAGTAGTGTTATATGACAGGTTATTGCAATAAACTATAATATTTGATAGAGCGTGTTGCATATGTCACGCGTGAGAGTTGAAATAGGTAGTGTTATGATCTTCATAAAACGTCGAACTTATTACTTCAATAGATTTGACTGCCAGTAGTACTCATTGTCACAGGATTCACGTACTGGTTAATGATTTGTATTGTAAAATGTTTTAATAATAATTCAATTAGTTTATTTGATTTTTGTATACAATAATCATACAAATAAATGATTTTTAATGGTCAATGACAATGTTTGATTATGTTATTTGAATTGTGTATTATATGACTTGAAGAAATAGTCGCAATAAATGATTTTGATTTGATTACTAGAAGGGATTAAAAAATAGGAATATAATCTCTTAGTGGCTTTTCCGATAGTCCATTGTTTCGTCAACTAAGATTCGATTAGATTAACATATATTATTGAAATAACTATACAGCAGTAAAATCTGCATGCTGGTCGCTATATAGAGCCACAAACGAGAGTGCTCCCTTGAATCATTTTCATGAAATTTAAAGCTAAAATTAGAAGCTCGTATGCATAAATCAAACAAACCATCGTTGAAATATAGTTCATACTTATTAGCCCGCGTTGCGTGTCGGTTCGGAAAATCTGTCGATAAGCACCTAACAGTGTATTCAATCAGCTGTCTTTGAGGACAAATCTAAGTTTAAGCCTGTTAACACTTTCGACCACATCATCCCTTACCATCAGGTGAGATTGAGGTATAATGCAAATGCTAGCGGCAAAAAAAATGCTCTACGTACAATGAAGTAGAGTAGTATTTGGAAAAGTTATCATGTTCGTTTTCATATACATATTTAAATTTGTGTGTAACATTCAATTTGGACGAAACAGTTGTTGGTGCTGCACCAACGAAATACATATAAGTTATTTATATAATGATTTCAATAGATTGAAATTCAGGTCAGATGCTGTTAATCTAGATGTTTCTCTAAAATAAAGTAATGAATAAAATTAAATATTTTTTCATGCCTGATAGTTTAGCATTTGACCACTATCTCACATAATGGAAAGTGATAATGTGGTCGAAGGTGTTGTTCAGGTAAACCTAAAATTCTCTCTCTGACTGGCTCTCAAGGACAGCTGCCGGAACGATAGCGATAGGCTTTCCACTTCAGGGTGGTAGCTAGCCAGACGGGCATTCGCATAATGCCCTACCACCATGCTATAACGACTGCCATCCTAAGATACAAACCGCGACCAACGGCTCATAGTGCCTTCCGTGGCACGGAAGCACTCAGTAGTAATGTCACTAGCGGTTACCCCATCCAACACATGACCGTGGCGGACGTTGCTTAACTTTGCTGATTGGCTAAGAACAATTTAGCAAACTTTGCTACGAGCGCTTTAAAAGTATTTTAAAAAAGAAATAAAATATATCCGGTCACAGATTACGATTATTAAAAAAAACACTAATACATATGACAATCAATGCTTCAAAAAACCTGTGAATATATATAAAAGCCCCATAAAAATGAAACACAAATTTCATTAAGTAGCGATAACACTTTAACGACATACCAAACCGAAAACCATGGACTACCTATATAAAACTAGATTGATGACCATTGAAATACTTAGTTTTACGATACTATTACTTTATCAAAGTAAATAAAACACGATTCGATCCATCGGATCAATCAGACTTCGGAGCTCCGCCTATAATCGTAAAACTTCCAAAAACGGGTCTAAAAACCTATATGTTAAAATATTGTTCCAGTTTAGGGATGCGACCCAGAGTACACGAGTAAAAAACGGTTTTCTGTTAGTATTTAGAAACTGTCATAACAATTTATTATCTCTTTAGGGATATAAACTTTTTTTTAAATCATATATGTTCTTCATATAATTATACAATACAATACAAAACTCTTTATTGCACACCATTATTTTATACAGTAAAACAATCTTATAAATAGTATATTCTTAGACTATGGTAGCAATGGGCGGTCTTATCGCATATAGCGATTTCTTCCAGACAACCTTTGTATGGACAGAATCATATTTTAGGTATTCATAAAATAAAAACATAATAAGTTTTATATATCCACTAAAATTATATATATAAATAATGTATATAGATATATATACATATACATATTCCACATATAAGTTTATACATATACAATACTGATAATAACTAAATACATACATATTCATATACACATATATCCAATAATATACATACATACATACCGGTGTAATACAAATAATAAACATGATATCATTGTAAGCAGTGTTACATACTTGATAAATAGTGATTTTTTACCATAGTTTTGAATATTGCTAGTGATTTAGCACGCTTAATGTTAAGTGGCAATGCATTCCATAATCGTACAGCCTGCAGTGTAAATGACTTGATATAATATTGGGAAGTATGGGGAGGTATTGTACTTGTAAGTATTAGAGTATGAGAAGAGCGTAAAGACAGATCATGAGTAAGATGTTATGTACTAATTATGTACTTAACTATAACGTTTTCAGTGTCTACACCGCTTAAAATTATAATTGTAAACTTTGACTTTGTTCAGGAAAAATATATGAAGACATAATTTAATAGTACGTAATATAAAAATTACATGCAATATGTGATTGATTGTAAATAAGCACAAGTAAATATGTTAAACTATAACAAATTTAGTAATTCAACATTTACTAAGTATTTCGTGTTGTCAAAGAATACATCATTTAAAAAGATTATATTCTTAAGGCATACTTTGTTTTATTAAATAATATACCTATACCAACCTCACATGCGTGGGGAAAGCGTAGTGAGCTATCAAATTAATAAAATAAAAATAATGATTTTTAAAATCATATTAATAAACCATGCCAACCAGTCTCCATTTGTTATTTAGTTACTCCAACTAAATGTTCAGCACACAAAAATTTACAATAAAAAACGGTTTCCACTGATGGTTTCGTTAAACCGGTTTTTGATATAGGCATCACTAGCTTTAGTAAAATGTGGTAAAATTGTCTACTAAAATAGATAAATAGCGTCCGCGATGCCGCTCAAAATAACTAATTTAGTTTTATGTGTCTCACTGGGCTGATACCTGTCTACGACCGTCATAGATTCCGTTGTCGGACCGGACCAATTTATTACTTAGTATATCATCCGAACTTATGTCGGGACATAATAAGTTTCCACGGAGCTAAGTTGAATTTATTGTTTATAGGCACGCGGGATGGGGAGGTATGGTTGTCCGTCCGCCGCGCCGGACTTATTAGACACGACTCTGAACCCTGATATATGTGGCATTACTTTCGATAGACGCATCCCGAGTTTTATGTCTATTGCGCGCTGAGGACGCAATAGACATAATACGTTTTTTAAATTCTTGTGTCATATCAAAGCAAAGAAAGCTTATCAGGTATAATGAAAATCATTTCTATGCGTTAGTTAAGTGTAGAAACACCCTTTGAATATTTTAAATATCCGATAGTAAATTACTTTAAAATTAATCAAAGTATATGCCATGTATATACTATAATTAAATATTTGTGGTTATTGTAGGTTTATTTATAAACACAAATGTTTTTTTTCTTAAAACAAAATTATCTAACCATCTACTATTATATTATTTTAAACTTCAGCATCTAATAAGAAAAAAATATTAACTTTTCAATAACTAAAATAGAAATTCAGTTGTGTAAAAAATACTTTTCACTTCTTGTTCTCGTGAAATTATTGTTTATGCTCGGTTAAAGCGGACTAAACGGTTTTTCATGCTTTAGTACACAAACACCCGCTTTTAAAGCACATGTGGTTTTTTTTAACAAGTTTTCCTTTCGTATTATATTACATATAGGAAGTTTGCCTGGGTCTTTTATAATTCCCTTAGATTAGGGTCATTATTAAGGACCCACACCAAAATATGTCTGGCTCTTTAATAATACCCCTAGTCTATTAATATTATATTATCATCTAAACAGTGCCTCTCAAAATAGAGCATCGTTCAAATATCAGGTTGAATTTTGATTTGAGTTACTTACAATATAATTGATTAATTTCCTTGCAACTGAGTGAAAAGTTGAGAGTATAGAACTTGCTCTAAACTTATTTTACCCTCGGTTTATATATCCACTCTCACTATATGGCTGGTGCTGTTAAACGTCTTGACTAAAACGACTTATTTTATGCACTCGTTGTATAATATACTATTTCTTTTTTATAAAGTACGTCACATAACGCTTTTTTAATCATAATCAGAAACATACTTAATAAGGTTTTTATTTTCTTTAAGTATACCTATTATGCAACACAGTGTTAGTATCTCGGTAGTAACCAGACGATTAAATTTTATAACCGCGCTGATAGATTCTATTGGTCATTTCAAAATCGGTTTTAATAAATCGTATCTGCCCTCTAGATGATTACGACGATCATTTATATTATATAGTTTATTACACGCACTTCCTATAGTAACCGTGACACGACAGACTAATAATATCTATAAAAAATCTATAGCCATCACAAAAACTACAAAAATAATAATTAACGTAACAAAAATATAGCTCTTTCAAAGTTTTAATTAAAAGTCGTAACTTTGACTCTTGACGTTGGATTAAAATCATTTTTTCCGGGATATTCATCCGGAATAATCATTTTATTGGGATAATGGGATCCCATGCATAAATAACGGGCATCACAACGTTACAAATTAGAGTTGGAATGGACCAATCAAAGTAATACATAGTTGTATAAAATACTGCCTTGATGGGATGTTCAACGGGTTTGGATATTGAAAATTTTTTTTTTATGCTTACATTAAAAAAAAAATTCTTTGATACTTACACGTTAGCCTTTGACCACTATCTCACCTGATGATAAGTGATGATGTGGTCGATAAAAAAGCGCTTTTAAAAATACCTTAAAACATTTTCAAATAATCATATAGCTCATTATTCCTCGAGCATCATATGTACATAACGATAATAATATAAATTAATTCATTAAAATGCCGACCGGTCCTTCCGTGATGTTAAAATGTTTTATAACTTAATTATTCTATTACACATATTCTTTACCTCTATCCTACAGTAAGATCTATCTTAATCTCTCTCGTTCTCAGTATTGGTTAACAAAAAAGAAATGAAAGATAGGAGTACATCTAGCAAAGATGCAATTGCTCATATGGATTCGTGGAGACTAGAAAATTATTAGCACCATATGAGGTCTTCACCAATGAGGCAGTAATACCCAAGCGATAATAGCTATAGACCACATGGTGCCGCAGATCTATGGTTCCATCCCCAATACCAGATTTATGCTGGCGTGGCTATCTACCACCCTCAAGTGAAAAAATCTGTCGCCAAACGCCTAACAATGTGTTCCGATAGCAGTCCTTGAGTACCAGTAAAATTACAGGCCCATGAGACTTAACCACTGTATGTCTCAGTGTGACGGGCGCAGTGCGATTTATCACTTGTGACATTAAAAAGCAAAATAATAACCAGTGTCGAAAATGTCGACGAGTAAATACACGAACACGAGTGGCTCAACTGGTGTGGACATGTCAGGAGAAGGAATGAAAAAATTTAAAAGACGGAATGTTGGTAAATATGCTCTACAATTAAACTTCTGTGATTTTATTTGAACCTATCATGGTTCCAAAACAATTATCATTAATGGACACAGACATGGACAGCGTAGGTTTCGTAATAGGGTCCCGTTTTCTCTTTAAACCCAAAACTAAAACCCATACAACAAGTACCCAACGCAGCCCTACAGATAGTGCATATACACATTCTAAAAATTACGATGAGCGCTATAATTTGAATGAACATGTCGTCGTCGACCACCATTCGTTGAGGGCATCGAGCTCGAAGGTAGAGAGTGGTCGCGTCGTTGTCGCCGCGCTGCATGACGCGCGACGTCTGACGACATTATAGTCGCACTTGGGGTGCTTAGGACTTGATGTATGTGGGATTTCGTTGTATTCATCGTACATATTCAGTTTCTTATATAATAAATTGTGCAAACGATAAATTTATGCAAAATTGATAGTTTTCAAATAAGCTTGCCTGGATGATATCTGTTCACTCTTGTTATTATGCGTCATGAAATAGTCTAAGACGATAACTTCTGCTCCTCATAATCAGCGGCAAGTATATGGTGAAAGTAGAAGGATGGCGTTATCCAAGAGCATTTTATTCATTGATAAACTTTGAGGCGCTAATAGCATTGTTTGCTAGGTCGTTCTTAACCAATGAACTAAAATAAGCAATATCCGCTGCTGTCATGACTTGGGTGACCGCTAATGGAATTACTACTTGGCTGGGAGTAGATTTACTAAGTTGCATATAAACGGCCTCATAATGTCAGCCTCTTAAACGACATTTTCTGTGTAGATTGGAATCTCAAAGTAATTAATTAAAGAATTTTTATTCACACAACTTCATCACTTTTGATAAATAAAATTTCCGTGAATGTTTTTTGATTTAATACTAGCGACGATAAATACGCCCGACGGCTTTGCACGGTTATTAACTACGATTTAACACAAAAAGTAGTTATTGTGACAATACTGTAATAGTTAGACATATGGCATTGCGGACTTTATTTGTAGATATTAATGTCCTCTATAAAATTATAGTATATCACTTTGCTCTATTGTCAACAACTCCCGCAGCGTACGTGATATACATTTTTTCATCCCGTTGCATTATCGAAGTTTTCATACTGATCCCGGGATCCTTAATATTTTGTCAATTTTCTTTAGCCTATGTTTATTAGGGATAGTGTAGGATTATAATAGTGAAAGCATTTTTCAGATCAAAGAAAGTCGTTTTTAAGTTTATTCGTTACATACAAAAATATTTTTTTTTCCTCTTTATAATATATGTATAGATTTAGATTGTTAGGTATGTTATTCGTCAATTATTCAACTACCAATTTTAAAGTTCTTATGGCACATCTGCAGGAATGAAGACTCGATGGTCTTGGGTCAGGTCGCTGGACTGATCTGATCAACACGGTAACATAGTCATCCATATCAGAGTGCACGCGCAACGCTGTCAACCGGCAAATATGGAAGAGCATTGCCAGATCAGTGTTCACCGACAAGAAGACTCATGACTTTGAGACCCACCATCTTAGCAACCACGACCATTCTATCAAGAGTGTCCAACTGAGAAGAAGAAGGTATGTTCGTTTTTAAGGATTGTACCGTATCTACTTTCTCTTTCAGAAGTATTTACTAATTCGTACACTCTCATTCCTCTACATTCAGAGATATACCTTGCAACGTTCATTTTATAAAAAAACGTGAAATAATTTTTTTTTTTACAAATTGATCTTTTCTATGTAACAAACACTTAGCGCCATCTGGTTGGAACTTACTCGACAGTGGGCTTTCTCATTGGTATAATATTATTCTGACATCACACAAATATATAAGAAATATTAAGAAAATCTTTTGTCTTCAGTTTAATTGCAACCAGCCTACCCTCGACTCTTCCTGGGAATTCTCTTAATTATACAGGGTTATTGGTAAAATGCTAACAACCTCTTAGGGTTGACTTCTGTTAGTCCTAACAAATATATCGAGATGATTTTTTTTGTTTAAAAAAAATATATCTTTTTAAATATTTTTTAGTATTTATTTTTGTGTTTTAATGCCTACTCCGAGCCAGGAGCGCCCACCACGGCAACACTAGGCCGCGCCATGGTCCCTTTGAATAGAGTTTTGAATATTTATATCAAACAAAGTAATATGAAATAATACATTATGAAACAGCACACTAGAGAATTTTGTAAATATAAAAACCCAAAAAAGTAAAAAAAAAAAAAAAAAAAAACACATCTCAAAATGATTCTTAGGACTAGCAGAAGTCTATCCTAAAAGGTTGTTAGCATTTTACCAATAACCCTGTATAATGTCAAAGTCAAAGTTAAAATCATTTATTCAATTGAGGCGTCTACGACGCTCCTATGAAGGTCGATTATAAGTTTGAATATTGAAATATTCTACATTGTACTGCCACGTTCAGCAAGCAAAAATTGTATAGAGCCACTACGAGAAGAACGGGCAAGAAACTCGGGGCCATTCTTTTAAACTTCTTTTAACAATGTGTTACATACAATATAATACAATTATTACAATATTTGTTTTAATTACGTAAGCTTGGGAGAGGCGGACTTGACCAAGCATGTTTGTCGTTTAAGTTATCACAAATTCTGTAGTAGAATTTCTAAATCAAAATATTTTTAATATGCAAATAGAATTTTTCTTCTGTGAGCGTTGTAATATAATTGGGAACTTTATTATAAAACCGCTCACAATTACCATAACCATCTTTAGACTTCTAGATAGAAAAGGCATATCGTGCCCCTCATGCAAAGTAGAAACTATCTCACGTCCTATAATTAAGGACCTATACAGTTAATACAAAACGTTATTTAAGGGTTATTTACATTTCGGTACGTACGTTACAAAATAATCTTCCAAATCAGCCAGACAATGGCAATGGGCTAATTATGCAAGAACAGTGGACACAAATATTTTAATGCACTCGGACGTATCGCGTCGAGACACGACACAAAAGAGGCCATCTCGTGCTTTACTCGAGATATACGCGGGCGATATCATTGAACGCGGCCGATATAGTCGCCCGTGTGTGCCGGCCGGCAGCGTCGCGTGTGACCGCTGCGTTAGCAGTCAAAATAGGGTTGGCGAGATCAACTTAAGTCCGTTTTTATAAACAGATCCTAATCATGGTCTCAAGACCAATGAAACAAGCTTAGCAGCAACAATTAAATGGACTAGAAGGATGACTCCGCAAAGCAATTCCAATAAACAAGCGACTAGCTACGAAACAATCAAGTGCACTTCAGCTCGAAACGGAGCTGTTTCAAACGGAGTGCCTGATATTTATATTCACCTACAAGGCGTCTCTTTTTCCATAGCATAGCCATGCATAGCTTTGATCTCTTCTGACGCGGAACGCACCATAGAATAATCCCGACGGGACGGATACGCCCATGTACTTGTTATTTTATTATCGTGGAGTGAGCCAGATTTGGAGCGTCAGAATTTCAATACTGTCACTAATTAATAAACGCATGCCAAATAATTCCACTCTCAAGAAACCTTAAGACCCATCTCAATCCACTCTACAACCTCCCGTAATTGGTTTGAGAAACAGTTAAAAACGAGGTCTCACATAAACAGAAAGCATACACTAAGCATATTTGTCTATCGACAGGAGCTTGTTGCAGCATTGATATAATAATAAATAATAAATGTATACGACAACTTTCAGTTTGAACATCACTTATAAAGTAATATTATCAAATTTTATATGTTAATTTATAAGTTATGTACATTTTAAACTTATTTCATACTAACTTCTGCCTGCGAATTCACTTGCGTGAACTTGTTTACCTGTAACGGATCTTAGAATCATACAAAGTACAAGATTTGTGTCAATGTGATTAACTATTTAATGCACTTTTATATTATTCCCAATTCTATCTTAGGTATAGAGACATGAAATGATTTAAGGCTTTTATATGATAACATGTAAATATATTATACTCGTACGATGACGAGTTCATGATAAATTTGATTATCGTGATAATTTTTTTTTGAATAATTTGATGTCTGAATAACATCAACCACTTGCATTAGCCAAAAAACAAAGAAAAAAAATGTACATAAAGTGTTGTGTTAGCATAACGAATGAAAGGCAGCCCTATGTTTACGCGGTGACCGGTCGGTAAGCGATAGCGCACACCGACGACCGCGACCACAAATCGCGAGCGACAGCCAACAGGTAGCAGTCGCACGCATTGTTTCCACGAACCAAAACTACGAGACGGTATCGAAACGATTGATATACGATCGGACCCGCAGAATGTTTTAGTAAAATGCACCAGCTTTCCGTTTTAACCTTTGAATATCTAATAGGGCCCGATTTAGAATAATTTATGGGGGAGGCAGGAGACAAAAACAGAACATTATGGGGCCGCTGCGGGTCAGACCGTAGCTTGGTCCGATCCGCCGTACTGTCTGCAGATTTCGTAAGATTCCAGCTATTTATCTATCGGTTTTAGCTACAATCGATGACGTATCGTTCTGTTTTGAAATGTCTAGCAAAGGTTATAATAGCTAGTACTGAGGATGGAGGGCGATCATTAATTACGAGCACCTAACAAGCGGCGAGCGGCGACGGGCGATTTATCCGATCGGTTCGTTATTTAGATCAGCCGCTGCGGCGATAGATGGCGCACGGTATGATATCTGATGCACGAACAGAACAGTGGTAAAGTAGAAGCTATCGTCATATCGTCGTAAAGTAGCTTTCGTAACGTATGAACGATGCAATCTGTATATTACGGTCTAAAACAAAACACTAGCAGCTCTTTAGACCCGTATAAGCTTGTATACTTAGATGTTAACAAAGGAGTAACAAAAAAAACTTTAAAAAAATAAAGGATTAATTTTAATAGAATGAAATGGCACCCAAACGTCACATTAGGAAAATAAGCTCCACCACACACGCGTGACAGCAACGCGCGATCGCGTTGTCGCACCTTAATGAGGTCGACTTCCCGCGATGGAATTCATTAGCTTCTAATTAAATATAAGACATGATTCCTTGGTTAAGGCGTATGAAAGGGAGCGTAGGTGCACTTGCAGTACTCTTGATTAATTAAGAAGGTATCAGCCGGTAATGCCCACCCTAATTAAGCGTAGGCTTCCTTGTCAGTAATGGCCGCAAAATGCCATTGTATGAAAATAGTATTTTGCTGTGACAATAAGACCTGTTTCAGATATATATATTGTCTTGATGTTATTAGTAGTTCTACTGTCCTCAATACTTGAACAAACGTTACTAAGTACCTACTTGATTACTCATTATGTTTCATTACTGAACACAGAAATTATGCTTTCTCGTGGAGCTATTTATTTGATAGGCAGACATTATAGATTTAGATTTTAATTTGATAGGCTGGCTTCAAGATTGTTATAATATATTAACGTAATTTTATTTTATCTGAATCGAAAAATTACTTTAGGATCATGTAAAATGTTATTTGTTAATATATATATAAGTGATGTTCTACTTCAGTTCATTTAATAATTACTAATTTCTACCAGCAAATTTGCCTGCGTAAATTTGTCTATGTATTCTGGACCTTCCCTCAGGAACCGATGATGAAATCGGGGCATAAGCATTACCAATCTTTAAACAAGATGCGTTTAGTGGTGGTTACACATATACTGCAATCGATTCACAATACTATAGGATATCAGCAGGATGTACGACTGATTTATAAATTTGGAAAATATGCACGTTATTCAACAAATACGAGTATAATATTTTCTAGACTCACCAAATACGAAAACTTCGATCGCAGTCCAGTAATACAGGTTGCTATTGCTATCAACCTCGTTTTATATCCTAGCCAGTGAGAGCCGGTTTTATCCGGATCAGTTGGCGATGGATGATTGATAGCCGCCTTGATAGATACCTTGCGTGGTGTGCAACGGTCGAGAAAATTGCATGTCCACTTACCTGGAAAGAATAAAACAAAATCGATGCATAAAATACGTATTGAAACAAAACTGTGTAAATTCAAATATAGATTTTTATATTGAAGTGAAACATTTCAGATGCCAGTCAGCTCGTTAAATTTTATAATGTGTTTTTAGCTCTACATAAATAAAGATATATAGAAACTAAGTTTGAAATATGTATATTCATTCAAACTGAGGTCCATACATGTTTAAAGTACTTAACTCATCTACTTAAATTTTAATTCAGTTCCTCACTCCACTATTTTCCCGCTAAACCAAACAAATAACATTTCTAACCCTCTAATTATCGCGCCTCCCGATGAATAAGTAAGGCGTGTCGCGCACCGTGACAGTCGTCGCGTCACGCGGCACGATTGAAGCGTTACAGGCGTGACGTGACGTCACATCGGACTGACGTGACAGCCGCTAGTGTACTGTGGCGCTAAGAATATATTTTATTCATAATATAGGTATTTCCGTTCGGGGTGAAAATCGATCAAGAATTAATTGAACCGGTGGTGTTAAGGATGACTTTAGAATATAGTCTTCAATTACGTAACCTATAAAACAACATTATACCTAATAATAACATTAAATAATAATAAAAAAATAGAATACATTGAATCAATATTATAGAAAACCTTTAATAACCATAAAAATACATCTAATGACAACTCAGCCTACTTTTCCTGCTAAGCCGATGTGATGTCATAAACGCTACGTAGCATATAACGAGAAGAAATTTCAAGAAATCTCGATCGTGCGCTCAGACCAAGGCTCGTCAAGACCTCCTGATGATGCTTTGTAAAGAATCGAAACGTATTGAAAATTTCCACGAGTATTATTACTGATTTCCGGAAAGTAAAGCCTGATTCTATTAATTAACATTATACTTCACAATATACATTATACAACATAATACTTATGTACAGTCCTTTTTTTAGCCATTACTGAAAGGGAACTGGCTTTCAAGGGAAACTACCGTAACACACCCTTAGATGCTTGGTGATAGATTTTCTATTTCGTGGTGGTAGTGAGCGAGTCGAGCATTTTAAAAATACCCTGCCACCATGCTCGAACGCGCCCTCTGAAGCACAGAACACCATAGTGAAATTTCACTAGCCTTCAAACATCCTAGTAAGTGTCAGCAGCCAAGCGCAGTGCACATTGCCTATCCTAGTTGAACGGTTACATTCCAAAGCAGTGGTACCCATTCAGACTCAATCCTCACAATCACTAATCTATAACCATTAGTGTCACTTATGGTGAAACCACAGGAGTCAGCTGAATTCAAGCCGAAGTCACGTAAGTGACTTTTCTCTCAGGCACGAAGAAACCTTTTCATATACTGTCAGTCTGATTACCATGGAAACTTCATTACCATGGATAACTCATTACCATGGAAATTTGAGACGTTCTGGAGTCGCAGTAGCTACTGGTGTTGCGATGCATAATGCAGGACTATACAAGTTCGTGAAAACGAAGGTTTGGTGGATCTTTTAGGGTTCCACGAGAGAAAATGGGACTGTATTTCGAAGCGTATACGCTGTCCCTCCAAGGGCTGTATCCTTTGAATCGCAGTCGGTAGCTGATTGAACATTAAATTGATTTTCATAGCATACGTGTAATCATCCTAATAAATAATAATAAAATAGTTCATATAAAAGCAAGATATATAGCCAGAAAGGAACCGTAGGTGTACAAGGCCGACATAATCGTGGCCGGTTTTTTGAAATTATAGTATTTTTGTAGTTTGTGGTGGTGTTACAGTATTTTAATTCAAACCCATACATAATTTATAGGCTTTAAATGGATCTTAAACTATAACTTTCTTAAATATAACTTAAACTTGATGATGCTTATTTACTTCAAGTAAATCTGCACCTATTGCATATTTTTTCATAATACGAGTAAGCTCAGTGTTATTATAGAAAGTGTAAAAACGCCGCTTGGGTATCTCGAAGTCATGGATTCGAGTCCAGGGTCAGACTAGTTATTTGGTTCTCTGACAAAGAAATTTTCAGAAACAGTCCAAAATCTGGAACGCTACCCGGTAGATGGCAATATACGTGTGACAATAACATATCTGACAAAAAGTAGATGTTTAGGCATGCCGATATAATTTATATAAAACACCTCAGAGACCATTATATCTTATCTAAAAATCAAACTTGACACACTTTTTTTTACACTGTTAATTTTATGTGTCATTTTATGTAATTATGACGGAACAAGCACGAGGCCCACCATGTGTTAAGCGGAAGCCTCTGCTTATAACACTGCTCCATCACCTTAGGACATAAGTTTGTTAAGTCTCATGTACCTGTATTTTCACCCACCCATACCCTTAAAATCGGAACATAGTAATACTTTCATTCCGGCTTGGCGGTTTTCACAAAAAGTTCTATTGCTACTAACTTCTTTTTATTTTCTTTCGTATAAGTAAACAGAAGCCAATAAAAATCTTAATTTACATTGTATAGATTACGTATATTATATGCACCCGACTTCAAACTCTAGCAAAGTAGAGTCACAAACGATTGAAATTACAGATAGCTACCACACTACTGACATGAACATCGAATTTGATAGTGCATAGTACCTATGTTCAACTTAACTGGAATCTTTACGAGACTTTCCAACTTTGTACAGAACCGCAAGGGAATAAAATGTATGAAAATAGGTAGAGATATGTTACTTCTCCAACTTGTGTAGGTATTTGCATCAATGTTTACTTGGGTACAGCGATCTTTAATATATTTTATTTGAGGCCATACTAAAGTCTTCCATTGCCGTCATTAACCGACAGGTACCAGTATAACAATAAGATTTTGAAACGAACATGTTGAAGCATGACGTCTGCTGCGCTCATGTCTTAGATGGTTGACGACAGTAACATTACTACTGAGCGTGCACGTGCTTTGAAAAACACGTTACGCCATCGCTCCCCGTTTTTGTCTTAGAATGGCAGTCGTTATAGTATTTTGCGAATGCCAGCCTGGGTAACGTATTATACGTTATATATTATACTGGTAACGTATAAGGTTTATAACGTAACAGGTATCTGCTAGGCAAGCATGTTTCACCGTCGACCGCGTCGTCACTTTCCAACAGGTGACACTGCGGTCAAATGCTTGCTTGTCTAACTTAACAAATAAAATTAAAAAATAACGTTGTTCTATTTCGCTCACTCGTAGGCGAAACGAGGTCTGTCCGCCCTACGCCCTTAGTCTGAGATTTTTCAAAGACCATTTCGTCTTAAGAACCATGTGTGTACCACATAGGTATAAAAATATAGACACAGTTTAGTTATTACGGCCGAATTGCGTAAGACATGTTTACTCTCCCCAAAACATTCTCCAAAATTTTCTATTCTCCAAGAATTTTCCCTCTAATTTCATCCAGTTTAAACAAAGACTGACAGAACGTAACATAAACCTCAAAATAAGTGAGCCAACTTCAAAACGGCAAAGCAGAGTCCACATAAACGTGTATAAGTTAGTACCCCCCTACACCCCCCACCCCCTGGTTTATCTTTATTATTAGTCTGCCGAGCGAAATTATGACGACTGCAAAACGTCTTTTCTTCCATCCTTTTCTATCTTGAACTGGTTATGTTGAGCTGTCCCTGTCTGACAAAGCTATATGCAGGCTTGCAGTGATTCCGGGTGACGATCGTCGGGGGACCCACGGGATGTTTATAAGACCTCGGAGAAGTAAGTTTTGTATTTAGTTCGGTTTTATCTCGAGGTTTATTGGTCCTGAAGGGGTGAGCGAGGGTTGAATTAAAAAATAATTTGGCCAGTTAATTTTTTGGGGGCTTCATAATTGTGGCGTTGGTTTCTTTGTTTTTAGAGTACTGTGCGAGAAAACGGAATCCTTTTACTAAGGATAAATTGTTGTCCATCCTACTAGGCTTTATTTTTAATAGGTAACCGTTACATTTTCACAATAAACGTATAATTTTCGCGTTATAACACATAATTATTAAACTAAAGAATAATAATTAAGGACATAACAAGACTTTAAGTTTGACACTTGTATGTTAATTTTTATTTTAATGCATACAAGCGTCAGATTTCCAAGTAGTGTGATTATTGTGCAAATTTTCATCATAGGTATTATGGTAACAATTTATAAAACAACCTAAGTATGAATTGGACTCCTACTAAGGATTACAAAATAAAAATAAAAAATCTACTTATTTGTTATATTGCCATTGTTGTATACGTTAAATACCTATTACATTTATATAAATACTCACAGTGTATGCTTCTACAGAACCCTGTTTTTTGTGGTAGTGAACTATTTATATGAAAATATTGTGTTTTTATTTCTTATATGTGAATAGAAAAACAAATCGTATCGACCTAACATTATACGCGTGATAACGGGTCATAGTCGAAGTAAGAAGAATATAACTTCCTACTAAGGAAAATGTGTTCATACGTTCCTACTTCAAACTACATATTACAATAGAATGAAATAGAATGAACGTACCAATTGCAATAACTAGTGGTAAGTCTCCTGTTCATACGACCAGTCGGTTTATTAGTCAAGACAACTGGTCGCTTTATCAGCCGCAGATGAACCCCCTCCCGTTGGCTTGACGCGTATGAATTATATCCCACTTCGGTGAAGATATGACTTGAAGAAAACTGCATTCTTCTTCGATTTTCAGGATTAATCTTTACTGACTTTTTAGCGTGACTGTATTAGATCATAAGGAGCTTGGTAACTCATACTTCTAACTGTCGTATAATCGTTAAAATTATACGATGATAAAAGCAATGGTGGCCAAGCGGTAATAGCTATGGACTGCCGTGCCGCAGGTCCATGGTTCGATCCCCGCCACCTGCTTGAGCTTCACTGCATGGTGAAAGGGCATTTTGTGAATGCTCGCCTGGCTAGCAAACTCCCTCAAGTAAATAATCTGTCGCCAAGCACCTAACAGTGTGTTCCGACAGCAGTCCTTAAGAGCCAGTAAAATTACAGGCACATGAGACATAACAACTATATCTCATGGTAACGGACGCAGTGCAATTCGTGACTTGTGTTGAAATGCATCTGTTATAGGCAGAGGTTAGTCCGCTTAACATCAGGCGGGCCTCGTGATTGTTCCGTCACAATAACATAAAAAAGTAAGATTAACGTAAGATTGCCAAGTTTAATGATTACACAAGACGGGCAAATCGCACGCCTGATGGTAAGCGTCATGCCTGTCCATTACAGTTGCATTGCCACCGTTCTCAACCTACTTGACACTGCACTGCACTCGTGACTCCGAAACGTTAGTTCTTATGTCTCGTTCAGTTATTTTACTTGCTACTGTGTCTTTCACAACCTAAATCAATTATCTCGTCTAGCCGGGGCTAAATATCTAACGCGTGGTACCCACCAAGACGGAGTCTTGCTAGGAAGACCTACCACCTGGTAAGAACATCACAAAATAATTTTAAGTATCACTTCCATAGTCAAAGTAAAAATCATTTACTCAATTTAGGCGTTTACGACGATCTTATGAAGGTCAATTACAAATTTTAGTTTTGAAATATTCTACATTGTTCTGCCACGTTCAGCAAATAAATTGTATAGAGCCACTAAGAACGGGCAAGAAACTCGGGGCCATTCTTTTAAACATCTTTTAACAATGTGTTACATACTTACATATAATAAAGTTACTACAATATTTGTTTAAATTAATCCACAACATCAAATACTGGTGATTTATATGTAAAAGCAACGTCTTGCAGATCTCTGTGCGTTCCTGAGTGTCGCGCCGTAAGGTCGTGGTATCAAGGAGCGTTCACACTGCGAGCTGCTTTTGACAGAAGTCATTCGTTAGCAGTCCAGCTTATAAGCGATGAGCGTTTTGATAAAGTATCTTTACTGCTACACCTATAGGTGTTGCAAGACGAGGTCATCAAAATCCAGCAAAAAAAAACCAAAGATGAATGGGATTAATCAGCAGATCTATAAATTAATAACAGATTTGTTTACACATTTCCGTGTTTTAGTTTTTTTTTATATTAACTCTTAATACAAAACGATCTGAGTACCAGTCATATTAGGAATTGCCTAATAATTTACAATCAGGAGAAATTGTAGTTATTCGAGAAAAAAACCTATTATTAATAAACAAAAATTTTCTTTTTAACTTTTTCCAGTGTAAGCAACATTACAATTGATTTCTTTTATAAAAATAGATACTTTATTATAATTATTTAATTAATTTGCAGTCAACATTGCTCTTATAAAGGACAATCACAATATTTTAAAATAAATTCTTCTGCTGCCCGTTTTCAGAAAAAAGAGTATACAACTACTTTAAACTATAGAAGTATTATTATAGTATAAGAGAAAGGACAAAAAGTTTTTTTTGTAATTTTTGTTGTCTAAACAATAACAAATTTATTTAGTAAGCTTTATAATTAAATATGCTACTGCTAGCTTAAATTAACACTCTGATATCTTTACCAATTTTGTTATAAATTCGAAGACAATTTTCTAAGAAGGACTTTGCATATATCTTTGGTAATTAATACTTAGCTAAAACCTGGCACCACTATTGTATCTGCATTCTTAGTGTTGTTCCGTGTTTATTACTCTGTGTAGAACATAATTGTTGGAGTCCTAGAAGTATATCTGAGAAACAGAGAACAAACTGTAGAAATTGAACATTATGATTACCAAAGGAGTTTTATAAGCAAGATACGTTCAGACAATAAAACCATAAATGCCTCTATTCCACAAGGAAGCGTCATCGGATGTCTCCTTTTTCTGATTTACGTCAACGACCTTCCCAAAATTTTCACAGACCGATGTGTGATGTTTGCGGATGACGTGTCACTATTAATTCCAAGCCAGAATGAAACCAATCTTCACCATAAGCTAACATCAATATTGGATAAAGCCAACAATTGGATGCATGACCACAACCTCGACATAAATTTAAACAAAACAAAAATTATGATTTTCCACCCAATTCAAAAAAAAACACTTAATTTTAATTTTACTTTTCACAATTCAAGAATAGAGATTGTTAATGATTTTACTTTGCTTGGATTAGTCTTAGACTCACATTTAAATTGGGAAGCACATTGTAATAAAATAAAAGCTAAAATTTCAAAATTTTCATATGCACTTCGCGAGATTAAAAAAACTACGGACTTAAAAACCGCACTTGTGACTTACTATGCATTTGCTTTTTCATGGTTCAGCTACGGTATTATTCTATGGGGTAACAGTACATCTGCAACTTCTCTTCTCATCCAACAAAAAAAACTAATACGTATAATGTTTAATATTCAACAGATGGAAAGTTGTAAGCCATATTTTAAAAACCACAATATACTTACCCTACCGTGCATGTACATTTTTGAAATCTGTAAATTCGTACGTAATTATCAAGTTTTTTTCACAAGACGAGTAGACATTCCTGCAAATCGCCCGATACGGAACCCAAACCGGTTGATGCAACCATTTTCTCACCTAAAGTTATACAAGTCAGGTCCCTTGGTAATGTCAATAAAAATATACAATAAGCTGCCACCACAAATAAAAAACCTAAATAATGACAAACATTTCATACAAAACTTAAAACAATTATTAATTAAGAAGGCTTATTACACGGTAGAGGAATATTTCAATGATAATAATGTTTAAATAATTAATATGTATATAAATGCTTTTAACTATTTAAATTGTAATTTTTGACAAAACATAAAATTATAAATTTGTATCTAATTACTAAATGTTGCATATCTTTTATTGTATTGTTATTAATTTTGATTAGAAAAGTGATGGAATATGCACCTATAAAATAAATGAAATAATATTTCTTCATGTAATGACTTTTATAAATGACAATTTAACTATTATTATATTTGAACCAATAAGAGTGTTAGTAATCCTCCTCTCTCCTAATTATTGTGTGCCCGACAGGGTCTGTAATGAAGTTTTACTTATTTTTAACATCTTTGTCTAAACTACAGAAAACAATAAAGTATTGAGTATTGAGTATTGAGTATATGATTTTCTTGGTGTAGTCAGCTTTATATGAGGCAAAAACATAGCAAACAGTTGACTTAATATTAAACAATTGCACAAGCAAATACAGCGTAATAAAACGGTATATATAATTAATAAAAGTAACGATTTCAAATTTCATTATGATCCCGCTCTCGCTGAATACTTGGTCCAACCCCCAAGTCGGAGACAATTGGCACGTCACCGGCAGAGGTCGCCGCTTTCACAAGTAACCACAAATCACGAGAGCCGTCGACCAGCCGCCGCCGCTTGCCGCCGCTTGCCGCCGCCTGCCGCAGCCTGCCGCAGCCGAGCCGCTGGTCAAACGTCGCTGCAGTGAGCAAGCTCCATTACAGTGTGGGTTGAGTTGAGTAAGAATTAAGGTGGTCTTGAATGCAAACATCTTAATTAAGGGGTTGTTAACATATTGACCAGAGCGGGCTTCTAAACAAAGATTAAAAAAGAAGTTCAAATTTAATCGAAGATATATTTTTGTACACAACATAATATTGTCACGTCTGTATTCCCCGAAGAGTCAAGCTGAAGGACTTAGCACGCACAGTACACCAGATATGTTCTAGGCCCATGTGATAGAGGACAGCCTATTGTCATCTTGGTCACCCTATTGTCATTGTCGTTTTGTCACCGGGCACAGATTCATACCCCGTAGTATTGTATTCTTTGTCAGAAAAACCCAACAACTGCACGATTCGGGAATCGAACACCCCAACGAAGGTCTCAGTGTATTAGCAAACGTACCTCTATAAGTCAGAAGACGCTGCAGCACTTTACGGAATATACCAAGTAGTGCTTCGATTTAAACTACAATGACCATATTATGACCAGTTCTATTGCTGCTATAAAAATTAACACATCCTTCATATCGCTCTCCGTGGCTTGAAAGCTAGAACTGCAGTCCCCTATTTGTCCCTTATGTACCTATGGAAATTAAATAAAGCATAACAATGATATGCTTCCTTTATACGGCCGTATCACATTAAAAGCCAGGATTTGACATAAAGAAGCAGTTATTTCTTAGTACTGAATCAGTATGGTACATAACAGTTCTCCCGGTGACCGGTGATGGTTGTACGGATAAAATTGTATTTTGTTTTGTCAAATTTCCTAAATTTCAGAAAGATGAATTATGAAGTTTGCATGGCGTCTCTGTGTTTTTGTTTACTTTACAGATAACACCAAGTATTAGAACAAACGACCCCGTGGGGTGCCTGACTTGAATTATTGCAACCCTCAGATCTTCTTAAAGCGACGAAAGCAAAAACACCAGAAGGTGGACAGCAGCGGCTTCCAAACAACTAACATCTTAGACTGCGATCCCCAAGACGCCTGCCAATGAAGGTGATTATGGCAAAATAGAGGTAGTATTCGTTACGGACGTCATGGCTGTTGATGATGGTGATGATTAAAAAACTGTCTTAGTGCAAGTCGGACTGACGCACCAAGGGACTACCAGATACTATTTTTATGTCTTCTTATAATAAAAAAAACGTTATATTACGTTCAGTTTGGGATATTTAATGAGACCTTAACGATAATACATGCCAGCAGAAAAATATTTCCATGTTTTTTTTTACATTTATTTTCCTAAAGAGCAGTAAAATTGACTTATAATTCTTTATACTATTACTATAATATTTGGACCTGCTTATGATGATAAATTTATATTCTCTGCCTGCAAACTTGGGAGCTTTTTGGTTGAACCTTTTTGTTTTATTTTTCTCTGGCTAAATTGTATAAAACTTTACTTGGATGTCGCTACATCAACAACAACCTCCATCCATCTGTCTACATATTGATATAATGAAACCGTCGATATCTCTCAGTGCTGCGAACAGTGAGGTGGATAAGCGACGGTCGGATATAAAAACTCTACTGCCTTTGTCTCTGTAGTGTACTGCAGCGGACACAATGACTGACTGTCTATACTTTATATACACGTGCACTGGAAGAGACGGCTATTGACCACTGAAGAACAAATACATAGAGAAGCACTTTGCAGTTATACTTACAAACCTTTATGTTTTGAAATAGTACCCGAAGTAGCCACATTTTACATGGGAACAAAAACATAAGTAGCGAAGCATGGGTCTTAGATAACTTTTCTAGGATAACTGCCGTTGTCAGGACTTACAGAAACTGCGATGTTAATAAGAACAAAGAATGTTTTCACTACTAATGGTGTCTAAAATTCACTAGTTAGATTTTTTTATTAATTTTATTTTATCTTGTGTCACTTGCGCTATCAAAACAAATCTAACAATATCTCATACATTAAAATCGGTTAAGCCATCAAGAATTTATGGTGGAATAAAGAAACTCACAAACATGTTCTTAAATCAAGACTGTGGAAATAGTAATTGGAAGTGAAAGTCTAGATATCACATAAGACTTAAGTCTCTGCAACTGAAGTCGTCATCAAAACCCCAATAACTTCAACTGGAAAGCAAGTGGTATAAGGAGAAAGTCTAACACGACACATAATCCACCAATAAATACCCCACGGCAGGTAATATCATATCTGTCACATAAATCAGTCTATAATCATACAATAATTACATCCAATAATTCAATCGAATCTGTCTGTTGCGTATCGATTGCTCGGTGACAAGTTAATGCATCTGTCAGGGGCTTCGTGGCCCGCAATGGACGGCAACTAATTAGGGAATCTCATTACTGTGATATGTCTTGGAGGCTAAATGGTATGATAGGTAATCAAGGAACATGTCGAGTGTAATGATACTTTGGTTGTTATTGCGTTTGAGATCTGTGTTCCGAGTAATTCTGATCTTCGTTTAACGCAACTTCAACAGGTCTTCAAACTGTCTGTGAGGAATATTTGTGAAAAAAGGTCTGCAGAAACACCACTGCCTGAAATTAATTATGCTGTCGATCAGATCAAAGAGCAAAGTAACGAGTGAAATCACAAGCGGACCTACATACGAGAACTAATTAATGAATAAAAATAAAGATTAAAAAAAAACAATATTTTTTATTTATTTATATAGTGACTATTCCGCCTAGTTTTTCTGCTAAGCTGACGTGATTTCGCTTCTAGACAAAGCATAACCTCAAGTAGAAAATCTACCGCCAAGCACCTAGCAGTGTATTCCAGCAGCTGTACTTGAGCACCAATAATTCTAGGTTAAGCCTGCTCATCTTCCTAGATCACATTATCACTCACAAACAGTAATAGTGGTCAAAGGCTGTAAAATAGGATTATTTGAAGTTCGAGGGGGTTTGAACCCGCATCTATCTATTCCTGGGACTGAGACAAGTTTTTCTAATTTTAGCTAATGTTGCTTATTTTGGAAACTATTCCCCTAAAAACTACAAAGCTAGAAACTTTAGGTACTTGATGACCCCAGAATATCTAGACTATAGATACATTGTAAGTATAGATACAGTAAGAGTATAACTGCCCCTTGTACAGTAACAGTATAACATAATTGGTCAATGGTCCATTGCGGGCCAAGTGACGTCACTGCCACCCTGCGATAAGCGATATGACGTCATAATGCTGCATTACTGACGCGAACCGTGCTGCCGAGGGCTGATTGATATCACATGTATGTAGGGCTTAAGTAGTTAGGTATTATTTAGAGATACGAGTTCAATAATAACAGGATATTCATAAGAAAAATATAAGTTGTTTTAATAACTTATTATCTCAAAGTCAACATTGTGTATTAAATTTTGGCGTTTGTGACGCTATTATGAAGTTCAATTACAAATTTTAAACTATAAAAAGGTTATATTGATGCGAAAACAAAAAGGGTACTGAGCCAATTTGAGAAGAATGGGCAAGAAACTTGGGGCCATTATTTTTTATGTCTTTACTCAATTTTAAATGTAAACGAAGATTTAAAAATAAAATAGAATATTTAATGCCCGACGGTTGCTTGACATGGCTAGAATGTCTCAAGCACATTTCTCTTTGAATTTGCCAAATGATCACAAGCTGTTTAACACACTTTAACAGTTGAAATCTTTTTTACATGCAGCTTTTACTTTTAACAGTAATATCTTTAAGAATTTTAATAAAATCGTACATAATTACCTAAGTACTTTATTACTAGACTTTGTATTTGTCTGTGCTAACATCGCACCGCTGTTTTATCTTTCTTATTTATTTATTTATTTTATTTATTTCACAAAATCCACAGCCCTTAATATAAATACAAAAAGTTCATACTTAGCTTATCATACTTTCTTCTTTGTGTTGTAATCGAAGTTGTCACAGCTTAGTTAAAATTTACCGAATTATTTCGTGTAGACAATATATTTTCAATAATGTAAAGACTCATGTAAAAATGTAAGTTGATATCGTTGAAAATCCCTCAGAGTTTCGATAGAATCCATAATATATATAGCATATACAATATAAATATCATCTTTTTATCCACAAAGATATATACAGAGATACCTTAACCGCCACGTTACGTCAGAATTGTCATGGTTCCATATAATATGGACGACTACTGATGCTTTTATCAAATAACACAAAAACTGTTCGACCATGGAATTAAACTCACGCCCCCTATACCCAAAAGCAAAGCTATTTACCTTATAACCAGAAAGTCTTAAAGTTATAATAAATACTGAAAAAAATGATGTACCTATAGAAATGTTTAACCTTGTCTTACTTTCAAAATATGATAAGAAAAGTCTAATTTTACATGACTACTTGCCCTTTCATGTATAATAATAACGTCAATAATGTATGAGATAAGGTAACCAGCGAAAATGCTTAAGGGATTTCAGAAACTTGTGGACACAACTATTAATTTTTTTGCTACAAAAAGTAAAGAGTACTAATATATAAGTAGTATTAAAGTTTTCGTGATCACGATAACTGTAGAGAGACTGAAACGCGTAACAGATACACATACGCGTTATGAACGCGTTAAACCGTTCATTACTGTATATTATTATTCCGGTTATATTTAGTTCCCTTGGAAGCCTTATAATCAAATCCCACGCATTCTAAACCAACTTTATAAAACAAATCAAACGTTTATAGTACTTATGGCTGGACACGTCTTAAATCTCATTTGTTAAGCAAACAAACCACTCAACCGTTTTGTCAATTCAAATTCAAACACGACTGTAATTTGATATACAGAAACAAACATTAGGAAGGTCCACATAAGATTTCTAATATCCTGGCCAATAATAATATCATCAAAACTAACAATAAATAAATAAAATATTGATTCCACTTGAACATTCTGACAATAATATAACGCATTATTCGCCATAAAACCCTTCGAACTTTCTGGATAAATTATACCATAATCATTATTTTGTCAACAGTTAAAAATATTCTAAATTTAACCTTTATTACAATAGCAGTATAACTCATAATGCTTATATTGCTGCGCTGTCATATTTGGTGATCCATTCCGGACTATATTGGATATAAAATTATAATCAAAACTTGTTTAGTAATTGGAAATCATGGGTAAATCGACATGGGTCGATAATGTTCGATAAAAAATGTATACGATACCTTTAAGGTGTGGCCACACTTACAGCGTCGAGTATGACAATAATATGGTAATATTGTAATGAATATTTACATTTCATTATTTTATTTACACTGACCGAGAATAAAATAGAAATGGACGTATTGAAATGGGCAGAGAAATGTATTATACAAACAATATTGCTTAATAAAGTTTACGATTAGAATATACCCATGAGAAAAGAGAAATAAATCCTTGTAACATCACTTATATTCACATTCTTATTTAACTTATACATAATTAAATAAGTAAATGTAATTTCTAGAAAAAAAACGGTTGAATATAATTTTATAATTGAAAAAGTAACTTTGTCTTTATGCCTATTTGACTACCCATCAATGCAAGCCCTAAAAATCATAGACCATTATCGGTAGTGAGGTGACGCAGGCTTCTATATTAAGTTATTATTATAATATATACAACATTTCAGTTGAAACCCAAAGCGTTTATATTAAGCAGTGCTGGCTCAGTGGCATTGGCTATGGGCTACCACGCAGCAGGTCCATGGTTCGAATCCGCCGCGGGCTTGAGCTTCACCGCATGGTGGAAGGGTATTTTGCAAATACCCGCCTAGCTAGCGACCACCCTCAAGTAGAAAATCTGTCGCCAAGCACCTAACGGTGTGTTCCGGCAGCAGTCCTTGAGAGCCAGTGAAATTACAAGGCATATGAAACTTAACAAATATGTCTCAAGGTGACGGGCGCCGTGCAATTCGTGACCTGTGACGAAATGCATATGTTATAGGCAGAGGTTAGTCCGCTTAACATCAGGTGTGCCTCGGCCTTGTTCCATCATAATAACATAAAAAAACGGAATTCAAAAGTGCGTGGTTTCACGGGCTTTGCTGAAGCCTATATACCTATCTTGGTGACTATTGATGACATTTCCACCGAACATTACAGAAAGATCTAATTCCGAAACAGCATCTAAATCAGTTCAGATATTATAGAGCTACGTCGCTACGAGATAATTATACACACACACATACATAAAAATAAACATTACCTTTGAAATTTATTACACCCTTCTTTCGTCATCGGGGTTTTAAATATTTGAGCTGATTATCATAAAGGTGCACCCACAGGATCTCATAAAGCCCAAATCAATGAAGAAAAATGAATTTCTGAAAACTGCATCACTTAAATTAAACTGAGCAAAGAAGATAAAAGCTGTACCTTATTTGCAATTTCTTTGCTGCTACTGTGACAATATGGCAGTACTTTACCTGCCTTATAGACATTTGTTATCGTATAGTGTGAATAATAAAACGATTGTATAATGGCTTCCGTTGTGAGATATTACACTTCTGCCCTGCGTAGGCGCAGGTCTCAGAATTCAATTCTTACACTACACTGGTTAAGGATAGTAAGCAAAGTTCATATGTTACTATGTATGTGTGCCTTACACAACGTGCTAACAAGCGATAGGGGAGAGTGGAGAAGAAAATGTATCGACATTATATAACTTTGATAAGGATAGTCAAGTCGAAAGATCGATTCAGTTATGACAGTAGAAATTATGCGTAAGGTGGTGGTATATTGGGATGTCTTTTCCAAAAAAGATTTTTGCTGCAATGTTTTTTCACAAGACCATCTCAGTAGACTCACACATCTATAAATAGAAATTCAATTCCAAAATAATTCTGACGATATATGTAGGTTTATATAATAAAACTTATAACTGAATTTTTAATTAGTATAAGCGATTTTGGTGAATATCTTTGCTTGATTGTTTGAATTCGAAGTAAAATGTTTATTACGCGAAATATATGCAGAGATGAACTTTAGTTACTTGTTTTCTGTAAGTATGTGGTTTATCGAAAAGTACGTACGTACGTACGCACATTTAAAATCTTGTTTCTCAGTAATGGTATGAATTATGGAACTATGATGGCAAGGTGGCAATAGGCTCACTCTCTTATGGTGGGAACAAAAAACATCTGATTATGGGTTGCTTTACTAGTTTGGGCATAAATAATGTTATTTTTTGTACATTTCCTGTTTTTGTATAAAGTTATGCTACTGCTTATAGTACACCCACAGTAAAATCACAACATATATCGCACTCTTATCGATAACACGTTTTTCGTATTTAATTTAGACATAAAGCTGGTTTAACAATGGTATTTTAGAGGTTTTATGTGTCGCTTAGCACACAACAAAGGGATTTCCAGTTTTATGCCTCAGTAAAACTATGCCGGCACATATGTTTGACTTAAGCGATGACTGCTTGTGATTTTATGATAGCTTTGAGTGTGTGTGGGTTTTGTACAAGATTATTTATTGGAACTTCCGCTATTGCGTGCGTACCCGCAACTTGTAACTGGTAGTCATTGTTTAAAAAACATCAATAAGCATAATTCTATAAATTATTAACTGCACCATGTGACTATCTGAATACCATAAAACCCTATTTCTTTAAGTTTGGATTCGCTTGACATTGATCAAAAGTTTACTACTCAGGTTTATATTATTCTCTAAGCTCTTGGTCTTGATTGCTCAAAGCTTATAACTAAAAAAATGACCAAGTGGTAGTGAGGCTTAGCGCTTTTAAGGTAACGCATTGCAACACTCAGTAAAAGAAAACATGTTTGTTGGTTTTAGTCTTCTTCCAAACCACATTGTAAATCGAGGTTTTTGTTTATTGATTAAAACATAGGATATGGTACATAATTAACAGAAATTTCATATTCCTTGCTATTTAGGTTTTTGAGATAAACCCCGTAACAAAAATGGTCTAA
The DNA here is from genome assembly GCA_963890685.1 of Plagodis pulveraria. NCBI lineage: Eukaryota > Metazoa > Arthropoda > Insecta > Lepidoptera > Geometridae > Plagodis > Plagodis pulveraria. The sequence goes on from OY982957.1 coordinate 33,603,698, forward strand.
AATTACACTCATACCCGGGTCGGGTACGAGTACCTTTTTTACTTAAAATATATCAAAAATGTATTGGTATTGTAAATAAGTTATAAAATGAAAAATTTTTGCGGTTTTATTTTCAATTGCTAGGGTAGAAAAAGTTTTGCTTTTCGGCTTAAATTTCGTGTGAAAAGCTCCTTTGAAAAATAATTTAATTGAATGTTTACTTCAATATTCCACTGTGAGTCAAAGTTTTACCAAATATCAAAATGTCAGTTTAGTTACTAATTCCGTTCACAACCCGTGACACACGGACGGACAAGCAGACAGCGGAGTCTCGCTTTGGAGACGGAACTAAAAACAGTAAATATCCTAAATAAGAAATTTATGGACAAAACTTATTATTGCTGGTTTGTTTGCTTGAATTACCAATGAATAGACTTAGCCTTCGGTTAAAATAACATAATATACTCTTTACTTACTCTATTTACACTTGGCTGATGTTAGAAGACACTTACCTGAAAACATACAAAATTATTTTAGAAGATATATTTAAAAAATAATTGTAATAAAATTAGAAACAACTTTAGAAGCCAAAACAGCTGCTCCAATACAAAAACAACAACTTTTACAACAGGTAAAATAACAAAACATTTTTCATGTTTTATTTATTAAAACGAACACTTCAGTCATAATAGATGGATTAATGTCGATGAAGAATATATAAATGAAATTATAATATTATGTATAATATTATACGTCATCTCTATATAAAAAAATCCCGCCCCAGGTGATGAGGTGCCAATCACGCTGGATGAATTACCTCGCTGTATCGCGATGGCCAGCCTTTGTACGAGGTATGACCCAGAGGGTTGGTCATGACCCTTCTCTGTAAGACGACGCCAATCGGCCGTACGAAGGCCTTCGCCGTAGCCTTAGCACCCTAGCTTCCCGCCGTTTCTCAGCCTAAATAGAGAAATACCACATTTTCCTCTTAATTATAACGTTTATGATAAAATATATGGTTACGTAGTGGTTTATTTTCCTTTGTAAAGATTCTGAAACATTTTGGAGTGCATTTCCCTGTTTCGTTCCTTTAATTTTTTCCGACGAAGTATACTATAGTATATTATATACTCATAAAGAAGTTATTGTGTACAAGACAGCGCCGATGAGGATCCTAGAGTACCATCTACCATTCAACTTATAAGAACGCAAAGTTTATATTGAGCTCTTTTGTAGGCGCTCTTGTTTGCGAAATACTCGTACGTACGTATACATAGCGGTACGGACACTCCGCGGTCGACGGCGTCATGATAGCGGCTGTTCATATAACTAAAGCCAATTTTTTTCACGATATAGAGAAAAATGAACCTTTTTAAATATATTGTTGTAAGGACCCCAGAAGATACGACAGGGATAATAATAATGCTACTAAAATGAATAAGTGAACATTTCCAAATTCACCTTCATTGGAGATATAAATATTTAGCAAACTACAGTTTCAATAAACAGAAACAAACCATGAAATAAACAAGCACTGGAATCTCACTGGCTGTCTATCAGAGGAAGAGTGTTTCTGAAAAAGTTTAATCGGAGACCTTTGAAAGGAGACGTGTTAAACCTTAGCCGGCCTTTTAATTAAAGCGCACAGGGTGATCATAGGGTTGTCGGGACTAAGTTTTAAATAGATAATTTAAACTAACTGATGAAATGTAGGTGTCTTTTCTTAACCCTTGTCTCTCAACATGCGTGATGAAATAAAATGACAATATAGACAAATTAAGATTTATTTAAATTCATACATCATTGATAAATGTTTAGTGTTTAAAAGAGAAATTGCATAGGCTGTACTGTAATTACACGTACCCTGTACAGTTTTTGATCTGGTCAGATAAATACCGTGTAACAACAACAACATATTTGTATACAACATCACATTATTATATAAAATACTCATGATAAGGTAGTTAAATGAAATGACTATATTAGTAAGTGTCATCTATGAAGTATTTCATTTTGTCCACAAAATATATTTCCTGTGTTAGAAAGTTCATGCAAATGGTTATAATTATGTTGCAAATCACTATTAAAATATCTCACAAAATTGGTGTTTTCCGTTAACGACTCAGAAATGTGCTTATCACTACGGTTTATTAACAAACAAGATAAAATTAAAAATTATAGTTCCATATCTTAACCTGTAGAATTTTTACGTCCATTATAACAATGAGTTATGAGGCCAGCGCCATCTATCTTTGATAGTTTAAACTACTTTATCATTTTCCAAAAAGCATATATTCTACCAGTTGTCAACCCTGACTTATGTGGCCTTTTCAGTCCGTCTGTCCACTGTAACACATGGACGTTGGTACTTCATTTCGAGTGACGACAGGAAAAAGAAGTGCAGGTGGCACCCCGTCTCCGGGAGTGGGTGGCAAAGAGTGGTGTTGTATTTTTTATATTATTTTTAGTGGGGAGGTAGTAGCCTCTTAAGTAAGAGTGTGCCTTGGACCATTGGATGTTCAGATAATTTGAACTTAAAGTAAACCTATGCTATTGCTTTGATGTAGCTTACAATAGTAATGTAGTGCATTGATGTAACTTAATAAACGTCAAACTATTGAGTATTTTTTGTATGCGTATGGATTGAGATTGCTAATGTTTAATGTGTCATTGAATTCTTTGTGGATACTGTTTCCAAATTGTATTATTTTTATAATGCGTCTTATATTCTGATTTCTTAGAAAAAGAAATTACTATTGCTGTATGGACGGTTGATCGCTAGTTATGACTATAAAATAATATTATATGATTTTTGGAGGAACTCCGATACTTTAGGACCCAGATACTAAGCCGTAGTAGCTAGTCAAGTGTGTATAAACAGTGTTTTCAAAGTAGATTTTATATGTTGTCAGGTTTGCGATTTCATTGGACAACAATTATTGTTTGTTAATTATTTCGAGTAATATAAAGAAGACAGATTAATAAGTTGAAAAAACCAAAAAATCTAACCATAACTTCTAAAATATCAATTGGTTTCTCTAATCGTTACACAAAACCTTTGCAATATTCATCATCACAAACAACTTACCTACAAGTCAGTTCAATATCAGTATCGGTTAGATAGTATACGTAGGTACAAGTAGCGCAAATTTATAATCGAGTGAGCTCTGTTTAATTATGCTACTCTTTGCCGTTTCTTCGTAATCAGAAGAGATGCTAAAGGTATAGATGTGCGATTTGAGACTGACGACTTTTGTATTGAATGATAAATATTATATTGACGATTTGTTAAGGCAACCAAGTTCCTACCTGTTGTTGAAGTAAGCAGATTTTATGATGGAAGGGAGCTGGTGAATTAGTTTCAAAACCCTTAAGCAACCGGCCAATATATGCCAGTCTCATTTCGTCCATCCTTTCAGTACGTCCAAAGCAATTTAATTTAACGTTGAATATCAAGGATACACACTTAAGTGTGTTCACGTGCACTTTTATCACTCTAAAGTAACCAGGCAAAGTTTAGAGCGTGTGTGTAAATATAAATTTCACATAATGATGAATTGTTTGCAATATATATTAAACAGCGTTTCCTATGTGACGGAAACAAAATATTAAAAAGACCCCCTTATATAGTTTAAAAATTTACACTATAATTATTATAACAAACGGGATATTTTTCGAGAGCTCAAAGTTATCAAAAACACGCAGAATGTTTGAAGCAGTGATGGCTCAGTGGCATTGGCTATGGACTGCCGCGCAGCAGGTCCATGGTTCGAATCCCGCCCAGAGCTTGAGCTTCACCGCATGGTGGAAGGGCATTTTGCGAATGCCCGCCTGGCTAGCGACCACCCTCAAGTAGAAAATCTGTCGCCAAGCACCTAACGGTGTGTTCCGGCAGCAGTCCTTGAGAGCCAGTGAAATTACAGGCACATGAGACTTAATAACTATGTCTCAAGGTGACGGGCGCAGTGCAATTCGTGACTTGTGACGAAATGCATCTGTTATAGGCAGAGTATAGTCCGCTTAACATCAGGTGGCCCTCCAGCTTGTTCCGTCACAATTACATTAAATTAAAAAAAAAAAAAAAACGGTAAATATCCCGTTTGAAATAATAATTACTATATACAGTTTATTTCAAACCTAAGATTAAAACGAAAGCGTCAAATACATTATGTTCAAAACATTATATAATTACATACAAAAATATAATTTATGTCATTCTTTATTTACATTATTATTAAATTTTTCACTTATGTTATTATGCGTCGCAAATATGTGGCTGCCCTAAACAAGTCACGTACATACGAGTGGTCCTTACGTTTTTTTCTCTTGAATTGTTAATGTGTCGCAAGGGGGGTAGGATCTCGTTTTTTTATTCCACCCCTAATGAATGGACTTCAGCGAATGAAGAGTGACTAAGCATCGAACCGGATTTAATTTACAGACGCGATAAAAAGTACGAAGAGAATGTAATTCGTTTAATTGTTGAGATATTTTCTTTAAAAGCCTTTGAGCGTTCTGGAATTGAAAGGTTTTAGGTTTCCGACGAAAAGCGAAATTTCAATGTATAACGAAATCAGTGATTAGTACCAACATTATAATTTTGTGTGTCTTTGAACTTGTTTTTGTTTTTGACATTTTGTTTTATACCGGTTGCCTATTTTTTTGGTGTAAAAGCAAGGAGATAAACAAATATTTGGCGTTATATTAGCTTTTTCTTTTGAAAACGGTGTCCATGAAGTTCGAATTTCAAAATGAAGATTTAAATTTTTTTTAATTGTGTCATGAAGATTTCAGGTTATGATTGGTATTAGACATAAGGTTTACGCGTCCCCATAGGAATGTGTTAAATAAATATGTTTGTATATGATTACAATGACGTGCAAGTGAAAAATAATTTTTTTCAGAGCTACTAGTATACAATCGTTGTTTTTTTTTAAATTATTTTTTTATGTTATTGTGACGGACTCGAAGCCTACCTCATGTTAAGCGGACTAAGCTCTGCCTATAAGAGATGCATTTCATCACAAGTCACAAATTGCACTGCGCCCGTCAAGGACTGCTGCTGGAACACACCGTTAGGTGCTTGGCGACAGATTTTCTACTTGAGGGTGGTCACTAGCCAGATCATACAAATTAAACCGCGAACAGTAATAGTACGAGATCCCGCTGCAGGATTTGTGTGCTCATCGACTTTTTGTTTAAAACCAAATTTTTATGTTTATTTATAGTTAAGAGTATATATATTTACTAGGGTGCCTATTAAAATTTGGCCGCCATTATTTTTAATTAAATTATTTTTAATTGATTTTTGGTAAAAAATTTCGTTTATTTATTTTTTAAATAAAATAACGTCTACATCACGGTAATTAATATGAAGATTCTAAAAAATCACGGTTGCCGTTGCGCACCTGGCCGCACCTCTTTGCAGCCAGGTGTAAACAGGTATGATTTCGATAAATTTATACGTTTATAACCTATTTTTATTAATTATATGTCAAATTGAAGCTAATTTTTTTCTATTAATTATCATATAAAGTTGCTTAATTAAATCTGGCCGCAAATAAGGGTTACTGGCTGTTAAAGATAATTAATATTTAAGGTAGAGTGAAAGAGAGTTAATCGCGTAACATCATTTGTCAGACGAGGACAGCGATTGCCGGCTGTGCGACGCTTTTAAGCCATTGCGCATGCGTCGAATGTTAGTGTTCTCAACCACCGGGGAGTAATAGAGACGACTTATAATAAATACTCCAAAAAATATGTAATTTTTTTCAAAATGACAAATTTAAAAATTGCAACAAAAAATTAATATTGTATTAATAAAAATAGGTTATAAACGTATAAATTTATCGAAATCATACCTGTTTACACCTGGCTGCAAAGAGGTGCGGCCAGGTGCGCAACGGCAACCGTGATTTTTTAGAATCTTCATATTAATTACCGTGATGTAGACGTTATTTTATTTAAAAAATAAATAAACGAAATTTTTTACCAAAAATCAATTAAAAATAATTTAATTAAAAATAATGGCGGCCAAATTTTGATAGGCACCCTAGTAAATATATATACTCTTAACTATAAATAAACATAAAAATTTGGTGTTAAACAAAAAGTCGATGAGCACACCAATTCTGCAGCGGGATCTTAGACTATAAAGCCAGCTCCTAAAACACCAACTGCAAATGCCTAATGAGTCCGACCAAATAAATCCTTACTCTACAAGGTAAAACGAGGTTTTATTGTACGTGGAAACAATTACTAGTACATAAACGATAAAATCTCATTGTTCTCTAGGTAGGTGTTGTTTGGGTTCTATGACCTGCTGTTAGCACAACACTCGTAAACCCGAGCTAAGTGGAGTGTGAAACGGCCTTAAGCTGTTTGAGTTTGTTGCAATCATTTTTTTACTTGCGACTGCAAAATATGCGTTTTGTTAGTTTCAAGCCTTTGAGAAGTGCATATAATTTTATACTCTAGGGTACTGGAATAGAACCAAACCCCCCATATCTTCCTGTGGGGCTCGTAAGAGGTGACTAACGGTATAATAGTAAAGTTTAGGTGGGCAGCAGCGTCCTTATACACTGACATCTGAAATCACTGCTATCCCCAAGCTACTTTCCAAGTGGGGATTATGGCAAGCTATGATCAGCAGTGGACAATCCGGCAGATGCAGTTATAGTACAGAGACGAATTTACTTAGAATTCCATGGATTCACCGTGAGGGTGCCGGGTCCATAGCGTTGCAGAGGAAGAGGCTCCAGTCAAGGTGCCTGGGACTTGCAACCCAGTGAGTAAGGTTAAGGGGCCCCTTTATGATGCATCAATGCTCCCTTTCACCGCTCGAGCCTCGTCCTCTGCCTAACCAAATTTGGTAAGATCCTACTAATGCCGCCTTGGATACACGTTCTAGGATGGAAGTCTTGACAGGCCAAGGTCTTTTAGTAGGTTGTATAGGGATTTTGCTGGTATACCCCTTGCTCCGACTTCTACAGCATATAAATTAACCACATAACCGTTTTTGATTATTTCATTTGTTAGGTCATAAGGTCGGGAACCTATGGATACACATTTACTTTGTACCTATAAAACTTGTGTCCATAAAAACTATCTGTATTTGTATAAAAAAACTATTTGTATTTGTATCAGAGGTGAATTGGTAACAATTTATATGTGGTTTCCGGTATTAGAGATCCAAAACAAAACTTCCCGAACGTCGAAGTTCTTTAAGATCTCGCAAATATATATAGTTATTCGTACGTACCCACGTATTTTTGCGACATTTTACATGTGTCTCATTTTGGGAACGTATTTATTTCATGAAAGGCTATCAATACTAACGTGGTGATATATTACTAAAATATTTAAATACTACTTAAAACTACTGGTTTTAAGTAACATAATTCAATCAGGAGTTTAATCACCAAATTTGGTTGGGCAGGGGAGGAGGCTTTGAGCGGTAAAAGGGAGCATTGATGCATCATAAGGGGTCCCTTAACCTTACTCACTGGGTTGCAAGTCCCAGGCACCTTGACTTGGGCCTCTTCCTCTGCAACGCTATAGACCCGGCACCCGCACGGTGAATCCATGGAATGCTAAGTATATTCATTTCAGTGCGAACGGTGCTTACAACGGTAGCCTATGTCCTTACTTCTTAAAGTAAGGACATAGGCTACCGTTGAGTGGTTTCCAACGCACCTACCCGAACACGTCGCGACGGCGGGCTCAGAGTAGACCTTTCATTCTGCGTGATGCGTGCCTGCGTCGCGTCACATACCTACTACGTTAATTTGCTACTGAACTTGGCCCTTACTGTCTGCCTAGAACAGTATTAGAAATAACATTTTGAAACCTGGACATTGTTTTCAAAGGAATTGTAAGATTGTAATTTGGTAGTAATATGCTTAGATAACGAATGAATAAATGCTGATGTACTTACTCTATAAAAGTTTTAAGAAGAATGCATCGGTAGAATCCAATTGTTATAATGAATTTAATCTGCATTTCTATTCATGGTCAAAAATATGGCTGTATCTGTGAGCAGGTTTCTGTCTCTTGCGTATCTTAGTATCCGCTTAGCCTTGAACTTATTTTAGTATCAGATAATATTATATTATTTAGTCGGCGCGAAGTAATTCATTGTTTTTGTCGATTAACTCATAAATCGAATAGATTATAACAATAGGTCGAATTGACTAGATAGTAATTGGTCTTATTGATCTAGATGATTGACAAGGTTAATTTAGTCATTGTGAGAAAATAGCCGTAATAGAATTAACAATGACATTTGTTTGTATCTATCAATTATATAATGACCAATTTTCACGTTTAAATTTAAAATTAATGAGATGCTGTGGTTATTCGAAATGTGTTTTATTATTTTTAAAATCTGTAAAAATTATAGAAGTGTAGTTTTTAAGCCATGTATGTATACCTTGTATCCTGCTTGCCTCGACATACTTAGAAAGAAAACTAACGGTCTATTTAAGAATTAACTCTAGTAGGGGTAAACTAAGGGATCAAATGTGGATGGATCCCGAAAGTTTATGTTGGTCTAAATGTTTTGTGTTAAAATAGTTTTTGCGGTTCAAATCAACCAAACCTGAATTCACCTATTTTAAATAGGACTAAAAACCAAATATTGAATTAGTAATGAATAAAAAAAAAATACCAAGCGGGTTCTGAAATGAGAACGTATTTGGTGTATCACCGTCTAGTGTTCATTAATGTTCTTTAAAACTTTTTCGTGAACTAAACTCATGTCTCTAAATAATTAACGGATCTTTTCAATCACAAATTATTATCAATATCATATTTTGACTAACCTCGACTTTTCGATCAAGTCGCATTGACCGTGTCACGAGTAGACTGAAGAAGCTAGTGTCATAGAGTAAAAAATAAACGCGTTTTAACTATTTCATTGCCGTACATAATAAAGGTGACCCTTTAACCCTGGCTTAACCCTGGATTGCCATTCCTAGGCTTGGCGTTAATCTAATTTCTTCCACACAACGCGATGAACCCGGTCACGGTGCCTGTCTTCATTACCACTTTTGGATCTTTTACTTAAATGTTTGTTCCTTTATAGTTTCATACTGTTGGCGTAGGTAGTATATAGGAACGTACGTTATCTGTTACCAAACTATACCTATATGATCTAAGATTCTTCGGTAATCTGTTGAATATAAACGGCCTCCGAGCAGTCACCACACAAGGTAGGATCTAATAACGTCCATCAGGCCTATCTGTCCTTTCTAAACGGGAACACCTTCAAATCGTTGCATCGAGGGATAATCGTATCCGGTACCCACCCCCTGTTGAGGGGTCGTCAAGGAGTCTTAAATAGAGATATATTATCATCGATAATCAAGCTCGGGTGGTAGGTACGTGTATTCATAGTCTACGAGTAGTTACGAGTTTGTATATAATATGACCACCAATATTTTGGTTTCCGTAATCCGTTACTTACTCATAGAGAAGTAAATATAATAGACAATAAACACCAACAATAAAATTAACCATGTCATTGATATAAGTATATAGTATAGGCAGCCTCATAACCCTACTCCTTGATTGCCAGTACTAAGCATGAAACATCCCCCCGCTTCTTCATCCTCGCTTCGCGATGGATCCGGCCTCGGCGGTGCCTGTTATCATTGACAGTTTTTTGATCATTTACTAAAATTTTCAGTCAACGTTTCAACACGTCAGTATGATTTTTTTTATTGTCATGCTCTCGCATAATCTCCATATAAAATGTTAGATAAAATAAATGTGTGTGTAAAATGTACGGGCACTTAATTAAAACATGACTCGGAGAAGGTACGATTTCAACACGACCCTGAATTATTTCATATAAATTTAACTTGATATTGAACAAAATATGTACAAAATTGAAGTTATAACTTAACTACTACTTATTTAAGTTAAATTATATGTTATTTAACTATAGATAACAGGGAATATTATAGAGGCATAGAATAGCACAGAACAGGGATGGATAGCATTTCAATGGAAGATGTGAAAGACTTTGTTTAGCAATATACTGGTAATAAAGCGGTGACATATATGGGAGTTGATAGAAGTGAATACTTCTAAGTATTTTTGTCTTCTAAATAATCACAAACTTAAATCACTACTATAGAAATCATAATACATTTCAATCTGTTGCTGCTTAGAAACAGTGACCCTTTACAAAGAATGAATCAAGATAATATATTACCCTATTATGTTTAATACTTTCAATTTAATCCACGGTCATAATCTTGTAAGTTTTTGTTCGAAAATGACCAACAGATCAAATACCTCATCAATCAAATGGCCACAAAACTATGATTTGCTAATAATTTAGACAATAAATCAGCTTTCCATGTCAAAGTTCTTAAAATCTCTGTAAAAACTAACTCAAAGCATGCATCCCACAATAATAAACGTAGGAAATTGTGTTACTATGTCAAAATAATATTTTAAAACACTCATCACCCTGCGACATACAGTTGATAAGTTTCGTGTGGCTCTCAAGGACTGCTGCCGGAACACATTCTTAGGTGCTTGGTGTCAGATTTTATAAACTTACCAGGCGAGTATTGGGAAAATGCCCTTTAAACATATGATGATGAAACTCAAGCTGACGGTGGTGATCGAACCAGGGACCTGCGGCACAGAAGTCCATAGCTGTTATCGCTCGGTTATCACTGTTTCAAAATTGAATTAAAGTAATTAACATAAAGTTACTAAACATCACCAAAAATTGCAGTTAACTGTTTCAAGCGATAGTTCAAAAAATATAGTATATGTATGTATTATTCTTATATATTTTTCTTAACAAACATCGCGCATCATCAAACTATGGCAAATAATACTGCAACAAAGTTCTAAAATAGCCTTTCATAAATTTCATAGATACTACGAATAAAATTCAGTAGATTTTTTAGATTCTATTACTTTGTCATATTAAAAATATGATACTATACGTTAATACGGTAATCTTTACGAAGCAGTTACAAGTATACCGACATGGTTCTTAAAAGTATATCGCTTCAGCTTAGTTAATTTGCCATGGAGTCATAAACATGGCAATTTATGGATGCGGCAAGAGACAGATGGGCCACTAATTAAGTTTCGTCACAGATCCGATGACCGCCTACGAACAAGCATGACTGAGCTTGAGCGATAATAGCCTGCGTGGGATGCCTTCTTCATATGCTTCTTTTATATTTTAATACATCCATACTAAGTTTTATAACACCCAAATAAAATTATACATTTTAAAGTCCTTTCAATCTCACTCATATCCCCAGAACTCTACTTATTCCGATAACTTATCATCAACAAGAGCTGTGGTGGGTATAAGATTCAAAATAGAATTAATTTTTTGTTGGTTAACCGAGCGTTTACTAACAAAAATACATTGCTTAATTTTTGCGAGCAAAGCGTCTCCGTTTCCGGGCAGTACCCTAATTCGTCAAAGGTTCGAACTTCAGGTCCGAAAGAAAGGTATCCGCAAAATACGTAATGGCTTACTTTTGTTTAACTTCGCTCGTAGCATAGACTTGCAAGCATTTGCCTGTGTAGATTCTAAATATAAATATTTTTAATCGGATTCGTATGGTTTGTACTTTTTCCAAATATGAAATTATAATTTATTCGTTTGCTTGTAGTAGTCGAGTTCTAAATATGCAGAAAGAACACAAATACTTATGAGGATATAAATAACTATGGAGAACAAAGACGTTAACGTACACTCTAATATCTGACCTGTATTTTATAGAACAGTAGCGACACCTCTCGCTGATCCATAACTGGGACTCTCAGACTCTTACCATGTGATAATGCATTTCAGTCTCTAATTCACAGAGCCATAAGTTAAAAAAAGCTACAATGTTAAAGCTGGATATCGTTATCATATAATACAAGTCCCGTCTTGTATATACATAGAATACTGTAGCCATTTCTAGTATGTCTCCACTCGACATTAAGTATACCTATTCCTTGAACTCCATTGAAATTACCGTAAAGAAGCTTATTAGCGATTATACGTTAGTCAATAATAGACTTCAAAGCAATTGATCCGCAAAATTTTCAACTAATCGATAGAAGCTTTATTTTGGAAAATGTACGATTGATTTTATCACCCCATTTGTTTCTTAATTCGGACAACGCGCACAGCGTCTTTATCATTTAGTCGCAGTTCATATTCCAAAAAAATCATATGAAGCGCTTCTATTACAAGCATTTATTTTAGTTTCACCTGTCCCGATATCATACAATCTTGCAAATTAAATTTGATCCACTTCCCGGTTACCGATTGAGGTGAAATTTTGCATACATGTGTAAATCGCGGGACAATATAATATTATGATGACATGGTGCTGATCTGATGATGGAGCTGGAAGGTGGCCAAAGGAACTTCGAAATGAAACGACACGACCTCATCGAGACTCATTTGAATAATGTTCACATTTTTTTTTAAAGACCAATGAAGATGAAGCGCTCGTAGCGAAGTTTACTTAGTTGTTCTTAACCGATCAGCAAAGTTAAGCAACGTCGCGCGCGGTCATGAGTTGGATGGGTGACCGCTAGTGACATTACTACTGAGCGTTTCCGTGCTTCGGAGGGCAAGTTAAGCCGTCGGTCGCGGTTGTTGTCTTAAGATGGCAGTCGTTATAGCATGGTGGTAGGTAATTTTGCGAATGCCCGCCTGGCTAGCTACCACCCTCAAGTAGAAGATCTGTCGCCAAGCACCTAACGGCGTGTTCCGGCAACTGTCCTTGAGAGCCAGTACTTCTAGGTTAGTCTGAACAACATCTTCGACCACATCATCACTTACCATCAGGTGAGATAGTGGTCAAAGGCTAACCTATAAAGCATAAAAAAAAACATAGCTTGTTTTATACTAAATATGGGAATGGCTGTAGGCATGTACAATTATTTCAATAAAATCTGTACGTCTTCAAGTACAAAATAATAGGTATCTTCTACGCTGGCATGCTTCAACGACGACCACGACATCAAAAACAATTAAGAAAAACAAAGGCTTGAATGTGATATTCAGCACTTCTCTTTCGTTGAAGTCGGCTTTTAAATGAATACGACTCTGTAGTAGACGAATATGAAACAATACTGATTTTTCAGCCGTAAAATGTTATGTTGCATATTAAAATATCTCATTTTATTTTCTATGAATACATGCACAACTACGTATGTGACGACTACCTACTTCGTATAATGATGATGAACGTGGTAGTCATAACATCATGAATGCTCCTATAAAGCTTACATTACGTGCCATTAAAAACACAACAAGTGTCAGCTTAACCCCATACAAACACCAAGTTATGGCAAAATGACATGGACACATGACGTCCATACACTATGGCAGTCCTTTGTCATGGGCTTCCCATTTTATTAATGCCATCAAGCCGTTTCTGCTTTTGCCGTGAGTTACCTGACGTGAGGAAAGAAGGTGGGGCGGTAGTCGCAGCGGGAAGACTTATATTATTTGTTGTTATTATATATTTGGTCAGTAATTCATAGATAACAGAAATTAGAAAAGGAAAGCGTTTAACTATAACTATAACGTTTAAGTGCTAAACAATACCTTAGATAATTTTACGTCCATAAATAAAACTTATATTTGCCTCTTAATAACCTTACTCACTGGGTTGCAATTCCCTGGCACCTTGACTTGAGCCTCTTCCTCTGCAACGCTATGGACCCGGCACCCGCACGGTAAATCCATGGAATGCTAAGTAAATTCGTCTTTATACCCTTGAATAGTTTATCTATTTTCGTTTGGGTACATATTTTTTCAATCCAAATCTTTGATTGTTATTTATATTTTATTGTAATTGTTTGTCATTGTTTGAACACTACTTACATGAAATTATTTAGGTAAGTTTTCTCTATAAAAATAATCCTTACTTCCATAGAAACAGATAGCAAGTGCATATTAATTAGTTTATTACTGCATCAGTTCTTAATTACGTATATATATCATATTACCACGGTTACAGGATATTAATATGCAAATGAGTTATAAGATTACGTTTGTATGACTATTAGCGTAAATTTATGACAAAGGCAATTCAATTACATGTAACTTGTATATCTCATAAATTTTGGTATTGAAATAAGATCTGTACTAACGACCGGAAATTAAAGATCACTTGAAATAGTTGATATGTACCCGAAGGCTAAACTAAACATTTCATGCGTTAGTTTACTAATAAAAGATAATTTTCTCCTCTAAATTTTAATTGCCTGTTTGAAATAGTATATATTTCGCTAAAACCAGCTATGGCAATTTATTGACACATACTCGTATTATAATTATTCTCTTACGGCACTTTATGCTGAAATAATAAATAAAGTATAGAATTTTCTAGAGTTTCTCTAATAAAGATTGTTATATTATGCTATTTTTAGAAAAAACCAGGGGAGGGGGAAAATACACTGAACCAGTAAATCTGAGATACCTACTTGTCTGATCTCGTATAAGCCTATAACACTATATGAAGTGGTTCCAAACGAGCATATATCTGAAACTGTAAAAGAAGATTATTTTATATCTTGAGAGTAATTTTAAACCTTTGTTTCACATGTTGGTAAGTCCTGATGTGGTGGAAGCTATTATACTGGATCTAGAGCAGAATGTAACTCTTGAGAGACCAACCAGCCACGGTAATTGAATCATTGCTAAAACTTATTATAAGTTTTTTTATTACACAATCCCAGAACAACATGAAATTAATATTAATTGTAAAATACGGTTTTAAAATTTGTTGTTCGTCGCTAGCCCGCTAATCGCTACATTACCAATACCGCTGTCAGGTGAACCCCGCCCTAGCCCGTCTTGTCACAACAACGTGGGTGTACTATATTCGCTTTCTTTACGCATTCGCAATGGATTTTGAATCCACAATAATACAGCCAGAGTAACGTCATACAGTCCCATTCATAGCGAGATGTAGTTTATTGCAAAGGACTTAAATAATGGGAAATGACGTAAATTTCATTGCAATAGCGATTCTTGGTGGAAGAAAACCTACAATATCCTTGGACTAATATAATTTCGTTTGAGAAGAGATCGGTAGGTAATTAGAAAATCAACAATATCTCATTCTTGACAGTGCGCTCGACTGAGCGTCTTATGAAGATGCGATCGTGTAGAAGAGAAACACATCAAAAAACTGTTCCAGCTAGATTACGTGTCGTTTCTGAAGCGACGTCGGTGCACCTGAACTGGTAATATTGGCATAAATATCACTGAATATATTTTTTAGACCTGTTATTTCAATAGCTAGTGGATGAATTTGTTGTAATCTAAGTACATACCAGACACAGTGACATACTTTTAACAGTGTGAACTGCTACAGCTGAACCTTTTCTACCGGAAAAACATAATAGAACGAATAAAATAGGGCCCAGGATTCCGGTTTCTCTAGCACTAATGTTTGGCGCTAGGTCAGTGGCAAGCCTACATAAATTACAAATACTTTACTCAAGGTTGACTGCCTCGTTAGTCGAATGGCGTGAAGCACCTCGGGATTCTCCTGGATTTGCTTTTCTGATAAAACAATTTTCAGTAAGCACTAGTACGGGGTCTGTGATCGTGTGATAACTTTGCCCTAAAGAAGAAACCAGACTCATCTCCTAGTCCTCGCTACCAATACTTATCAAGGAAACGAGAGTGTTTAGAGACCTCTGCCTTTTTAATGCTGAGAGGCTTAGATGTTAAACTAACCTAGAGTTAATAATAACAAATACTTTTAAAATATTTTAAGAAAACATCAAATTAATATTTTAATAAAACACTTAAAAAATATAAAAATATATCTAGTGACAATTCCGCTCAATTTTCCTGCTAAGCCGACGCGACGTCACAAACGCCACGCAGCCAAACCGGAAGAATTTTCGACGCGTTTCGCTTCTACACGAAGCATCCTCAGGAGGTCTTGACTCTTCGAGCGCACGATCGAGAAATCTCGATCGTGCGCTCGATCGAAACGCGTCGAAAATTCTTCCGGTTTGGCTGCGTGGCGTTTGTGACGTCGCGTCGGCTTAGCAGGAAAATTGAGCGGAATTGTCACTAGATATATTTTTTAAGTGTTTTATTAAAATATTAATTTGATGTTTTCTTAAAATATTTTAAAAGT
Organism: Plagodis pulveraria; assembly: GCA_963890685.1. NCBI lineage: Eukaryota > Metazoa > Arthropoda > Insecta > Lepidoptera > Geometridae > Plagodis > Plagodis pulveraria. Next base: position 33,619,831 of record OY982957.1, read on the forward strand.
ATTTGTTATTATTAAAAATGGATTTCCGCAAAGTAACGCCTGAATCTATTCATTAACCTAGAGTTACTGGCTCTGAAGAACAGATGCCAGAACAACACATCTTTAAGCGATAGGGACAGATTTTCTACTTGAGGGTGGTTGCTAGCCAGGTGGGCATCCGCAAAATGCCCTAACACTGCACCATGCCTTGATATTTATTTTATTATTATTATTAGATTAAATATTTAACAGTGTATTGACCTTTTTGAAATATACAGTTTGTAAATAGTACATGTATCTTACAGCCTATCTTAAAAGCTTAAGATGGCAATAAAATATCCAACTATAAGACAAACAAACAAAAAGCCACATAAACTCAGCAAACGCGACACAAACTCGCGTCCCGCTCCAACCAGCATCAAAAGGCATTTCCATGTAAAGGCATCGCAAATTGAAATATACTGTCTCACGTCACTGGCTTCACTTTACTGCATGTTTATTGCAGAAAAACTGTCGCAAAACACCCAGTAACTATCGCCTAATCTGTGACGAAAGCTGCGCGAACGCACCCGTGGGCGTTCCCGCGTGGTATCGCCCTTCCTTTCTATCCTTTCAATATATACAAGTGATAGAGTGAGAGAAGGGATCGTAATGTAAATGATTAAGGTTTATTTATCGCATTCGTGTATTATTAGTAGATCGTAGAAATAGAATGGATAGTTGATGACGTCATTAAGGGCTACTTAACAATGATGGTTAGAAGCAGTAGTTGAAGGGTTCGTGTACTTTAAATTTGCTCCTAGTCTAGAAAATATGGACCGGACATTTTAGTAGTCACAACGTAAGGATATTTAGTCATTTATGTTTGAAAATTTATTTTCTTAAAAAATGCACTGTGGTTAATAAACTAAAATCTAATGTAATATTCAATATACCATGCTGTACGAGTATACTCTCGCATTACACCGCATAGGTTTTCATCATCATCAACAGCCTAGCGTACACACTTAAATAAACCCCATTTTTCCCCATTCTCCCATCCCCATTTTCAGAAGACATTTTACAGATTTTAGTCCCATGTTGGTAGGTCTCTTTAGAAAGAGCCTGTCTTAGCTTTAGTAGTAGAATAGTAGTGCGCAACACTACTAGACACAGGAGAATCAAAAGGTGCTTCACGCCATTCGACTTAGGCAGTCAACCTTGATTGAAGTATTATTTAGTGCGGCTTGTCACTGATTCAGCGCAGAACATAAGTGCTACAGAAACTGCATTCCTGGGCCCTATTTTATTCGTTCTATTATGCTATTATGTGTATGGATTTTCGCATTACGCGTGAAAAGCGCTGCAGCAAGTGAAATTAACGGACGCGACATAAGAACTAACATGTCTGCGTCAGAGTGACGAACGCAATGCAGAGTCACGCAGAACGAGGACGTAGTCTGGTTCTTTAATAAAGTGATGAGACGAGTCGCCCGCCTGTTGGCAATCGTGACGCCCGTACATTTGAACTCAAACTGAAATGGACTCAATTCCATAAAGGAAACTCAATTTGTCACTTGTGACGAAATGCATCTGTTATATGCAGAGGTGAAAACATCAGGAGGGCCCGCGCTTGTTCCGTCAAAATGACATAATAAAACATGATTTTTGTATAGTAAATATATTATTATCATTAGATATATGATAGTTAACAACGTAGTATGGGTAAAAATAAATTAGATTGAAAGAGAGGAGGATTTCGTCTCCATGCCTACAACTTTTAACCGTTATAACTAAAATAAATTCTGAATTCAAACCATCATCGACACAAAACAAAACGATTTCAAACCAATTTTGATCCTGTTTCATAGTACTTAGCCCTTACTTACTATACAGTCAAATGTGAGTTGGACTCCCACACCAGGGTCTCGTACCAACAATGAATATATCAATGATCGTTATTTATTTTATAAAGTGCGAGGATCCTTCACGAGTGGCCGACCCGATCTTGGCTGCTTTTGATGAAGCTTATATTAATTACCAATTTTTTAAATATTAATTTACGATAAAACAATAACAGACAATGTTAAAAAATACATGTTGCTTGTTTATGTCCTTAATAATTTCGAACATTTTGCTATAATTAATATTCAATTCAGTTAAATTTCTTGGTTATGGCCGACTGAGCGATATCGCAATTTTGCCAATATCACGTGCTTACTGTACTAAACCGATAAGCGATGGAGATCTGTGATAAATTCTAAGTTAAGCGTGAACAACATCTTCGACTACATCATCACTTACCATCAGGTGAGATAGTGGTCAAAGGCTAACATATTATGCATAAAAAAAAGTTAAGGTGCAGTTCTATGGGAGCTTCCAAATGCAAGGGGTTTTACAATCTAAAACAATAATAAAAACATCACATAAGCTTAGCTCTATCTACCTTTTTTAATCTATATTATTATTATAATCTATAATACATAAAAATAAATATATAGTTATGGTGACTATAGTAAGAAGGATAACAAATGTATATATAATATGTATAGTTAGATCACTATATAAATCATAATTTTATTTGATTATATGAGATAAATTTACATAGGAGGTACATAATTATAATTATGAATTATTAGGCAATCCAAAACATATTCTGTCAAAATTTGAATAAGCCTATTACCTATTACGGCTCCACAGATACAACCTTTTACGGACGGATCGACAATTGAGGTTTAAAAATGGGGTCCCGTTATTTAGAACGAAACCCTAAACAGTACAAAACTAACTATTAGATCTAACAAATCCTTAAGGCCAGGTCACATAGCAACAGCTCAACCCAAGATAAGGAAGCAGGCACAATGACGAACAGATTGCGCACCACATTTGCGACATCTATATCATAACTCAACGTTGAGAATACTTGCATTAACATTACTTATCTAAACCGTACGCTCTGGACTTGCTAGAGATTCTGAGTTAGTAGCTTTACTGTTATACCTTGAAAGGTAGAGCAATTCTACGCCTTTTGAGAGCTAGCTGCTGAAGAATATGTTGTCATGTAACATCTAGTTTGGTAGATTTATTTTATATTGTATTGTTGAACGTTTCAAGAAGCATTCTTGAATGTGCGTACTGTACTTCTTAGCGATACAATCTTTGTTGAAATGTACATTCAGATACGTACTGTACTTTCTAAGCGATACAACCATTTGGTCCTTCGATGTGTTGATCATTGCCAATAGCAATTTATATCTTACTTATTATTATCATACACTATCTATTTTTTATTTTATCACTACAAAATTTATATAGCATTACAAAATTACAAATATACGATAAGTAAAATTTAAGTCATGTGCGGGATTCGAACCAGCGTCCATCCACCCTTTTAGCCGGGGTTTGCTATAACCAATTGAGCTAACATGATATTGGGATGGAGCGACATTTATAGTACAACTACAAACACGACCAATTTTGCAATTGGTTTTATACTTGTAAATGATGACTCAACCTTATAATTTTAATATTGTTATGTTTGCCATAAAACGCCTGCCCGCATAGCAGGCGTTTTATGGCAAAATTACATTGCAAAATTACAAATATACGGTAGGAAAAATTTAAGTCATGACTAATACTATAATAATATTCTTATGTTTACAAATTTTATTGCAAACATAACAATATTAAAATTATATAGCAATTGCAACATAATATTGACAAAACATATCATTATAGAAAATGTTCAGACAGAAACTATTTTGTATCAAATTGAATATTTTGACCACGTACTGGATGAATTGATTGATTAACTGGTACATAATAAATCATTGATTAGCTGGGATAGCTTACCCTCCATTCCAGGGAGAATAATAAAAATAAACAGATAAATTCGATATATGACTCATTTCTACGGCTAGCTCAGATGTATGAAAGGCAAAGCTTGTCCCTGCTCCAGGGATGTCTGATGCTCTCGGGTTCAAATCTCGCTCAAAATTTATCATTTTTCATTTTGTTGTTATTTTGTAAGTTTATCCGAATACAAAAATCACAATATTACAAATATTTCAATTTGTGTGCCAAAAACTACAAAATCATTTAATTATAAATTATACATTTCGCCAGTTTCTGCAACGACTCAGAAAATCGCGATACAATGTCTTTTGTGAACCCCGGACCTCAATAATTCACTCACTAAATGTCATCAAAATCCGGTCAGGCATTTTGGATGGTGATGTGAGTGGTGACTAACTCATACATACACGCAAACTTTTGCATTTATTACATTCGTAGGATTAATAGATTAGCAGGATATGACAGACGTTTTAATCCTTTTTTATAATAGAAGTGTAGATGAATCTATAACATTTGAATTCCATTGGCTCACACAACTCAAACTTAAGCAATTCCCATAACATTTAATGTGATTGATTTAAAAGGTGCACGAACTTGTTTTAAGATACATAATAAATTACACAAAGGTCAATTACATATTTATTCAATTAGCATACAAGAACAATTAAGGCTGGTAACTTATGTTTATATACTAATATCACCATAATACTAATATATTTTAAATACAATTTAGCTAAATTCAATTTGGTAATGACAACTGACTGTCATATAGAGGCGATTGACGATAGATTTATGTGTTTATTTTGATAAGTTTGTCAATTCAAGTTTAGATAGGTTTGTCTAATCGGTTCGCTGATCGAAATTAATGCAAATGGTTGACAAAGAAACAGACGTGATTATTAAAAATAATAATTGTCGTCTATTAAAATTCCTTAGCAGCACACCTTTGAAAAGCATTAATGGCGTTACTAACGTATATGAAATTGGATCGTTACAACTATAGTTTCAATCGCGATTGCGAGCAGTTCGCGTAAGTCTCGTGAAAAAGACACTCCTTGAAAAAGACTACTTGATGTGGTTGATAAAACTATAGTTGATGAAACTATAGTTAGAACGATCCAATTTCATATACGTGAGAAACGCCCGTTAGTATTTTTAAATTCTTGTTGTCAGTACTCAAATTGTTTCTTTTTAATAGAGAAAACTCCGGAAAAGATAAAATCTGACGTGATTGATAGAATGATGAATAATAACAGTCGATGTGAAGGAGATGCGAATGTTAAGATGGACGTAAGCTATAACTTTAAACATCAACATTGCGAGTATTCATAAGCACAGCAGGAAGCTTGAATTAAAAGTTACAGAAACGTCAGAAAAGCTGCAGATTATGGACATATTATGTATAGCCATGAAAAATGGAAATAGGGACAAGAGAAAGCCGAAGAAGGTATAGATGGAATGTTTGAAGAAGGATTTGTATGTAAGGTGTGTATTATGGTCACAAATAATAGAAGATAATGATAAAATAATAGATTTGGTAGGAATCCCACTTACATTATAACATGGTGTATCATAATGAAGAATATATAAAAAAGAAACACCAACAATCGTGGCTTTTTTAATTTAAAATATAACAATTATTGCTTTATACGCTTTTAAATAACTATTTCACTGATAAGGGCTGGCTAAACTTGTAAACGGTTTTAAGTAACAGATCTTATTTAACATATCGGTTTAGTTTATTGTAAGTGGTATGGTTACCGCGTTAGAGTTTAAAATATGGACGAGGTGAAACGTATTAACCTGTATAGACAAACATGGCACTAAAATAGAGACACCTAAAAATAGAAATTCGATAACGATAGTGCTCAGTAATATACGGACCATTCTTAACCCATAACGCAGTAACTATACAAAGGTAATTATGTAAATACTATGTAACTATTACTAGGTAAACAATGTCGAATACATTATAATATGTGGTGATATTACTTATTATAAACTATTCGGCATTGTTCTTTTAATTTAAAATATTGTTTCAGAACTAAGAGAAATCTAGAAATGTTCAAAATTACCATTGAAAAAGCAATCAGAGTGATTTCCGCGTCGTTAGCTCCTTGCCTAACAAAGGACCGATGAAGCGAAAGACAATGCAAGATTTGGATTTTGGTATGAACCAACAGACAATAGATTTAAGATTAGTTTTGATATTGAATTTATTTGTATTGGAAAGTTAACTCACCACTTTGGTTAATTTTGCAAACTATGAGTACATATACCAGTTAGTACTTCACCAATACTCGATCTCCAAGCCGCCTGCCTAGCGTGGGGATTATGGCAAAACCCCTCTTAATGGAGGAGGCTGTGTTCAGCAGTGGACTTTCCGGCTGATACAGTACTTAACCAATGCAATTCTATAATATAATAAATGCGAAAGGTTATGAATGAATGAGGGATGTGAAGATGCGAGTGTGTATGTTTGAACTTCTTCACGCTGAAACAGCTGAACTGATATGGATGAAAGTTGGAATGTTGATAGTTTAAGTCTTCAATTAACACGAGGTACTTTTCACCGTTGTCTATGCAGGTGAAACCGCGGGGCACAGCTAGTAATTATATTCTAGATTACATCTGGTTACGCTCGCCCGTTTTTTTCACAACGGAGTCGACAAAGGTGTATTAACACCCATTTTTCATCAGAAACGTACACCAAAACGATGCATCGAAGGAGCGAAACGTTAATAAAAATCATATAAGTAGATTGAGAATGCCAAATCGTATTGTAAAAATGTGTAGAAAAAATCTTCAAAAGATAAGCAGAATGGCATCATATTTCACAACAACGTAACTTGGTTGGTAACGTGGTAACGCTGCACACATATTTAGAAAACTGTTTTTACTTTGCTGTTCGCAGAGTACCGCTTTAACTTTTTTATTTGGTCTGAACCTACAGCATACTACAATAAACGAGTATCTATAACAATTACTTTAAGTGTTACTATCTGTAGAAGCACGATACGCTGAACTAATTGATAATTGAACCCATAATTCTCTGGCACGTAAATCACACAGTAATTTCAAAACCGATTTCAAACCAGTAACCTGCAGTGTGATGAACAGAGATGTTCAAGTTTTTGAACAGAATTTGTGTTGTTCATCTTTGTTCTCTTTAATTTTAAATATATCCAAATTATTATACAGCGCATGGTGGTGGGTCATTTTGCAGATGCCCGCCTAGCTAGCTACCACCCTCAAGTAGAAAATCTGTCGCCAAGCTCCTAACGGTGTATTCCGGCAGCTTTCCTTGAGAGCGAGTAATTCTAGAGTTAGCCTGAACAACATCTTCGACCACAAAAGTCAAAAAGTCAAAATCATTTATTCAATTTAGGCGTCTACGACGCTCTTATGAAGGTCAATTACAAATTTTAGTATTGAAATATACTACATTGTACTGCCACGTTCAGCAAATAAATTATATAGAGCCACTGCGAAAAAAACGGGCAAGAAACTCGGGGCCATTCTTTTAAACATCTTTTAACAATGTGTTACATACATACTATATAATAGAGTTATTACAATATTTGTTTAAATTATGTAGGTGACAGGCAATAGCTTGGCGGAGGCGGAATTGTCCAGGCATTTTTGTCGTTTATGTAATCAGAAACTGTGTAGTAGGATTTTTTAATCAATATGTTTTTCACATGGAACTTGAATTTCCCTTCTGTGAGCGTTGTAATATGTGTAGGAACTTTATTATAAAACCGCACACAATTACCTAAGAAGGACCTTTTATTTGTCTTTGCTAATCTAAAACCTGGCACCACTATTTTATCTTTATTTCTAGTATTGTAATCGTGATTGTCACTGTTTAATTTAAATTTACTCAAATTTTTACGAACATACATAATATTTTCAAATATAAACAGACTTGGTAAAGTTAAAATATCAATTTCTTTAAAAAGATCCCTCACAGATTCCCTAGGACCCATTTTATATATGGCTCGAATTGCACGCTTTTGTATGATAAAGATTGTCTCTATCTCAGCAGCAGTTCCCCACAGCAATACGCCATACGACATAATACTTTGGAAGTACGCGAAATTTATCACACACACTTATTCATCACATTATCACTTACCATCAGGTGAGATAGTGGTCAAAGGCAAACCTACTAAGAAAAAAAGCACAAAACATTATAGGTACTTGTTGTTCACAAAATAAAATGACATTAAATATGTACTACTAATACTCACGAAACAAAGGAACATTCTTGTATATATTACCTACCAAAACTAGCTCCCGGCCGCGGCTTCGCTTACGTGCAAATTGTTTATATCTTCCTCGACAACCACTACGTATATCGTGATAGAAAGTACACTATGTTGGTATCTATTAATAATTTTAATCATAAAACGTACAACAATTATCGAAATGGAAGTAACAACACACATTTTCACATACACTTATAAATCCGAAGCCTAATATAAAATTGTAAAGGGAATTTAGCAACTTCAGAATAAGTTACGTTACTATTCTAAAATTATCAGCCAAGTGCGATTTGAACTCGTGTACTACCACAAGTAGTATCATCTTGTTCCCCTTATCCCAAGCATGTGGCGTCGATAATGTCATCATTGTCAACACGAAAATATAATTGTTGAAAATTGTCGCTTTAGTTTTACAGGCTCCTGACGTTGACTCTATTACTATAGGGAAGCGCTAAAGAAAGAAAAACTTGGTAGTACTCGCTAATGTTGTCTTAGGTTTTCGCGATTATTACACATAGTAATTAAACAACTTTAAACGGTTTAAAGTTGTTTAATTACTATGTAAGTACTCGCTACCTTTCCTGTACTCAAGTCGTGAAGATTGAAACGCTCGTAGCGAAGTTTGCTTAACCTTTAACCGATTAACTAAGTTAACCAACGTCCGCCGCGGCCAGGAGTTGGATGGGTGACTGCTAGTTTTAGTCTAGCCTGAGCAACATTTTCGACCATATCATCACTTACCAACAGGTGAGATAGCGGTCAAAGGCTAGCATATCAGCTATAAAACAAATTAAAAATATAAAAAATAGATGGAAAGGGTTGTGCGCTAAATGTGCAAAACCCCACTAAACGCCGTGAGTGACGGGATGCTACTCATTATGCGTTGGATAATGAGTTCCTATTATTTCCCCTTAGTCACTTACTTTACCATTTGTTTCGCCAACTTTAATATACACTGATATTTAAAAAATCTTCTTATTATTCCAAATGTTTGAGTTAACATGTATATTATGACAGCTAGCTTGACCTTTTAAAAATATTAAGGAAGTGTCATGTTTGTAACACGATACAAAAGAGTCCCATTCCGACAAGTAATGTACGCTGCGCTATCTTCACACCTACGTATTTATAACCCTGGTACACAGTAAGAGCAACTGCAACTATCAAACAATCTGTATGCAATTAAGGATAAGACGCACCTACTTCTTGTCGGGGATAATGCACACTGTTCGACAGACTGCGTAGCAATAAGCGGTTATTTAAGGCTGGTAATATATTGAGTAGAGCTATTACTATAAAAGCATCGTCATTATTAGTTCCTTGAAGCAGAAATGATCTCATTATGACTTAGAACATTTTGGGTATGTTAAATTCATTTTGCCCAGCGTGTGGGGAGTTATGCTAGAATTGCACCCCTCTTTCTTCATCATCTATCACCGCGAACGCCAATTCGCCTGTCTAGCCAATTATGCCTAACCAAACCCCCAAAATGTAATTTAATTTGTAGTTCTTAATCTGAATTTAATTTACTTGTAATGCTTATAGTTAATAATAGTTTTAACGCTACTTTTAACGGCTTTCACTGCCTTCTTACTAAATATTTTTTCTATGATCAAAAGAAAAATACAATTATTATTTTTCAGCATGATTGCTAAAAGTAATAATTAGCCTTTATCTACTAGTTATAATAAACCTTTTACGTTAGAAGATAACTCTTTAATAATACATATCGCCGCAGTGCACTTTGCGAATATCCACCTGGCTTGCCTTTGCAAGTATCAAGTAGTATGTATATAATCTGTCACCAAATTCCTAACAGTGTGTTCCGACGGCAGTCCTTGCGAGCTACCACCTATTCCAGGTTAAGCAGGTTTTCCGCTCCATCTTACATCCAGCAGATGATATTATGGTCAAAGGCAAGCCTATGTCAGCAATAAAAAAGAACATTCATCTGATCTTGTTTTACACAGTTTTTACACTGTCTTAGCGATTCTATTAAGATTTTTTTTATTTGTCACATACTTCAAACACGTTGATCAATCGTATAAAAGCTAGTTACCGAAGTTTATTTTATTTACTAACAAGTAAATAAAATAAACTTCGTAAACTAGCTTTTCTCCTGATCGTCTTCAATTTAATCCAAATACATTTGATTAGTTCTTCCCCTACATTTTAAAATAATGCGCTCAGTACACTGCACCCTAGCCCAGCGGAAGATAATGGTAACTTTTATCTGCGCATACGCATCCTCAGATCGGGCCATAAATTACAAGGCGAATTATAGCGAAATGGGCGATAATCATCTACCACGCCGATTTCATTACTCCACGTGTACCAACTGCAGACTAATCTATGGGTTACAAGCAAAAGGTAAGTTAATAGTAACTGTAAATTAATAATTTTTATTTTAGTTAAATTATAGTAATTAACAGCTGATTATCCCCACAATGACTACTAATTTCTGTCTCATTTATTTGTCTACTCATCAGTCCTTGAATTTTAGGCTTAAAGGCCACTCGTTATATCGGAAGTATAGACACAGTCTGAAAAGCCTGGCTTTAACTACATAGAAAAGGGTATTTCAAACTGAAATGCGCTCATTACCATTAGACTTATGATTTCATGTATATTCTCGTACCTGTCATTCCACTGAGTACCCTATCATTTATTCCGAAATGCCACCATATGAAAACAGTCTGAGTCCGGACTTATTTCTGACTTTACCCAGTATTGCAATAGTTTTTTTCATCTCGACTTTGTTAGCATTATATTAGTAATAGGTGATGTTATGATTATTTTCTATCTTTTTTCTTACGGTCTAAAAATCGTACTCTCGAAGCCCGAGTATGATTTGACTATCGCAACCACTTCTCTGGAACGACGATTTATTCAGACTCAGAAATATTAATGGGAAACTTTTCTTGAAATGCTTACCGACCTACAGAATATGGTAACTCATATGATTCATATCTTTCGATCTTTTTCATGACAAAGTGACAAAGTTATATAAAATTAATCAAAAACATAACATTTGCATCTTGAACTAAAAACTCAACTTCCCAACACCAACAGTCCAACTCTGGGCCTCAAAATCAACAAGTTTGAAGTAACCAACAGGTGCCTAAGACACCCCCTCCCATCCCCTGCACCGCCCGCTATCGTCTTATTAGCCTCTGCCGGGGTAATCACTCCCGACAGCGTTTAGAAGACTGATTGATTGGCCTTGAGTGGCTCGAGTCCTTAGTAAGTATAATCTTAACTATGCTTGGGATGCTTTCAAAGGCATTACTGTGGGTTTATCTGCGGCAGATGTTTAAGTTTAAACTTTAAAAAGAATATTGCAACTAGTTATTTGTCAACTTTAAAAAGAATATTACAACCTTGGGTGTACAAACCATTTTTAAAGCTCTAATTTTAGATAAGCAAGTACATATTTGACTGTAGTCTTATGCGAAGTGGTCAATTTTTTTTTTATGTTTGATAGGTCAGCTTTTGTTCACCATCTCACCTTATGGTAAGTGATGATGTGGTCGAAGATGTTGTTCAGGCTAACCTAGAATTACTGGCTCTCAAGGACAGCTGTCGGAATACACTGTTAAGTGCTTGGCGACAGATTTTCTACTTGAGGGTGGTAGCTAGACTGGCAGGCATTCGCAAAATGCCCTACCACCATGCTATAACGACTGCCATCCTAAGACGACAACCGGGACCGACGGCTTAACGTGCCCTCCGAAGCACGGAAGCGCTCAGTAGTTATATCACTAGCGGTCACCCATCCAACTCCTGACAGCGGCGGACGTTGCTTAACTTTGCTGATCGGTTAAGAACAGCTAAGCAAACTTCACTACGAGTGCTACTACTACTAATCAATGGTGGAACATCCTTACTTCATTAGCGAATATGCTTATCTTATCTATTCAGTGCTCATACCTTCAATCTCATTTCTATAATTCGAAGTGTGCCTTTTGTAACAATTCTGTGGATTGAAAACCTTACACTCAAGCTTAACTTTGGATTTAACGTTGAGTCCAGATTTGGGTTAGCTGTGAAAGGCTGAGAGTCCTGTAGAATGTGCAACTGCATACCCCATTGGAGCTGGTTTTTAATCTGTATCTTCCTCATGTCTTCTCACGTCTTTTATCATTATAGAAGCACAGGAGTTCATCATCCGTATATTTCGATATTCAAAAACATGCACGATACGCTTTGAGTTGTCTTTCAGTATGAGAAACTGAAGCGCAAATAATGCTGCTGTAAGGAAAACCCTACCACTGTCTTTTTTTCCCCATACATATAATGTGAACTCATATAGGTAATATAGGTAAGGATGTTCACCATTTTGCCCTGTGAGACTGGATATGAGCATTGTTTGCATCAACTAAATAAGCGAAATATAGTTTAGGACATCTTGTGTCGATCTTTCTCTGAATATGTAAATAATACATTAATGTGAGCCAACAGATAAGCAACACAAGGAAAGCTTATTAGCATGGCTACTAAACACTATCAAGGGCTAGTGAAATATCAGAACGCATTTCCATACTTATTAGTGGTCTTGCTTCAAAATGTGGTTCGAATATAATATAAACAAGAACCTCATTGATTTTGAGATACCCATACTGTCGTTTACTGCCATGGTTTTTATGAGAGCTTATACACCGGTGCATGGACCTACTCATGACTCCTCGGAAAAAAAAAAAAAAAAATTATAACTGTTTTTTTTTATTAATGACAGAGACTTTTATAAATTTCATCGATATTCGATACCCATTATGCTATTTTCAACTACCATGACCACAATTTTTGACATATTTTTGATATTTTTTGTGCATTAGCAACCTAAGAAGGACGGCTATCTACCACAATCCTTTAAAATTACAGAAAGTCTGTAGTTATTTATCAAAAATCAGTAAAAAAAATAATTTTTCTTATAATTTTCATAGATTTTAACATTCTATGCACTTTCTATAGTCTAAGTTAAAAAAAAAAGTATGGACACTACCATGGCAAGTTTTATTAAAAGTTGGCGCAACTGTATAAAAGTCTCTGTAATTAAAAAAAAAAAGAGTTATAATTTTTTTTTTATTTTTTCCCGAGTAGTCATGAGTAGGTCCATGCACCGATGCCGGCTTATCGTTGAATTTTGGGACACGGTGTATATGTTATGTACTTAAGATCTTAAGATGTAATATTATTTTATTGTTGTCAGGTTTGCAATAACGCCTGCTATGCGGATTATATTACAAATTCACAAATATACGATAGAAAAAAAACCCACACACGACTTAAATTTTTCCCATCGTATATTTGTGATTTTGTAATGTAATATTATGATTAATAGTTAATAGAAGTTGTTCAAAAATACAGTTGAGTTAGTGATTGCCTACTTCCCATGGCTATGGACAGTATGGACTGCAACGCAGATAGGTCCATGGTTAGAATCCTGTCGCGGCCTTTAGTTTTACAAATTCCATTTTGCGAATGGCTACCTGGCTAGCTACCACCTCTAATAGAAAATCTATCACCAAGCAACTAACAGTGTTACGGAAACTGTTAAGCCACTATGGTTTCTAGGCTTAACATGTTAACACCTTTGACCACATCAACACCTACCAGATGGATGTAGATGAGACGGCTGACCAATAATAAATAAATCACCAATAAAATAAATACAGTTAAGCGCCTCCCACTCAATCATATTAAAGTCTCTAATTTGGGTTCATAGTCAATCACTTCACCCAAGTGCTACATTTCCATCACGTTTTGATCAGCGTCATTAATATTATATATACCGCCATATTGCTATTGGTGCGAATTGCACCTGATTATGGAGCCAGCTTGATTGCGTTTGGTGCAGTTGCGTGCAAAATTACATCACTAGTGAAATGGTGAATGTGTGTATTTAAACAAGATTTTTTTTCCTATCAGAGATTTTCAGATCTAACTAACGCTAAAATGTTACCAATTAAATGCTTAGCAAATCCGTATTGAGTATTTTAAAATTGTTCACCCGTATCGTGAAAAGTATAATTTTCTCTAATTTTCTCGCTTTTTAGTTAAACAAAAGGTCGTATTTACCCGTCAGGTAACTTCTGCCCCTGCTTATAACTTCTTTATTTCGTACTAAATAAAGAAAGGACAGAATATGATTTCTTATATATGCATGAGTATATGTAACTAGATACAAACGAAACTAATTTTGGCAGCAATTGTTTACATGATCATTGCTGATACGGAAATTTACAATCAGGGACCCTTGTATGTACGGGTTCCTGGTGATACTATTACTTAATCACCAGTCATGTGAGTCTAAAAACTGCACAAGTGCGGGGAGTTGGATACGAAAGTGTATGAGTACTTGTGAAATTTGCATAAATTACAAGTCGCTAACATAGCTAATGTTTAGCAATATCACAAAATGGCAACATGCAATCTGCAAGACAAAACAAGAAAATAAACCCATCAAGGGTGACAGGCTCAGAACTCGGCATTTGGCATCGCGAACTATCACGACCGTGTAACTCAACGGCTGTCACTTGTCTTACCTAAATGCAGTACATCAACTCTCTACAATCAGGACGTCTACTAACATAACACTGAACACTGATGCTTTGTCATGGAACAATTAATGAAAATACACCCAAAATTAAATAGATAATAAACAAAAAAATTATGTTACATACAACAGAATTTTAGCGAGAAAAAGAAGATAAAGCAATACCCGTACAGGGCCAGGCTAGAATGTTATCCCCATCTCTTCCCATTGGTGTCGTAAGAGGTGACTAGGGGTAAAATACCGGAAAATGGTTCAGCAGTGGACAACCCGCCTGATATAGTATAGTACAGAAGTGATAAAAGAATGTCTGACAACTTGTGTTTGAAACTAGCGTAGAAAGATATAATTTAGTAATAGGGGTTTGGTGTGATTAGTTAAGTTTAGTTATTACAGAAGTTGAATTAACCTACCTTCTAAGTAATGTAATATTAGGATTTCATGAAGCATTGATGATGTCCTAATACAAATTACGCTAATATTATAAATACCACTGCCACAAAAATGTGCGTGGGTTTCTTGCCATTCCACTTAAAGCGATTGTATGGATTTTGATTAACCTCGTTAGGTATTTAATTATATTTTTTAGGATTTAGATAAAGGGTTCCAATTTGCGGTTTAGTTCTAGAGGTGAGATCCTGAAGTTGTATAAATTAATTTTGGTGGTTGGTTGTACACTTAATTTTTTATAAGTATAATATATGTTTCCTAACAAACAATTATTTTGATATTCAATTATTTCAGTCCACTTGAGTTACTGTCGTACTGTTTGTATGATACGCTGCCAGCGCGTACGCATGACATTTGGCTATTCGGCACGTTGATCTATGCGCGGGCGCGGCGTTCACCTGCCGCTGTACTTGTGATTTAGGATTGCAGTTTGTACGTATGATCGATAGCGCGCTAAAGATCGGTAGAGTTTGTAGACTCGTTATATGTATAAGATAAAGCAGGCAATAACTAAGAATTTGTATTTAGGTCCTAGTAGAGATAATTTATTTAGAGAAGAGTAAAAATACAAAGTGTTTTTTTTGTGTGATTGTAACTTGACAAGCACGAGGCCCGCCTGATGTTAAGCGGACTAACCTCTACCTATAACAGATGCATTTCGTAAACGGATTGCACTGCACCCGTCACCCTGAGACATACAGTCGTTAAGCCTCATGTGCCTGTATTTTTTGTTTTGGTGATGAAAAAACATAAGTACACATTTTTGTATAGGATATTATCATGAAATACTTATTTCTAACTAAAATTATTTCTTTCTCAAGTTCAATATCACTTTCAGTGACAAAATTAACACTACTATTTATTGTAGACTCTAGAATACAGTAGAATATTTTCTTGGCCATTCAATAACTGTTTAAGGAATCTAAGGACTGTATGATATCCTATATATGAAAAGGGAATAATGTGACGAAAAGCACCCAACTAACATTAGGCGCTAATATAAGAGTTAGAACAGATATATAAAAGAGCTAAACAGATCCTAAGGTCATCAATAAGTTCCATCACGTGGGAGTTATAGCGAGCTATAACTCTACTATATCCCTGGAATGGGCACAAGTTCTTATGGTCTTAGGTTCCACTATGGCGATGTAGTGGAGTTACAGAATGAATATAAGAGATATAGTAGAGCAATTGTGGAGGTACAGTAGCGCTAACTGAGACTTAAAGCGCTGCAGAAGTAGTATTTAAGTGACTAGTGACTCCTCAAGCGATATGGTAGAGCTACATGCTGCTTACTGACAGTTCGAGCGCTATATAGGGAGCAAATGTATGAATATAAACTCCGTAAGGGGTATAGTAGATCTATGATGTATCTTACTTACTGTTTGGGCAGTTAGAGGGTGGCATTAAGGTAAATTGTAACACCTTGAGTTGCAGTATAGATCTACAATAGGAAATTTAAGCGTCTAAGGATATCAATTTTTACTTTTTTTCATAGCCGGCTATGCGGTATTTCTTTATGTCAAATTAATTTGAATGATATATTCCCATAACAAAAAACCATCAAACATATTATAGTGTTTACGAAAATAATTAAATGGCGGAGTTGAGTGCTAAAATTTTAACTCATTGTTAGTGGAAGCTGAAGCGGAATTTTCATTGCGAAGGTAAGTAAACTGTGAATATGTGTATATGTTATTAGCAAATAATTGAAGGGCCCGCTCTTTGTTGTGTATTTATCAAAAAAAATGTTTTACTTCATAATGAGCAAGACATTTTTTTACAAAATATGTAACAAAACTTTGCCTATTGACTTAAAAGTGTCGTGACCCTATATAGAATGCTAGAAAAATAAATACCTTCATTGTATTAAGTTTTCGTTTCGTACGTTTTACTGTTTTTAATTAACTTCATATAATCTAAAAATGGTGGGCGCATGAATTTGGGGATCCGTAGTCATTTTCCAAAACCACTACCTAGCCTAGTACACGTATCTCCTAGCTGAACGAGTGCTAAATTGTTTTTATTGTTAGATTTGCAGTTTTGCACAATTGAAATGATTTGAAATTTGAATACCTATACGTCCCTGTCTTTCTACATATTTAAATACTGTAAAATTCCGGCAGTTAAGGCCTTTGAATATTATGGGATGTTATTTTTTTAATGCAAGGTTGGCTTTATTTCTAGCATAAACTCCTTACGTTTAAGAACGAAGCGTCAGTTGTCTTTACTTTGTATGTGATACTAATTACCTACATGATTCGGCAGATCAACCGATCGCGTTTCACGTGGGTACCTACGCAGCGAGAGCGAGCCCGCGCGCAAACAAGTACCAACCAGTCAGTCTCTGCCCTCCACTAAGTTCGACGTGACGTGTGTTGTTTTTGGCGCTGTATACCTTTGTTCACGTAAGTAGCTTCGATTGCGCTGTTTTAAAAGTGTGACTAGGTGGATGTTAGCATTATTTCATATCGTGAAAATATTGTGGTTATAGGGTTGTTAAAATAAATAGGAGTGCAAGACGATTTAGACGCTAGTGTATTTTTTAATTTAATTCTGTTAACTGGACAATTATATTTCAATTTCAGAATGCCATTCAAAATAGTAAGAACATTAGAGAAAGGAAAATACAGCCACTGGATTGTTCGTTCTACATGGGAATCTAATAAAATTGTAAAATGGCCTAAAAGAAACATTTCAAAACTTGTTAAATGTGATGATTACTTACCAGACCCAGATTGGCGACAAGTGCCAAGTAAAACGAAACAATATTCCAACTTATGAGGACGCTGAACGGGAACTCGCTAACTTATTGTGTGTATCAGACACTGATGAAGATCAAATAAATGACAAAATAACAAAGTTCAACCAACAAGAAGTAAACTTGAATGCACTTGTGGAACAATTTGTATGTATTACTTTACGTTTTCAATTATACTCCTTTAATTTTAAAAAAAGTTTGTTATAAGACTAGCTTTTGCACGCGGATTCGCTCGATTGTGATGTGGTGTTTTTGTTTGTGAAATTTAGTTTTTGTTTCAAAACTTGAGATGGTATCGGTAAACCGATTGTGGAGCACAAATGATCTAACTAGAGGTCAGTGGAACCATTATATCAGCCATAGATATTCAGATTTGGCTGTGCATTGATCGGTCAGTCAGTTAATAACGAATTACGTCAATTTCTTCAATTTCTAAAATATGTTACAAAATTAACGAACGGACGGGAACGGAGGCTCTAGCACGAGTGCGTGACGTAACCGTAAACAAAATAGGTAGGTACGTCGATTTTTGAACTATCGTTTAGCATTTAGGTCCAATTTTTTGCGAAAAGCACAATCAGTATTCCTCAAAGATTTAAATAAATGTATAAAATTGAGTAAATACTATAGAAATCGAGTATTTTCAATTTTAAAATTGACGTAGGTAGTTACTTTACGTTTACGTCACCCACTCGTGCTAGTGCCTCAGATCTCTTGGGATTTATACTTACGACGAATAGGCAATAACATTTTGCAATACAAATAGTGCTTTTGCTTTTTTTTCAGACTACCAACCAATACGAACCATTCGTGATTTCTGTACCCAATGACCCCAACGCGGCTTCCTCTGAATTTACAAACTCCGACCAACAAAAAAAAAATGAACGTTGTGGACGTGGAACAAGTGGTATGTATTGTTACTTTCAGGAAATCAAGCTCCTTTTATTCAAATAAATATTGAGTTTTTGTTTCAAAACGCTTTATGAGCGTAGGTATGTGATCCGAATAGATTCTCTTCGAATTTATACTTATAGATGAAAAAATGGTCAACGATTTTAGACTTTTTGATTTTTTTACGATCCACAACCCACCTTTTGTGTTTTGTTTTTCAGACTAACCAATATAATTCACCCGTGATTTCTGTACCCGATGAGTCCAGCGAGTCTTCCTCTCAAATTATTTTGACTTCAGATAACCAAATTCTGGGTATACCTACAAATACCTACTGTGTGCTTGCTGAAAACCAAGAGCACTTTATAGACAAAACTCAAGAAAATAGTGATTTCATGAAAATATTAGACAATATAAATCACGTATTGGAAAACCACGATAAAAAGATGGATACAATATTGGAAAATCAAAAAAAAATTATGCACAAGATGGCTTGCATTTCTGTCCAAGTTGATAATATGCAATTACAACTCGGTAATTATAATGAAGAGGATGTTGTTTCCTTGGGGACGTCTAAAAACCAAGTTGAGAACTTGAGATTCAGTTTCTCTCCAATTACAACTGTTGAAGATTTGAGCAAAATCAATGATTTACTTTCTGATAAAACTGCTAGAAAACAACTGAAACAAACTTTTTCGGTTATTTGTTCTGGTGGAAAAGGAATTAACTGTGCCTATAAACTTATAGATATCATGTTTTCGCGTGATTTTTTGTGTCAGTGCTCTTGGAGTGGCAGTAGTCGTTCTGATGGCGTTAAAATTAGTTTGAAATGTTACAAAAATATTGTTTCGTTTTTTTGGGAGATGATTTTCAGTTGGGACCAGACCTTTACATTACAAAACAATGAGCATTTTTTTAAAAGCATTTTGAAAAATGCCAACAAAAGAAAAAACGCGAAACAAGAAAGGTCATCTACGACACGAAAACGGGCCAAAATTGAAAAGAGTGCAAGTATCACAGAGTCTAATGAAAATATAAATGAAAACATTGAACAAGACGCAAACAAGACTGAAAAAAACAATAATTTAGTATTCGCGGCAACTGCTGAAAGTAATATACCTGGAATCAAAAATTATTCCATAGGACTAGCCCCAGGTGACGATTCTGTCGAAGTCGAAGAGTCCCTCTGCTAATTCATTTACCTATATTTTCTAAGTTTATTTTTATTGCTAAGTATAACTCATTAATTATAAATTATTAGCAGTGATAGGAATAGGTAGTGCTTATTAGCCTAAACTTCGAAGAAGAACAGAGAAAAGAATCGGGGACTTCCTTGGACTATACTTTAATATGCGACTATATTTTATTATAATTTAAAACTAAAATACTTACTATTTTGATGGAAGTAATAATCCTTTCTTTAAACCAACCAAGCTGATGGATTAATTATATCATTAATAGACAAGTCTCCTCTAAGTGGCAATAACCGTATCAAGAAGATTCATTAAACAGTAATTATTACTAATATCATAATTAGCCTACTTTAATTATAATGCAAATGTTTTAGCACAAGAACTAATTATCTACACGAATAAATACGTTAAGTTACATGTCACTGTTCCAGTAAAAAAAGTACCTGATTCGCATTTAATGATTGTATTTGTTATTTAATAATGTAAACAATTTTTTATCTTAATTTTCGTATTAATCTTGTTAATTTTAGAATAATAAGTTGATTTTGCACGAGAAATAAAAATATTTGACATATATTAATTGCGTTTCATTCAAAATGTTACACAGTGTGAAGTAAAGGAAAAAAGTAAAGAGAAACTTCAAGCTCAATACACACAAGTTTAAACTGGACATCTCCTGATGATATCACAATTTCTTCTCGATTTTCAGCTTCCTTTGCAACTACAAACATATTCAAATATGATGATTTAATAGGACGATGAAATATGTCAAGTTTATTCCTTAATCTATAGCCATGAATATGCACAACATTAGATTCATGTAATTGCTTAATCTCTTTAATTTCCACAATGTCGCCGTCATTCGTCATGCAGTATCTGTCCTGAAGTTTAGGTGATAGATAATACATAAGTATTAAAATGAAGCGTTGTACGACATTGACTCTGAGATACAAAAGGCTCTGTATGCTCAGATCTTTTATGTAAATTAGGAGAATCAACCATCCTTTTCTCGGTAATTCTTTTCGCTAGCTGTATCAAAGGTTTATTGCCCTGCCTGAGCATATTTTTAATTGTGTATAATTTATTTTCGAACGGATAAGCGTTAAAAGTTAGCAGCGGCCCAAATTTTTCCACTTCATCTACTACGTGCATCAAATTGTGAACATTGCTAGTCGCATAGTCGATGCCATAAAAAATTTTAAACTGATCCACAAAACACTGAAACAGCTCTCTAGCTATTGGTAAATACGTGCTACATTTATTTACTGAACATATAGTTGTCGCACAGAAAAACATTAGAAAATGTTGGTACACATCGTCACGAAGGACATCAATCAGTACTATTATGCTCAGATAATGTAAAAAGTCCTGAATTCTGATCCTTTCCAGTGCGCGAGGCAATTAAGTGTGCGGATTGACCGGTGTATTTCCGAAGGCATTCTACATTTCATCAACAACTCATTTACTTTAGTGATTTCCCTTGCACACCATTTTGTAGTATAAATCCCAAAGTTTCCATTACGCCATCCTACTAATAGCCGTTTCATGATTCCTAGATCAATCAGATGTAGTGAATCTCCTACAGGAACGTCTTGAACCATGTCGATTGGTAATTCTAATAGTGGGGAATCAGCTTTGTGATGAGCTCCATATTTCTTAGCCCTAAAATCTTCATTATTTCTATCAGGAAACTTTCGCGAAGAAAAAAACACTGTATGTGAACGGTGAGAGTATTCGCCCACAGTTGTGCATTTCAAACAACCATGCATTCCATTAAAGTTGCAGACACCTGAAACATGAGAAAACTTATGATTTGTGTTTTGCATTGCTTTGTATTTGTATTGTATTTAACAGTCGGCCAAAGAATTTTATGTTTTGGAAACCGGTAGAGACTGATTTAACATAATACTTAATGACTCATAAATTGTTACATAACATCTTATATAAATACAGAAACATAACTTACCGATTTGAGCCCTGAGGCCCTAGACAAGTGGCAAGCGATAAACGAAAACGCTCTATAATGTGTGCCACTTGACTAGACCCCCTGTTACTGTAATTATTTGCCGACTGAACTTACCGCTGGAGAATCACAGATGAAGCATCTGATTTTCACAGAAATGTTCTTGTTTTCTATTTGGAGGCCTTCTTGTAAAATACATTTAGTCTCATTTACA
This sequence comes from Plagodis pulveraria, assembly GCA_963890685.1. Lineage (NCBI taxonomy): Eukaryota > Metazoa > Arthropoda > Insecta > Lepidoptera > Geometridae > Plagodis > Plagodis pulveraria. The sequence continues at coordinate 33,641,937 of OY982957.1, forward strand.
AAATCTTCTAAATAAAGTTGCAAATTTTTTGGTTTTCCTATACCAAAATACACGCCAATCACAAAAGGATTTGCGTCGACTTGATGAATGTTTGCTAATATTGGCCAAAATTCTTTTTTAGAACTGTTGTGGATTGGCAATCCATCAATGTTAAAATTCAAGTAAATAGTATCGGGTAAATTACTTAACCTCCTTAAAATACATTTCAAAGGTTCAGAAATTCCATTATGCCAATATTCGCCATCGTCATCTAGTTTTTTTATTAAAATATTTTTTGGTGTTTGTAAAAGAGTTCGAGGATCTTTTGGTAGAATCGTGCCAAATCTGTCATTTAAGATCAACAGCAAATCTTTCATAGCAGTTTGTGTAATATTTTTCTCAATCGCCCATGCCCTCAATTTTTCACTAAAATGAAGATTCTTTATATATTCACTCGGATTATCCTCATCATCACTACTCAATGAGTAATAACATCGGTCCTCTTCGGAAATATCAAAAGTTGCAGTTGCGATATTACTTCCATTACATACGGAACCCTCACCTTCAAGTAAGACTCCCACTTGACCGCGTCTAGTGATGCTTTCATTCTCATTCAGGTTATCTTGTGATAAGTTTGCATCTTCAACGTTGTAGTTTAAAATATTACGATAATCTTTCAAGATTTTCCGTCTATTTCCACCGGTTCTACTTTGAACTTTCCAAGTTTTAAAACGCTTATTAGAGGAGCTATGTTGCGACGCCATTTTATGTTTACATGATGACCGCACACGTGACCAATTATTAGTGGTACTAAAGTGGTAACGAAGTCAATAATTCAACCTTAAACTATACTTGACACTATAAGTTCTATTAATAGGGAGAAATATCCCAACTATTCAGCCCTAAATTACACAAGGGAGTTTTGTATCCCTTTAGGAGTTTGGTGTTGTAAAAGATTTAATGAACACCATTGTAGCTCTAGTAGCGTTATTTGCTCCTTTTGTGCAACTATCAGCGCTCCGAAAGAGTTTGTGATAGCTTGCTTAGAACTTTAGAAGTTAATAGTAAATGTTAATTTCTTATATGGATCTGATAGTCGTAAGATTCGCTCAAAGCTATAGCACAGAAGCTTTGGTCTGTATTGTAGGGATAATAATCACTGCTCTACGCGATTAACCTCCATACATTGCTCTTCTAAACTTGCTTTGTCACTTTAAGTGTTATATTTTATTACTAACACTCTTTTGTCGTCACAAACTATAATTGCAGCTACCACTCTACCTTCATACCACTTTAGGTTCTAATGTAAGCTCTATTTGCAGACATAATGTTTGTTGGGCAGCATCATACTACTCACGATGTCATTCTAACAAAACATTAATTACACAACAGGGTTTATTTTCTTCATTACCAGCACAACTAATACAAATTGGGAGATAGGTATTGGTGTATTGGAGTACAAGTTGTGTGTGCTGTCAACATTACATATTATTAGAAAGAAATTTAAAAAATCCTAAGAAAGGCATTTTTGGATAGACACATATATAAGAAAATTGTGTACTGACCCCCCAGGAGGTGGGTAAAGGTATTGTACGTAAGGTTATGACTGTAACCAATTTCCTCTCAGACATTGCGACATAGGTACTGTCGAGATGTTTGAATAGACACTACATATTTATATTTGAACCTAAACTTGCCAGATTTAAAGCAGAACGGGTCAATACTTGGCCGCCGCACAGGATGCACACCCGCTAAAACACGATACTCTACTATAACCACACATAGGTATAGAACACCTGCGTAGAGTCGATCTACTCACGACCTTCTTATAAACAGGTTACTAGAAGTTACTTACGTCGGCAACACAGAAAATTTATCAAGTGTACGTATAATGTTTTTGTATATATTTTTTAATTTACTTCGAACCTCTTAACTCCCTGATTACGCAAATAGCAGAAAGTATTCCGAAGAAGGGTTAGCATCAGGTTGGTGGTTGACCACAAAATCGGAAGGATTTTTTTTGCATTCGTTTCCTCTGTGTTGCTCATTGTGATTTAACGAAAACATATTTTCAATATGTTCTTGTGTCAGGCTTGTGTTATTGAGAAGACATATTATTGGACCCACCCCAAATGAATAGTAAGATAAGTGTAGGCAGATAATGCTATTTATTTTTACATCTTAGGGATATGAGCTGTAGGTACGAGTAAATGATGGATCATAATATGACTGGATTAGAAGCGTGAACCCCGTGTGCGTGTAGTCATTGCCAGTGGTGTTTCATATACAATGATCTTCAAATTATACTTTCACAATAACAATGACGACTAACGATTTACCTGCTGGGTATTAAGCTTTTACCCCTTCGCATAAACACCCCAGATATAGTTCAGAACTCGTAACCCACCATCTCTAACCGTGCATGTCGTAAGAGGCGACTAAGTGTAACACACCAGAATGTGGGTAGCAGCGCTTTCTAGGGAACTGATGTCTTCCACTGCGAACGCCAAAACGCCTGCCGAGCGTGGGGATTATGGCAAACCCCCTCAAAATTGGGGAGGTGGGTTGAGCAATGGACAATCCGGCTGTAAAAAGTAAGTGGATAGGGCTTGCAATTTCATTATTGGTTGTCCAGCCATGTATATGTGCATACGTTTATAAACCAAATAATAATTGACAGCAACTTGAGTTACAGATTTGGATAACCCTACTTACCCCGAGTTAAATTCAAGTCGACAGGGTTGATCCTCAATAATTTGTCAACATTATTAACGGCACGACTAAACCGTTATAGGGGTGTTTAACTGCGCATTTCATGAGGTAAACACTATTGAAGGCATCCGACGTCTCCCGCTTGTGGTATTGATAGAATTTATCAGCTATCGAGCTTAAAGTTCGCCGCAAGTTATGCACGGAAGCGGAAAAAGGAATGACTGTGTAAAAACAAAACTTGTTTTATCAATGTCTAATTTAAATTTAAAAGGACTCTTAATTAGTTAGAATTAAACATCCTACTATCGTATGGGATATAAATTGAGTCATAATAGCTAATGTTATCAATAAATGATACATTAATAATAATATCTAGTCTTCTGCCTAATTTGAAAGTATAAGTGTTTTTGCTTAAAATCAATTATCCTAGACTGCCTCGGACATTAAGATCGTTTTGCATAAAAATCGGCATTGGAATTGCATTTGAATGCATTAGTTACAATTCATTTTGAGTTGGTGTAGGTCAGTATCCGAAGGTGAGAATAATTAATGACTATGTACAGACAAATGTTTACAATATAAATATACATGTCATTCCTATTTAAATAAATGACACATTTAATCACGATTATAACCTTAAAGTCGATCTTCAGATTGAAAATTGTTTGTTACCTAATTACTTAGGCAATTAAGATTTCTTAAGAATGGAATAATACAGTTGTTTTGCTGATTTATTGTTATTTCATGCGTGACTTTGCAAATAAATAAAATTAATTATAAAATAGATGTATAATCATTACACATCGTCAACTTAAGTGCTTTACCTAGTTTGATATAACAATAAAGATGAATTGGTTTTGATTTCAGAATAGTTTTATTCACACATTTTTAGGAAAATTGGACGTCCTAAGGTCAGTTATGTAATGTAATAATAATTTATTTCAAAACGTATACGTCAATGTATATGTTATGACATAATGGATCTAAACTAGTACTAACTTTAAAAGTACAATATAAGTACCGATAATATATGATAGTTGAAGTTTTATCACTTGCCGATAAAAATAAATATTTTTCTATTTAAAAATAACATAAAAATTAAAACAATCAAAATATTAATTATTAGCTATCTCTACTTTACTACAATGACCATTGCTTTCCTACCCCTAACCCTTTTTACCCGTGGTAGGTAAAAATCAGTGGCCGTTTCCATAAACATCGATGAAAATCGAGACTCAAAGAACTCAACACAGGCATTTGGTAAGTGATACCTCAGGATATGTCCGTGTCGGGCTAGAATGTCACCCTCCCATCTCTTCCCGTAGGTGTCGTAAGAGGCGACTTAGGGTAAAACACTGGCAAGTGGGCTGCGATCCCCAAGACGCCTGCCAAGCGTGGGGCTTATGACAAACCCCCACTTAGTGGGAAAGGCTGTGTTCAGCAGTGAATTCTACATAAAGTGACATCTAAGTAAATTTTTTTGTTGTAACAGGTAGTCTAACTTTTGACCAATATCTCACCCAATGGTAGGTAATGAAGTGGTCGAAGAAGTTGTTCAGGCTCACTTACAATTACAGACTTTCAAGGACAGCTGCTGGGACTCACCGTTCGGTGTTGTGCCACAGATTATCTACTTCAAGGTAGAAAGTAGAAGCTAGCCAGGCGGGCATACGCAAAATGCCTCATCACCATGCAATTCAGCTGAGGATAAAGTTCAGCTGAGGGATTGGAGTAAGTAATATTTTATATTAATGTATGGTTCTACCCGATTTGACGATACTCGAGTATACGCTATTTACGTTTGAGTTTAAACTAAGTGAAACCATCTGTTAACTGTACTCGCTATCCTCCTGTCACATGGACTACAACGCCAAACTTGAGCCAGGATGTTACGTCAAGCCACGTTACGCGGTGCGAGCGACACCTGGCGGCGGAGAGGTGCAACTCGCGGTGCAACCCTGTAACAATGTTGCGTCAACCCTCGAGGAGTTCTCAATTGTCTTAGTGCAACTTAGTTAATCTATGACGCGACGGCGATGCGCTAAATAATCTAAGACAAGTTGCTGAAAGGTGACAAGTTATCACTTGCTTGCTTTTAATTGCTTTTAATTGTGTGTTCTATGTGATTAAGTTTTGATACATACCTTAAACAAAGGGAAGTTTTTAAGATCCATGGGACGACGATAACGGTATCTCATCATCGACATCATAACTAGAACGTTCACCGTTGAAAAAAAGTATCCCGATATACTGATTGGGGGGTTTGCCATAATTCCCAAGCTTGACAGGCGTCTTGGGGATCACAGTTAATGGTAAAGATTCCTTAGAAGACGCTGCAGCCAACTTCTGGTATTTTCTCTATCTATATTTTCTCGTATTCACCACTTATAACACCCCTGGGTAGTGGTTGAAGTGGGGGGGCAATTACATTCCGGTACTCCCACGGGGTGTAATAGTAACGGTTTATGAAAATATTACCTACATGATTCTGTTCAGGGGGCCAAATTTGCTAATTACATGTTCATATTCAGCACAGATTCGTTCAAGATTCATACAAGACAAAATCAGTAGTCTGCTGATCCCATATGAACATATGAATCTAGGCTGGTTTGACGATATTGCCAACAAAAAATAAAAAGAGAAGAGTAAAGTAATTCAAAAAACAATTTCGTTATTATTTATTATTTCGTTTCGTTTTCATATGAAACCGAGATTGAATCAATATTGACTCAACGTGAACGATATGAAGTTAGTAGACTACCAAAACTGTCAAAATTGATCAGGCCGAGTCCATTATAGATTCATATTGATTAGCAGACTTGACGCCTTGAACAGTATATTTTTTATATTCATACTTAACAGAGTTTTGTAATTATGATTTACGTATAGTTATTCAGATACCTTGTCCATCACGCCATATATAACCCCATCGGTATTTTTTCACTTACCTGTAACAAGAAAATAACTATGTATACATTATGCTATGAAGCTTAAAACAAAGATATATTTGTTACAACTTTTTACCTTATTTTCTTACCGGGGATACTATATTGCCACAATGGTCCTTACATGTCCATTATGCTGACTGCGTATAAACACCTTTGTTTTATGAAATTGTGACGGAATAAGCTCTATCTCCACATGAAGCTAAGCGGTAACTTCTGCCTATAACATATGCATTCGAAACAAGTGAAACTACACTGCGCCCATCACCTTGACACACATTTGTTTAGTCTCATAATATGCCTGTAATTTTACTGGCTATCAATGACTCCTGTCGGAACACACACTAACGTGCTTGGCAATAGATTTTCTATAATGAATAGATTCAGGCGTTACTTTGCGGAAATCCATTTTTAATAACAACAAATACTTTTAAAATATTTTAAAAGTATTTGTTGTTATTAATAGATTTTCTATTCAATGGTAGCTAGCCAGGCAAGCATTGCCGAGATGAGGATCGAACCATGGACCTGTGGCAGTCCTTAGCGATAACCGCTCGGCTATCACTCCCTAAAAATAATAATATACTTCAATCACCATCATCCATAAAAATAAATAGAGTCACCAAATAAGTACGTATACGCCAACACTATATTAGAGGCGCAGTAGTTTCAGCGGATCAGTCTAAATCAAGCCATAAAAACGGAACAGACAGAACAAATAAATTATTACTAATCCACACTATTTTAGAAGTCCCTCGGGCGCGCCATCAATCCGACAAACGGCAGGTCAACTAGACATTAACATCCATCGCGATTCTGGAATCGATTGCACTGACATCACGAGATAATCGATTTGCTATTTTGTCTTTTATAAACGACTCTCACAACATGTAAGAAATAATTCACAACTTTTTTATATTGTGCCTTTTTAACTATTGTTACTGTCATATGAATTACAAATATATGCTCAAGAGAAAATCAAACACTCCTATGTGTGAGGTACATCACTCAAAAAGGGAATATCCATAAACCGAGTATCACTTAGTTACCAGTTCTATTATACATATTAAAGTATGTGAATGCGAGTTAATGTGAATTACTAAGCAAAAGCAAATGAATAGAAAGTAATAACACCTACATCTAAACTAAAACAATAATAATTCACACTATTGAAGCAAGAAACTGAATAATATAAAACGCTCCCTTTCTAAATATATTTGATCACCTCAGCATATCAGCTCACGCATATAAAAGGAGGTATCACCCACTCAAACTTTCAACAGCTTTCGATCTCTCGCGAATAGATAAGGTATAACGATAAACCCCCGTTCGATATTTATGCGATTGTCTGCGTGGAGGTATAATACCATCTCCGAAACGGTAACTCACGTCGCCAATAACAATTTATATCGATACCAAACGGTTATTGAATAGGCCATCGATAACGATTCACCAAATCGAAAATCGAGCTAACTGAATAAACTTACAACATTAACTTTCTGATCGCGTTCCACAACACTATGTATCCTCAGTCACACGCATTTAAACTATTTTTCTCAATTTCCTTCGTATATTTCAATATATCCCGGATTAATAAATTAAATTTCAATTTATATTAAGTACAATTTTATACATTTGCATAAATTATTGTTTAAAATTACATCGGTAATAAATATAAATATGTCACACAAGAAGCATGTCAACTTCGATTTTCGAATGTAAATCGTCAATTCTAACGATTATCGTGACATTTGGAAATGAATCAAGTCGCGTTGAAATTCTCGGTTAGTGCTTTCGTCAGTTATTTTTACATAATATTAGTATAATTCGTTATGATACTAGTAAATAACGATTATTAAACTGGTTTTTGTAGCCCGCGGCGAGTGCTACTATTTTACGCTAAATTTGATTATTTGAGAAATATGCGGATATTATGGAAATAACCGAATCAAACTGATAAGAAAACTGGTGATATCAAATATCAATGGAATACTGATGTGAAATTGTCATTATGTATTTGAATTGTGTGTTGTAAAAGTTTTTAATATGGATAGATAGATAACACTTTATTGTTCTTTCTTATTACAATTAAAAGTACTTACAAATTATTTATACTTAAAAATAGTACAATCGGCGGCCTTATTGCTAGGCAGCAATCTCTTCCAGGCAACATTTATAATTATCTTGGAATTATAATGAATGTTAATATGTACCTATATTGGTCCTGAGTTCATTTATTGAGTCTGTAAGCTGTAGCGATTTTAATAATAACAAATACTTTTAAAATATTTTAAGAAAACATCAAATTAATATTTTAATAAAACACTTAAAAAAAAAAAATATCTAGTGACAATTCCACTTAATTTTCCTGCTAGGTAATAACAACCTAAGCCGAGGTGACGTCACAAACGCCACGCAGCCAAACCGGAAGAATTTTCGACGCGTTTCGTTTCTACACGAAGCATCCTCAGGAGGTTTTGACTCTTCGAGTGCACGATCGAGAATTTTCTCGAATTGTCACTAGACATATTTTTATATTTTTTAAGTGTTTTATTAATATATTAATTTGATGTTTTCTTAACATATTTTAAAGTATTTGTTATTATTAAAAATGGATTTCCGCAAAGTAACGCCTGAATCTATTCATTATGTTGCAATTTTCTTAAAATCAAAGTTTCAGTTACAGTTCTGATGATACAGTTCTGACCTCTCCTGCGTCTTCGAGAATACACTGATGATATCTACGCATTCGAGTTAGGTATATTTTATAATTAAATAAAAAAAATATTCTCTATTAATTTGTTTTACGTTAATAATTCGTAAAAAAATAGTTTTTGCCACTAACAAAAAAAATTGTCATCCACGCTATATTTAAATTGAATGAAGTCGTTATTGTAAATAGCAACATTAAAATACCAAAAATGTCGCCACAATAATAACGGTACGCGCCATACTTCCAACCGCCTCGACTCAACATGGGCATATAGGCTTGAGTTATATATTCATGAAATAACTGGTGATTAAATCAATAAACATTTCAAAGATATGTATCAACATTTAAATAATAAATTGCTTGGATTTATAATTAATTTAAATATAAGCATACATATCTGTTACATGATTTGAATTTCACGTTGAACAACATAACATATTACAATCGTATCACTGTAAATCATAAAGATAATATAATTTGTCTTACCCCATTCATGGATCCATTAATTCAGAAATAAAAAAACGACAAATATTTGAAATAATACATGTTATTCAGTTTTGTTAAACAGTGGCCTCAGATTTTTAAAGTTTATTACGGACTAATAAATGCAGCTTTATTTCTATGTTATTACCTATATAATCTTCATACAATTCGAAAATTTAATGAGATAGTTAGGTACTGTCTTTTTTTCACAAAGAGTAGGTACCTAAATTTTAGTATAAGCACCTTTTTTATTACTAGTTTCGAATACTTTCAAATTTCTGTAAATGATTGCATGAGAAAAACACCGTGACTATACAGACCTACAGACAGAATGACAACATAGGGACTCTTTTTACGCTTTGGGTACATAAACGTATAAATAAAAAATTTACACAAACAGGTCCAAAAATACTTTCAATTATAACATTTCGTACAGTCTCATGACAAAATCAACTTTCTGCAGTCGATATGAGTATTACTTGCTAAGAATAAACGTGATTCTTGATCCCAAACTATGAAATATTTATTATAACCAATAGCCATAAACGATAGGTCAAATCTCATCGAAATATAAATGTATGATTTCAACCGCGTCATATAAATGACGGACATCAAATTGATTTACACAAAGTTTTTCATACAAACGACTGATTTAATATAATTTCGTTGACACATTAATATTAAAATGACAAGAATTCAATCGAATAATCCGTTCATGCAAATATTTTCGTAAATAATACGAATCATCACGCTACCGTTATGGAGGTATTTGGATAAAAATATGAATATCGAAGTCTCTAGAAATCTTTACGGTAATTAGTCGGCTTTTAACTTAAAATATTTGATAGGTTTCGATATTAATGATCGAAAGTGAATAGTTTATGAGCTTCGTTCGATCGAAGAAAGGTCATAAATTGATAATCTCCGCTACTTCGTTACTGATTAGATTAGGAATGGAAGTTCGAATCCGATTAAGTTTTATGCATATTCATAAACTGAAGATACTAAATTCATATATACAGCCAATGATGTGACCGTACTTTTTGTATGTACATAAAAGTCGTAAAACGTCTAGTGTGATAACTTTTATATGCGATGAATATTGCATTTGCAATAAACACGTCAAAATATCTCTTCATTTTATGACGCAAAAAAGTTATAACAAAGTGACTGGCTTTATAAAATAACTGAAGTACAGAAAAAAAAATGAAATTCAAGTATTATCTGCCAAGCGTTTAAAAAATAATTAATTAGTTCACCTATTTGTTATTTTATTGGCGTGGTAAATCTTATTTTTATTGGTCAATCTTTAATTTTATTAGTAATAAATTGATAGTCGATACATGTTCACGCTTACCCAAATTTGTACAGTGGCAGGTTTGGGAATCGATACTAAAATAGTCACTTATGAACTATTAAATATTAATTATAATATTCTGATGCGTTGATGCCACAAATCTTTTTATTTTAATTGCATGAAACCAACGAAAACAGTAAATAGTTGCTAGCTTCATTTTGTTAACATCTTATATTTTAGGATAATATAATTTTAATCTTTTTTTTTGGATTTTGTACCTTTATAGTCTATCTGTGGTCTGTATGTCTGTCTATATGTCACAGGAGAGATCATTAACGGAATTAGTTATAAACTTGGGCTTCAATTATTTTGAACCTAACAAAAGAAATAATTTGGAAATGTAATCTAGATTTTCCTTCACATGAACAGTGCAACGGAATTCCTTTTGTGTCCTAAAGCATGTTGGGTGTCATCGCCTTGACCTCATCTAATACAGCAAAAATCTGTACGTTATATTGTTTTAACTATAAATATAAAGAAATTGAGATGAACGAGGTTTGATTCAATTTTGTAAGTGGATAAACCTCAAAAAATCTATTTATGAAACTGGAATTTCTTTATTGGCATTCAAACATTAAATACTTAACGCCCCGAAACAATATAATATTTACACTGTGATCAAAATCAGACACTTCTTCTTTATTCAATATTGTCACGTAATTAGCACTTTGACAGTATTTTATACATTGTTTTCGTACAACTTGATGTCATCTGTGCATCCAGGAAAGGTTTGGCTATTATAGCGTTTTTAAATCTAATGGAAAGCAATAAAAGTCCGTTACTTTACTAATTTTGACAACGCTATATTTGCCGATGCCCTCGTTGGAACAATAATTTATTTGAATAAACTTAGTTGAAAGCGTCCATCTTACTTTGCTGTCAATATTTTAATGTATTATTCGATCACACGTCACTAAATTAGCTAAATTTATGGTCCTTACTTTGTGAGATGGATTAACTAATGTACATGTTTGTTTGGAAGGCCATATGTATATATCATAACTTAATAACTTAACTTATTACCATACCATGATTTATTCATCCTTTTAGTTCATACATTGTAGAAAAGGTTAAATTAGCCTTATGTTTATTTATTTTAATTAGCTTAAGATAAAAAGATTGCACCAAAAACAATATTACTTGGAAATTAGGTCATAATTAGCTCAAATTGTGAAGAGTATATTCAATTTCTCGCAGCGTTCGTACGTAGTACGTGTAGATATTAGACCGTGGATGTCGTCTCTATCATTTTCTAAGCTAACTTAAAATAAATTTTGTGTATTTCAAAATGTATCGTGAGTTGAACACATTCAGTTATCGAGTCGAAACCACCCCCAGCAGTACTGTTGATATTTTTTATATTTTTCTATACTATATATATATATATATATATATATAAAGTAAAAAATAGTTTTTTTGCATAATGTTCACACTTAGTGCAGCAATTGTATTCAGTTTCATTCATAAACTGCGATGTCCGGTATCCAGGCGGGTTCAGTTACTGCCACGGAACTATGGAATACTGAGTAATAGTCAAATAGACATCCTACGATTCCTACGCTTGTATACGTCGCGTCGCTTACTCTGACAACGTTAGGTGGGAGGTTTGATTTAGAATAGTAACGGCGGCGCCACAGCAACTGGCATGCTTTACTTATGTGGTGACACAGATTGCATCATTGCATACAGAGCGGAGCGACTTTAGTCATCCCCTTGCCTCGCCCGCGAATCCACGTAATAGTGTTTGTTCTTTAGTATAACATACCTACCTAGATATAATATACGCCGTTGTACGATAACATATATATACAGTTTATGAACGAACATTATAAGTGAATACCGAACTCTTTTATCTTTCTATTACACCCCCCTACTGCATTTTTAAAGCTAGTCAGATCTACTCATCGGTGGCTAGCTATTCAGACACGCACATAGACTGTGCCGGCGCCCGTCCAACACGGCAGCAACACCACCAAACTTAGCTTCACCAATAGGTGAAAAGGTTTTTCTTAAATGTTAGGCTGGCCAGCTGTACTAATCAAAAACAACTCTCTCGTCTCGTGTTAAACTCCTTTGTGACAAAGAGCGCTTGTCCTATACCTACCTAAACTATATTGCTCGTTTGAACTTCTAAGGTCTAAAGTCAACAGTGGCTTCACTTCCTACCATTTTTTTCGCGATCGCGCTTATCTTATAATGAGCGCTTATCTTATAAGTATAACAGTTCACGTAAACATTTTGCTTTCAATTTCTGTGTACTAGATCCATACAAATTACCGTGCCGTACTTTGATACGAGTACGTAAATAAAATTAAGATAAATATATCTTGGCCCTTCTATTCATGATTATGTTCATTGGTTTCACTGGAGTTATGCGCAGTCGCGAGGTCCCTCCTACGCACTGCACTGTGCACTGTCATCATGGATTGACATTGGCCTGTTTGTAAGTCACATTGAGTAAATGTGTCACTGGATTTATCTCTTAACAAGTGTAGTATTTTTTATTCGTATTCGCGTTTTTACTTCATTATGAAAGGAGTTTAACTATTTGTAGTATCGGCACCCAAACAAATCGTTGTGTAACGAAATTTAAGAAATAGTTGTTCACGTTTTTGAGAACACTATTTATTAAAATAATAATAAAACTATTATTATAACTATTATTCAAAATTCATAAAAATATTTTTTTTAAGAAAAGAAATAAATTTTATTTTCATTAATAGCAACGATAAGCAATGGGTTTACAATGGGGCCCAAGTTTTGGGCCTAATAGATTTATTCAACCTGTGAGCGGACATGTTAACAGCAATAAAAAAACTAGCGACTCTGCGCCGGCGCTGAAGATTTAAGACTCGTCTTTACTTGACAGTATAGGTATATAAAATAGCCAATTCCTAGAATCGAGTCATGTGGGGCCACACGCGTGGCATTTTTAATGACCTTTTCAGCATTTTATGGTGCATTATCGACAACTAACGCCCTCTACGGAAGTTAATGTTCTTAGCATGTTTTATTAATTTGTATCCGATAACTTTATGGGCACGTGGTCTTTAAACTTGTTAGAGAATATTCTCTGTTATAAATTTCTAGTTACAAAGGCCGCGTTACATCTTTTTCCCCTAATATTCTGTCACAATGTATATTCTCAAAGAAGAATACAGAGGCATCTAAATTACCACGTTTCAGCAGATTATAGGTATATATATTATAGGTCATGATTTTAGGTCTTTCTTTTAATATCTACTATTTTAGCCTCGGTTGATATTTTCATGAGATTTTTAAAAATAGAAATTAAATTCTATTTTATCTAACAATAGCAAATATTATGTGAAAGATATTTTAAGAAAACATTACTTTAATATTTAATAACAATATAAATACATAGCGACAAAAACATAAAAAAAACCTATCTTGTAACAATTCTGCGTAATGTAACGTAAGCTTACTTGTGTCGAGTCTATACAAAGCATCATGAGGAATTCTTTGTTTTATATGGAACGTTTTTTTTTAAATATGGCTTTCCGCAAAGCAACGTAAATTAATACATTCATTACCTATTTTCTCTGTTGAGGCAATGTTTCTTTACAAGTGCAAATTCAGATTTCCTCAAATTTAAATTGCTCCCTCCCAAGACCGTGAGATGCAAACGCAAGTTAGTTCATTATTGCCGGGAATGTTAACACAGCGTATATAAAAAGCCTACTGCTTTATAAAAGGCATGCTCTTTTCAACGATATCCCATAAAACAATTGCTGCAATGAAAACCGTCTGCAATTATTTTTTCCCCTAATCAAATTAATTCCACTCGAGCTTTCAACAGCATACTCCTTGAATCTTGCTCGCACATTATCAAAGCATACCGGGTATAAAACCGCGCGCGCATCCCTTAATGAATAGCTAACAGATCGCCTTGTAAAATTTTACGACTGATAAAATCAGTTATAAACCCCATATAGTTATAAACTGTGTGGCCATTAAAAAGACGGGAGCTATTGGAGACTCAATAAATCAGCGATCGGGTGCTTTCGGGCCTATTCGGATGAGATCGTAAAGATTGACGCGCTCAATGTTTGTAAACACTACTTTTATGCTGAATCGACATATTTTTTTATGATGGAGTTTTATGAGTCGGTGTTACGGTGTGCGGGTGATCTATTTGTAGTAGATCTGCTAAAATTAGGGATAATTTGACTGCATCCCTCGGAATCCTTTTGAATGGTTGAAGAACATTCAAAACCGTATAGAATCAGTTAAATAAGCGTATTTATTTGTAACAAATATTGTTATTATATACATATAATATTGTTTTACCGTATTACCTGTTTTTAAAGGCCATACGATAAGTGATATTTGCTGTAGTATAGCTGCTGATCACTTATTAAGATGCATTTCAGAGCTACTAACTCAAACTAAGTAGGTACTTGTAAGAAATATTTTCTGTCTTTTTATACTGAAACCTTTATAAATGCCAATGTGTAATTAACTTAATATTTGAATTTATATTTCAAATACACAAACATTTTAATATTTATAGTAAAATTCTTTAAACAAAAATTTAACTCATAACATAAGATTAAATCATTGTACCCATCACCACCCAATTCTAAAATCAGAAATACTAACAAATCACCAAACATCATAATATCCGACATAAACCGTTAAAATCGTAAAACATCCCCAATAAAACTCAAACACTGGAAGTCGGCAAAAGAAAATCGTAAAAGTTAAAACGACAAAACCGTAGCAGGGCCTTTTAATGTAACCGACAGTTTGTGGCCTAACAATTGTTTTCTCACGTACATAAAAACCGGCAATAAAACTGTTGGTCAAATGATTACGAAAGAGCGTAAAAAATGCGTAAAGTGGGCACGGAGACTGCAGTTTTGAGAACTGGGTACTAATTCTGTTGTTCAAAAAGTATCACAATGATTTGTGAACTTCTAGCTAATCTTCTGCCGAGAGAGATATACGATATGAAATATGAGTATTCTTATTTGCACGAATATTGACTATTGGCAACAGGATATTTAACTCAGTTGTAATAAATGTCAACGTGTGTAACATAAATGACCATGTTGCTGTAATTTTAAAAGATTCTTAGTGTTTAAACTTTAAAGTACGGAACACTGACAAAATATTTCTGATTTCACGCGTACTCTATCTTTTTAAATTCACGTTTTTAATAAATTAATACATTTTAACATTTTTTAAAATACATATTTTTATTAACGTTTTTAAAAATCCATATAGGTATCCTGGTCCTAATTTATGGTTGATGATAGGCAGACAGACAGGTTATACAGACAGGTTGAAATCTCCTCAAAGGCAAGAATAAACTTGCATTCAATAATCAACTAAAGAAAAAATAGACGTTCAAGTTCAGCTACAGATACTAAGAAAACTTGGAAATAAAATTATAAATGTAGATAATCACTGATAATGCCATGTCGCTTGAAATTAAATAATCTGAAAGAAAAGTAATTTGTTATGATAATGCTATTTTTTATTTTCTCACACACTTTGATTGCACAAGAGGGCGACATTAGTTATTTCGGTTCAGTTAAATCTCATACCAAATACCAAAATAGCAGAATGGATCCTTGCGTAAGGTTAAATGCTTTTAAAGTCTTTTGGTATGTTAAACGCCATTTGAAAAACCGTTATCGATTTTGAAATCTGGTTTTGAAATATGATTCAGATCGGTATACAAATTTCTTTATAAAATAATTAACAAAAATAGAATTAAATATTTATCTCATCGCTTATCCCATCTATTAGTTAGAGTTGGCACTATATGTATTTTTCCGACCACCGACCAAATCATATTTTCATACTAATTTTTCAATGCTACTAACATTTAATTGGTTTTGTAACTTTGTACTAAACAAGCCTAGACGGTGAAGAGATAAATCCATATTATGCTATGTGTTGGATCTGTAACGTCAATAAAAAGTAGTCACCCTTTGACGTCTGTATGGAGAAGCGACCAGCAAAGTCAACCTTATAAAGTACAGTTAAATAAATGCAGGTTGTAAAATAATGTTCTATAACCTATATAGACGCAATGATGACCGAGCGGTAATAGCTATGGACTGCCGTGCCGCAGGTCTTTGGTTCGATTTCCACCGCCGGCTTGAGCTTCACCGTATGGTTGAAGGGCATTTTACGAATGCTCACCTGGCTAGCGACCACCCTCAAGTAGAAAATCTGTCGCCAATCACCTAACGGTGTGTACCGGCAGTAGTCCTTGAGAGCCAGTGAAATTACAAGCACATGAGACTTAACAACTATGTCTCAAGGTGACGGGCGCAGTGCAATTCGTGACTTGTGATGAAATGCATCCGTTATAGGCAGAAGTTAGTCCGCTTAACATCAGGTGGGCCTCGAGCTTGTTCAGCCACATTAACATAAAAATAAAAGATTCATTTCATCATAATTGACGAATTGCACTGCACCCGTCACCTTGAGACATAGTTGTTAAGTCTCATGTGCCTGTGATTTCACTGACTCCCAAAGACTGCTGCCAGAACACACCGTTAGGTGCTTGGCGACAGATTTTCTACTTTAGGGTGGCAGCTAGCCAGGCTGGCAGTCTCAAAATGCCCTTCCACCATGTAAAAATTTATTACAGAAATGTTGATTTATTACATTAACATACATTTTATAATTTGGAGGATACTCATTTGCAACGATTTGACATAAATTTTAATAAGTTACGGTTTCATAGTTACCTGAATTCATTTCGACCACAAACCCACAGTACAAAAAACTCTCCCAAACTTGGCAAACTTGCACAATACATCCCTCAATCCACATTCTGAATCAACAAAGGGCCGAAGTGAAAGTACAACACTTGTAAATCAACTGCCCAACTGCTCGTAAATTAGGCTAAACTATGGCGCACTTTTTATTATTTTACTGCTAACTTAGGGTATTTGCTTATTACGACGAGTGAAGTCACATTAATTTCAAAATTATTAGAAACAAATTAATCATTTTTATTGATTGCCTTATTTTATTATTATTTCCGTGATTACATCTTTCAACCTCTAATATTTTTAATACATTACTACTTTTATATTTGTTTGATTGTTTCTAAAAATAACTATTTATAAAGCTAGACCTGGTTCACCATGGAAACTAAAACATAATCACGTCAAAATAGTTGACATATCGTTATATTTTCACAGCTAGAGATTGGTTGTATCCAAGCTAATATTACTTATTTACTAAGCATCATTATCGTAGCCGTAATCAATCAGGTATTTTCCATTGCCCTTACTTGCTGTAGGTTGTAGAGAACGTAATATGACAGGCTAGTCAGACTAATCATTCATTTGTATCCAAAAGATAAAATGCAGTGATTCTATATTAAAAGGACTAATAATTAACACATCTGGACTATACCAATATAAGCAATATTTAAATTCATCATTTAACTTTATATGTGTCGAATTTAATTTGAGATAACTACGTATGGATTTAGTCAACGACGACCTTAAGCGTGCGGAGCCGCCGATTTCGTCGCAGCTGTACAGAATGGTAGCGTTTGGATGCTGGTGGTCATTTTACAGTGAAATACTGTCTTTGAAATGCAATGCTTTCGGTCACATTGGAATTACCCTAATTGCATTGGTCACGATTACAACTTGGCTTAAAATGTATGCTTAAGATAGAGTTATAATATTAACAACTATGCTTTATTCTCTTTTTTTACAGTACAGATATAAATAATAACACGAAATTGTTATAAAGGAGTAAGTTACTATGTTGTTTTTAGGCTCTGGAACTACATTGCTATTGGCATCTAACTTATGTTTATCATTAGGTTATGGAAAGTTCAATTGGTTTTTGCTGTGACAAAACTACGTTTTTAGAATTGACTTATGGATTTTGGTTATAGGATATAAACATATATACATACACACTTAGACCATTGTACCTACATTAGAGATTAGTTAATATGGAACGAGGTAAGTAGACAAGTCTAACCTCATATGTTAGACCTGTACTCATTTCAGAAATATATTTTGGATGTAATGTATTATAGTATAATGGGAATATGTTGTTAACGAGAACTTAGTTTTGGGCCATAGGGAAAGGAAAAGTTACCTATACATTTCCTTTCATTTGTTTATGCCTAAGCTACCTATACATTTTCTTTAATTTGCTCAAATGTCTAATTTAGATTTATTGGGAATATGGTATACTTTTGGGCCATAGGGAAAGAAAAAGTTACCTATATATTTTCTTTCATTTGTTTATGCCTAATTTAGATTTCTTATCATTTACTTTTTTATATATAACTCATAACTTAGCTTTAGTTTTACAGCCGGCTGCCAGCCTGACTTCAACACGTACTAGGAATTCTAGTGTTATCTGGCGCATTATTTCTCATATCCAAATGAAAGCATATGACATAGGACAGTCTTGATTAAAAAAACATATAAAATAATATGAAATATGTGCGCATCGTAACATAAAAACTCGTATATTGCTTGCATCTGTATGTACTGTAAAATTGGTAATCCATTTAATTGTGTATTTCTTTAAAAACAACAGCTAAGTAATGCTTAGTTATACATTTTTACATATTTAAAATTAAAACTACTTTGACTAGACGTTCGAAAGTGGTTTCAGCTCATATTTGTATGATTCCATTATAATTAATCATACAAATATGAAAATTTTAATCAATTATTAACATAGACCTAATTGTAATTATTTAAGTAGTTATATGCGTTAAATGTAATTTGGACATGCCTGTAAAAAAAATACTGAAGGGCTACTAAAACTTTGTTAATATTTTAACGTACTACTACTGGCATCCAGAAACACCTACAACCCAAGACATACTCCGCTACTGGTAACATAACTCACAACTATACGACGTCACTGTCACCACCAAACCTCAAGCTTCATGGCCCGCCTGCACAGCAGCGGCGCTTACACCCATTACGTCACACAAAACGCGTATAATAGCGAAAATAAATATTATTTATCGCTTCACGGTGCCTTAGTTTCGTACAAAAAGACTCGTGAGTTATAACCTACTATTACATTTGCGTTTTGTAAAACGTTTTTTCTATGGCCATAACTTTATATTTATTGCGCGTTTTAGTTGAATATTCACAGTCGTCACGTTACGGTGCAGGATTCAATTGTTATACAAATTAAACGATGCAGTTCTACCGACATATTTTCAACCTTAAAACATTCGTAACTCCCTGAAACGTTCAAATTCTAGCAAGAAACGGTAACTTGGTAAGTATAAGAATACAAATTAGGAGACTAAAATATTTAGTTTTTTTCAAATTGATTAAATATCCGTGGAGTTTTTGATGGCGTAATTGAGATGGGATTGTCAATGTAGCAACGGTTGTGTAAACTTGTATTTCTCGTTGTCAATTTGTGACAGACATTTGTCAATGTTTAGATACGGAGATGTGATAATTTAACCAGTTAACTGACATTAAATAGTTTATACAAGCATCTCGTTTTTATTCAACGATGCTTAAATGTGAGAGTTAATCGTGTTAGGGATCACAGTGATTCTCTTCTTCACATATTTGAATGAACCTGTTCTTCAATTTCCTTCCTGAGATTTTACTGGATATAAATTATTTTCGAATATGTTGTAGTATACTACATATTATATATTTTGTAAGGCTTTAATATAGGTAGGTATTACCCACTCAATACTCGTAAAAATCTAATTTAATACCATCAATATACAGACTGCTATGTATATTTAGTAAATGGTTCCGAGAAAGCATAATAATAAGGAATAAAGCAGTCTTTAGGAAATTGAATTTTTTTTTTTATTTTTTTATGCCTGATAGGTTAGCCTTTGACCACTATCTCACCCGATGGTAAGAGATAATGCAGTCGAAGGTGTTGTTCAGGCTTACCTAGAAGTACTGGCTCTCAAGGACAGCTGCCGGAACACACTGTTAGGTGCTTGGCGACAGATTTTCTACTGAGGGTGGTAGCTAGCCAGGCGGCAGGCCAGGCTAAATGCCCTACCACCATGCTATAACGACTGCCATCCTAAGACAACAACCGGGACCGACGGCTTAACGTGCCCTCCGAAGCACGGAAACGCTCAGTAGTAATGTCACTAGCGGTCACCCATCCAACTCATGACCGCGCGCGACGTTGCTTAACTTTGCTGATCGGTTGAGAACAGCTAAGTAAACTTCGCTACGAGCGCTTCAAAAAATAAATATGATTAGTGAAACTATAGAGGATGAAATAAGATATATAAAACCTCGCTTTTGGTAATACTGATGAGTGATGTCTTTATGACCGCGAAGTGCCTTATATGCCGATGATCTTAAACTATTCCTAGAAATAAAATCACCCCTTGACTGCTACGCCTTGCAAAAAGACATTGACCGAATATATCATTGGAGTAACATTAATAAATTGACATTTTATATTAAAAAATGCAATGTTATGACATTTAATCGCAAAAGAAATAGTATAATTTTTAATTACCATTTGGATAAGGTAACAATAAATAGAGTCAATAGTGTTAAAGACCTCGGAGTAACCTTTGACCGCAGTCTCACCTTCCATGACCACATATCTGACCTCGCTAAAACGTCTCATCTTAGGTTAGGCTTTGTGCTGCGAAATGCCCAAGATTTTGTGAACCCGCAAGTACTTAGAACACTATATAACTCTCTCGTTCGCAGCAAACTCCAGTCAAGCGCTTGCGTTTGGAGCCCGCATCACGTCACCTACACGCGAATGCTTGAAAAGGTCCAAAAGGCTTTTCTCAGGTCATTGTACAAGGTGCTTGCTGGGCCAGCTCGGCTACAACTCACTTGAGTTGAGAAGGACGCTGGGTCAGCTCATTGTTGGTTACAAGGTGCTGAGAGGGTTACTAGATTCCGTTCAGCTTCATGACCTTATGTGCACTCTATTCGTGCCGCACGACCCATGGACCCCGGCAGCTAGGCGCAGTAAGGCACATGACCTTTTCCATGTGGACGCTGGTCGTACTGTTGCGCGCTGTATGTCCCCGTTAGTTAGGACTCACCGCCACCTCAATGCAGTTCTTGCGACCAACACTGAATGTGATTAGAATTAAAAACTGTGTGTGAAATATTTGCCAAATATTGTGAGAATTTACCCGACCAATGGGACCGATGTATTAATAGAGATAGCTCACTTGAGCTGGAGAATAATTTTGACTAATAATTTTGTTCTGTGCTGTATTTTGTTATCTGTCGTGCTTTGTGACGTAAAATTATATTTTTCTAATAATAAGTTTTTAATGTGACCATGTATACAATGTTTCAAATTAATTTTTGTGAGGTAAATGTAACTGATTGACTTCGTTTTTATCTCAATAAATAATAATTTAATAATTTAATAATTTAATAATTTAATTTAATTTAATTTATGTCTTCACTTCTATAACGGCGGGCACCATAAGTATTAAAAAAAAAATTTTTTTTCATTGATGATGCACTCGTTGAATACCCACTACCTACCTGACGTCCTGCCGTACATCAATAATATTCTATTACATTCTTTCCATTCGCAACCTTTTACTTTTTAATATAGAACACTTTATGGATACTTCAACGAAGTAACACTAAAATATTCTAAAAGTAAGACAAGAGACATTATCAGAAGTATGTGTATCACTAACCGTTTTCATTAGCGTTGAGCCAGCGGTAGGAGGGTCGCGGCTGCTGCTTGGAGCGCATCTCTACCACCCGGAGCCCCGCTGACACGACCACGAGCGCGCTCTCATCTATAACAAATACAAACAACACGTTATTTTATTTATTCAATACAAATATCAAACAAATGTAGCAATTATGGCCGAGCGGAAATTGCTATCGACTGCCGCGCCGCAATACCCTGGTTCGATCCCCACCGCCGGCTTGAGCTTCACCGCATGGTGGAAGGGCAGTAGTCCTTGAGAGCCAGTGAAATTACAGGCACATGAGACTTAACAACTATGTCTCAAGGTGACGGGCGCAGTGCAATTCGTGACTTGTGATGAAATGCATCTGTCAGAGGCAGAGGTTAGCCCGCTTAACATCAGGTGGGTAACATCAGCTTGTTCCGTCACAATAACATTAAAAAAAATTACAGTATCTTTCAAAGTTATTATAGCCCAGTGGCAGAAGCCGAGTGTTGTGGTCTTCGGCAATCGGTTCCTGCCCAGTGGCTATAATCGCTTACAGCGTCACATTCACACGCATTCCTTGAGAATGAGCATCTTTACTACCCGAACACCGGTCGGAGATTACGACCAAACACCGTGAGTGCTAGCCGGTATATTTAGTAAATAATAATGTCAACTCACGTTAGTTTTTATGAAAATATAGCATCACATGCACCCGAATTTGGGCATTTAAATGACATTCATTTGTTATCATTACTAATGACGAGCATTAATAGTGTGTTTTCGATACAAACGCATATAAATTTAAAATATTAATATTCTTTTAGGATTGCCTACTTACCAATTTAAGTTACCATAAAAAAACTTAATAGTCATTGATAACGCTGAATTTTATTAGACTAGTGCTTACGCGTCAAGCAAAACTGTTGCATCCACAGCGACACTGACTAATCGAAAGTCTACTGAAAGTTCATTTGAAAGTAAGTGGAGGATAGGTGATGCAAGGGCTCGCACAGATTAACAAAGCAATAGCAGAAGTTATAGCATTGGATAACCAAACTATATCTGTTGTAGAAGATGCCGGATTTCAAAGGTTAATGACAGTATCAAAGCTTTAGTACCTGATGCCAAGCCGTAAATACTTGAGCAAAGTTATTTTACCTCAGCTATTAGCTACAGCCTACATTGGAAAAAAACTCACCAGTATCATCAGCTAAAACGATTTCTGTATAAGTGACCATTTACATCACCTATACCCATAGCCATTGCGGCTAGTCTATTGACATTTGAAATCATATTCAACACTATCCTGACGCATCTATGAATTTCAAATAAAAGTTGAATATTTTACCTACGCTACAAACTGTGTAAGTTCCTTGAATGTTACCAAAAAAATTTAAACAAACCAAATAAATTACTACAATTTCCAAGAATTACCAGTAGTCCTCGACACTCTCCCACGGAAATAACCGGACAAACGTCACATAATTTAATTGACTCTTTTAAATGTATCTTGATAGACTTCGATCACTTCTGGTAAACCGATGAGTAACACTCGAGATCCCGATGCTGCGGAGCTCTAAACATACTTAAATAAATTCACCGATAAATAAAAAAACCCGCCGTCATTAATATGAGACAAGACACGGGAAGATATCGAAAGCAAATGTGTAATCAATCGAATTCAAATTCAACTTTAAAAGCTTGACAATATGACTTTTATTCAGTATGATGACTGTACGATCGAGTCTCGTGGTTTACAGAAAAATCTCCGAACTCGAACGATATGTCACACAATTTATGAGTGTCGAACGATGCCGGGTGACGTGTTCCGAGTGATTCGAATAAGCCCCTCGTAATAAATTTGATACCAAAGAGACAATGTCGTAATGCGATATAGTGACGCGCGATGCGGTGATACCGACCGATTTATGACAGACACTGTCTCCCGATTACCATTGTTGGCCTTTTTGATTAATATTGTTTTGGTTAACAAGGACGTAAGGTACCTACAACGACGTTTGACGCACCCAATGTCACGTCAAAACGCGTAGGCGAAGGCCCACACATCGTTTCACTTTACGATCCGCCAAATTTGGAAGAAAATAACATTTTTCAATACTTAACATCTTTCTCAAATATTTATGACGTTCAAGCTCAAATTTAATCAAGATATAAATAAAACGCCAACTCTAAGTGAAATTTAACGGAATCGCGCCCTCGAAATTACGATTCCTTTTACTCGGTTGGTTTTAATATACATTGATATCATAAAACAATTTAAACTCCATCAAAATGTAGAGGATTTTTTATAGGTTATATTATAAAGAATTAACGCGTCTTGTCTTAACGATTATTAAGTCGGTGGCTCGACGGGGTACATCAAACAGGACCTTTGGACATATTCCGCTAAAGCCCTGTAAATCAGCCGAGTAATAGGGTTAACATACGGACTGATATTGCGGCGCACCCGCTGCGTTTATCTCGACGCTTTTATAGCGGGCGGTTTATCTGGTCAGCAATAGGAGATTATGACAAAATAAAAATGTTTTACATTGCTAAATGATGGTCATTCATGCCCATGTGACTCACCGACTAATAATCTACAGAATATAATATTGCGTTGAATTGAATACTTGGCAAATGTTTCATCCAAAAGCCCATTAATACATTATTTTTAACATTCTCGTACAAAAATAGCTCTTTGATCGTGAAAGCGTTTTGTACTATTCATAAATTCACAAAGTCTTGTGTGATATCAGGGGATAAGAAAATACTGTCGTAAAACTTTCGCAACAGCTGTAATAATCTCGATTATCTCGATTTATATTTTCCCCAAACGCGTTTGATGGACAAACGAAGTTGCCGGCGAGCCTTTGCCGTATGTTTCCACGTTTATAGTGTCAATAAAGAATCGTCGTCCCGATAACAAACTCAAGGGCATCGCCATAAACTCAATACTATAGTGTTATTGGTGACTCGATTTATTTACTTTTTTTACTCTCCATACAAGATCCAGACAATTTATTAAGTGGTCCGACTGTGATCGTATTTTTTCTTGTTTCTTTGATATTGATTAAACTTATTTGATTTGAGTATGTATTAATTGATCGTAAATGAAGTAATAGTGTCACAAAACTGTGTAACAGTTTGCTTCTTGAATGGTAAAAAGAATAATATTAATTCAAGATTATAAATACTTGTGCAAGGCTAAAGTAAAGTATAAAAAGCTTACATTACATACTTCACACGTATGACGTAAATTTACCGTATATCTTCTCCCTATAAACAAACATGTACAATTGTACACGTATCAGGCAGAAGTTAAATTGCAAAATACACTCTCAATAAAATAGAATCTATATTCATGAAATTCTATATCTAGTCGGAGTCAACTAATACATCAAAACAACTTTACTCTATTTTCTCTCCATAACAATCAAATTTTCACCTTTTAACAATCATAGGATTCAGGCATCAGTATCGGATCGCACAGTGGGCAGGTGCCGTTTAGGAAAGCCATATCGGCTGTCAAAAACTTGTAAAATA
Source organism: Plagodis pulveraria (assembly GCA_963890685.1). NCBI lineage: Eukaryota > Metazoa > Arthropoda > Insecta > Lepidoptera > Geometridae > Plagodis > Plagodis pulveraria. The sequence goes on from OY982957.1 coordinate 33,667,325, forward strand.
TCGTCGTTGCAGGAGAGAAGCCGCGGGCGTCGCGCGTCCCTCACAAAGATATCTTCAAGATTTATTCAGCCTTCTACAATAGGGTACGTTTTAATTCTTTTCATATGAGACAGATTTATGTACGGACAGATGTGGGGAGCACTGTGCGACTTGTAGATAACGGCGGTAACGCGCCGTTGCCGTTACGACCCTTTGCAGAAACCGACTCGTTGATAATGTTGATTTGAATGGGTCTAACGACGTTATTTTGTGCAAAGAGTTATGGAACGATATCTACTTTTTATCTTAACTTTAAAATTATAGTTGTGCATACACTGATATTGTCAGTTAAGATACTGACCGAGCAAAGCGAAGTCTTAAGTTATTTTATGTATGTACTCGTATTTTACGGTCTTTTTTAATATAAATCGTATTTTTTCTTTATATATAACTTTATGCTTGCGGAGCTTTTGAAATCACAAGAGAGGAATTCAATAAAAAGTACATTAAATTATAAGCCAACATTTAAAAAATTCATTACAACGCAAGGTATCTAGGTAGCTCATCAAGGTACCTCTTAGCGTTATTAGAAATAATAAATTAATAATTCACAGTAGGTTCAAAAAATTACACTATCTTTCAGGATTACGAGCGTTAATCATAAACCAATATGAATCACAGTAAAAGAGCATCTAAATGCGATTCACGATGCTTGGGATGGTGGAAAACAATTTTGCTCTCCCTTCGGACTGGCAAATGATCTCAGTATAGATGCTATTAGTACAATAAACAGGATACACCTTGTATATCCTTAAAAAGTTTTGATTAGTTTTGCAGTGCCTCTAATATGTTCGCGAATAGACATCTTCCCGGCTTCGCGGCGCTGATGCGCCAGAAAGCGGCCAATACACGCGAAAGATTCTACGGTAACCGGACTGATAATTCCATACTCACAACGCTCCTGACTACAGGAGGACCGATTTTAAAGCGATGGATTCAACTTCACCAATAATTAAAACCATTATTAATAGTTAGTAGTTTAAAAATTTATTAATTTTAAATATCTTGGTATTAGTAAGTTTAACTTTTACTTATTGTTTATGGAAGCAATTCTGGATTAAATGAGTATTATTATTATTATTAAAAAAATGCAACATTTAGAGCAGTTTTTAGTGTGAATAAAGTGACGGTAATTTTAGCGGAACCTATTCATACTATTAATACTAGTGTTTGAACATGTTGAATAAGCGACTTACTTACACTATTACAACCGCAACCATTTTACACTCTTATGAATTTTTAAGAATCGACTTATTTGTCCTAAAAAAAATTACCATAAAATGGAACCAACTTCAACACTTAAATGTGTGAAATAACTTGTTGAAGTCAGTACCATTATGGTTCAAAAATACCTATTATCACAATATTGTGCGCATGGTACCGACTTCGACAAGTTATTTCACACATTTGAGTGTTGAAGTTGGTTCCATTTTTTGGTAAAACATTTTTTTTCACTCTTATAAAGATGACCTACCTACTTATGGGATCGATTGTCATTCACTGTCAATGACAATATCAACAAGATAGGAAAATACTTTTCAGTTATTGGAGTGTACCTCAAAAACGGCTTGACCAATTTTGATGAAATTTAAATGGGACTACAGGGCAAACATCAGTTTTCAAATAAAAAAGAATCATCAAAATCGGTTCACCCAATTAAAAGTTCTGAGGAAACAAAAATAAAAATAGAGATTAATTGAGAACCTCCTCCTTTTTTTGAAGTCGGTAAAAAGCGTTTTACCTACTTATTTGACCTACTTACACTGTCAAGACAAGTGTTTAAACGGCGACCCGTTTACACTTACGACTAGTGTAAATGTAAAATAAGTGAATATATTATATAATGAGAATAGTGGTTAAGCCGTAACCTGTCCACACTTTGAAAAATAGTGATTAAACATCAAACTAATAGCACGTTTTTTTATATTATTGTGACGGAACAAGCTCGAGGCCCATTTGATGTTAAGCGGAATAACCTGTGCCTATAACAGATGCTTTTCGTCACAAGTTACGAATTGCACTGCGCCCGTCACCTTTAGACATAGTTGTTAAGTCTCATGTGCCTGTAATCTTACTGGCTCTGAAGCACTGCTGCCAGAACACACCGTTAGGTGCTTGGCGGCATATTTTCTACTAGGGTGATCGCTAGGCGGGCTAAGCTTAAGATTAGTGTTTTGTGTTAGAACTGAGATCTATCTTGGAGCCAAATAGGAGCCACCATATTGGTCACGCGTCACATCTATCGAGCGCTCTTATTATAACTTCTTGTACAAGTAATTGTATTTGCTTATAACATAAATTGTATTCAAAATGCAGAAACTACACGCGGTAGCTTTCTCGAATTGGTCAGGGTAAAGTTTTATTGTTAAGTCGCTTGCATTTCTCATTCTTCCTTTCTCATTCTTATCTGTCCCCAAATGCATTGAAATCTGTTGCTCTTTTCTTCATAACTATTATTTCTAATTGACAATAGTGTATAGATTTATGGCCTTCTTTGTCTAAAGTGTACTAACTTGTGCAAATTGCAATATTGCGTAAACATTTCTTGTTGATGTTTTTGCGAATTTAATGTCATTGTTTTGAATGAATGGACTTGTTAAGACTGGCATTTGTTTTATTTTTATTTTTGGGTAATTTCATATACAAATTCATATTTGCATAGGAGACAATACGATGCGTAACGACACTTCATTGTTTTTTTTTCAGGGCCTGTTCTAGTTATTTTTTTTAAGGAATTATATTATTTTCTTTGTATGTTATTGTGACAGAACAAGTACGAGGCCACCTCACTAGGTGGCCTATGCGGTAACTTCTGCCAATAACAGATACATTTCTGAGACATAAATTTGTTAATCATTAGACTGTATGTCTCATTATAGACGGTAATTTCAGCGGAACCTTTCGTATAAAAATATATAAGAGACTTCTACCATCAGGTGGTCTTCGTGTTTATTCCATTACATACACATAAAAAACACTAAATAACTTAAAAAAACTTTTTGCTGAAAATGTTTGTTTAAACTAATAGAACCCAAATCTATGAGGATTTCAGCTTTTTTCCAATAACCCTGTATCCTTCAAAGATCAAGGTAAGTTATATATATAACTTGCCTCGACGATCTAGTTAAACAACGTCCGCTGCGGTATAAGTCGGATGGGTGACCGCTAGTGGCACTACTATTGAGCGTGCACGTTCTTCTTAGGGCGCGTTAAACCATCGGTATCGGTTGTTGTCTTATGATCGCAGTCGTTATAGCCATTGATCTATATTAGCTCAATGGTTATAGCAAGGTGGTAGAGCGTTTTGCGAATGCCCGCCTAGCTAGCTACCACCTTCTAGTAGAACATCTGACGCCAAACACCTAACAGTGTTCCGGCAGTTGTCTTTGAGTTTGTTGTCCAAGGCTAGCTATATATCAGCAATATAAAAGAAACTGAGATATATTCTACCATAATATAGTTCAGCAGCGACACGTACTATCATGATTGTTCTGAAAACAGAGAACGCTCAATTAGGATCTGGATGGAGTTCGTAAAGAAAGATAAGTATGTTTATGTAAGGTAAGTACCTACTAAGGTAATGTTTAGCCGACCCCACGTAGCGAGGAATAGAGGCATGAAGAAGAAAAGTGAGGCGTATTAGGTCTTCCATATTGTACTTATATCAAAAACGTAGTTTCCATTACAATGCCATCGCAGCACAATAATTAAAACCGACATCGATCCACATCTAGTTAAAAGGGTGGTCGTACGCGAAAAAGGCCCTTGAATGACATATTTATTGGCCATAAATATGCTTGTCATACATTTTAATTATTATCTACTATTTTGGTTGATTTACGGTGACACGAGGTAGCGCCCTCGGCAGGGGGGAGACGGGGAGGGGTGGGAAAGGGCGGTTAATTAAACCAGCATGTTGGGAATTTAAGATGCTGATTATAAAAGTTAATTACTTTGCAATGGGGATGGTGATCATCTTTATATCGATCGTCAGTTCTTTTCACCATTGTTTTGCAGGCATTTTAGACGGGAATTTGGATATCATTTTGAAAAATACTTAGAATAACAGTTTTGAAGCGTTCGTAGTGGAGCTCACTTCCTCACTTTTAACCGGTCAACTAGTTATATATTATTCACTGCGGTCATTACGTGGATGGAAGACGCAGGTGGTATTTACTGCAGGGTGCTGCCGTGCTTCGGAGGGCACGTTAAACCATCGGATGCGGTTGTTGTCTTCAGATAGCAGGCAGCATGATAGGCTTCAAAGCGCCGTAGAAGCCAAAATGGAATAACCAATTTTGACTTTGGGCCAATATCCATTCCAGGTGAAACCTGCACACCAACTTCTATCATATCATCACTTACCATCAGAAGATAAAGCTCGGAGGCTTGCCTACCAGTGGTAAAACACTCGTACAATACCGACATTAGAAAGCTACATTATATAGTAGATAAATCAACTGCAAGTAATGAATTACTATTTTTTAATATAAGACAACTCTTACAAATATAAAAAAAATATCAACCCCTGGTTAAATAAATAAGCCTCAACAAACATAGAATTCAGCTTTAATTAATTCATATGATGAGCTTTCAATTTTCAACTTCGTCTATTTTTTAATTCACGTAACTTTTTATATGCTGACTAAGACGAAACAATTTTACAGTGCCTATTTATTTATTCAAACTTGGTATAAACGTCTTCATAAAATCACTGATTAGATAGTTATTAGGGTTTGATACAAGTTGCAAAAAGCTTTAAATACCTATTAGTTTAATAACGACATTTTTCATATTTTCCTCAAGAATATCATTTACATTATGGTATTATTTTAGCAAATATTTTTCCGATCCACGAGTTAAAAACAAAATATTAATTTGGATAGTAAAGTTAAAATACCTATATTTGAGAATGAAGGTCATTAAGAAAATATATCAAATGTACACGACCCCTGTTTCTTAAACAATAAGTATGTGCTTACGTAAATAAGATCATATATTGGTTCTCTGCAGTTCCATCCTGTGCTTGTAATAGTGATTAAAATGTGGGTATAATCCCATTCATATATACTGTACCTTATTTAGGATTGGCCAAATTCACATTAAATTCTCAGACAAAAGCTCAACGCACGGAAATCTACACCAAAAGTCTCCATTCGCCACCCTACTCTTTGTTAAGGTCAGGTTCCGTCACTGGTTTGTGAAAGAAACGTCATAAATCTGTCACATTTGACAGCTCCAGTTAAATTATGGACGCCATCTTGAGTGATTTGTGCGCGAGACGCTGAGGCGATGGATGTAGCAAAAAATAATGGAACAGAAATACTCATAGGAACGGTTGCGATGAGAGAATAGTAGAGTAAAGTTACATGATTGTCCATTACAGAAATAGAAGTACAAGCATGATGTTTTTCTTGAAAGAATAACATCAATAACTACAAGATTTGTTAAAACAAAAAAACCAAATAACATAGTAGGTACTGTTTGTTACACTATGGGTCTGCAAGCGTATTTGCAAATATAGTAAGGTAGGTAATGTATCAACATATGGGTAAGGCCACGAAAAAATGTTCATTTCAAAAATTAAAACGTGGACCATACTAAAATTAAAAATAAATAAATACAGTACATTTTTTTTAATAACATTTACTGTTTTATCAATATTTAGGAGAATTCTACCCAGCATGGCCTAATTCAAAATCAAAAATATCTTGTTTATTTATATAAATTTTCGATTAATAATTTAGGTTGATTACAGCTTTCATACAAAATCAAAATGTCCCTCGTCCATGTGACACCAAACTATTGATTTTTTTCTGATCAAATCAAGATAATATCATATATTTGCTACATTGTACTATTTTATATTGTTATGGCCTTGTTTTAAAACCAATAAATAATCGATATATCTGCCTATTATTAAAAAAAACACATGGTTGAAACTATGGCCCAAATTGGATTCCCGTGTGTGACATAACACGAAATGCTCAGTAGAATTTAATTTTCAAATCACAGCCACACTATAATTATTTTTTTATGCTGGCAAACTTTCCTACGAGTCTAAAGAAATGTCAAACATCTGTCAGCCATTTTAGTATGGAAGCAATTCGTGAGGTAGTCGTTAGCGAAAATTTTGGTCATCTAGTTTTTTCAAGTTATTTGATGTGATTTGACAAGGTAAGTGTTGAAATTTAATCCGTTTAAGTCAAAATTACTGTAAAGAATGTTGTTTTTTCGGTAATCGCCTAGTTTTCTGTGCATTTAGACAGAATTTAAAAGTTTTAATCCCAGAAATAGGTTATATTTTCGCGTGTGTTTATTCCCGCATGTTACGTGTGTTATGTTTTTTGTTACGTAACACACAAGAAAATACATTAAGCCTAGTTCACATTAAAAAATAGTTGAAACATTAGTAGCGTGTCTGCCTTCGACACGAGAGGTCTTAGAGGACAGCTATGAGTGTGAATGCGTTTGTTTGTTTTGTATTGCGAGCATATCGACACGACGAGATATTTAACACTGAATCAATTTTGTAATTTGCAAACTAACGTTTATAGCAATATTTTTCAGTGATAAACACAAAGGCCTATCTTTGGTTTAGAACTACCAGCCTGCCAAAGTAATACACTCCTTCGTACACTGTAAGTACATAGATTATTGTTAACAAAAATTTTCGGTATTACCGGTGAAAATACTTAAATGAATCTTAGTTTGTTATTACTATTACGTTCTAAATAAAGATTTTAGGTATTTATTTGCTTTATTTTAGTATGTAAATTATATTTTACAATTTCACGGCCAAAGCCGCAAAAAAAGGTAGTTTTATTATTTGATCAATTATGTGCACTAGGCTTTACTATTTTAAAATCTTACATATATGTAAGATTTTGAAAATTTTAACGAATTTCAACTATAGTTTAGACCACATCGTTGGTCTTTATCAAGGAGTGTTGGGAACCGCACTCCTTGATAAAGATCGCACTTGGTTTCGCGCCCTACTGCCTGTCGTAGTCATATTATTTCCTGACTAGTTGTACTTCATTCATTAACTCAAGCGGCGCAAGTATGCGTTCATCGGTAGTGGTTACATATTTTACATTGGGTCCGTGAGGACCGGGTGCTCATCGTATTTTCCAAAACTTATCTGAGCGCTTGGTAGATGCGAAGCGTGGTCAAAATGCTGTCACCTATTTGGTTCAACGAATAAGCTTTGCAATTCAACGGGGCAATGCTGCCAACATGCCACATTACCACCCTCACGTAGAAAATATGTCGCCAAGCACCTAACGGTGTGTTCCGGCAGCTGTCCTTGAGAGCCAGTACTTCTAGGTTAGCCTGAACAACATCTTCGACCACATCATCACTTACCATCAGGTGAGATAGTGATCAAAGTGAAACCTATCAGAAAAAAAAAAAAAAAAAAAAAAAAACATGCTGAGCATGCTGCCAAGTGTTTGTGGGCTGGAGCATTTGGACTACCTGTCTGCTATTACTCATAGGTTGTGTAAATGCTTTTATTGTAGTAGCTGCAGTGTCCATAGCTTAATAGCTCTGCCATCATTTCTTCAAAAAAATGTTCCAGTCGGCTTAACATCCGTATGTATCATATACATCTTCGTCACTTGTGACGAACTAAATCAGTTTTAGGCAGAGGTTACCGCTTAACATCAGATGGACCTCGTGCTTGTTCTTTAACCTAATAACATAAAAAAACTTCATTAACCCTGTAGAAGGGCTACATAATTTAAATAGAATCCTGTTTCAAACAGTTATTTTACGTATTTAGATGAATTTATTATCTTCGACACCTTTCGATATATATGATGGTCATAATCCTATCAGAGGAATTATCGTTACCCAATACCGTATGTTTTTAAATCGGCGGTACTTATGCCTTTGTTAGCAAAATACTACTACAATAAAAGCATTTAGACAACCAATAAGTCATCTTAATATGTAAACTTACATACCTACACTAAATGCAGCAGAATTAATCCAACAAAACACCCCAACTCTTTCAAAAACTCCTCACCCATCGATTTTGTATTACGTAGTACTTATTATCTGAATGACGCCACCCGTCAGAATAATGACATCGAATAATCTCGAATTTAAAATGAAGCCTGCAGTCACGTCAACTATTGGGACATATTCAGTAATAAAAGTAAATCCACGCATTTCACTTCAGCGCGCCATAAATATGGCAAGTGCGGTGTCCACTATTGGCATTGGTAAGCCATGCATCTGGCAAATGCGTCATATCGCGCACTTTAGTGCCTACTAACATATTTGATGTAACGTAACCGTGTGAGGTCACCGTTGCCGCCATTTTACCCGTATATAATTTGACGCGCTGACGGCTATGACGGACGACATTTAATTATCGACCCCTCATTACCTGGCCATCGACGGGCATTGATACGGGGCCTTTAGGAGGCACGACCTACATCTACAAAGTCGGATAGCAACAAAAAACCATTTTCTTTAACATACCGGCTTATAATTTTCCTACTGTGTAAGTACTTTACGAAAATATAGTATTATCTAAAAGTAAAGGTATGGGCATAGAACATATAATAATACTACGTATGGGTTCAGGTTTCTCTCATAGGGACACAAGGTGGTATCTAGGCTAAAATCACAAACAAGAAACATTATTCTGGCAAAATGTAGACTGCAGCTCTGTTACTAAGCTTAGCAAAACGATCTCATATATAATTTTATATACCTAGGTAATCTGAAGTAGAGAACAGAAGTAGAGAACCATACAAAAATTACAATCTTTTTTTTGCAGACCCAGTAAGAACTGGGCAGAGATTTTTATTTTTAAAACGATTTCCGTCCTTCCGTTGGGTTGCATCATTAACTATGTGTCACAATCTCCGGGTTGATCTGGTAGATAAAGCATCTCACATCCAAACCAATTCCTTTTTTCTTCAGACATCAGTTTTAGCTTCTTTCAACAGGTGAGATAGTGGTATACCTTCTGTCTCACATGAATAAATCGCTCATATTATTACTGGCCAAGTGCGATTCGGATCTCGCTCTTTTAGGGTTCCGCATTGCAGACGTTAAATAGAGGATATGTAGTACAAGTACTGAGATTGTGTATTTGTTCCGGCTCACTTCTCATGTATTGGTCCCTCCATGAAAAGCAATTTAATTTAATTTCTAGTCCATTTTTGGGTCAATGCTTTACACTAATGGCAAAAGTTTAGATTTGGAAACCATTCCGATTAAAAACTGGAGGCCCGTGGCATATAGAAGGACAGAGTGACAAACAGGCAGTGCAAAATGTCATATATAAATAACATATTATATACTTGGGTTTGATTTGCCTTCTTAAAACGGAACCATGAAAATCAACTAATGAAGTACTCGTATTAATACTACGAGACTCGGTATGTAAAAATTCACTTGGATAATTCGGTCCCCAAACGACACGACCAAAAGTCGTACACAGTAAACAACTCAAAACTGTATAAGGTTTTCATGAAAAACGTTCAGTTTATTTGGTTCATTGGAGTTTATTAATAAAAAGCCTTAATTAAGATATCGCATGTCACTGATTAATTTGAATGATCGCGCGATAATTAAGTTGATTAAAAATATGTCAAATGGAGATATGACAGCGGGATATTGGACATTCTCTGCTGGCTCATTTTAAATTGATATTATCAATATTTATCTTAAAAGTGATTTTAATTTGTCAGTTCGTGAAAATTAGCTTTATATTTTTACTTTTACGTATATTCTTACCACGTTGAGTGTCGGGCTAGAGTTGCACCCAAAACGGCGATGGGAAAATACCAGAAGGTGAGCAGCAGCGCCTTCTGAGGAACTGCCATCTTACACTGCGATCCTTAAGACGCTTACAAAGCTCGGGGATCATGATGACTGTTGTTATGTTATACTATTGATATGAAAATAAAACATATCGTCACGTCTTAATTCCACGAAGAGATAGGTAAGTTATGTTTTTCGAAGCGCTCGTAGCGAAGTTTACTTAGCTGTTCTCAACCGATCAGCAAAGTTAAGCAACGTCGCGCGCGGTCATGAGTTGGATGGGTGACCGCTAGTGACATTACTACTGAGCGTTTCCGTGCTTCGGAGGGCGCGTTAAGCCGTCGGTCCCGGTTGTTGTCTTAGGATGGCAGTCGTTATAGCATGGTGGTAGGCATTTGGCTAGCTACCACCCTCAAGTAGAAAATCTGTCGCCAAGCACCTAACGGTGTGTTCCGGCAGCTGTCCTTGAGAGCCAGTACTTCTAGGTTAGCCTGAACAACATCTTCGACCACATCATCACTTACCATCAGGTGAGATAGTGGTCAAAGGCTAACCTATCAGGCATAAAAAAAAAAGAATTAGGTACACATAAGTTTTGGTCAAAAAAATTAAAATAATAGTAGTCGCGCCTAAAGCTATCAACAGTGCATTTGTTACCGTTCCAGAATTTGAACACACAACAACAACAAATATCTAAGTATAAGTTTATTTGTCTCTAAGATATTTAGTTTTTGAATAAAACTAAAGTGTCCTGTCCACCAACTAAAATTCTTCTTCTTCGTGTCGACGAATCACATTTAGATGGAGGACTGCCAGTACCGGGCTGTAGCCACCCCAAGGGTAGAGGCCTCGTACAGGTCACCCAAAGTGCAAGCAATGGGACATTGAGGGCAAGACAGCAAATGACGCATGTCCTGCGTAGCGCCACAACTCTACTGGGTTCCTAAGTTGGTTCCACCAACTAAAATGAAATCCAAGTATCTACGTCCCTATACTTACCTACAGTTTTGATTGTTTGTGAGTCAATGGATAAATGATAAGTCGCTACAAAAATTCTTAGGCTTCTTACAATTTTGCAGAGAAAATCTGAATATAGACATAATGATTTTTGCTTTGACGAGTTTTTAAGGGAAATTACAAGACTCCAACGATTTTTCAAAATATAACGATAAGAGAAAACAAATTGTGTCCACTTATTTTTTATTTTTTTTTCTAGTTACTTGTATGAAAATACTCTTTATTATTATTATACATTGCGATAGCCCGCCTGCAATATCACCTTCAAAAATCTATTATTTAATAGAAAATCTGTCGCTTAGCTCCTAACGGTGCATTGCGGCAGATGGCCTTCGCTGTCCAGTAATTCTTGAATACTCCGAACAACATCTTCGACTGCATCATCATTTAACATGAGATGATATAGTGGTTTAAGGTGCCTATCAGCTATAAAAAAACTCATACTATGATAGGTCCTGCGGTAAATTGAAAAACATAAAAAACTTTTATCGTTTTGCACGTATTCTATCAGTATGCAGTAAGTTGTTTTAGGTGTACATAATTGTGACCAACACATTTGACATCAAGCATCAGAATACAATTTCACTAGGTACTTTATCAAACCCTAACAAACACAACGAGTACCACTGAAGTTTATAACGTCCGATGAAGAGCTTATATTGGAGTGTACATATTACCTGTCAAAACTAATTGTTATCACCTGCGATAATCAACGCTGCATCTGACAGTACTTTATGTTTGCCAAATTAACTATCGTGTGTGATTTTAATGAAATCGCTGACTGAACTGCATAGTTTGGATTTTGTGAACGGCAAGTGAAAATTTCATTAAGTAAATTAAATTGAGATTAGGTGTTAACAGAAAAAAATACAATATATATTTTGCTTTATAAGATATATTATATAAAAGGATACGTTTTTTAAACTATTAATAACCTTTTGCTACAATTCCACCTGACAGTAGGTGATTATGTAGTCGAAGATGTTTAGGCTAACCTAGAATTACTGGCTCTCAAGTACAGCTGCCGGAACTCACCGTTAGGTGCTTGGTGAAAACGCAGTCTACGCAGACCAGTCCTGAGCATACTCCCTGGTCATTGACATTGTAAATTGTTAATGTTTAATTTGTTGAGGCGATAACTTTTCTTTCTTCCTTTCAAAAACTTTCACATGATAAGGGCACTTACCTACCACCCTTCAAGTAGATAACCTGAGCTCAAGCACCTAAGGGTGTGTTACGGCAGCTGTCCTTAGCTGTTCAGTAATTCTTAAATACTCGGAATAATATCTTCGTCAACATCATCATTTACAATCAGATGAGATAGCGGTCAAATGCTAAACTATCAGCTTTAAAAACATTGATGGATGTTCCATGAAAGTAGTCACAGCACACTGGTAACCTAGAATGGTAACCTAGGCTCTTAAGGGCAGCTGCCGGACACACCGTCAGGTGCTTGAGGGTAAGAGAGATAAGAGATGTGCGGTAGAGATGGACGGAGCGCTAGGAAAAAATCCACTAATAGTATCGCTGTGCTCAGTGAGGCTACGAAAATTATGCGATTCTATTGGTAGATTTTTCCTCGCACATTGTTCATCCTCCTCGCACACATACGCAGCCTAATGATAGTCTAAGAAAACTGCCCGATGGCGTGTCCTGCTGAAATCTCACTCGGAAGAGCAAATGTACAAAATGTCCTAGCGGGCGCCTACCGCGAACATTGTTGGCAGTACGGGGTTTATAGGGATTTGGTCTGGACCTCTCTTCGTTTCCTGCCTACTGTAGACCAGTTGCGCTTACCGAACCTTTTCTATTAAACACATAAGTGGAACCCTCTTTTTATGGTACACTTATGGTATTTTATGGTACTTTGATCTGTACATATAGAATCAACCTGTGATCTAAAAAAGTCGGCCGTCTACCGGTAGGATCAAAGGTCGCGTTAGCAAGACACCGGGCAATTTATTATATTTTTTTTTAACCACGTCTCCATTCCCATTACTGAGATATTGTACTTTTAACGGAGATATTGTATTTCTTACCGTAAAGCCCTGCGATTTTGGATTTAAACTATTTTGTATAATATAATTATATAGGTACTTAGTATAGAAAGAGCGTGCTATAAGCGTAACATGTAAAAATCTCATCAACTGTAGGTTAAATTGGAAAGTCATAGGGACGTGGCCCTCGTGCAGCTGTGCAATTCTACATACGGACTTGACCAGATTAGAAGTCATATATTTGATATTGTTAATTCGTAAGGACATGTCCGAAGCTACTTTGAATAAGCATTGAGCTTGAGAGGTACATGACATGGATGTTTCAGTGAGTACCTGCATCAGATAGCAAGACGGGAGGTGACCTCAGCATGCCACGAGTATGGGGCGCGGTTCGCCCACCTCCTCCCATCTCAGTAGTTGGGTTACTGGTGGTGAGTTGGGCTGTTTTCTCCCAGATTGCATAGCCCGACTCGGCTAGGGAGCGGCCTTGATGAGTAAGGTTGCCCTTTCACAGGCGCAGAGGCCCGGTTGGGTTCGGGCCTACCTCTGCGGTAAGGTGGTGAATGCTAACATTACCCCATCTTGCCCCACCATGGCGGACGACTGCTCACGGGGGTTTTAGTCTGTTCAAGTTCCACACATCCACATTTAGAGTGAAGGCGTTCACCCCCTCAAAATAATTAGTTTTTGCTATTATAACACATAGAAATTACACAACGTTTCATATACTTTGCAGTGATCACGGGGTGAAACGATAAATATATTCGATTTAATCTATTTAAAGTTGGTTAATTTTTTTTTAAATAATAAAAAAAAAAAATAATATGTTTAATAAATATATATGTTTAATTTTTAAATAAAAAATTAAACATAAAACAAAATTAAACTATCCTAAATAGGTTAGTGATAACAACACACCACAAAATATTTTTTTATTGATTATATGCTATCTAACATTACCTGATGGTAAATTATGTGTAAAACTTAGTACGGGCCCTAAACCAAAAAAACTACCAAAAAAATCTGTCGTCGAAAAACTATATGAGTGCCCATATCCTTATATAGCACATCACTGTTAACATGCTATTCCCTGACTGCACAGCTTTCGCGTCACTACGACTGATATGACTGGCGTGATTCCTACGCATTTTATAAACACGTTTAAACTTCATACATATACTACAAAATGAACTTTATTTCTTGGAAGTTACGAGACACGTGCTCCGCATTAATAAAGTTGTCCTGCATATGAAAATATCGCGATGCATTACAAAATGAGGCAAAATTATGATGGATACTGATGCCTTGGCTAATAAGACTAGATTCTTCGTGATGCACAATTGAATTCATGCTCTATAGCTTTTATTTTAAGGTGCAAAGTGAAGTGGTCGCAGGTGAGAATAGATTGACGAAGACATTTAGCACAAGTGCGGATTGCGACTGGATCGAGTTGCTGGTTTAATTCTGTTATGTTGGAGATTGTCAGGGCATCGCAGGGCATCTAATAAGTTTGTGTCGTGTTGAGTGGTGATCTTTTCATATGCAATAGGTCTTCGAATAAAGAGAAGGAATTATATCCGAACGGATTGTCTTACAGTTTCTAATCTACAGAATTATATCCAAATTTTATAAAACTCATGCTGCGATATTGTCTGGAATGATTTTTTAAACTTATACGATTACTTTCACTAAAGTACAATTTGGTGCGGTCGTTGGTACTAAACACATCTTTCGCCTATGAGGCACATTTTATCACATAGTATATCAACATATACAATCATCGTGATATTTAACATATTAAGTTTTTTTTTCCACTAGCTTTTGACCACGATCTCACCTGTTTGTAACTGATTATTAACCGACTTCAAAATAGGTGACAGATAGCTTATCATATAGTCTCATTTAAATTTGAGTGAGATCTGACGAGTTGTATTTGTGTTATTCCTAATAATACGTATTTTATGTTTGAACTTGTTATTTTTTTTATAAATTTTAATTACACAGGTTTAGAAGATGTTAAGCAGTTTAAATCTGATATGGTTGCTCGCTCTTAAGAACAGCTGTTCCAAAACACCGTTAGGTTCTTGGCTTCAGATTCTAGCTAATCAGGCGAGTATTCGCAAAATACTAGGAAGTGGAAGCAACGCCATCTGAAGAACTGATAACTTCAACTACGATCCCCAAGACGCCTGCCAAGCGTGACGATTATGCCGAATTCCCCCGATGGGCGAGACCTTGTTCAACGGTGAACAATCCGGTTGATATGATACTGATGATATTGTGATAAATTTCACCAGTCTTCAGTCGAGGTGTGATGTTGATATGTAAGTATTTAATATCGATAGGAATATCTAAAACCTCATAAATATGAATAGTGTGTTCACGAAAATTTCATTAAGATTGAAGCTGCCTCGGCAACTGCAATGCTTTTCTAACCAATACGCTAAAATTTATTTCGTTTCCTGGCGGTTCCTTTAACCGAGGCTGTGACCGAGGTCAGTCCCCGGCAAGTGCCCGCAAGCCGAGCAAACCACCAATCTGTCCTACAAGCGGTGTCAATGCAACTATGACAAACATACAGACGGTCGGCAGTTTATTAGTAGAGCCATGAATCAGACCCTTCATTGGTGCTGGCGGGTGACAAACATGAATCTCAATTGTACTGATCGAAGCGGCCACTCAACTTGGTAGCGAAATTGTTTTTTTGATCAGTCACAGCTGGAATTTAAGGTTGATCCATTTCATTATTGATTGATCTACCGAGAGAAATACCAATACTCGAATAATTTTAGTAATTGAACCGATTAAATCACCTATCCATATTTATTTATTTTTTTACCGATCCATATCTTTTTTTTTTTTTTTTTTTTTTTTTATGTGATTGTGAAGGAACAAGCGCGAGGCCCACTAACAGATGCATTTCATCACAACTGACGAACTGCACTGCGCCCATCACCTTGAGTCATTCCTGTTAAGTCTCATTTTGCCTGTTATTTCACTGCCTCTCAAGGACTGCTGCCGGAACACACCGTTAGGTGCTTGGCGACAGATTTTCTACTTGAGGGTGGTCGCTAGCCAGGCGGGCATTCGCAAAATGCCCTTCCACCATTGCGGTGAAGCTCAAGTTATGGGCGGGATTCGAACCATGGACCTGCTGCGCGGCAGTCCATAGCCAATGCCACTGAGCCATCACTGCTTCATTATATCGTATATATTACTATGTTTTTTCAGCGTTATCTATTATGCCAGTGATCACTGCAAAGAATTGACTTCGTTAAAGTTGTTCAATTAATATAAGTAAAGTAGCATACTAATCTTGTAATTAAGTAATCTTGAATATAAAATAAAAACTTGTATCGAAAAACAAAGAAAAAATCATGTTGAATGACATTGGCCGTAAGAGCAGTGTGCTTACGTCTTCTTTGTTCTACGGACGGCACGTGTTAGAATCATATATTTGTTAAGCTTAGATTCTCTTAAGTAAATAAGTTACGAGAAGTTACTCATTATGTAATTGTAGAATATTCTAAAACTTGTTGATATTTGTCATTTTTAATAACCGCCACACTGAAACCCTTTATGATCTGTATTCATTCTAGACTAGCCAATGACGAACCATCCTGTCTTATTTCGGGTTGGCTGATACGTTGTGGCGGGAACTTTCATGTCACTGATTGGTTGTGGTAAATATGGCGGGAACTTTAATGTATATGCGACAGACACTTGGCGCCAGTCATGGCTATGAAACCAAGGTCTCAACTTGCTGAGCTCTCTTTATTCTTCACAAGTGACTGCTGCATCGAGACTTATTGAGTTAAGTACTGTATTATATTATTTAATGTAACGTAACTGATATTCATGTGTTGTGTGTGGGTCTATGTTTGTTGGCTTCCAAATTCGCCCTTTTTATTGTATTATCGTTGTGAAATGTGACTATACAATATGACCTTTGAAGTAATCCATGTGACCCTAATGATGTATTATTCTTATTAAAGTGTTCTATGTGTTCCTATAAATGTTGTGTTTTTGAAGTATCCTTATGAACCCCTTTTGTGTAGAAAACCTAGTAAGTGGGATAGTTAAGTACTGAACTAGTAGTACTCATTTACTTTACCTTAAGCTAGGACTAGATTATGGCATCACCGCCTGAAAACATCTTATAATATAATGAGCCTACATTACAGATTAAATAAATGCTCTCTATCTTGACAAATCTCACATCAGAAGTGGGATCACTCAGATTGCCTACCTTCATTTTTTTAATCACTTTTATTAGTTTCAGAATCGATGCAACTACTCTCAAAGACTTGGACGACGCGGGTTGCGAAGCCGTGGCTGCAACCTGGCGACAGATGACAACACCGTGTTCCCAGTTTTCGTATCTACTACTAGCGGCAGTGGAACGCCGCGGTTTGCGAAGCCGTCGCTGCAACCTGGCAACAGGATGACGACACCGTGTTGCGAGTTATCGAATACTAGCGGCAGTGGCACCGAGTTTTTATTCACTGACATCGGTATATTGGCGAAATAATTCATCTGGACAAGTACTATAACAGTGGCAAAAGCAGGTAAAGCCCTCCAAAGGGTCTGTTTTATAATGATTACAATCCTGTAACCGTGTAGTGGCAATGTGAAGAATAACCTCGACGAAAATTTTCTCAATGTTATTACGTTTAAATCTGAAACTGACGGTTCTTGCTGCATATATCCCTCAAGATAAAGGTGCTTTCACTGAACCTTATTGAATTAGTGTTTGCTAGCATATGTAATGGAAGTTTATGAAACTTGTTATGTCATTGTGTATTTTTTTTATATTATTTACACTAATAAGTACATATTATAACGACGAACGTAATTAGATTTCTTCAAAGTCAAACTATGTTCTCATTTTATATAGTGACTATTGGTATTAATTGAGAATACATTTCTATAAACCTAGTAACCTAAATGTGGAAACGCATATCGAACAATAAATAGCAAAGTTACAACCATATCTGAACTAATGTCGCTATTACCTTGTGCTTAAAATTTTCTTAATTTTATTTAAAAGCGATCCTTAAAACTTAGTGACATATGAAATGTTTTTGAACATCTGAGAATATCTTATGTAATATTACTTGCTCAGTGATCTTATGGGCATTAAATAAATTCACTACAGATTGCTAATTCTATAAAAGTAGTCATGACAAAGTATATAGTATATTTACTTATGCTTTTGCTTGATATTTGTAAAAGCAGTTTGGGTCCTAAGCAAGGGTTATTTTATCCTATAAAGAAAACTCCTTAACTGTTTCACACTAATCAACTCGATTGTATAATATAGGATTTTGAATCGATTGTATAATATAGTAACTGGCGATGGGTAGAAATGTTTTAATTGTTGGTTTCGCAAAGTATTGTTTATTAAATCCACTTTATACTTTGAATTCTTATACATAGGTTGTCATATACGAAGATAACCTATGACAAATGTTAGCACTTGGCATCCCTTCAGAAGTCATTACTGACTGTCACGCAAACTTGGCTCAAACCATAATCTATCCCTTTTTGGAAATTACTAATTGACAAACATATGATTGTTACTGGAACACTTTGAAGTGACGGTTAGATGGAACGGTATGTCTATATTAGGTAGAATGTTCTATAAATTGTCAGATTGACCGAACGGATTCTGGAATGTTCAACAAACAATCTAGGCGACAATACAGAGGTTTACAGGGGTTTTACCTCTGCGTTTATTGATTGGTGTAGACTATAGATGGTTTATCATGAAATATTGTAATTCACAAGGATATATTGATACTGGCCACGAGAGTGGGTGTTTGAACAAAATTTATTTAATTATTGTACCTATTGTTTTGAAACAAGAAATACGATAATTATGTACGTTTCAGTTAAGAATATTAATATGACATGCTACCCTACATATTGTAGAAATAAACTACTTGTGTTATATTATCAGTTATCATCACATAAAATGATAATATCAAATTACTCATATCTACATGTACTTATGCTCTAGATTAAATATTAAATAGAAAGACACTGCTTACCTATTTGATTGGTGCTGGTTGATCTCACGAGCAGTGTGTGAATGCAACCAGCATGTCTATTCAAATGGCAACTACTGTTTAAATTGATTACACTGCATACCCATTTGATTGGTGCTTGTTGATCTCACGAGCAGTAAGTGAATGCGACCTGCACGTCTATTCAAATGGCAAACTGTTTGATAAAAGCCGGTCGACCTTTTACTTGGCGATGGTTGTCTCACATGGCGGCTTGTGAATGTAATCATCGTGTCTAGGTAACTGGTAATTATTAAAATGAGTAGGGTTTTTCATGAGAATTTAAAGTGTTATTTTTACTGCTACATAAGTACATGTAGGTAGACTGCCTGTTGTTATCAGAAAAGTTATTTTACGTGTACAAATGATGATCCTATTATTCTGGATAAAATACTTAAGCCCTGACGTCAAAACGTCCAAATCATAAAAGGAAAACCCAATTCTGTCCTTATAGATAATACTTATGTCGTGAAGTCAAAAGGTCCAGACGTTTTTTGTCAAATGGAATATGTCCAAGGTTTAATGGTACATTTTGTTATTGTCTAAATAATGCGTGGACGATAAAACGTCAACTTGATAACTAAGCAAGTTAAAGTTGCATTGCAGAAATTTACCACAGTCGTTTTAATCAAATTTTAAACTCCCTATTGCTTAATATGTTATCAAATATATAGTTGAAACTGGATACTATCTATGAAACTTAGTATCAGTATTTACTTCATATATATACCTGGTATACTTTACGAATTATGTACTTGCACATAATATTTATTCGTGACACTTATATAACAACTTAAATGGGAATGTTGGTTTGTACAACCTTTTTTTCACAAATGTATTGAATGTATTTTGATTCCATTCCAATGATATTATTTTCCTTTCCTGAGATAGCAAATCACAACAGTCAACGCGTAGAGGGATAATCTACCCTCCACGCCCAATACATATACATTGTAGTCCACAAATATGTACTATGAACATTTTATAATGATTTTACAGATAATCGATAGCGGTTTTTCTTTTTGGTGACTTCGAACCAAATACTGTTTATGTGTTCTATTTATTACTTATTACATAAATTCTTTATCAAGCAAGCTTTGTGCAAATAATTGTGGGTTGCCATACACGGTAACAATATTTCCTACATATATACTATTATCACTAAGTTATACATAATTATTTTAAAGTGAAGTTTGCCTGGTGTTATTTTGTACTTCGTGGACGAAGTACTGTCAGTATGGCCGTGTTAGAATCATATATTTGTTAAGCTTAGATTCTCTTAAGTAAATAAGTTACGAGAAGTTACTCATTATGTAATTGTAGAATATTCTAAAACTTGTTGATATTTGTCATTTTTAATAACCGCCACACTGAAACCCTTTATGATCTGTATTCATTCTAGACTAGCCAATGACGAACCATCCTGTCTTATTTCGGGTTGGCTGATACGTTGTGGCGGGAACTTTCATGTCACTGATTGGTTGTGGTAAATATGGCGGGAACTTTAATGTATATGCGACAGACACTTGGCGCCAGTCATGGCTATGAAACCAAGGTCTCAACTTGCTGAGCTCTCTTTATTCTTCACAAGTGACTGCTGCATCGAGACTTATTGAGTTAAGTACTGTATTATATTATTTAATGTAACGTAACTGATATTCATGTGTTGTGTGTGGGTCTATGTTTGTTGGCTTCCAAATTCGCCCTTTTTATTGTATTATCGTTGTGAAATGTGACTATACAATATGACCTTTGAAGTAATCCATGTGACCCTAATGATGTATTATTCTTATTAAAGTGTTCTATGTGTTCCTATAAATGTTGTGTTTTTGAAGTATCCTTATGAACCCCTTTTGTGTAGAAAACCTAGTAAGTGGGATAGTTAAGTACTGAACTAGTAGTACTCATTTACTTTACCTTAAGCTAGGACTAGATTATGGCATCACCGCCTGAAAACATCTTATAATATAATGAGCCTACATTACAGATTAAATAAATGCTCTCTATCTTGACAAATCTCACACACGCATGCACCTTTAATTCTATACACAACGTGTCCACTGCTGGGATACAATGGCCTTCCTCTCTATTCGGCTGTGGTTTGGGCTACAATCTCTGCAGCCCAGTGTACACCCACTAAACTAGCGAGAGCCCACCCGCTAGTTGACCAGCACTAATGTCGGTGTACGGAACCCTCTGACATCAGCGGTCACTCATACAAGTATATTGACCAAAGAAAACTCTGCATAAACTATTTAGTTGATCGGTATACTTACTAGATAAGCTCCGCTACGAACGTTTACGCTGGAACGCTTGAACTAGGCTTGAATCAAGATCAATCAAGGCGCCCTAATTTTATCAGAAAATTAGTTTTTTTAAATTATTATTGATAGTTAAGCCTTTGACCACAATCCTCAATACCAGATGGTAAGTGGTAATGTGGTCGAAGGTGTTAACAGGCTTAACCTAGAATTAGTGGCTCTTAAGGACAGCTGCCGGAACACACCGTTAGGTGCTTGGCGACAGATTTTCCTAGCCAGATGGGCATTCGCAAAAGTGCCCCTCTATCATGGACCTGCTTCGCGGCATTCCATAGTCAATGCCACTGAGCCATCACTGCTTATATATTTCTAATACGACATTTTACTTACAATAACTATTATTTTTATCGTTATACAAGACACATACACATACAAAGGTTTCAAATTTATAGATATTTTGCCATCGGAAAAATGACAGCATTAAAAACGCTGGGGCGCCAAACCAATAGAAAGTTTACAGTCGATACTTCACACATTTAAAGGAATGCTTCCAGCCGAAAAGACACAGTAAAACTACAGATCAATTAATTCATATAACAACTGTTAACATATAATACTGTATACAATTTATATACAGAACTAAAAAATTTATGTATACCCTGACATTTTCCGAGAGCCATCACTACATGGAACGGTCATAATCCCAGTAATTAAAATAAGTATTGTAAACCAGCTGCGTTTTAGTGCTTACTGACTTCTGTGCATAAGTTTATTAGCTTTAAATAAATGGTGGCAGGTGGAAGGAGACGACAGATGAAACTTTGTTTTGGATGCTAAAAATAGCTACTAAAATTTGTATCAACAACAAACCCTGTCGGAAAGCCGCGAATCATAATATTATATAATTACGTAAAACTTCCACTACTAAAACTAACGAAATGCAATGTTGTAGCAGTTTTTATTCTAGTTATTTTGATTTAAACCAAACTACTGAAATGTACTTGTATTAAAAAAAAAACTTTTAAAAATTCTATTGAATCAATCTGGCAGTATATCCTCTTATCTTTATTTAAAATCCTATAATCAATTACAGAGTTATAAATAACGTAAATAAAAAAATACAACTGCATATAAAACCTACTCCAAAGAATTAGTGTAATCATTTTATAATCACTTTGTAAAATATTGTTATAGACGTTGTAAAAGTATGGGCCCCTTAGTTTCTTCTCCGGTCTTCTCGCAATTGCACTATAATCCTTCTGGTTTTGGCTGCGTGGCGTTTGTGACATCAAATCGGCTTAAAAGAAAAATCAGTCGAAATACATTTTTTAAGTGCTTTTTATATTTTTATTAAATCATTTTCATCTTGGCTCCCTTTTTCGAAGTCGGTTAATAAGAGCAATTAAACTAAATTTTCCTCAATAAATTGTCACTAAAAAAATCTAAGGATTTTGGGATTATTACTTCAGGATATTTATCAGATGGTCAGTCTCTTGAGCAATAGTTTCTTGGTAAGTACGTACAACCGCAATACCAGCTATCCTGCTTCCAAACGACGTCCAATCACAAGTGGCGACCGGGGTTGTAGCCTAACTGAGGCCATTACATTTTTTTTAATAAACCTTGTCTATCTATATATTGCTTAAGTTTTAATAATGTAATAAAACTGTATAATTAATGTATAGATATAAAATAAACCATAATGAATAAAACTTTTTTTTATTATGTAGCTTGGCAAGTTTTTGACTACAATCTCACCTGATGGTAAGTGATGATGTTGTCAAAGAAGGAGACAACATAAAAGGGCTTAATCACAAACAAATAGGTGAAATCTAGAATGGGAACTGCATGACATTCAAAGACAGTCTCTAAAACACACCGTTAGATGCTTGAGGACAGATTTTCCACTAGAGTGTGGTAGTTATCTAGGTGGACATTCGCTAAATTCCCTACCACCATGCAAAGTGCTAAAGCTTGTAGGCCGCCTAAAGGCTTCCAACATAGACTATGGCCTACCATCACAATATACCAACCGGGACCCACAGCGACGTGCTTTCTGAAGTACGGAAGCATTCATTGATTATCGCCACTAGCAGTCACCCATCCAAGTAGTGACCGAAGTGACCGTAGAGAACATTGCTCAATCAAGTTGATCGGTCAGCATTTTTTCCAATCAGACTACTATACTACAATAGAAGATACAATTAATACTCGAGACTCAAGATATAGGAACTAATTATCTCGCGGAATGAGTAACAGGGTGCAAATCTTCTCTTGGTTAAAATATTCAGGTGACAGTATGTACAATATAGTACATACCTATCATAAAAACATCGGTCATTGTTATTATATAAATAAAACTACGTTTTCTAAGATAAGAACAATTTTGTGAAACATTATTAAGACGTTGTGGGAAGGCTTTAAGAATTATTGTTATTAATGAAATGTATGTCAGACGCATACCATTAATTTGTGCATTAGAACTGTTTTATGCCAAATGAATCAATCAAAATCAAAATATTTTTTTTCAGAAATCAACCATATTATACAAAATTTTATACACTAATTAGTTAAAACATGTTGCTTAGCAAAATATATATTACTAATTTTGAGAGACTTTAACACGGTGATATTTTGTAGCCTTTTTATATAGATTTTAAATTAATCAAAAGCCTACTTATATCAACGAGCTATGTTTTCCAAATACTTTGATTATTCCATCTTCTACTAAGCAATCAGAATCCATTATACCGAAACGTCTAAAGTTTCAGTAATAAAAGAAAATCGTCAATTTCGCGTATACAAGCTTGATTCAAGCTGCAATTTTATCGTTTAAAATACGGTAATGCGAAGACTCAATCATAAGTTACCCCCTAATGTTGTTCTATAAGGATAGAACAGTATATAATCTTCATACAATCCCTAATATTTCACAAGTAGTCTAAAATTGTGAGTAGAAAACTAGGCAAAATATCCATAAAACAAAATTAATAAGTCCAGTAACTTGCTTTATTGCTACATTTTACAATTGTTTTATCAAAAATTTTATAATAAACTCTTCTGGAAAATTTGTGAATAGTGATTTCTAATATATGTATATAATTTTATAAAAGGTTCTTGAATAATGAAATTGATTCGCTGTCTACTCCTGTTCTATAATATGTATATATTGTAACCGATTTTTCAAATCTATTTTTATGTATATGTAAATTAGGAGGCCAGTACGAGAACAAACACGTCTCCTTACCATTATTCGTTAGCACATAATAATAAAATAACTCAACTCAATACCACAATTAAGCCTTGCAATACCAAACTAAGTAATAAAATTTTGTGCTCATCTCAGTCACTAGAATGGGCATCTATTAGCCCCTTTTATAGAGGTACTTTTCAAATCATACATTTTCGTAACGTATCTTAACACAATTTCATAAACGGTTTTCTCGATACGTGAATCACTGCAGCCATTTTCAGTACTGCCCTTGTCATCCCGTAGCACACCTGATTGGTCAGACGGACGAACCGAAGGAATTATACGACAGTAAAATTTTTATAGCCCTCCGAGATAATAATGCTGGCGACAAAACAGGATAACTCCAAGTAGTTTAGTGTTAAGAGCTTTTTGAAATGATCCTTATATATTTGATGCATGGAAAATGTTCCGTGTTTAAATTCCCAACCTACTCGTTGATACTTTACGTATAATTTCAAATATTTTAGGAAGTTTAAGACATCGTTTTATGCGAATCGTAAATTGAAAACTATTAAACTTGCGATTGACTGAAAATGAGTTGCTGTTCGAGTGGCGAAGGAATTTTACCTGTATATTTTTTTCCATCACATCACTACTTACCAACGGAGAGAACGAAGTAAGAAGAATGATGAAATAATGCGGGGAAATGGAAATATTATATGAAATTTTACTTAACGTCACTTGCCAAATTCTCCGGAATTGATCGGGAAAGAGTTGAGGTAGGTTAATAGAAAGATATGTTCGATTATTTCGTCACAGATCATGAGCAGACTCGATTGTCATATCGATACGTCGTCGGTTATCGAATCGGACCAGGTATCGATAAGAGCGACAGGAGATACCGTTTCAAATGCAATTTTATATTTTTAGCAGTTTATCAGTTATTTGCTTTTGGTCGGATTGACAGGTTAGATTTGCGCTTGATACTTTTCGTTGATATTGTTCATTTTTGGATGCATTTGGAATCGTTGTACGGTAATATGATAATGGCGCAGTGGCAATTTATGTTGATTATCGTTTTATTCTTGCTATAGGCTTTAGCCGGTTTTATAGTAATGGTAGAGCATTTTGAAAATACTTGAGCTAACCGGTGCTGGTTGAAGAGAAGTAGAAAATTGACAGTTAGTAGTTAGACGAGACGATAAAATTTAATATGCATAATTTTATACATAAATTTTATACCAAAGCCATTAAATACTTTTTTTCTACCTTATGTTGACTGAACATTCATAACATAAATAACTATTTAAAAACTATACCACGCAAAGATTAAGGTAAACCTCAATTTATTTTTAAAAACTACATATATAACGATATTTTTATATTTAATAAAGAATACGGTTCATATGTACATATATCGAAAATTCAGATTGCTAATATAGTTTTTAGAGATAGAATCTGTAACAAAACTGTAACTAACACTGACAATTTTGACAGCCAACCAGTATGTGGTTGGCATAAGAAATGTAATAATAACAAATATTTTAAAAGTATTTTAAGAAAACATCAAGTTAATTATTTAATAAAATAATTAACTTGACTTATAGAAATTATATATATCTAGTGACAATTCCGCCTAATTTCTATGACGTCACAAACGCCACGCAGCCAAACCGGAAGACTATTCGACGCGTTCCGCTTCTAAACGAAGCATCCTCAGGAGATCTTAAATCTATGAGCGCACGATCGAGACTCTTTCACTTACGCATGAGATGACTCTGCTGATGAATACCTGCTCATTTATTGACCCTATCACAGTAAACCAAGAAAAGAAGTTTGACTGATAGCTTGAAAGAGACTAATGCCTACTCTAGTCTGAATACGCAGGTATTTTTTTTGTATTGCTTATATGTCAACCTTTGACCACAATCTCACCTGATGGTCATGGTAAGTCATGATGTGGTCGAAGGTGTTAACAGGCTTAAAGTAGAATTACTGGCTCTCAAGGATAGCTGCACACACCTTAAGGTGCTTAGCGACAGATTTTCTACTTGAGGGTGGTCACTAGCTAGGCGGGCATTTACAAAATGCTCTTCTACCATGCGATGAAGCTCAAGCCCGTGACAGGATTCGAACCATGGACCTGCTGCGAGGCAGTCCATGGCTAATGCCATAGACTGCCTCGCAAAAACGGTTGTCCTTATCTCGACGTTTTTATATCTTTATGTTCCTATATACACGACTTTTCTGACTGTAATAATTATATCATCTTTATGTTAATTGGCGTTAAGCATTAACCTCTGCCAATAACAGATGCAGTTCGTCACAGCTGGCGAACTGCACTGCGCCCATTACCCTGAGACATAAAGTTGTTAACTCTCATGTGCGTGTGATTTCACCGGCACCTATACCTACTGGAATACCCTAATGGGAACATTGATGCTTGGCGGCAGAGATAGGTACGTTTATACATACCAACGGAAAAACATATGAAAGGTCGGTATGATTAAAATTATTTATAACTAAAACACAAATAATTTAAGCTATCCTATAAAGATTAATAATACCATATACAAGTATTATTCATTATTATATCATTACACATATAAGCAATTTCAGCACACTACAGACAATTTATAAATTACATTACCTTAATTGCCCAAGCAAAGCGCCTCCGTTTCAGCTTGGGCTAAAATGCTTTTGTATGTCTGCCTGGCAGAAGACCGGCTGTTCTCCTCTACAGGTGGCATATCTCAACCGATTTACGTGAAGTTTAGTTATCAGATTCGATAAATAAACGGTTTTTTTTATTTAAATTCACAGATCTACTAGTAATATGAAATAGTATAAACCGAAATATTGCGTTAATTAAACACTAACTTCTGTTTCAAAATTAACAACTCTCGCGTGTTCAAACTTCTCATACGTGAAACTGCACTCTTTTTACGCTCTTTTGTCTTTTTTCGCTGATTTAGCTCGCGAGTTTCGTCGCCTCGTCTGGTGGAATCGAATGGTTGCTGTCAAGAAGCACCAGATAGGACAACAACCAACAACGCGCCGTTTGAGCAACCACGTACGGGTTGCAGATTGTCTGAGCCATAGACGGAGAGCTAGTGGCAGTGAATACCACTTTTGTATATTTTATTTTTTTTGTATTTTTCACTAGGTTTCAATTAAAGTAACTACTTTTCTTATTACAATGGAAAAAGCAAAACTATTGGCATTGAAGCTAAATCTTTTTGTTATGTATTTAAAAACGTTATAAGAGACTAATTTGAGTAAACTTGCATTTTCTTTGAATATCATCATGGTCATAAAATCTGGGAGTCAAACGGAAACCTCCTCAGACAAATTACTTTTCCTATGTAAGCTAAAGGAAGGTATGAGATATTTTATTTCCAACCGTTTTGAATATTAGATAATTGTAATTATTAGAAGTAGTAGGTTTTTAATTCTTATTTTCCTGCAATTAACGCTGGTGCGTTGCATTCAATTTTACATCATAATAAAACTTGCAAATCGCCTTGCATATGGAAGAAGAATTTGCGTAACACTTTTGCATGGTGGCAATTTGCGAATGCCCGCCTGGATAGCTACCACCCTCAAGTAGAAAATCTGTCGCCAAACACCTAACGGTGTGTTCCAGCAGCTGTCCTTGAGAGCCAGTAATTCTAGGTTAGTCTGAACAACATCTTCGACCACATCATCACTTACCATCAAGTGAGATAGTGGTCAAAGGTATACCTTTCAGACATAAAAAAAAAACACGAAACGATTGTCAGCTGATATGACTACTTTGACTCTTTGGGGGTAACCAGACGAGTGATATTTTTAATATGAGTATGTTTCATTTTATTAATGACGATTACTTGAGCCCTGGCTCCCAGCCTAGAGCAACTCGAGTACCATCCGCGTGCATACTGCCGGATATGAAGATACGCTTCAGAAAAACGAGCAGACTTCCCCTCTCCCCCCTCGCGTCGACTGAGATGAGTTATATGTTGTTCTTGTGGTTTTTCATCCTTTTGTCCTTTTCCGCTTTTTGTCACCTTTTGTGTGAGCGCGTATTGATTCAGATGTTTGCACATTTGATAATTAATTTTTGTGCTGTTTTTGTTACGTAGGTAATAAATGGAATAATTTTTTTTGGAAGGAGTACCTTTCAAGTACGAAAATACGGTATTAATGATGATCTCTTAGCAAAAAATGTGTGAGGAAATTTAGTTTTTGCAAACGACTTCACGTCACATATTCTATTGAAATATATTAGATTTTCTTTGCGTTACCTATGGAATAATAACAAATATCTGAAAAATATCCAGTTAAAAGTATACAGGTACTGATAATTCGATCATTAAGCTGGGGCGCTTCGTCGAAATGTCTCTGTACATAATTTAATAAGTATTTTTAAATATCCGCTAAGTAACGTTTGAATCTAGTTATTATCTTTGGGGTAATAAATAGATAGATACTGATAGTAATTTAGACGCTTTGCCAAAAATAACTAAGAAATTAGCATCAATTCTGGGGAAACCCGGCTTATTAATGGGGTTAAAGGAAATAATACCGTCTTACTTCTGTTTGACGTTTGTTTTTACTTTAACATAATGAAGGCAAGAGGATACACAGTTTAATGCAATAGCTTCTAAACGACGCAAGTATTATTAAATACTTTTAATAAATGTATTATTGAATTCTCATTTCCGTTCAAGGCCACGTGATCATTGAACAGTTGTACAATGACAAACTTGCTACGTACTTTGAATAAAACTGGCACCTAACATTCACGACCGATACTATATTGCCATTTCATAAATACTTTTTGTTTATAACATGAATAGATGTTACGGACATTAAACCAGTTAAAATTGAAAGAGCTCGACAAACAAATGCTTACAAAGGCAGTGAAAGATCCAGGATCGAGGCAAGTGAAAATCATTGGCAACCTACATACCTCTTCCGCATACAAACGCTCAAATATTTCAGAGTTAGAGTAAAACTGTAGTAGTAGTAGAATATTATTTTAAGGTCAGCAGCTCAAAAATGCAGGTTTTGCTGCAAAAACAGAGTGAAAATTGCGATTTTACCGAGAGAGTGAGACGAAGTGATTTAATTTAGACTACCATAAAAACTAAATAACAAACGTTTGAAAACGAATACCCTAGAATTTGAAAATCACCTGCATTTTTTGTAACAATTTTATAATGAAATAAGGATTTGAAATAAATGCTCACAAAGTCTTTATTTATGGATTTAGCCATCTTTAATATCTAAAAAGAATATCAGGTTGCGGTTTCAGAACGCACTTTAAAAACAGGAGAGGGAATCATAGTTAAGTTAAACCTATT
Source organism: Plagodis pulveraria (assembly GCA_963890685.1). Lineage (NCBI taxonomy): Eukaryota > Metazoa > Arthropoda > Insecta > Lepidoptera > Geometridae > Plagodis > Plagodis pulveraria. The sequence goes on from OY982957.1 coordinate 33,697,034, forward strand.
ATTTATATAAAAAAAATATTAGGAAATATGAGTAAATCCAGTGACGAAGACACTACTTCAGCAATTTAACATTATGAGGAATTAAAACAACTAGTCAAGATGGTGAATTTAAATTCCTAAGTCACGTGAGAAACGGGCATCGAAACGATTAATAGTTGCTTTTTTATGGGATTGTGACGACTCCCGAGGCCCACCTGTTGATGTTAAGCGATAACCAGTGCATATAACACATGCATTTCGTGTGACAAACTGAACTGCGCTCATTACTCTGAGACAAACAAGTGAAATGTTCCTAACTTTCTATGTTCGTCCTGTTGCTGAGGTGAAATAGTATGAGCTACACGAGATAAAACAATACTCATACAAAATTTCACCGAGTTTGAACACTTGGTATTCAATATAAGACGAAACTACGTTTGTATGGAAAGCACTCCGTGCACTCTACTTTTAAATACTGTTTTTGGAATGTTTAATAGCTCTTCGCAACTGTACTTGATTACACTAATTAAACTATTCAAAGTTCTAATAAGGAGATTGTCTCAGTCAGTTAGACAGTATTAGATCGGCGTCCACATTACACAAGCACTCGATACAAGCCTTGATAAGTAGCTGACAGCGGTTTACTATGCGTCGTCTGGCCATTGCGGCAATGTGAGGCAATTATGTTCTTATTTACTTAAAAACTTTGTTACTACTTACTTCAACCACGTTATATAAATACACATTTATCTATTAATGTTTAGCTCTGGCTTATCTATTGGAACTTACCTATGGCCTACCTTATTATATTAGCTCAATCTATACGTGTACTTGTGGTTACGTCATTATTTATTCTCACTTATTCGTAGGCGACTAGTATCATAATTTTTAACATAATATACTTTTTACCGGTTTTAAAATCAATTAGGTGTACTGATAAAAATAACATCTAAATGAATGTATGGTAGATTTTTTTTTTTAAGTATTGTACTGATATAACTTGATCAACAGTACGCTCTCAAAGTAGTATAAGTATTTTACTTCACAACTCATCTAATAACTTTATTTATTTTAGTTAGTCTAAAATAATTAAAGTAATTCTATGATTGTTTAAATTAGCTGTATAATTAGATTAGAGGGCGGAACTGATCAGATTAACGCAAGCTTTTGAACTACTACCATATCAGCCGTATAGTCCACTGCTGAACGCAGCCTCCTCCATTATGGGTTGATTTGCCATTAATAAGGCACCTCACGGGCAAATATAGATAATTACATTTTCCGAATAATATGTCCGTAATCTTAGTTAGTAGATACAGTTCCCCGTGGTCTGCCGGATCAGAATTTCATGCCCCTTATATCAACCTGTGGTTGTCGTAATTGGCGAAGAATGGTGAAATACCAGAAGGTCGGCAGAAGCGCCTCATGAAGAACTGCCATCTAAGTCTGCGAAACCCAAGACGCCTGCCAAGTCTGGCGATTTTGGAAATACCCCCCTTTAATGAGGGAGGCCTCTGTCCATCGGTGGACGTTATGAATGTTAATGTAATCTTCAGGCATAGAAACTCTAAAATGGCTGTATGAAAAGTATCTTGAAAGTTAAAATTACCTTGTTTTCTGTGACTTATCCCTAAAGTCCTCCCTTACAGCCCACAAACAACGAGACCTCGAAGAGGCCACCGTCCGTCAATCCTCAAACGCGCCGCTCAAGTGGGCGACTATTTGCATATTTCATTAAGCCGCGTCCACACGCGCGATACGCGCTCTGACGCGACGTTACGCGATACCACCTCGCGCGCTATCGGTGATTTTTTTTTATTTCTTTCAGTCGTTAATTAACCTTGTGTGAGGTCCAACGCCTTAATTGTAATTGCGCGTGGATACTGAATTAGCACAGCTTCTTAACGAAGGATACTAGTGGCCAGTTTTTTATGCAAATTTCAGAGATAACCCCGCTGCTTTTTATTGTGTGCTATTTGAAGTCGTATTTCTTGTACTATCTCTGTGTTTATTTTTATCTACACAAGGTATATATTTATTGTAGTAATTTTAGATTGAATACTATTTTTTGTTTGTTAATATCTAACATTCATTCATATATTTCGCATACACTCCCCAACTATACAAAAACAATTATTATGCTCACTATTTAATACGAGTTCGTAGGAAACAATTTGCGCCATGCGCCTTTGCGCCGGAAAGGATTATATTTAACAAAAATTTCAATTAGTCCAGCATTATCTTTGGTCACATTTAATAAAATTGCTCTTAACAGAAAATAAAAATCCTACAAAACAGAAACAAACTTCCCATAAAGTGATATCAGAATGGTGCCTAATCAGCATTTACATCTAAAGTCAAGAAACTCACCGAAGAGACCCACACAGGCCGATATCCTGATAAAATCACTTAATATTCCGAATTCATCAAACTCAATTTGCTTATCTCATTGATAGCAAAGTACCGGCAAAACGCGCTCATAAGGCTTGGTACACAAATGCGCATCGTCATACAACAGACTTCAGCCAACGTCGTCGGCGGACTTCGGGTAACATCGCGTGAGATGAAATGCTAATACTTAGGACCACCGGTGCATGCGCCCACTCAACGTCGGACTTATTTAGCACTCAACCAGACAAGAAAATAAGAATTTCAGCTTTCAATTTAATGTATTTATCCTACTTTTCGATTTTCTTGTTTAAAATATCCAATAGGTTATAATTATATGAAAACGTTTCAAGCTTACGTCATAAGTAAAATCTATAAATAGTTCATCAATGGAAAACATTTACAAGTAACAACAAGAAATAAAACAACAAGAAAATAAATCGGTTATTATTTTATGGAAATTATTTCACTAATAAATTAAACTTATAATGCACATTTAAATTCAATATTTTATTAAAATACGCCATTACGTCAAAGGGCTACACAATAAAAGTTCGATTAACGAAACCGTATAAGAGAAACGGTCGTCAAAACTAGAGTCAGACAGATTTTACTGCCGTTTTTACGAGTCGAATGCGTTTTATTCCTCGATCATCAACAATTCAAATTATTACATTTATTGAGAGTTGAATAAAATTAGTGTTATTGAAACAAGTGAGTGGTAGTGTCGCCCACGCATTGTATGCGTGATGAAGACGTCATTTTGTCGGAGTAGGTATGATAATGTCGTGAGTGTGAGCTAAGCCTTACTGTAGTCGTATGTAGGCGTTGGTGGGGCTATTAGGTAGTGGATAAAAGACATAAACTGTAGCGATAAAAGGTCGAAACTGATTTGAAATAAGGATACCGAATTTGATAACTTAAAAAAAAAGACCATTTGCTGTTTCAGAATTTATTTATTTATTTATCTTAGGAAGACCAACAGCAATATATCATTTTAGAAAAAGTACATAGATAACATGAAGCCAATTAAAGGTCCTCACGGTTAGGCACTGTGACCATAGACGTTACCTACTAAAGTTATTATACAGACCATTTGTAGTTTCATTTCTAAAAGTGTTATATAAACACCTCCAAATCCTTACTACTACAAGATATTGGATTTGTTTTACTGACTGTTATTTTTAGCACATTTTTATCTATACCTAATAGAAAAAGCAAGAGTTTTCGCAATCTCGCTTTTTGGAAAGTAATTTAACATACTTGCTTGAAAATTAAGTAGGTATTCACTTTTTGAAGCGTTCGTAGCGTGGCTTTTTGATTGGTCAACAACGACTTCTTTCTTAACTGATTAACTAAGGTAAACAACGCCCACTGCGGTAATGATTTGGATGGGTGACCGCTAGAAATATTTAATGTAAAAAGCTAACAAATTCAATATCACTTATTTTTTGGAATTCCATCTTTTTTTATTGTAATTTTTTTACATTATTCATTTACGATCTCTTTGCCCAATAGATTCAACAACTTTAACGATTTTAACTTGAACCCCACGTCAAGCTCCGCTAAGAATTGTTTTACAACACAAACTAGCATGTGATGCAGCGTGTGATATACCACGATGGGCCTACTATGTCATATTGTCATATTCACAACGTTTACGGTGATATACGAGACCGAGTTTACGATCGAAAAACTGTGTATTATCTTGTAATGGCTCTGTTTTACCATATATTTACACAAATTTTGAATTTTAAATTAAAATTTTATTGTGAAGTAGGTCCGTTCATGGCTTCGTGTAAGTGGAATTTGGAAAAAAAGTACCTGACAACCCTATGCCCTAGTTGAAGACCTAAAAAATGAATGTACTAATATTACGCTTCTTTTGTATTTAAGATCAGTCGTGGTTTGAATTTATTTTTTCATTGTGATTTGTGGCACTAAATAGTGTTCATCAAGCATTCAGCGAATAAACTTCATTGGCGCTAAAACAATAACTATAATATAAATAAGAATAATAGGTTCAGAAATTACGAGAGGAAAAGTTATGTCATGTTCGGGATTCCAACCCGTGCCATCCACCCCTATAGCCGGGGCTCTGACCGACTGAGCTAACATGACATATTACTCATAACTCTAAATTTTCCTGTCGTTCTTTAACCATTGTATGGGATAATCGTAATATAATCCACAGAGTAAGTGTTATTAAAAAAATTAAAATATTAAAATAAGTATTATAGGGTTGCGTATTCGTTCAAGATTTTAAAGTTCGTTGTTTCTTTTTTATGAAGTCAATATAAATAGAATTATAGGTGTTGCTCCATTGTTCACCCAACCCTGTTAGTTAAATAATGAAATGGGAATAAAGAGACTTATTTGAACAATGATGCTTCACCACGATTGCTCATTTGCAAGAAAATATCCAGAATGACTGTCGCCAGTCTTTCGTTTCAGTCATTAGTTTCAGATCTAGCAACTACGAGTATAAATAGACTAACTAAACTCATATTTTGAAATCATTAACGGGTCTATTCACGCACGAATTAACGTCAAAATAATAGTAATAATTTGACGATTAGAAACACAAATAGACTTTTATTAAAAATAAATAATTACATTGTATGTCTTTGAGTTAACAAATAAAAAGCAATCGAATAGACACATGAAATCCATCTTGGAAACGGAATGAAAACACGCATCCACCGTTATCAGACGGTTGACGTAACGTCTACGTCGGAGCGCCGTAGAGCCCGTAGACGTTACCCGTCTCGTAGCGCCGTAGACGTACAGTACACGCTGTCACATCAGCGTTGCAGATATTAGATCTGCATTCGAGTGACGTCTATAGAGAGCCTGGTTTGTTTTTATTTGAATTTATTTTTAGTTTATCTTAGTATATTTATGCTGAACTGATTTGCTAGGTTGATCAAAGCTTATCAACGTACTAACATTAATGTATATTACCTAATAGTGGCGTATGACATGTTTATGTGTCGCTATTTTTTATCTTAACCAAGGAGTTCATTATTCATATCTAGCCGTGGGCTTGAGCTTCACCGCATTGTGATAGGATATTTTTTACCAAGGCTCACTTGCCTAGCTACCACCCTCTAGTGGCAAATCTGTCTCCAAGCATTTAACAGGGTAGCAGCTGTCCTTTAAAGCCAGTACTTTTTAGAAAGCATAAAGAACACCTTTAATAACGTTATCACTAGCTTAAACTAACTAAAAGTAAACAATCTGCAATAAAAAATTACAACGTAAGCCTGTTATTATAACAGCCTCTCAAAATATCCATAGCGTGGACCGATAGATCAATCACAAAAAGTTCAAAACAAACAACAAATTAACACATACCAAAAGCTCACGGAACTAATCTGTGAAAAGAGCACAAAAAGCTCCTATCATCGCATCACAGACTTCAATGGTTATGTCAAACAAACAATGGAGTCGCGGCGATATCTGAAGCTCATTATCTGATCATCTCTAACGCTTCAATGAGATGAGGCAACGGACAGACGTGGTACGCACTAGAACGGAAATACGCAGCGTTTGATGACACTAGTCGCTCAATGATTTAACAGTCAGAAAATGACGTAGAATCTCAAGCACCGATGAGCTTGTGAGTACCACGAAATCTCAAAGTTCTTTTTTGATTAATAAATTGTATTTTAATGCAATGATCTAAATAGTTTTAGAGAGCAACCCTTTAAAACATAGAAACAAAAGTGTTTCATTATAACATATTATCTACGCTTAATAATTTGGCATCGTCAGGACCACTATATCCTAGATATGAATGAAATTCTATTGATAACATTATTGCCGATGCCAATGAGTTAATCCCCGAAAGAAAAATATACGATAGAGATAATGCATTACCACTTCTTACTGACCGATTCTGACATATCTCTTTACTTTCATTGTGTTAGCACAAATTGTCTCATAAAATATTATGAAATTGAAATATATCATATCATCAAATCAAAGCAGACTTAAATATATTTCAAGATGTGAAATTATATTTTAAAATTGTTCTTAATTCCGCAATAAAAAAAAAATTACGACAGCATAACTTTTTGAGGAGCTGCGTTTTAAATACCTAGTACGTATCACAATCACGACATAGAATTGGTTCCTCAATAATGAGTTTCCTTGCGCTTTCGCACTGTCCGGGACAATGGCCCAGGACAATGGTCTCGAATTTGCGTACCCGGGACGATTAACGAATTCTTTGTCGTCCAACAATGGAGGTCATCTTCGATCAAGCGAGTTTTTCCATTTCTGTTTACAGGAAGATTGACCCGGGTTTGATGAGTAGACTTCCCATCTCGATTTTGATGTTCTATTCATTCAACTCCATTTCATTCTTTCGGATGTGAGCACCACTTTGTTTTATATTTCTTGTGTAAGGTATTTTTTCTATTAATCTATACAATAATAAATAAAATCCCAATAAACGTTAACTATCAAATTGAATAAATTGTTATATAAAATGTGTTTTGCTTAACAACCTTTACATAACAGCTGAATATATTTTGTTAGTTTAATAATTTTTGATCTTACCCTAAATACGGATATGGTTACTATACCTAAACTACATTTGTGATGTTTATCTTTTTTTCTGTTGTTATACTATCAACTACATAGAGGACTACTTATTTTTTTGAAATTTGGAATTTAGAACTAAAAGGATGACACAAAAAATATCGTAGAAAGTTTTGACTTCTGTTTGACGGCTGGCTGTCTGCCTAATGCCAACCATCCTTGAAGAAAAGCAACCCCGCACAAAACATTTTTCTTGTGTGTCTTCGAAGAAATTATTCGCCTTATGTGTAGCAAGCAACACCTTATTCACGTCGACATAAGCAGTGGCATGGTACTCATTTCGCGGATTCATACCCTTAATCGCCTTTTACGACATTCAACACAAGGCTATGGAAGAGTCCTACTTTTCTCTACATCAGCATCTAATAAAATAATATCTTTATTTAGTACGTCATCGTTATCGAAGCCACAATGGTATAATATTTTCATCTTTTGTTAAACAACCGCCATTTGTCAAAGAACATCACAGAACCAGTCCATAAATAACGATACGATGACAGACTATGTCGCAATAATATACTTTGACATTTCCTACAGGTTTGACCTTCGACGGTACAAATAGAAACCGACAAATAATGATAATCGTACTTTGTCAGGATTATACTGAGTCATGTTGGCGACAGGTATGCTTTAAAATATGTGTACATAAGATTACAATGATATATATTTGTTATGTATTTTTAGATAACTTTTTACTTACGTAAAAAGTTGTCAACAGTATGTAGAGTGATGCTTAGTGAAAGGTTCCGTAGTTGTGATTAAAACTTAAATAATCGCCAGGTTCTTGATTTCATAATTTAACAAACATAAAGCATTAGCTTTCATCAACCTTATCTCAAAGACAAAAAGACTAGTTATCATTGACAGTTAAAGCTAGTTCAGTTTAATTGTATTTAGATTTTAGGAAGTTACCTATTTCTTTTCAACCAAGAAAAAAATAATAGCGCTAATAATAGCGATAAGAAAGGGCCAGCCTACTGCCTAGTAGCCTACAATAAAGAGTTGACGCAGTTTTTTTATGACAATGAATCCTCAGTAGCAGCCCGATTAGAGTTTTGCCCGGTGTAGGAAAATATGCTCGCCATTATTATATGAGACCAAACAATATAATATGGCGAAATATGGGTTTATGTATGTATACACCTCTACCCACCCCAATGGGGAAAACAGGTATGACAATGTGACTCATAAGAGACTAGACCAACGGGAATTGTTGTAAATTACCCTATCTTTTAATAAGTCACAAGCAAATCGTCATATTTGAAATAGAAATCGTAAGTAGGTATTCACTTTTTGAAGCGTTCGTAGCGTGGCTTTTTGATTGGTCAACAACGACTTCTTTCTTAACTGATTAACTAAGGTAAACAACGCCCACTGCGGTAATGATTTGGATGGGTGACCGCTAGAAATATTTAATGTAAAAAGCTAACAAATTCAATATCACTTATTTTTTGGAATTCCATCTTTTTTTATTGTAATTTTTTTACATTATTCATTTACGATCTCTTTGCCCAATAGATTCAACAACTTTAACGATTTTAACTTGAACCCCACGTCAAGCTCCGCTAAGAATTGTTTTACAACACAAACTAGCATGTGATGCAGCGTGTGATATACCACGATGGGCCTACTATGTCATATTGTCATATTCACAACGTTTACGGTGATATACGAGACCGAGTTTACGATCGAAAAACTGTGTATTATCTTGTAATGGCTCTGTTTTACCATATATTTACACAAATTTTGAATTTTAAATTAAAATTTTATTGTGAAGTAGGTCCGTTCATGGCTTCGTGTAAGTGGAATTTGGAAAAAAAGTACCTGACAACCCTATGCCCTAGTTGAAGACCTAAAAAATGAATGTACTAATATTACGCTTCTTTTGTATTTAAGATCAGTCGTGGTTTGAATTTATTTTTTCATTGTGATTTGTGGCACTAAATAGTGTTCATCAAGCATTCAGCGAATAAACTTCATTGGCGCTAAAACAATAACTATAATATAAATAAGAATAATAGGTTCAGAAATTACGAGAGGAAAAGTTATGTCATGTTCGGGATTCCAACCCGTGCCATCCACCCCTATAGCCGGGGCTCTGACCGACTGAGCTAACATGACATATTACTCATAACTCTAAATTTTCCTGTCGTTCTTTAACCATTGTATGGGATAATCGTAATATAATCCACAGAGTAAGTGTTATTAAAAAAATTAAAATAAGTATTATAGGGTTGCGTATTCGTTCAAGATTTTAAAGTTCGTTGTTTCTTTTTTATGAAGTCAATATAAATAGAATTATAGGTGTTGCTCCATTGTTCACCCAACCCTGTTAGTTAAATAATGAAATGGGAATAAAGAGACTTATTTGAACAATGATGCTTCACCACGATTGCTCATTTGCAAGAAAATATCCAGAATGACTGTCGCCAGTCTTTCGTTTCAGTCATTAGTTTCAGATCTAGCAACTACGAGTATAAATAGACTAACTAAACTCATATTTTGAAATCATTAACGGGTCTATTCACGCACGAATTAACGTCAAAATAATAGTAATAATTTGACGATTAGAAACACAAATAGACTTTTATTAAAAATAAATAATTACATTGTATGTCTTTGAGTTAACAAATAAAAAGCAATCGAATAGACACATGAAATCCATCTTGGAAACGGAATGAAAACACGCATCCACCGTTATCAGACGGTTGACGTAACGTCTACGTCGGAGCGCCGTAGAGCCCGTAGACGTTACCCGTCTCGTAGCGCCGTAGACGTACAGTACACGCTGTCACATCAGCGTTGCAGATATTAGATCTGCATTCGAGTGACGTCTATAGAGAGCCTGGTTTGTTTTTATTTGAATTTATTTTTAGTTTATCTTAGTATATTTATGCTGAACTGATTTGCTAGGTTGATCAAAGCTTATCAACGTACTAACATTAATGTATATTACCTAATAGTGGCGTATGACATGTTTATGTGTCGCTATTTTTTATCTTAACCAAGGAGTTCATTATTCATATCTAGCCGTGGGCTTGAGCTTCACCGCATTGTGATAGGATATTTTTTACCAAGGCTCACTTGCCTAGCTACCACCCTCTAGTGGCAAATCTGTCTCCAAGCATTTAACAGGGTAGCAGCTGTCCTTTAAAGCCAGTACTTTTTAGAAAGCATAAAGAACACCTTTAATAACGTTATCACTAGCTTAAACTAACTAAAAGTAAACAATCTGCAATAAAAAATTACAACGTAAGCCTGTTATTATAACAGCCTCTCAAAATATCCATAGCGTGGACCGATAGATCAATCACAAAAAGTTCAAAACAAACAACAAATTAACACATACCAAAAGCTCACGGAACTAATCTGTGAAAAGAGCACAAAAAGCTCCTATCATCGCATCACAGACTTCAATGGTTATGTCAAACAAACAATGGAGTCGCGGCGATATCTGAAGCTCATTATCTGATCATCTCTAACGCTTCAATGAGATGAGGCAACGGACAGACGTGGTACGCACTAGAACGGAAATACGCAGCGTTTGATGACACTAGTCGCTCAATGATTTAACAGTCAGAAAATGACGTAGAATCTCAAGCACCGATGAGCTTGTGAGTACCACGAAATCTCAAAGTTCTTTTTTGATTAATAAATTGTATTTTAATGCAATGATCTAAATAGTTTTAGAGAGCAACCCTTTAAAACATAGAAACAAAAGTGTTTCATTATAACATATTATCTACGCTTAATAATTTGGCATCGTCAGGACCACTATATCCTAGATATGAATGAAATTCTATTGATAACATTATTGCCGATGCCAATGAGTTAATCCCCGAAAGAAAAATATACGATAGAGATAATGCATTACCACTTCTTACTGACCGATTCTGACATATCTCTTTACTTTCATTGTGTTAGCACAAATTGTCTCATAAAATATTATGAAATTGAAATATATCATATCATCAAATCAAAGCAGACTTAAATATATTTCAAGATGTGAAATTATATTTTAAAATTGTTCTTAATTCCGCAATAAAAAAAAAATTACGACAGCATAACTTTTTGAGGAGCTGCGTTTTAAATACCTAGTACGTATCACAATCACGACATAGAATTGGTTCCTCAATAATGAGTTTCCTTGCGCTTTCGCACTGTCCGGGACAATGGCCCAGGACAATGGTCTCGAATTTGCGTACCCGGGACGATTAACGAATTCTTTGTCGTCCAACAATGGAGGTCATCTTCGATCAAGCGAGTTTTTCCATTTCTGTTTACAGGAAGATTGACCCGGGTTTGATGAGTAGACTTCCCATCTCGATTTTGATGTTCTATTCATTCAACTCCATTTCATTCTTTCGGATGTGAGCACCACTTTGTTTTATATTTCTTGTGTAAGGTATTTTTTCTATTAATCTATACAATAATAAATAAAATCCCAATAAACGTTAACTATCAAATTGAATAAATTGTTATATAAAATGTGTTTTGCTTAACAACCTTTACATAACAGCTGAATATATTTTGTTAGTTTAATAATTTTTGATCTTACCCTAAATACGGATATGGTTACTATACCTAAACTACATTTGTGATGTTTATCTTTTTTTCTGTTGTTATACTATCAACTACATAGAGGACTACTTATTTTTTTGAAATTTGGAATTTAGAACTAAAAGGATGACACAAAAAATATCGTAGAAAGTTTTGACTTCTGTTTGACGGCTGGCTGTCTGCCTAATGCCAACCATCCTTGAAGAAAAGCAACCCCGCACAAAACATTTTTCTTGTGTGTCTTCGAAGAAATTATTCGCCTTATGTGTAGCAAGCAACACCTTATTCACGTCGACATAAGCAGTGGCATGGTACTCATTTCGCGGATTCATACCCTTAATCGCCTTTTACGACATTCAACACAAGGCTATGGAAGAGTCCTACTTTTCTCTACATCAGCATCTAATAAAATAATATCTTTATTTAGTACGTCATCGTTATCGAAGCCACAATGGTATAATATTTTCATCTTTTGTTAAACAACCGCCATTTGTCAAAGAACATCACAGAACCAGTCCATAAATAACGATACGATGACAGACTATGTCGCAATAATATACTTTGACATTTCCTACAGGTTTGACCTTCGACGGTACAAATAGAAACCGACAAATAATGATAATCGTACTTTGTCAGGATTATACTGAGTCATGTTGGCGACAGGTATGCTTTAAAATATGTGTACATAAGATTACAATGATATATATTTGTTATGTATTTTTAGATAACTTTTTACTTACGTAAAAAGTTGTCAACAGTATGTAGAGTGATGCTTAGTGAAAGGTTCCGTAGTTGTGATTAAAACTTAAATAATCGCCAGGTTCTTGATTTCATAATTTAACAAACATAAAGCATTAGCTTTCATCAACCTTATCTCAAAGACAAAAAGACTAGTTATCATTGACAGTTAAAGCTAGTTCAGTTTAATTGTATTTAGATTTTAGGAAGTTACCTATTTCTTTTCAACCAAGAAAAAAATAATAGCGCTAATAATAGCGATAAGAAAGGGCCAGCCTACTGCCTAGTAGCCTACAATAAAGAGTTGACGCAGTTTTTTTATGACAATGAATCCTCAGTAGCAGCCCGATTAGAGTTTTGCCCGGTGTAGGAAAATATGCTCGCCATTATTATATGAGACCAAACAATATAATATGGCGAAATATGGGTTTATGTATGTATACACCTCTACCCACCCCAATGGGGAAAACAGGTATGACAATGTGACTCATAAGAGACTAGACCAACGGGAATTGTTGTAAATTACCCTATCTTTTAATAAGTCACAAGCAAATCGTCATATTTGAAATAGAAATCGTAAGTAGGTATTCACTTTTTGAAGCGTTCGTAGCGTGGCTTTTTGATTGGTCAACAACGACTTCTTTCTTAACTGATTAACTAAGGTAAACAACGCCCACTGCGGTAATGATTTGGATGGGTGACCGCTAGAAATATTTAATGTAAAAAGCTAACAAATTCAATATCACTTATTTTTTGGAATTCCATCTTTTTTTATTGTAATTTTTTTACATTATTCATTTACGATCTCTTTGCCCAATAGATTCAACAACTTTAACGATTTTAACTTGAACCCCACGTCAAGCTCCGCTAAGAATTGTTTTACAACACAAACTAGCATGTGATGCAGCGTGTGATATACCACGATGGGCCTACTATGTCATATTGTCATATTCACAACGTTTACGGTGATATACGAGACCGAGTTTACGATCGAAAAACTGTGTATTATCTTGTAATGGCTCTGTTTTACCATATATTTACACAAATTTTGAATTTTAAATTAAAATTTTATTGTGATGTAGGTCCGTTCATGGCTTCGTGTAAGTGGAATTTGGAAAAAAAGTACCTGACAACCCTATGCCCTAGTTGAAGACCTAAAAAATGAATGTACTAATATTACGCTTCTTTTGTATTTAAGATCAGTCGTGGTTTGAATTTATTTTTTCATTGTGATTTGTGGCACTAAATAGTGTTCATCAAGCATTCAGCGAATAAACTTCATTGGCGCTAAAACAATAACTATAATATAAATAAGAATAATAGGTTCAGAAATTACGAGAGGAAAAGTTATGTCATGTTCGGGATTCCAACCCGTGCCATCCACCCCTATAGCCGGGGCTCTGACCGACTGAGCTAACATGACATATTACTCATAACTCTAAATTTTCCTGTCGTTCTTTAACCATTGTATGGGATAATCGTAATATAATCCACAGAGTAAGTGTTATTAAAAAAATTAAAATATTAAAATAAGTATTATAGGGTTGCGTATTCGTTCAAGATTTTAAAGTTCGTTGTTTCTTTTTTATGAAGTCAATATAAATAGAATTATAGGTGTTGCTCCATTGTTCACCCAACCCTGTTAGTTAAATAATGAAATGGGAATAAAGAGACTTATTTGAACAATGATGCTTCACCACGATTGCTCATTTGCAAGAAAATATCCAGAATGACTGTCGCCAGTCTTTCGTTTCAGTCATTAGTTTCAGATCTAGCAACTACGAGTATAAATAGACTAACTAAACTCATATTTTGAAATCATTAACGGGTCTATTCACGCACGAATTAACGTCAAAATAATAGTAATAATTTGACGATTAGAAACACAAATAGACTTTTATTAAAAATAAATAATTACATTGTATGTCTTTGAGTTAACAAATAAAAAGCAATCGAATAGACACATGAAATCCATCTTGGAAACGGAATGAAAACACGCATCCACCGTTATCAGACGGTTGACGTAACGTCTACGTCGGAGCGCCGTAGAGCCCGTAGACGTTACCCGTCTCGTAGCGCCGTAGACGTACAGTACACGCTGTCACATCAGCGTTGCAGATATTAGATCTGCATTCGAGTGACGTCTATAGAGAGCCTGGTTTGTTTTTATTTGAATTTATTTTTAGTTTATCTTAGTATATTTATGCTGAACTGATTTGCTAGGTTGATCAAAGCTTATCAACGTACTAACATTAATGTATATTACCTAATAGTGGCGTATGACATGTTTATGTGTCGCTATTTTTTATCTTAACCAAGGAGTTCATTATTCATATCTAGCCGTGGGCTTGAGCTTCACCGCATTGTGATAGGATATTTTTTACCAAGGCTCACTTGCCTAGCTACCACCCTCTAGTGGCAAATCTGTCTCCAAGCATTTAACAGGGTAGCAGCTGTCCTTTAAAGCCAGTACTTTTTAGAAAGCATAAAGAACACCTTTAATAACGTTATCACTAGCTTAAACTAACTAAAAGTAAACAATCTGCAATAAAAAATTACAACGTAAGCCTGTTATTATAACAGCCTCTCAAAATATCCATAGCGTGGACCGATAGATCAATCACAAAAAGTTCAAAACAAACAACAAATTAACACATACCAAAAGCTCACGGAACTAATCTGTGAAAAGAGCACAAAAAGCTCCTATCATCGCATCACAGACTTCAATGGTTATGTCAAACAAACAATGGAGTCGCGGCGATATCTGAAGCTCATTATCTGATCATCTCTAACGCTTCAATGAGATGAGGCAACGGACAGACGTGGTACGCACTAGAACGGAAATACGCAGCGTTTGATGACACTAGTCGCTCAATGATTTAACAGTCAGAAAATGACGTAGAATCTCAAGCACCGATGAGCTTGTGAGTACCACGAAATCTCAAAGTTCTTTTTTGATTAATAAATTGTATTTTAATGCAATGATCTAAATAGTTTTAGAGAGCAACCCTTTAAAACATAGAAACAAAAGTGTTTCATTATAACATATTATCTACGCTTAATAATTTGGCATCGTCAGGACCACTATATCCTAGATATGAATGAAATTCTATTGATAACATTATTGCCGATGCCAATGAGTTAATCCCCGAAAGAAAAATATACGATAGAGATAATGCATTACCACTTCTTACTGACCGATTCTGACATATCTCTTTACTTTCATTGTGTTAGCACAAATTGTCTCATAAAATATTATGAAATTGAAATATATCATATCATCAAATCAAAGCAGACTTAAATATATTTCAAGATGTGAAATTATATTTTAAAATTGTTCTTAATTCCGCAATAAAAAAAAAATTACGACAGCATAACTTTTTGAGGAGCTGCGTTTTAAATACCTAGTACGTATCACAATCACGACATAGAATTGGTTCCTCAATAATGAGTTTCCTTGCGCTTTCGCACTGTCCGGGACAATGGCCCAGGACAATGGTCTCGAATTTGCGTACCCGGGACGATTAACGAATTCTTTGTCGTCCAACAATGGAGGTCATCTTCGATCAAGCGAGTTTTTCCATTTCTGTTTACAGGAAGATTGACCCGGGTTTGATGAGTAGACTTCCCATCTCGATTTTGATGTTCTATTCATTCAACTCCATTTCATTCTTTCGGATGTGAGCACCACTTTGTTTTATATTTCTTGTGTAAGGTATTTTTTCTATTAATCTATACAATAATAAATAAAATCCCAATAAACGTTAACTATCAAATTGAATAAATTGTTATATAAAATGTGTTTTGCTTAACAACCTTTACATAACAGCTGAATATATTTTGTTAGTTTAATAATTTTTGATCTTACCCTAAATACGGATATGGTTACTATACCTAAACTACATTTGTGATGTTTATCTTTTTTTCTGTTGTTATACTATCAACTACATAGAGGACTACTTATTTTTTTGAAATTTGGAATTTAGAACTAAAAGGATGACACAAAAAATATCGTAGAAAGTTTTGACTTCTGTTTGACGGCTGGCTGTCTGCCTAATGCCAACCATCCTTGAAGAAAAGCAACCCCGCACAAAACATTTTTCTTGTGTGTCTTCGAAGAAATTATTCGCCTTATGTGTAGCAAGCAACACCTTATTCACGTCGACATAAGCAGTGGCATGGTACTCATTTCGCGGATTCATACCCTTAATCGCCTTTTACGACATTCAACACAAGGCTATGGAAGAGTCCTACTTTTCTCTACATCAGCATCTAATAAAATAATATCTTTATTTAGTACGTCATCGTTATCGAAGCCACAATGGTATAATATTTTCATCTTTTGTTAAACAACCGCCATTTGTCAAAGAACATCACAGAACCAGTCCATAAATAACGATACGATGACAGACTATGTCGCAATAATATACTTTGACATTTCCTACAGGTTTGACCTTCGACGGTACAAATAGAAACCGACAAATAATGATAATCGTACTTTGTCAGGATTATACTGAGTCATGTTGGCGACAGGTATGCTTTAAAATATGTGTACATAAGATTACAATGATATATATTTGTTATGTATTTTTAGATAACTTTTTACTTACGTAAAAAGTTGTCAACAGTATGTAGAGTGATGCTTAGTGAAAGGTTCCGTAGTTGTGATTAAAACTTAAATAATCGCCAGGTTCTTGATTTCATAATTTAACAAACATAAAGCATTAGCTTTCATCAACCTTATCTCAAAGACAAAAAGACTAGTTATCATTGACAGTTAAAGCTAGTTCAGTTTAATTGTATTTAGATTTTAGGAAGTTACCTATTTCTTTTCAACCAAGAAAAAAATAATAGCGCTAATAATAGCGATAAGAAAGGGCCAGCCTACTGCCTAGTAGCCTACAATAAAGAGTTGACGCAGTTTTTTTATGACAATGAATCCTCAGTAGCAGCCCGATTAGAGTTTTGCCCGGTGTAGGAAAATATGCTCGCCATTATTATATGAGACCAAACAATATAATATGGCGAAATATGGGTTTATGTATGTATACACCTCTACCCACCCCAATGGGGAAAACAGGTATGACAATGTGACTCATAAGAGACTAGACCAACGGGAATTGTTGTAAATTACCCTATCTTTTAATAAGTCACAAGCAAATCGTCATATTTGAAATAGAAATCGTACATGTCATATTCAAAGTTAAATATTTATAAAAGTGTCAGCTGTGATTCACAGATATTTTATGAAGTGGGTTATATCATCCCAATAATATGTCAACAAAAATATCTGACCTGAAAGCCACAATCGATTAACCTAGACGACATCTATTTCCAAGCCCAAACGTCACAGTGGCTCGACGATGAAGAACTTTTAGATCTCTGCTTAAAACACAAGATAATGTAAATCGGCAGACTTTATACTTAAAAAGTAGAAATGTAACACCAAATGCGTAGGAATGGCTATATGATTTGTCACATTACAAATTATATCTGTATTTCTGCGAACAGGTAAGCCGATGTGTTCAAGCATCTTTACATGTTGATGTAAAGATAATTACACACACCAATGTTATGGTCTCAAGACGTTCACCGTTCAACAAATGCGATTTGAGATGCCATAACCCACACTTGGCTGACGTTTTAGGGATCACAGTGTAAGATGAATGGCTGATGAATGCTTCAAGAAGCACTGCTGCCCGCTTTCTGGTATTTTCCCCTTCGTTGCCTCATACTGTACCCATGGGAAAATATGGGCGGTGCAATTCTATCCTGCCACTTTTGAAGCAATGATGGCCGATCGGTTATAGCTATGGACTGCCGCGCCGCAGTACCCTGGTTCGATCCCCACCGCCGGCTTGAACTTCACCGCATGGTGGAAGGGCATCTTGCGATTGCCCGCCTGGCTAGCTACCACCCTGTAGAAAATCTGTCGCCAAGCACCTAACGGTGTGTTCCGGCAGTAGTCCTTGAGAGCCAGTGAAATTACAGGCATATGAGACTTAACAACTATGTCTCAAGGTGACGGGCGCAGTGCAATTCGTGAAGGAAATGCATCTGTTATAGGCAGAGGCTATTCCGCTTAACATCAGGTGGGCCTCCAGCTTGTTCCGCCACAATAACATTAAAAAAAAAAAAAACCTCTAGATGTAAACACTTATTATGTTTAGCCAGATGTTTTGGTCCTATTTGGTACCTGTCACGGATCTGGATTTTGGACGGTAACTGTTTTTTTATATATATATATATATATAAATCTAGATAATCTAGATATAAATCAAATAAATTGACCGTAACACACTAATTGCTAGACCCAGGACCACGACATCTGGAAGGGACACTTTGTGCTACTCCACCAACGCGACAACATATGAACTTTTAGCTAAGACCTCTAAACTGAAATATTTTTTTACCTTTCCAACTCCCATGTTTATGTCGTTTTGAAAAAAATCTACACTATTTTTACAAAAAGAACATTTTGCTTACAAAATTTTACCAGAATCAAAATACAAACAATCAGAAATACAAAACCAGTACAGATATACGAAAGCATTTCTGCCCTAGTAAGCGAAGGAATATTTACAAGACAATTCTGGTTAATGTTATAGAAATGTTACTTTCTACATGCTATATCTGAAAAAAACTGAGGAGTTTATACGCCTCTGCGGGCCCATCGGCAATACAGATGATGATTATGAAAAATATATCTTATTTTCAAAGACCATGAGCGAGCCCAGCCTTGCGACATGATACCGCAAATGTCCTTGGGAGCCAGTTTCCATTCTAGACTAAGCCTGTTTACCAACTTCAACCACATCATCAGTCATCAACAGTATTAATGGTGGTCATTAGCAAAGTTAAAAAAGTTTCAAGGGTTCGTCTTAAGACTAAACATTACCTTCAGGTTATTCAAAATGAAGCGCTTAAAGTAGAGGCTAGCCTAGGCATTCTTAACCTATTATCTAGCTTTAGCAACGGTCACTTTCATTGTAATTACTTGGATGGGTGATCGCTAGTGGCATTTACTGAACGCTTCCGTGCTTCGGAGGCAAGTTAAGGTGTCGGTCACAGGTGGTGTCTTAAGACTGCAATCCTTATGGAATGGTGTTAGGGCATTATGTGAATCCGTCTGACTAGCTACCACGCTCATGTAGAAAATCTATCACCAACCACCTAAAGGTGTATTCCGTCGGCTATCCTTGTCAATTATTTTTATTGCTGGTCGGTAAGCCTATGACAACAATCTCACATGAATGTAAATGATGATGATGTAGTCGAAGGTGTTAACAGGCTTAACCAAGAATTACTAGCTCTCAAAGACAGCTCTCGGAACACATCTTCACAATAAAGTGTGTTCCTTCTTGGCGACAGATTTCCTACTTGATGATGGAGGCTAGCCAGGCGGCCATACGCAAAATGCACATCCACCATGCGGTGAAGATCAAGTCCGTATTTCTAGGTTAGCTTGAACAACATCCTCGACCGCATTATTACCACCACCGTATCATCAGGTGATAGGTTAGCCTATCAGTAATATATAACAAATATATAAATTCAAATGATCTTATTGTTACGAAGTGACGAGATGGGCAAAGCGACCACCTGATGATAAGCATTACGGTTTTAGTGGCATTGTCCTCGTTAGTGACACTGCACTGCGCTCGTCTCTCCGGGACTTTAGTTCTTATATCTCGTCTGGAGTAATTTCACTTGCTACAGTGCCTTTCACACCTTAACACAGTAGTGTTTTCACACTACTGCTTCGAGGCAAAATATCTGACACTGCAGTGGTACCCACCAAGACAGACTCTTGCTTAAAAGGCCTACCTGTGAATACTTGACATAGGTACAGTCGCCTGCAATAACAAGAATACACGACGTAATTTTCAAAATATTGTGATGTCACAAAATTCTTAATTATCGATGTTAATTTTTTTTTCCAATGATGTACTTAATACGTCATTATATTACAAACTAGTCAACAAAACGGACTCATGAGTAATTAAAGCTTGACTTAAACTGCTAAATAGACTAAAGTTAAGAATGTGTTCATTAACACCTATCTTATTGTCTCTATTAAGGAGAAGACACTATATGTTCTTTAGATGTAGCACTCACTTCACTACTATTATCAAAGGTTTTGTCCTTTTTAGCCTTCTCACTATGTCTGTGTTGTCAAGGAGCTGGATTGCCTCAACATTCACGTGGTGAATGTTGAGGTGAAGTCTATGTACGTGAGCTTCTGCAAAACATGAGTAAAAAAAATTAAATTATTCTTTGATTTTAAGATACTTCTGTGTACATAGAGACAATTTCGAAAATAACAATATTTATACTTGTTATTACAGGCGACTTTACATATACTATGACAAAGAGTTGATAGACATAATTATATGCCAGCATTTTAGTCTAAATAACACTACTACCCCATCAAAGGCTAAACGAGTATAATTAATAAAACACATTCTAGAATGAGACAACCAAAATGAATGCTAGTTCTTAATCAAAACCTAGATTAAGACAATTAATACACAAAAGACACTTCCGAGATCCAAATCCCAGCAGCCAAGCAATAACGGAAAGATTAACAACATAACAGAGACATAACTCTTCTAAATATGCACTCAACAAATCTATCTGTTCATCTTATACATTAATTATATTTATATTACCCCACGCTTGTACTAGAAACAGTACTACAACCCATTTGTACAATTATGTGCACTGTTTGATTTAGTGACACGACTTGTATAAAAGTCAGATGACAATTACAAGTCCTTGTGCTGTATTAGACATCAATTTAAACTTGTACTTGCAATACTCCGTTCGACTTGACTTATGAACGCGCTAAACTTTGCACTTTTAACATAACAACCTAGATCACTACAATCGAATAGAAACTTTAGCTTTTGGGTGTTAGATTGAAATTTGTTTGGTTGTGTTTTTGAATTGGAACAGGGAGAACGTTCCAATTGTCTTTGCAGTGGAGATTAAATTGATTTATAGGACAGTGCTTCGTCCGTCAGACGTTTCTCGTGAAGGAATCGTAAAGTTCGCGTTCGTCGTTGAGTTTTATGTTACGCGACTCCCTTTTGATGTGTCGCTAAATCATGTAAGATTTACGGGATGATTCGCTACTAGTCGCTGTTTCCGCGTCTCGGATTAACTACCAGTTCGTAGAGGGATGTACGTCGAAAAGTTCGGCAAATGCTTCAAATTATTTCAACTTGCAAGTATTAAGAGAGTAACTCCAAAAAGTAAATCTTCTTGAACTGTCATAACGTTCACCGTTGAAATAAGGCCTTTCCCGTTCGGGCGCGTGCCATAATCCCTATGCTTGGCAAGCGTGTTGGAGATCGCAGTCTAAGGTTGCAGTTCACTGCTGTTCACCAATGGTTCCCTTCGTCACCTCTCGCGACTTCCACAGGAAGATATGGAGGGGGAATAATTCTAGCACCCCACGGGTTAATGCACAGTAACAATTGAATACAACTTAAGAAGCAGTAATGGCTCAGTGGCATTAGCTATGGACTGCCGCGCAGCAGGTCCACGGTTCGAATCCAGCCACGGGCTTGAGCTTCACCGCATGGTGGAAGGGCATTTTGCAGATGCCCGTCTGGCTAGCGACCACCCTCAAAATCATTCAGCCGTTTTAAGAGTGAGTGTGTTAATTACTGCTCACTTCCGGATTTCGATAAAATTTAGTACTTACATGTATAACTTGGTTCTGGTTATTTTTATACCGATTTACAGAGTGATTCCCGAAGGACTGCGATATATCCATATTCGAATTGAGAGAAGGCTCGGACGGAAGGAAAACGTAAAAAAGCAAACTGTACTGATCAAAAATTTTATCCGTTCTACTAATTTCATAAACAACGGTTACGCAGTTTTGAAACGAACGTTAATCGTCCGTTAACAATTAAAATGAAATGATTATGAAGCGATAAAATAAGAACAGCCGTTGTTTTGTTGGAGTTCGGTTTTCATGTGCTTTGATTGATGTGTAAGGCAGTTTACGAGTTGTCTTATGATTTGTTGTTGTAAATGTATGCTGCAGATTTTATTGCACTACTAAGAAATTTATTGTTACTGTGGCAAAAGCATCGCTTGGTGTCAAATCTCGAGCATTGCGTTTGATTACAGGCTTGAACAGAACACCATACATTCTAGTAGAGTTCTTTTTTATGTAATGACGTGAATAGACTAACAGTTATTTTGCCTGAAGGTAAGAGTCAAGCAGGTCAACAGTTGCAAGGTCACCGTGTAGCACTGCCACCAAGTTGGTGTCCAAGACGGACTCTTCCTGAATAGACCAAAAGTCATGGTAAAATATTTTTTCTTTTCTTTTATTTTATCTGCTCCCCCTTACTTTCTTCTTAACGTTTAGTTAATATGGTAAATTATAAATGAAAAAAATATATCGATATCATCAAATATATTGAAATTATTAATAGGTAGCTTTTTACCTACGTATATTAGGATTAAAAACTTGTAAAAAATATTTCTAAATATGATTACAAGCACTATCGCGAGCGTTCCGAGTCGGCTTAGGCATCCGGCGCGAAGTCAGAGGACGCTGGTTCAATTAGCACTACACACTCAACACTAGCGATACGTTATGTGCACTACAATTTAGGTAGAATTCCGGTGATAGATTTCAAGTCAGTAGATACATTCAATAAATTAAAAAAAAATGACTTTCTTATAAAAAACTTATAAAATTACTTCTGAAAGTCATGCTGGTCCAAAACCCTTTGAGCTGACATTTGCTTGGTAAAACTTCCAAAAGTTATTTTATACTATTTTACTGTTTTGAAAACCGCTTATTTATATTATTATAATATTTTAGCATATTACGCGTATTAGCGACGAATACTTTTTCAGTTAATCCAGTAAAACTGTACTCGACAAATGTAGATGAAATTTAAATAGGACCAACTTGGACATACACTCTGCACAACTTAAAAAAATTAGAAAGATATTAATCCAATAAAAAACTGTGCATGCTCATATATAAAAATAATAAATATAGGTTTATATTACTATATACACGACGATTTGAGAAACTTCCTTTTGTAGAACTCAGTATAATTACGAACTGCCTACAAATCTGCATTATTCATAAAACTTCATAGAGCTCATCCTGGATTCAAATCCCTAATCATTTATCACCTGTTTCACAAATCAGCTGTCCATACTCTACCGATGTCTTCGACGAACTCTACAAATAGACGCGTCCCATCGCCAGCCAATTAGGGCGATGTAGAGACACGTACAGACGGACAGACATCGTCCGTTAAATATTCACGGAACATGTCTTGTCCCTCTACTCTACCATAGAGTATGTATTCCTAGACTACTGATGGGTGATGTTCAGGCAATTGAAATTGACTGGTTACATTCTAGTTAGAGCTTTGTGTACCGAGGTAGAGATGTATAGCATCAGTCAATATATCTAAGTACAACAAATAGATTTGTGGCAGTTTTCACTAACTTATTTAGTTTATTCACTGCTGATAGAATAGCCTTCGACCACTATCGCAATGATGAGTAAGTGATGATGGAGTCGAAAATGTTGTTAAGGTCACTTGAGGGTGGCTACATAGCTAGGCGAGCCAGGCGGGCGTTCGCTAAATGCTCTACCACCATGCTATAGTGAGCCATCCTAAGAACACTACCGGGACCGACGGCTTAACGTGCCCTCCGAAGCACGTGTACGATCAGTAGTAATGCCACTAGCGGTAACACATATTTATAAGTGATGCAGCGGCGGTCGTTGCTTAAGTTGGTAGAGCGCTTAAGAACGAATAATTAAGCTACGAGCGCCTCAAAACTACATGTGATGTGTCAACTGTGTATATATTAAGAGGCTCATCTAGCTGACTACTTGATTGCCTCGTCGATCAAGTGACATGATGTTAAATTGGGTTGGATAATTATAAGAAGAGTTTTGTGACAAATAAAAGTTCAGTAGCAAGTCTGACCAAAGTTCAGTAGCAATTGAATAGAGTAGATTTTTGTGACAAATAAAAGTTCAGTTAAAAATACTAAGAACTTACGTTGGTCTGCTATTTACGCCATAACATTCACAGGAATCTGTAACAAATAATTAATGATTAAATTTAATTTTTATCCAATTTGATAAGTTGTTATGTGGTTGTTGATTTTTTATTGTTGATAGGCTAGCTTTTGATCACTAACCCCCACCATAACTTGCAAACAGGTGATGGCAAGTTATGATGGATTCGAAGAACGGGACAGCCGCTGCAAAACACTGATAAATGGCGATCAACATTCTGTTTTAGGGTGGTAGATACCCAGGCAAGATTTCCTACCTTACCTATAAGTATTTTTTGCTCATGGAATCCATTCGTAACTCCATTAATTATGGAAGAGGATCCTAGGATGAGTAAGGCTTCTCATGGAACATATTCTGAAACTACGTCATAAGGATTAGTTTCGATGCAGTGATAGCTCAGTGGCATTGGCTGTGGAATGCCACGCAGCAGGTCCATGGTTCGAATCCCACTGCGGCCTTGAGGTTCCCGCATGGTGGAAGGACATTTTGCGAATGTCCGCCTGGCTAGCGACCATCATCATCAAGTAGAAAATCGGTCACAAAGCACCTAATGGTGTGTTCCGGCAGCAGTCCTTGAGAGGCAGTGAAATTACAGGCATATGTGACGTAACAACTATGTCTCAAGGTGACGGGCGCAGTGCAATTCGCGACAGACGAAATGCATCTGTTATAGGCAGAGGTTAGTCCGCTTAACATCAGGTGGGCCTCGAGCTTGTTCAGTCACAATAACATTAAAAAAATAAGGTAATAGTTAATAGTTACTACCAAAAACAAAACGTCATTTTAATTACGTCGTCGAAAATCACTTTCACACTAGTGCTCCGAGCCGGTCGATAAACGTCGCTGTAAATAAACCTTCGCCCTTAATACTATTCAGAGACCGCCGATATTTACTCACGAACGTTTATGACTTACTTCCAATAAGCTATTAGTCATGTGATGACAGCATACACGTGACTAATTTAACTAAAAGTTGATTGCGAATTCGTTTTAATTAATTTTTGTCTGAGTTTGAGGCCGGCAGCGATTGTAAAATCGTCGTAAAATTGATGATCGATTTATGACTGGCGTTTGATGTTAGGGCGTTTATTTTGTTTTAGTGTGATATTGTCCAGCATGTAATCTGTGATTAATTTTATTTTTTTATTTATGCAATACTTCAATGAATGATATCGAATAAAAAAAAAAATTATACCGTCCCGAAATTGCTCACTGAGATTTCTTTATACGAGTAACCATCACCAACGTTTCACCAATACAACGAATAAGAATATGTTTTCTCGATTACTAACTATCACTGAAGGAGTGGTGAAATATTTTATTGTGTAATATTGATGTCCCGTTTTCGATTCCATTGACAATTTTTGGTCTTACCTGATAAATAAATTCAGAAGTTATTATATCTAAGGACTATAACTTTTATTATTGAAGTTTATTAAACTGTGAAAAACGTTTTGCAAATGCTTGCCTGGCTAGGGAAAAGCTCCAAGATCCTCTCTCCAAGCTCACATTCAAGTTAAAAATTTGTCGCTAAGCAACCAACGGTGTATTCCGGCTGCTATTCTTGACTTTATACAGTCGATTTGGTCAACATATCATCACTAACATACGGAGTGGCAAGTCCAAAATAAGTCTGTTACATATACAAACTAGGCTGCTGAAATAGCGATATTTATTCTTTATAACAATAACGATGACTATGAAATTGACTGAAACTGTAACTTATCTATGTTTCCACAACTCGTGAAACGCAATCACCCAATCACGCGGATACCCTTCACTAACCAAATTTTTATCAAAAACCGTTTGTATTTAATTACAATCGAATGAAAATCGTGAGGTTTGAAAGATAAATGTTGTTGTGTTGAGATAAAGACTGTCGGGGCTCGAACAATGAGTTTTGGTATCAAATCACACAATTAGAAATGATCGCCGGCGCGTCTGTCGGTCGCTTTGTCGGCGCGCTGTCATTCGTCGGCTTGTTCTACTTGGCGCTGACTTCCACCTCATAGTACAGGCCAACTCAGGGTCAACTGGTAAAAAAATAATGAAACTTGCAAATATATATTTTATTAAATTAAATTCTAAATTAAATGAAAAGCTAACATATCATGTTAACTGAATTAAGTGACTGTTTATTTTTTTATAAAGTTTGTCCTACATAAGGGATAACTAATTGAAAGCCTACAGTGTAGGGCCAAGGGCCAAATGGTCAATAATTTATAATACATTTACTGGCAAAGTGTTTTCTCCTGTTATTATTAGTCAACTGTTAGCTGTTGTACTAGCAACGAGAGTTCCTAAGATTTACGTCACGCGCAGAGTCGTTTTCAATTATCTACTTTGCTAAAGCTATCATAATACAATAATTATTAGTTACTGCGAACTGAAGTCTTTTTGATTATTAAATGTTTTTTTTAAGTTTACATGCCGCAAACCTCCCCAATTATAAAAAAAAACTGTAAAGAGAACAACCGGAAATCCAGCTCAGGCTTGTTCAGTCAATTCTTAAAATAGTCTAAGGTTATCGCGCCAAATAGCAATGAAAGCAGAAAGGCTGACTACATTAGCAAATCGCCACATATGTAACAAAACGCAAACCACAATAAAATACATGCCTTAATTAATGTTTTCATATAAGAATTCTATATAATAGGCAATTATAATATTTACTATTATTCAAAATAAATATTTTAAGATAATGAATAGATTCAGGCGTTACTTTGCGGAAATCCATTTTTAATAATAACAAATACTTTTAAAATATTTTAAGAAAACATCAAATTAATATTTTAATAAAACACTTACGCTCTTCGAGAAATTTCTCGATCGTGCGCTCGAAGAGTCAAGACCTCCTGAGGATGCTTCGTGTAGAAGCGAAACGCGTCGAAAATTCTTCCGGTTTGGCTGCGTGGCGTTTGTGACGTCACGTCGGCTTAGCAGGAAAATTAAGCGGAATTGTCACTAGATATATTTTTATATTTTTAAGTGTTTTATTAAAATATTAATTTGATGTTTTCTTAAAATATTTTAAAAGTATTTGTTATTATTATAAATATTTTACCTAACTAACATAATCTATAAGAAGCACGATGCGAACCAATCAGAACAGAGAAAGCTCAACTGTAGGAACAAATACAATTTTGTTCCCGCTGTCTTCTAAAATCAGTTGTCCTTGTTCGAATAGTTGTGACGAATAACACGTTTTATCGACCCCATATACGTGGAATAAAGATAAGAACACGATGAGTAATTATTTCATAGTTTCCATGCCGGAGCCAAGTGAAACACCGTGTCGGTGTTTTCCGTGACAGAGCACAGACAAGCAATGTCGTCTCAAAGGAATTAGAATGATGGAAGGCTCGTGACGTTGCGTTTATATCTTTCTGCCTATCGCTCTCACAGAACGATGCAACGATATAAGAGCTATGAAATCAGGATTTGCACTGCAAATAGATTTGAAGTTAATTGCAAATGTCTCCAACCACCTAACTGATACAGGCTAATGTGTCAGCAGGCAGATAGACTAGTAACTGACTCAAGAATAGATAGTTCCCATTATCATCATCAAACTGAGAAGATACTCGCCGGAAGTTGTGGCGCATTAATCCTTTATTGCCACTGTTCATACATGAATCAAATTTGAAACAATCGCCGCTTTTATACCTAACGGTGTGTTTCGGCAGCAGTCCTTGAGAGCCAGTGAAATTACAGGCACATGAGACCTAACAACTGTACGTCTCAGTGTGACGGGTACAGTGCAATTCGTGTTATGGAAATGCATCTGTTATGGGCAGAGGTTAGTCCACTTAACATATAGAGGCCCGAGGGCTTGTTCCGTCAAAATAACACAAAAACTGACGATTTCCACTCTGAACTTTTATAGCGAAAGGAAGTTCTTGCATTCTACTTATTAGTTATCATACTTATCCTAATACATTTCAATTTTAATATAAAGTAATATAATATAAAGAACATATTAGGACTGCTAAATGTAAATATTTTTGTGCCTGCAAAAATAATTAAGTATTTGTTCTTCTTAAATCTATTCCTTTCTTGTTCCGTTGTCACAGTCGTGATCTTTACAACCCTTAACATCTTTCCTCTTCATCTTGTGACACAGAGTAGTTTCTCGGCCGGTGGCCTCTAGAGGAACCTCCCGTTGCAAAGTTAGCTTTATTAGTTATATAAAAACTAATCAATTGCGATTCGGACACAGGCATCGAAGCTTCTGCATTTTTTTTTTATTGTGATTGAACAAGCACGAGGCATACCTGTTGTTAAGTGGACCAACCTCTGCCTATAACAAACGCATTTCGTCAACGACGAATTGCACTGTGCCCGTCACACTGAGACGTACAGTTGTTAGGTATCATGTTCCTGTAATTTTTCTGGCTCTTAGGTGCTTGGCGACAGATTTTCAACTTGAGGGTGGTCACTAGCCAGGCGGGCATTCGCAAAAAGCCCTTCCTCCATGCGGTGAAGCTCAAGCCCGCGGCGGGATTCGAACCATGGACCTGCTGCACGGCAGTCCGTAGCCAATGCTACTGAGCCATCACTGCTTCAAAATCAATCACTTGCATCAATACACTTGTTTTGTTTTACTTGTATTTATTTACCAAAAAATTTAACTTTTCTATTCAGGACCATAAGCGCGTCATATAGTCCAACCTGCATTTGGCGGTTTTTATTATTTTTTGCTTTGTTATAGAAAACTTTAACTATAATCTCTTGGCATGACCAAATTTGACGCTTGTATGTATTAATGTCTTTACGACACTTAGAACAATAACAAAACTTATTTACAAAGGCAGAACATAAATGTACTTCAAACAATTCGTCTCCGTATTTACAAAAGAAATTCAATAATTGACACGTACGAATATAATTATAATTTATTAAGCAAAGATCCAATGACACACTACAACATCAATAATTTCCAAATGATACAATCACACAAACTTACACAAAGAGACGAAAACAAATCACGGCTGGTCTTCATCATCGTTTACTTTTTGTGAATGATTCGTCAATCATCTGATTGAGTGATCCCCTTGATTCCCTATTGATGACTTTTAATTGCTATTATTCATTTATAAACATTTTTTCCAATGATACTTTTGTCGGAGGATGATTTGCACAATCATTTGTTGTTAGAATTGAAGAAAGTAAATGTTTAAGGTATGTTTGAGAGTTTGCAGGTAATGATATAAAAAAAAAAAAATTATCATTCCTAAACTTTCTCACATCTCAGCTGCTTCGATCTCTTCCTACAAAGAGCAAGTCAAAAATTTGCCAAAAACACCTTTCATCGCATCAGAATCGAAACGGCATCGTCATGTCACATCAATAGCTCCAAGCGAGCGAGCTATGGATCACTTGGCTATAATACATCACAGCCTTTCAAGTCGCAGCCTTTCTCGTCCGGGGCCCTTTTTGGGGCTCCATTTCTACAAGGCCCCCAACAAACAACATCATTTGTTATCCAGTGTTATATTTTTTCTTCAAATTGATGAAAGCCCGTGTTAATATAATCGCACTTCATTCGTTTTTGTCGATCATCGTCACTTAACGCCGGAGAGTGTAGGGTGGCTGTGATTTTCGAAACTTCAGGATTTGTATTGTTTTTAGGGAGAAATTTCACTTTGAATGTGCAGTGCTAGATTTAATATATTTACCACTGAATTACTCCCGGCGTTATTTATATTCTACGAAAGGATTATAATTTTCTTACAAGATAACAGAAAGAAAATAGGGAAAAAAAGGCATCCAACTTGATTTAAGTACTTTAAAATGCCACCAAGGCCATATTATGAGCACATGACAAATTTAGATACATAGATCAATATTATTTTAATAAGCCTAACTCAAAAATCTACCTGACCTTATAATTCGTACAAACTGGCTACCCGGCTTTTCCATTTGTACAAACCAGGATCCCAGGAGGCGGCAGCGTAATCACTTCTGGATTTTTTAGTGACTCGTAGGACCTTCCGATTTACAAAAATTGTGTTGCATTATTTGACTAAAACACTGCCAACATATTAAAAAATAAAGTTGAACAGAGCTTTTAGGATTTTGTCTCTTATCTTTAATTCATTTGCAGAGCGTTGTGAAAACAGCAGTATAATTCACGTTACTCAATCTTGTGAATGTACTAATGTTATGAATTGAAGGGCAAGGTAGCTAGTGCAATTTTCCAGACCACGGTCCTTGAAGTCTTATATCGAAACTGAGGTGTTCACTTTCCACCCTCTGATTTCGTAATTGTGTGGTAAGTGCACTGCTGCCACTCAAGTACTGTCAAAAGTAGTAAATTGTGATTATGCGCGATAAACATCTACGGTTTTTGCTCAACATGTATTTATTATAAATAATAATAAATATTTCATTTCATAGATTTTCATAAAAACAAAATTAATTTTCATTGCTTTATAGCAAAAACATAAGGAAATTGCATTCATTCACTTTAAAATTAATGATTACTAATCGATGAATAAAAACTAAAATTATTATACATCTTTAAATTTATTTATGCATAAGAATCATGGTCACCGCAGCATTCAACAGGGTCGGCGCTTGCTTGCTGAGACACGCTCATCCGGAGCGTTGTTATTGGCACACCTGCGGCATTAGAGAGCTATCGGTGGTAACCCTGTATATAAGTGCTTTAGGCTTTTTAATTGACGTCATTACAATATTTTATAATCACACCTGAAAATGACTTTGCTAAGATCGCAGGCAGGCCATATTGGATATAGGATTTGAACCCGTGACCTACCCTAATAATCGAATTTTGTCAAATCACGATTGTAGATGGTATTTTATATCACCTGTTTACCTTGGACAGACTACACAGCTACGTAGGTTCAACGTTTCGTAAAAGCCAGAGATTGCCTGAAGATTTTTAGAACCCGTATATCAACAGAAAATCAACAAGCATTATGAAAACCACATCGCGCGACGAACCACTCTTCAAACGTCCTCAATGATATAGGATCGACGACATACATAGTGAGAGGCGTTGGGAGCCGATGGGTGGTATTAGCATAGCAGCATTCTGGTGTTCAAAAGAAGATATCTGTGTACATTTAATATGGAGTAATTAAAATCAACTGAATTAAGATATTAAGATTTTTCCAAGCTGTTTATTGCCCGTGGGATGCCGGGCTAGAATGTCCCCCGCATTGCTGGGTGTTCTAAGAGTCGACTAAAGGTGTAAAATACCGGTAAGTGGGCAGCAGCGCCTTCTGAGGAACTAATCTCTTAAACTGCAACCCCCAAGACGCTTGCCAAACGTGGGGATTATGGGAAATCCCCTCTTAATAGACAATCCGGCTGATACGGTAGAGTACAGTTAATTTTTCGGGGTTTTTACCGCATTAATATAATTGCTTTGAGCAATATATACTAGAACAAGAAATAAAAATGGACTCCAAATTTCTGTTGCCTAATTTTAAAATATGTAAAAAAATACGTTCATTGATTAAAGTAACACTGAATTAAACGTTAAAATTCTTAAAATTCTCAAATTAATAGCGAATTTAGTCACAGCACTCTTGTGCCCCTGCAGTGTACAGACGCCCTGGAATGTGCTGCGTCACCATTCTTTACAATGTGTACATTGACAACTTACAGGGAATCCTATGGGTTGCTGTTCATTTCTGCAGGGTTCGAAGTCGGTTTTGATATTTGATTTGAAATGTCAGTATCTTTTAGTAACGTTCATTGACTGCCTCGTTGGTTGAGTGAGATAAAGCGTCGCTATGGATCTAGAGGTCTTCGGTTCACTCAAATTCATACAACGTGTCATCAAGAGAGCTTTGTGTAGAGTTTGTTAGTAACAAAATCCGAAAGGAGGAAATTCGCCGAAGAACCAAAGTCGCCGCTTTAGCTCACAAGTTGAAGTGGCAAAAGGCTCGTCACAACACACCACATACTGATAGCCAATGGAGAAAAAAGGATCTCGAATGACTACCGCAATACACTCGAAGACGAAGAGTAGGTTTGCATGTGGACATAGAGAAAGTCGCGGGGAGCCGATGGATGCAATATATATTTTCATCATCCCGAGTGATATTGCCTACACCTACATTTTTAGACAGGGCAGCCCGAGTAACACTGGCTATAAATTTGGCAGGGTAGTCTGAGTGACACTGCATATACATTTTTGGCAGGGCAGCCCAGGTATCACTCGCCATACATTTTTAGGAGGGCTGCCCTAGTGACACTGCCTAAAATTTTTTTGACGGGCAGTCAAAAAGTGACACTTCCTATACATTTTTTGGCAGGGCAGTCTGAGTGACACTGCCTATATATTTTTTGACAGGGCAGCCCGAGCGACGCTAGCATTTTATGCAGGACAATCGTATTTCTAAATATACCTAAAATTGCTGGTTTATAATGATTTCAAATTCAAATCTCTATCCATTCAAGCAATTAATAAAGTTCTAAGTTATCGCCCCATCTTAGAAGTTATTAAAATGACTCAGCATAAGCGTAACTATGCGGCAGTTAATCAAAAGTCATTTATTAAATTATCATAATTTCAAATTAATAACATCCAACTTCTTTAACAGGAAACTATTAAATAAAACTGACTGAATATTTACATAAAATATTGACATACTCGGATGTTCAATGGTGACATTCCATGATAAATGGTTTAATTTTAAACGGAAAAATATTTTCCATGCTTAATGGCAGGTAACGCGGTTAGGTAATTATTGATTTTGTTCACTTAGTAGTATTTAATTGACAAAGTAAAACGAGGTTTTAGAGACGAGTATTTCGGCATACATCCTATCAAAAAAATTTGCATTTTTAATGAATAATGTTCCATCTCCTAATTGTCCCGAGTGTGGGGTTATTGAGGACGTTCAGCATGTATTGATGGAGTGTGTGTGCGGAATGAAAGCTATAGGAGATCTTGCTTTAATAGAAAAAGTATAACAGATGTTGGATACTGTAATTGTGTACTAGCAAGTCCTATGTCAGACCAGGCAGTTCAAATGTATAGATTAGCAGAGTTAGCTTAACAATAATTAGTTGGTAAGTTTGTATTTTAGCTTCACTGGGCGATGTGGTCGCTTAGCGACAAAGCCCATACAAAAATAAATAAAAAAAAAAAAAAAAGAGACGAGTATGGTACCTCAGAGCGTTGCCGTAGGTAGTTTCGAATGACGATGTAGTGACAACGTGGAGAAATATTTTCAGCGTGGTACCTACGGTGGTTAGCCATTGAAATCGAAATTCACGTGGTCGAAGAACAATGCAGTAAATAAACATATGTACGTTTAAGCAATGTTATGTATAGTACCATTAGGTAGGTGCGACGACGGGCAAAGCGTGTTCACCAGCACTAATGTAATATAGCAGATTTTTTCCCTACAGTTATTCGTAACTTATATAAAACCTTCAGCACGATTTTTTTGTCAATGTGTCCATCTATGGAGTGAAAAGAATGAATGAAATAAGAATGACTAAAGAGATATACATGGGACAAGTGAACGGAAGTTTTGGAAGGGGAAGACCTAGGCGAACGTTCCGAAATCAGATTGAAGACGTTCTGAAAAAAGGCCAGGTCAAGAGTACCCTAAACTGACGCTTATGTATGAAAGGATTGATGAGTGTAAATGAAGAGAAAGAGATATGTAAGGATCGTAGTAAGTGGAAATCCGCGGTCTCTGCCTACCCCTACGGGAAAGAGGAGTGATTTTATGTATGTATGTGTCCATCTATATAGTACGTTTATATTACCTATATATATTTTTAATAAATCAATCCAAATCTAAACAACAATCCTCGGAAGAGTTCACCTTCAAAGTGACCAAAATAAAGGAATCGATCCTTTGCGCAATGTTCTCAGCGGTCATTAATTAGATGTTTGATTACCAGTGGCATTAGCTACTATGCGCTTCTGTGCTTCAGAGGGCACGCTAAGTGTCACCTCTGATTGTCTTAGAGTAGTACGCGTACATATAAGTTTATATGTACGCGTACTACTCTCGAATGCCCGCATGGTTAACGACCACCCTCGAGTAGAAAATGCTGGGTAACAGCGCCCAGCACCTAACGGTGTGTTCCGACAGCTGTCCTTAAGACCCAGTAACTCCAGGTAAAGCCTGTTAACACCGTCTACCATATCATCACTTACTACTTACTGCCTTAATCAGATGAGTGTTGTTAAAGGTAAGCGTATTACTAGTGAAAAATAACTGTGCTCCTCGCCTTAGAAATGCGAGTGGGTATCAGAAACCTTTTAAAACTAGCAAAAGTATTTTAGCACGAAATGGTTAAAGTAATAAACAAAAAATACTAATTACACTTTTGTGCAAATAAATATAAAGGTTCAATCATAACAATAACTAAAAACTTTGTAACAACTCTCGTGCAATATCGAAATTACAGATTTCAACATACTGTTACGCGTTTTTCCGAGCAATATGCAATGTTAGCATAAATACGAGTCGAGTTGAATTATATATATTCTGATTTTATTTTGTATAATATTTCACCAATTTCATCAATCCTTTTTTAAATTACTGATTGTAAAAATAATTACCAAAAGTTGTAGATCTTTTTAGTACCTACAACATTGTCATTTATTTTTTTTCCATAGGACTTGTAGTTTTGCCAGTAATCGAGATAAACCGTTTTTACCCTAAAAACACCATTTCCACTTCTTGACCTCAAATGGCCCTTAAATTATTTTCCTTTTATTATTGTCATATTCTCTTCCTTTTTCAACGGTTTCATCCTAATATATTTTTTTTTGGTTTCTGAAATTATCTACCCTGGTCTATAAATATACATTTCAACGTACAATAAGCTACATTTTTGCCTCGAGAATCAACAGTTTCAAAGTTTTCTTCGTACCAACAAAAAACCACTGTAACAGCTAAGTATTGTAAATTGTCGAATAAATAAGAGAAAAAATAAATACTTTCTAATCACTTCTTCAATAATTTTAACAATAAAAATTATTTAGTGAATTCATTTTTTTAATACCAAATACATATGTAAGCATAAATAAATAACCCATTACATTTCCCTTAAAACGAATAATCAATGAATCGGTATGCAAATGGGCCCACACTACGGCGATTTGCGTGGCGCCTCTCGAAAGGTTAACAATGCAATTACGCGTCGATATTTGTTAGATAACCATAAACGTTCATACTACTCGGACATCGCGACGTTAGGAGACCTTTACACCCAAAGATTATTTTAAGCGTGGTTCCTTCAGCGTGGCTCAGGAATTAATTAGAATTTATCTAGCTGATACATATATTATATTTTAAATCATCGATGGAACAACTGCCATTAGGACGAATGGAGAATATCGTAGAGAAATATTGGATACGATGTATTATTACCAGATTCAAAAAATGAACTAAAAATGCGTGTCATTCGTGGAAGGCGTTTTAGAGTATATTTTATGAAGTTTTCTTTTCTGTGAAGAATATTGCAAGCTCACCAAATGGCTGTATAGCTAGCACCATTCAGAATCTGCTGCTAAAATTGTCTTAGGATCTCAATGACAGGAGACACGGATTCTGATTCCCAGAATTTCCTGTTTATTTTTTATTTGCAGCTTCGTCAATACTTACTTACAATTGAGATAATGGTCGAAAGTTTGATATACAAAAATAACTACACAAAGAATCATCACGCGTTCTGTTAGTGAATAGTTTAGGAACAATTATTGAGATGTCCTGAGGGAATAGGTGGCGATAACACAAATAATAGCAACGTAATAATTCCTTGAGCGCGTTTATTGCGAGACTGAGAGGCGTCGAACAAAAGAGACTCCCTTCGGTATGATATCTTATAATCTACCTACATTACAATTATGTAAAAACTTACGTTCCGCCAGATACGTGTGGTCCTATGTAATGGTCGGCAAACATGTTGTTATCAACTATGGATCACTCCAGACTGCTACAGACAACCTAACCTAACATTAATAAAACAGATGGTTCACAAGTACCTCCTGCTTAGGATCTAGTCATTAAATTTATATCCCATGGCCAACACAAAACTGCTAGATCTCAGGACATCGTGCATGAATACGGCTTGCATAACGAAAGTTATTAAAAAAACTGACCATAGACATTGACCTTATGTACAGATCAATGACCATAGAATATTTTTTAAGTCACTCTATGGCCACGATTACAGCAAAGTGTTCGAAACGTTACAATATAAATAATAATATATACTTTATCATAAAAAGCTGTATATAAACCGTTTAAAATCGTACCGGTAGCAGTTTTTTTTCCAAAATTTCTTTCTTGTTCTATACTTATTCAAAACGAACTGCGGAGTTATCATTAACTCCTCTTTTAGATGTCTAATAAACAATACTGAAAAACTAAACAGAAATAAGCATGTAGATTGTAGATGTCGTGTCGTAGTCGTGTCGTACGCTCAAAAGCCGTTATTTAAGCACCGTCGAAGTAAAGGCTGGGAACACGCGACTATTAGCACTCGTTACCTACTTGTTATTATAACATTGTTACTTTTAACGGATTACTTCACATGTTGTTGGAATATAAAAGCTAGTTGTTGCACGCGGCTAGGCGTTCAATTTACAAGTGACCATTGAAAAAGGGAAATAAAATAGATCCAATAAAGTTTATTTCAATTTAATTCCTTACTACAAGATACTTGTATAGTTAGCAAAGTGTAGGTCTGTCCTTAAGCGTGTGTCCTATTCTTTGTTTAAAAACACGTATGTTAAATTATTAGCACAGTAAAACCTGAAAAGTAGTTCGATTCGAGGCCCGTAAGAGATTTGAATGCTTACTCTAGTTTGGGTGAGCAGGGTAGTCCATATATATAAGTGATATAGGTATCATTGTAATGTAGCAAAACAATTCGTAGTTACCTACGGACACGATGTTTATGATTGTAAATAATTTTATTTTCATTAAATAAAGCAACACACTCTGCTTTATATTTGCCATAGTGTGCATGCAGTGGCATGTGCGAACTAGGTTTTGTTAGTTATGAAGTCATACTACTTGTCTGATTTTACTATGTCATTAGAATCAGAATGTCGTCTTAAGTTTTCGCGATTATTATATATATACATGGTTAATAACATCGTTCATGGCCGGAATGTTACGCGAGGCTATTGAATTCAAAAAGTACTCAAATATCAATAGAGATGATGGTTGGCAAGAACCACCTGCTTAGGATCCTGTTATCAAATTAATTGAATCCCATGGCCGACACAAATCTATAAAACTTCTGGACACAGTGGGCGATTACTACGTGCATATAAAACGTTATGAATTAAAATAAAATTTCTTAATAAAACAAGTCATAAAACTAATTAGCAACTCCGTTAACAAGCCAGATTAAAATTCTATCAAAATTATCTACCATAACGCTACCATTACGAAGCTAAAACCCTTACAGGATTTGAACTTACTGCCGGCAGTCAACTCTCTCTTACCGTGACTTCGCTATCATTGCTTCACCAGAACAAATCTAAGGCTCTTCTTACAGTAAGTACAGTAATAAAATAGCAAGATGCTAAACTACTGACAAATAAAAAATATCTAAGCAAGGTACTAGCTGCTATTCAGGCAAGCATTCTCAAAACACCCTCTACACCAAGCATCTAACGGTGTGTAATAAATATAATAAATACCTGACTAAAACGTTGTAAAAATTAATAAATATCAAAAACTTACTCTAATACCAAGTTTTAATGCGCCTATAAAAGAATAAAACTAATCTGAATATGTTCGAAATTGAAATGCAATATTCCACCCGGAACAACAGACAGACAGACAAACAAAAATAGTCTTAATAATGCAATGTCATCGAGTTACGACTGTTGTGAGCTCAACTCGAATTTCGAGCACTTCCCGATTAAGTATAAAGGGTTGAAAGTTCCAGCCGGATAGCTATTTGGAAAGTGCTCGAAATTTGAGTTGAGAAATTCCACCAGGAACGACGTACAGGCGGACAAACAACTTACTAAACTGACTTGATAAAAACGTGGTAAAATTAAACAAAGGGATGGGTGTATTTAATTTAATGAAATAAGCTGCATAAGAGGGTTGAATTTGTTACAAACAAAATGCAAAAACTTAACTTGTCAGCCGATTGTACCTTGAATGTACCTTACACTCATGTACTACACTAGTCGCCTTAAAAGTGTCATATTGTAAGAAGGGCCTAATATACCTCCTAACTGCACATTCCTTCAATCGAAACTTACAACACAATATTAATTAATTTCAATCTATAACTGATTCTAGACATTTTTTGCGGTCGAAATCAATCGATCATCAATCTAGATTGCGTCAACGTCAATACGATCAGGGATGATTGACAGATCGACTGACAGCCCGACTGATTAGACGTAATTACAAAGCATTTTTTATTAATAATTCGTTGTTATTGTTTCGTTTGTAGGTATGTGCCTGCTTTTTTTGTGATGACGATGTGAATGCGGTAAGCGAAAGTATGAAACAATACATATTAACTATCAGTTCGACAAAAGATTGTATTTTAGTTATTGGACTACTGAAATATATAATATATATATAACTACTTAAATATTATCCAACGATACTCATCGTGAGTAGCTCGGCCCACCCACATCTCTACATTGCTTATCTGGGGACTAGGTGTCAGAAATCGGCTGGGCAATATGGCACCATCTTTTTGCTCTTTAGGAGATGACTGAAGTCCGCCAGCAAGATATGATCATCGATTTAGCACCTCTCAGAATTCACATGTTAAAATTCTTGAGGATAAACCTACAGATAATTTGAGACCTATTGGAGATCGAGTTGCTAGTTGAGTAAGTTTTACCAGTTTCGCGTCTTATGGAATATAAAACTGTTACACAAATTTTTAGTGAGGTAAAATACGAACTTCAGTAATACATGAAATAAATCGGCGTATGTATCATCACCATCACCATCAGCTGGAAGACGTCCACAGTTGATCAAATCATAAAGAACGCCACGATCAATGGCTATTAGCCACTTCTATTCTTCAGCAATCCTGTGATTCTTACGATGTCTTCACTCGGTAGACAAGCATCTGGGGCATTGCAATGGTGTAAATTTTGTATTAGGCGTTGCTGCCGAACTTCAGGTATTATTCCCTTAGAAGCCTTTTTGTGTATCTAACGATTCGTCGATCAAACCATTGAAAGTACAGAAGGAATATACTTGTCCGTTTTAAAAATAGAACACACAAATACCCCGTTTATCGGTCGAATCTCGATGATTGATTGACAACTGACGTGAACACTCGACCGATGTAATTGCGCGTAAATAAGTAGGCACAGTGCTGCCAGTCGTGAAAATCGTTATGGAAAATCTAATTGATAGACGTCAATTTCGTGTGTAAATAAATACGGACTGTAGGTATGTAGGTCGGTTAAAAATATGTTAAAATTATTTTTTATACTGCTTAGAAAATTATTAAAAGAGTAAATTATTATTCGATTGTCTAAGGGTGCATTACACCAATTTAGGGTTTAGCTATATGCATATTATACGTAAGGTATAAAGTTATCCAATTATTATCTAAAATAATCAAATGTGATAGGCATTTGGTATCATAGAACGTTAAACCTTGTAGCAGTTTTTAAACTATTTAGGCATTCTGACATGGACTCAGGATATTTTGAATAAATCAAATAATAATTTCATGATGGCATAATATTATGGTTTAAACCACGCTTTATTTAAACTTCCTAACATTTACATGATAAACGATAATCACCACGTCCAAATAACTGGGACACAGTGTTGCCAATCGCAAAATTAATTTCAAAACGAACTGATAGATGTCAACCATAAACAATGATTTTAGGTTATCAACCAGTATTTGTCGTTCGGTGCCTCTTCCTGTTACTAAATCAATGGATGATTTACCTATTTCATCATGATTTGTTTCATTTTTTTTTCGTTTCTTCCAATATAATTTGCTATCTTGTAAAACAACCTTCGCGGTAGGACATACGAATGCCCGTCTGGCTAGCTACCACCCTGAAGTAGAAATCTGTCGCCAAAGACGTACCTAACGGTGTGCTTCTCTTATTGATTGATGTCTTGTAACCTTCTTACAACTAAAATGCATAGTGAGAAGGCATTTTCTAAGACTGTAAAGCATTTTTTTTTTTGGCATCTATCCTTGATAGCCTGTTATTTTAGCTAAGCTTAGCCACTTGGCATCGGCGTGGATGATATCGTTCATTTATGAATGTAATTCTATTGTTATCATTATCTATGATGGGCATGGATAAACAACATTTTTGTATACATCATCACTCACAATCAGAAGACATAATGATCAATGTTAACTTTATCGGCAATAAAAAAAAACATAATTTTACGTTGCGAGGTCGTTTGATTACTATGAATTTCGGGATATATTCATTTTTACAAAGTAACATGCAAAATTAAGCATACCTACCTAAAATATGTTTGATATATAGGATATAAGAAAGTGTGTCCCCTAAAATAACGTGTAATTTGAAGATATTCCTAGCTTTGTATTTAATTTATTTATCTTTAACGTAAGAGTTCTATTTATCTCTTTCTGTCCTGTAGTCGCTGAATGCATCAATATAGTTACGCCATCACAAATTTAAATATTTTTTTTGCATAGCAATAATAACCTAAATTAAAAAAAACTATTCACAATGGTTGTATGTTTTTTTTACCGCTGTTACATAATAAATACGGATTTCCGTAACTATTAATATCATTTTAAGTGTAAGTTTGCAGTATACTGTATGTCAATGATTCCAAATAAGTCACAAAATGAGGGCGCTTATCGATCTTCTATTTCAAAGTCTCGCTCAGACAATTTAGAAATAGATAGTCTAAACCGTTTTAGCGTATCTAGAGTTGCTCCGCATATCTACTCGAATGCTTATATTGACAAGAAGCATTTTTGCCGATGAATACAAGCCCCATGTACAAATAAATAGTTAACGCACCACGCAACGATCTCGACGTCTTCACAACTCATTAGACGTGCCACCCCTACCTTACCCCTCCCCCCTATATTATCCCCTGTCCCCCCCGGGACGCCCCGCCCGCTTGTAATTAACCGAGGGCCATAAATTGACCCTAACTGTCATATCATATTGATTTAGTCCCGGGTTACCTACTACGCCTTGTTGCCGAGTTTTCTCGCTGGGGGGAAAAATTTAAATTGTTTGGATTGATGCTTTTGGGAAATGTAAACTTCTTTGCCCTGACGTTTTCTAATTAAGCTTGACTCTGGTCATAAATATGTCGTTGAAACTTGTTTCTTATCCTGTTGATAATAAATATGTCCAATCGGCTTCAACCAAATTTGAAAATAACCGTTTTATATTCGAATTTACGATCAATGTTGCCCTGGTCAAAATGCGTGCTGTCACATTTTATTTCTAAAACATAATAGCTGCGCTTTAGAACTAAAATATCCGATTCCGATTTGAAAAAGAATTCCATTAGCAAGTACATTAGAATGATCTAATTTAGCCCACTCCCAGACTCCGGCGTGAATGAAGTGAAGACAGCATTATTACCGCGCTGCAACGATTGAGACTGTCAAAACAACGTTAACTAGCAAAATCGAACAACATTCGGCTGGCGGATGATAGAAAACAAACATTTACTTGCCATTCTTAAACAGATGATTCGATTCAACAAACATTATTGAACGAATTTACGACCTATCGAGATCAAAGTCTGATAACAAAAATATCTATTCCAATCAAATAGTAGAATGCTACTCCTTAACTTCGAGCGTTAAGGCGCAAATTCGTATGCAAGATCGTTTTGATAAACGTGGATTCACTCTTGCCGCCATGTTTTTTTCGCGCCAACAATCCCGCGCGTCCGGTGTTGCCACATTGAAGAGTTTTCCTCATCGGGCTAATTTTGATTGAACAGATTTCTTTTGTTTCTGTAACAATATTTTTCAATTGTTTCGACGATTTCGATGATTGCTTACGTTCCTCGATCAAAGAAGACATGAACATTTTGAGATTACGGCCTTGATACGTACGAGATTAATTGATTGTTAGAAACATATAAGATGTGTTGTTTAAAAAAATAATTTTATATGACAGGAGCATAAAACATTTGTGCCTTCATAAACATTCAAAAACAATGAAATTAAACATGCGATCTATATATGATTTTCGTTACCATCGTCTAAAGTTGCGTAATTTTGAACAAGATTGCGTTACAGACCCGGAAAACGGCGCGAGGAAAGGCCCACGGTGCGGTACGAGCGAAATTGACTGAGAATGAACGAATGAATTTTAAATCCGGATCAAATTGGTTTTGATCAAGGCGGGAGTTTTGACAATCACGCGTGTGGGATAATAGGAATCTTATCGAGAAAGCCACCGAAAATTTATTGATAGAAAAAGAGAGAGACAAAACTTGATCTGAGCAATCGAAGGCACTAAAAATTCCGATTGATTTCAGCTTTTTGTTTGGTGCGGTATAAATCGTGAAATGTGTCAATTAAGTCAAAGCTAATGTTGTATTTATGTAAATATCCAGTGACGGACTAACGCTGTGGCCATAGTGACCATAGACAAAAATAGTCGTTTGACAGGACGTGACCTGTGAGGTGCTGAGATAAATTCCGCTCCGAATGTCAGGTGGAATAATTTAATGAAAAATCTAGAACTAATTGACACGTTTATGGCTTTTCGGTATCAGATGTTAATTGATGGCGTTGCAAGAAATTTACGTCGTTTGAATAATATATATCTATATATTTTTCTGTAGGTGTATCTTAATAGTCTATGGAAATAAAAGTATAATGTTTGTTTTCCGGATAAATTTTGTAATCAATTATTGCCTTCTATCAATGCAACATATATAAGTGTT
Source organism: Plagodis pulveraria (assembly GCA_963890685.1). Classification (NCBI taxonomy): domain Eukaryota; kingdom Metazoa; phylum Arthropoda; class Insecta; order Lepidoptera; family Geometridae; genus Plagodis; species Plagodis pulveraria. Next base: position 33,740,273 of record OY982957.1, read on the forward strand.
TACATTTGCAATAACTGTTTTCTTATTTATTTACGTACTGGATATTTTCAATAAACTATATTGTCATATACTCGTACAATACTTATATTTTGTTCGTAAATATATTAATTTACTCATTCATAAGTTTTAGGTAGAACTTAGAAATTATATTAATAAGAATATCGTTTAGCTAAAACCTGTCTTTACAAATGTATTAATGTAATTGGTTATTTCTTTAATGTATTAATAATTTTATGTGATATAAATTAATTTTGTGTTTTTCACTTTTTCGTATAATATTCTTGATGTGTGATAAATAAATATTTCTTATTCGTTTACTTCTTTCATAAACTTTGACTTCACTTTGATTCCATCACTCAATTGCAATCCTTGAGATGCTTCATCGCGAAGAAGTTCCAATTTATAAATTCTCGTAAATAAACGGAGATACAAACAAAATTATCTAAAATTAAGTAATGCAATACAACGCAGTCGCGAGTGCCACCATTTCAATAAAACTGTTAATCGAAAAGGAGACCACCAGCAGATTCGAGGGTAAATCGCCTAAGGAAACATTTCCACCAATCGAAGGATATTAATTGTAGAAGCTAACCCAGGATACCTACGGTTAGTTCATCGTCATTTTATTACATTAGATCAAACTAAAGGATAATGAATAAATCTGCGTGCACTCACAAAGTACACTGTATACAAATTTAACTTAGTTCACGAAAAAAAAACAGGTATGCATAACTTGTATAAGCTATTTAAATGGAAAAGATAATCAAGAAGCTGGTTTTAAATATTTAAGAAACAAGACATTGTCAATCGTAGAAAGGCCATAAAATTTTCATAGGAAATCATAATTCAATCAACATTCATGCTATCATTTGGAGATGATCGTGTCGTAAAAATAAGAAGTAACCATAAAACCATCATAATTTGGACTTTGCGTTATATTTTATTATTTTTGTGTAGTAAAAATATTTTTATTGATAGTTTACCTAATCATAATACAAATGTAATCACAATTTTACGTCTACATTTAAAATTGATGATTCAGCCTTTGGAATGTTCAACATTTAAAAAGACTGTATCAAACTTATTTATTTAAGTAAAGTAGCCAACATTGGACTTGGTTTGATCAAGTTGAAAGTTTAAAATAACATGTTAATTATAAGAATATTAATTAGGAAGGATACTTATTTGCCTTATACTTATTAAGTAGGTTATATTGATAATATATTTTGCTTGACTCGTATATGAATCTAACATCATTGTCGGTGTCATGCCAGATTACTTCTTTGATTTGCTAGATGCACCTACCACAGATCACAGTACTGTTGTGTCATACATACGTCATCGTTACTGCTGTCAACTGAGTTACAGTTTTTTTTGTTATCAGTGATGTTTACGCCTTGCTTTATTTACAAAAACGAAAAATACGCGTATATTAATTTCTTGCGCGTTATGTCTATTTTGATCATGATTTAAATACAATATTTCTTCATAATATCTATAATAGATTGGACTCAAAGGTAAGATAAAAGTCGGTAATGGGTCCCTATATTATTGATATTAGGTACGGTTTTGTTAGCGTTTTGCTCTGTGGGGGCTACATATAGTCTATAAATAGGTACCTATACTATACCTACCTGTTACTCTACCTACGATGTGTAAGAGTTACTATATTGGGTATGTTCCATTAGTCGCTAAGAACGTTAATTTCGATAATTTTGATCACATTCTGCGTCTGTGGTTGTGATCACTGTGATCGTTTGTAACTGTCATCCCCTCTTCCATTTAGGATAAGAACGCTAAGAATGCCACTAAAATTTGCCACTTCTGTCACTTTTGACATTAGATGTAGGGAATTCAAACTGTTCCAGTAGCCTCATAGCGTTTATGGCGAAAATAACGCCAAGACCCATGTGGAACAACTTTTTGGGAGTGTGATCGTTTTTAGCGTTTTTAGTGAATCTAACTTCAAATGGTATGCACCCATTATAGATAGTATGCATTTAACGTTTGATATGATGTCGCTGTTAAGTTTTTAGTTTGACAATAAGATGATTGTTCATCCAAAACCCAACAACAATGAGAACCTACTAAGTAGGTAACATTCAAAGTCATTTTTTACCTACTAAACGCTGTCTACGGTGTTGGAAACAAAAACTATAATATCCGAATTATACTTGGGATTAATTAAGAATTAAAATTTACGATAAAAGGAGAAGATAAATTAAGGAAACCTGTCTTCTAGCTGATGGCAATAAAATTAAATATTATTTGAGTCGAAATGAACATGGCGGATGATTAATGGCAATATTGACACCGGCGCGGGCGCAGCGGCCATCTTGTTTTGTGCTAATTACTAGTCTGTCATTAAATCATTCACGCATGAGCTCTGTCACGTATGTCCATTCTGTAGGTCTCTGATTGCCGAATATTTATTTTTAGGGTAACACCCACATTGGCAGTTATGTTGGACTGCTAATATTTTGAGTCACCTCTTTGACTTTTATTTTAGACTATTATTTTATAAAATCTCCCGAAAATGCAGCACAATTTAGAATTAATCTACGTGACATGCTTAATTGCTGATATTAAAGTTTATTACTGTGAGGAAAATTGGGTATATACTTTTTCGTTTCAGGAAGGTCTTTGAGCTCTATTTTACTTATTGGTAAGTGATGTGCAGTGGATTCTGCCGCTGACTTATGCTTCAGCGCGTTGCATCATATACCCCCACAGCTACCACTTTGAACTTTGAGATGATTTGATGATTTGATGAAGATTTTGGGCATATATTTTTTTATATCACTGACGTTAGTCCTTACCTTTTTTGGGAAAAAATTTTCTCCTAAGCGATTTTTTATCGCTCTATGCATGTAATATTACTTATAAATTAGGACTCTATTGTGACCAGTATTTTGGGGAATGATAATCAGTCTTGCAAGTTCGCAACAAAGAAAAAAATAAAATAAAACTGATGCGACTTCCAACACGAAAATAACATGTTGATGTCGAACCATGCAAATGTAAGCTCAAGAGTGTTTTGAATCAGCTTGGCCACCGCTTTCCACAAGCTGTGATGGAAGTGTATTCCTTTTATTAAATGACTTAAAGAAGAAGAGGTTTTAAATTAACGCCATTTTAGATTTGTTTCTTTTAGAATCAGATTATACTGCACTGTATGGTTCACTGCTGAAAACCACCTTCCCCATTGGGTTGCCATAATCCCCACACTTGGCAGATTTAATGAAAGATACTAGTTTCAGAAGGCGCTGCTTCTGCTGCGTTATTACTTATTATCTTATGGATATTTATCGTGTTCAGCGTTGCCATATATCCAGATTTCTCCGTACTTATACAGATTTTTGATGTGCAATACAGATTAGCATTGGATACAGATTTTTATACAGAATTTTCATATTCTATTAAATTAATAGCCGTTATCGCTTAAAAAATTTACATATCAAAATAAATAACCCACTCAAATATTATTGAGTGCTGTCTGCTATATCTGTTCTTTATAGTTAATTTATTTACTAAACAAACTCTTAATTTTGTTACAATCATTCTAGTGCCACCGTAAAGAGAATATTTTCATCTCTAAATTAAATAATTGGACTAAACAACGCAATAGACCGAATACAAGCACTATTGAAAGTCTCTTGGGTATTAAAAAATATAAATTTATTAATTGTTTTTTCTCTATTAAGGGTTTTTTTGTATGCATACAAAGCAACTGATTGGTGACCATTTTTTGCTATAGCCTAGAGGTCGATGATACATTTTTGAAGCGCTTGAACTTTTTTTTCTTATTCTTAACCGATCAGCTAGGTTAAGCCACGTCCGCCGCGGTCATGCCTTGGATGGGTGATCGCTATTTACATTACTGCTGAGCGCATTCGTGCTTCGAAGGGCAGGTTAGCCGTCGATCCCGGTCGTTGTCTTAGGATGGCAGTCTCTACAGCATGGTGGTGGGTTAAAGTCAAAGTCAAAATCATTTATTCAATTTAGGCGTCTACGACGCTCTTATGAAGGTCAATTACAAATTTTAGTATTGAAATATTCTACATTGTACTGCCACGTTCAGCAAATAAATTGTATAGAGCCACTGCGAGAAGAACGGGCAAGAAACTCGGGGCCATTCTTTTAAACATCTTTTAACAATGTGTTACATACATACTATATAATAGAGTTATTACAATATTTGTTTAAATTATGTAGGTGACAGGCAATAGCATGGCGGAGGCGGAATTGTCCAGGCATTTTTGTCGTTTATGTAATCAGAAACTGTGTAGTAGGATTTTTTAATCAATATGTTTTTTAATATGTTATTTTGAGAATGCACGCCTGGCTAGCTAGCCACCCTCAAGTAGAAAATCTGTCGCCAAGCACCTACCGGTGTGTTCCGGCAGCTGTTCTTGAGACCTAATAACCCTTGATTAGCCTAAACAACATCTTCGACCACATCATCACTTACCTTCAGGTGAGATAGTGGTCAAAGATATTGAAGGACAAACTGTTCTTTGGCTTCGTCGCCTAACATATCAGTCTTAATTATAAAATAAAATAAAAATATATAGAATATAGAATAAACATACAAATTTTGACGGATATTTTAATTATCTTATTTGTATGAAATAAACTTCAGTGCACCTATCTATAAGTATAATAATATACACTAATAAAAAAATAAAAACTACTCGAGTGAAATAGTGGCTATATTACCTACTATACTGTGACTAATTGAATGATATATATTTTCAACATGGTAGTGTTTGAAATATATGCTTGAAGCTGGCAGACGCAGGCATTAAACAGCTGCTGACAATGTAGACCATTTTGTAAACTGGGGAAATAATATCCTTTATATAATAGGCTATATTTTATTCAAATAAATATCGTATTTGCCAAACAAAACGAGGGTTTTGTAGTCAAATTCAAGTTAGTAAAATTACAAAGAAAAGTGTAATGCTAAATAAGCAACATCGTCGCATACACGAACTAGTTGGGTCTCGTTGAAACAACGGGGCTCGTGTACGTTCTGTAGAACCAATGCGATGAGTCCTGGATTTCGTTCCAGCAATGCTTTGGGCCAATATAGAGCTACATTTGTTCGATGTTCCTGGAACAACTTTTATAACAACTGTCAAAATATGAGTTTGATAGCGATGTTTTATGTGGTAAAATATTTGCTGCATGTTTTAAAAACGTAGTTAAACAATAGAAATCACTAATCTTTGGCTTGGCTTTTACAAAAGTTATTTCATATTGCAAAATATGTAAAAATTTGACAGCTAGCCAAGATTTGGCCGATTCAAAAGGTATAGTAAAATTTTTGCTAGGCAGAGTAGGTATAATTAGCTTTGACAGGTGGCCCGGAACGGGTATGATCTAATCTTTTCAGGATCAAAAATTAAGCTCGATTGGAGTGCTGGAACGGCGTGGTGCGGCTTTTAGAGCAAAATTTGCCTTAGCCGAAGGAATGCTGGAACGTAACCCTAGTATGTATCTAATTGACTATATATTTGTTATTGTGAACGCAATGGCTTAACAGTTTTGCTAAAAGCATTATAATTGAATTGACAATCGTAATATATAGGTAAAAAAATTACCACATCAACAACCCTAACGTCTATCTTTGAAATAATGCCTTCCCATTAGGGGAGTTCACCAATCCCCCCGCACTTGGCAGGCGTTTTGGGATCGCAATGTAAGTCAGCAGTTCTTTGGAAGGCGCTGCTGTACACTATTTGTTATTATTCCTTTCGTCGCGTCTTACTATAGCTACGAAGATATTTGGGCATGCGATTCTACCCTGAAACACCACGGGGCGGGGCTTAATATATTGGATAATTAAAATATGACAAATTATGATAACAAATTAGATTATTTGTTTGCTTTACCTAAACTGAAATTATTACAAATAGGCTCTAACGAGTACATTTAACATCACTAACTATAAAAAAAGAGTGATCAAAATTAAGCTCTTTAATGGAGTGATCACGTATCAAACATGCACATAAAGATATATACATTCGAATTGAAAACCACTCCCATTCTTGGAAGTCAGGTAAAACCGGGACTAACTTGGAGGTTTTTGTTTATTTTGTAATATAACGCACGCTCTGCGGATATGTGTAACTTGGGAAAAACCTACCCAAGAGGTTATTATTTTTAAATCGGCCAACAGCTGATGAAAACCTCAATGATCTCTATGACCTACACAAAAAAAGGATAGACAAAGATACAACCTCTATTTTCAAAACTTATTATAATACAATTTATGTGGCAGATATAAATTAAAGTGGAAGTCGTATCCAATACCTTGGTCGTTATATTTTCACAGTATTATGTCGTATGGTGTATTGCTGTGGGGAGCTGCTGCTGAGATAGAGATAATCTTTATCTTACAAAAGCGTGCAATTCGACCCATGTATGAAATGCTAGGGAATCTCAGAAACTTTTTTAAAGAGATTGATATTTTAACTTTACCAAATTTTAGTGAATTTAAATTAAACAGTGACAAGCATGATTACACCACTAGGAATAAAGAAAAAATGGCACTGCCACGTTTTACATTAGCAGAGATAAATAAAAGGTCTAATTGATTTAATTGTGTTCTTTTTTATAATAAAGTTTCCAAATATATTACGATGTACACACGTTAAATTAAAGTTGCACGTGTAAAATGTTTTGATTAAGAAATCCTACTACACAGTTTGTGATTACTTAAACGACACAAATGCTTGGACAATTCCGCCTCTGCCAAGCTATCGCCTGTCACCTACGTTATTTAAACAAGTATTGTAATAATTTTATAAAATAGTTTGTAACACATTGTTAAGAGACGTTTACAACGAATGGCCCCGAATCCCTTGAACGTTTTTCTCGCCATGGCTCTATACATTTTTTATGCTGATCATGGCAGTACTATGTAAAATATAGTTTGTAATTGACCTTCATAAGATCGTCATAGACGCCTAAATTTAATAAATAATTTTTATTTTGACTTCAATAAGAAGTATTTTTCTTTAAACTGTTTTGTATTCCGGATCTAAGGACATGTTAGACCTAGTCAGCTGTTAGGACCTTTTGAAACTGAGAACTGTAGATAAGTCGAAACAACTTATTCTAAATAAATTTTATCTTAAGCTTTTCAATATATGTACATAATTATTAAAATAAATGCATTTTCTTGTGCATATACATAGTCATTAAAATAATTAATTAATAATCATTTTAACATGCATCTCTAACACCTGTCAAAAGTTAGTGATGGCTAGCGCCGCTAAAAATGACATTGACATATCTGTTACAACATAAAATTGATATGACATTTTGTGCAAATTGAAACTGCTCATTTTGTACTATGACAAAAATACCAAAGGTTACTGCATTTTTTTATCCATCAATTAAATTAATATGTATTATGTTTCATGACGAAGTTGGTTTGAACTTTAATCTGGAGAAATAATATGTAAATTCATATGAAAAAGGTTAAATCCAGGACATGGTTGTCAGAAGTGCCAGATGTTAAGCTGCGTTAGCTATAATTCGAAAATGATTAATGAATCATATTGTAATCATAACTTTTATAATATGCGACGCGTGATTTAAATGCTGGCACCTATTTGGCTCAGCAAATAAGCATTCAATAATATTGAAAATAAGGAATCGAACGGTTGGCAGCGCGTCCAGCAAACTGCCAGCATGTCGGGTAGTGGGCTTGAGCATTTGGACTTGAATCTGCAATGACTTGTAGGTGGTCTAAATGCTTTCATTGTAGTAGCTGTACTGTTAAAGTTATTTGTAAAGACATACAGTCGGTTTTTTTTTTACAATAACGCATGCTATGCCGATTAGATTAATTACAAATTTACGACTGGAAAAATTTTGTTTGGTCTGTAGTGCATGTATAGTAAGTAATACTCAACATGCAAATTCATGGTTTATTAAGGTTGATTTCATTGAAGAGTAAACTTAGCATGACAGTTATGGGAAATATAGCTTACTGAAATGTTGAAAAAAAAAGTTGGATTAACTACTTATTTACGTATTGTGTACTTCTTAACATTACCTGACATATTATTATAGTGCTTATAACCGGCTGTACGCTATAAGGGTGTCCAATTTGTGGGAAGTTCCCTAAATAGCAGGAAATGGTGGTAGCGCAAAAAATAAATAGTTATTAGTATGATAAGCATGATGTACCAAGTACATTAGATTTCAGATCAGATTTAGATTCAGAAAAGTTACGTGTCATACACTCTGACACATAGTTTTTCTGAATTTTTTGACAATTGAACTCAATAATATCTACAGTCTGTTCAGAAAAAGATTGGACTTGGAATTTGTTTTTAGGGCTATGCTAAGTTAATAATAATGATGAATGATACATAATAAATTACATACTTTTGTAAATTATATCTTTATGTATTGTTAACATATCACAAAGATAACGTGAAATTAGCTTCAGATATAGTGTATTTAAATTTTAATTGTAAAAACACAAGTCCACTCATTTTTTGAACATACTCTTTAACTACACTTTTTAGGTTTTTCTATAAAATAAAAAAATATACTTGGCTCTAAAGAATAGCAAAAAGATTTTTTTTCATCGCGTCCAACGAAGAAAAAGGTGACATAGTGTTTTGGTAATAAAATAAAAAAATATATGGCATTAAAAGAGTAACGTAACCCTCTTGCTAAAATAAAAAAACAGAACCGATTTCTAACACTAAAATGTATGAAATAACTTGTGGAAGTCATGCATTGATGAATACTGCTTATACACTTATATCACTTACAAGATCATTGCCACTCGCCTAAGATACCGGTCCCCAAGACTCGACTACAATTACAATTACCACTAAATCATCCAGGTATGACAATACTTTTTTTTGGTTCATTGACTATTGGTTAGAAACGACTCGACAAATGTTTATTGACTAACTTGGACGTGTACGCTACCCATCACAAAAATAATTATCAAAATCAATTTATAACTGCCGCATAAATCGAGTAACAAACGAACAAAAAAAACACTTTCAAATTGAGAAGCTCCTCCTTTTTCGGTTCAAAACAAATTTATATAAAACTAATCGCTGAATTTGTACATCGGCCAGGGTACGAACCTGGGACATCGATCTTGGCAGAGGTCAACCACCATCCAATTGTGGCTTCTTTGATTTCTAATGAAATATTACAAAACAATATTTAGTAGTTCCTATAATAGTTTATTTCATTATTTGCTTATAACCACCTATCATTTCTATTATAATGGCTTATTTAACCTTATCTTTTTAAATCGTATCTTTAACCGACTTCCAAAAAAGGAAGACGTTCACAATTAGACTGTATATTTTTTTGTATGTTTGTTACGCCATTACTCGCCAATTTTGAACTGATTTGGAGAATTCTTTTTGTTGGGCAGAGTATACCTCCAAATTGGTCATCTTTACATTTCATCAATATCAGTTTAGTTTTTATGTAATAGTTAATTGACAAAAAATAATAATTTGCATACCTGAATTATTTATTGGTAACTGTAACTCTTGTTCATCATAAACAGCATTTTCGGCGAGGAAATGATTTTACAAGCAGTGCGCGAAAGCAGTAAAATCAATGAAAATATATATTTAAAAAAAACGAAACCGACTTCTAATACTCAAAAGTGTTAAATAACTTGTGGAAATTGGACCATGATAACATGAGGTCAGTGTTTTGAATCATCGTAGTACCGACTTCAACATTTAATTCTGAATTCTTGAAAGTCGGTACGATTTATGTGCATATGTTCAACAGTTGATAAGTATCTTCCGACTGATGACGATCATATACCTATCTGGTATCTAGTAATTTAGCAAGATTCGTCTATATTGACTTATGCAACATATCTAATATTAGGTATGTTGTATATTGTGCTCAATTGAAACTCTTATATGAGTGCAATGAATGTTATAAATACAAACATACTACAATATATAGGTATATTAATTACATACAGTATATAGCTTTTTACTCTTAGGTAATGAAGTGTAAAGTTAGAGTAAAATAAAATCTTGTAGGTATAGTGCTAATAAACTCCCCACCCCCTGTGGGGTACCTGGCTAGAATGATATTCCCAATATCTTCCTGTGGGTGTCTTAAGAGGCAACTTAGGGAAAAATACCGAAAGGTGGGCAGCAGCGCCTTCTGAGAAACTGCTATCTTATACTGCGATCCCCAAGACACCTGCCAAGCGAGTGGGTTTGGCACCCCCACCCCCACACCAGCAACACCCCCTTTAATGGGAAGGTGGTATTCAGTAGTGGACAATTCGCCTGATCCAGTACAGTAACAACAGTACCATAGGCTTAATATGACAGGAGGAAAAGCGTGGAAGTTTCTGGAGGGTTCTATATGGACCAAGACTTAACTTACACACAGTCATATCATGGCTGCGTATCTCTTTGTCACTTATTCACGTAAAACTACGAGTATCAAGTTGATTGCCTATGCACTTTTATCAAAAACTCAGACTTCTAAGCATTATAAAACGCCCGAAAAATATACCTTTATACAAGCATATTTTACTACAATATTTAAAGAATTGTCTATTTGGTACCGGCTTTATCTTGATAATGAAGCATGTTCCTTGCAAGAGGGTTATTTTTAAATATAGAAGTCAAATTAAAAATATACTTGTTCGGTAACTTTATAAGTTAAATGTGAAATTTATACCATTTTTTGACGTTGATAATTTGTTAAAACATTTCTGGAACTCCGAAAACAGACAACAAAAATGATATACTATCTAGTAGATGTCATAAATAAGTCACAAAGCTATGGTATTTTATAATATCTATAGAGCAGATGGTGCGTCATATGGCATCGATAAATTTCGTGGCGTCGCTTAATGTCCTGTCAAAATTATTTAATAAAAACATGAAATTATGGCATTCCATGTTGAAACACTGTGTTTTGGGGAAATTTTACTCCATTGTTATTTTTGTGTGATATTTCTATATTGTTAAAATCGTTTAAAATATAATCAAATTTATATAAAAGTTGCATTGGTTCATAGCTACCTACCGATGACATGACTACTTTGGTTTTAACAAGGAACTTGAGAAAAAAATGGTGTATTAAAATTATCTATACTAATATTATATAGAGGGGAAAAAAAAATTTGTATGTACCTATCTAACGAATAAACATAAAAACTTCTGGACCGATTTGAAAAATTCTTCTACCATTAGAATCCTACATTATCCCTGATGAACATAGGCTTCAGAATATTATCAAAACATATGATTTTTTTCGTTAAATCCCCGTGTGAAGCATGGGCTGGTTTTGTCTGGGTCTGTCAGTTCTTAATAAATAGGAGACTATTTTCTTGATCCAAAGAAGAAATTATGCATGAAGAGATGACAAGATGCTTTGGGTCAGTATCAACTCATGACTGTTCGTTTATTTTAAAATATGAACTACGAATAAAAAAGAGAAACTATAAATATTATAGTTTAGTGTTTAAGATTACCTACCTATACAGTACTAGATATTGTTAAATGTAAGTAATTCCTTACGTAAAACATCATAATAACTTTAAATGAAATGAGAAAAATATAAGTATATTTTAATATGTCTACTTTGGATTGCCTAAATGCTTTCAGTGTAGTAGATGTAGTGTTGTATATAGTTTGTAGTGTTTTGTTAATAAAAGCAGAACCGCTTTCACTATCAATCTACAAGAAAAAAAAATATTTCGAAAACACTAATAATATAAAGTTCACTTAATATATATATAAGTTAAAGATAAGGAATATAAAAAAATCAATTAAACTTTTGCAAAATAAAAGTTTACAGTAACCACAACGTGCACGCATATTTACAAGTGTCTACCCCCACCCCCCTCTCTGGCCCCGCCCCTCGCCGCGCACCCCGCGCTGCTAGACGTTGGACCCTTGCGTCCCGAACAAACTGGTGTATGAAATGCTTTTAAAATAAAGATGGCGGACTGCAGTTGGGTCTAAGATATGCACTTTGGGGGACTGTCAATTGTCATGTTTTTGCATACTTTGATGTATAAACATATATATAGACTATATTTTTCATTAATAGATAGTAATATTTTGGAATGAATAAAAATGTTTAGTGCTTAACAACATTGTCCTCTAAATGTTATGACAGATAAATTCATTCATAAAATTTTGCATAGACTCTTAGTATAGATATTTAAGTATAAGTTATTTATAATTGATTCATTACATTTAATGTATCAGTTCATAAATTGAATAAACAAATGGAAAGTAATATTTGCTGACATAAAATATACTTATGCAGCGTTTTTCAAAATATTTAGTATCTTTATAAATTTACTTGCAAATGGCTGACAGTTATTCAATGTGGCATACAAAAAGACTTGTAGGCTCAACATTGGACGAATTCCGATATTGATGAATTCTTTAATCTGTTTAGAATGGTCTTGTTTTTAAATATGACTGCTATTTCATGTTTACTTTACTTACGTGTCGCTTATCTCTAACAAAATGCAAACAACATTTCTTATAATATCACTAACATGTTAATAATTGGAGTATGAAAATTAAGATATAAATAGCTAATGCATCATTCACTGACACTTTCACGTACCTACTTAATTACAAAAAAATCATATATAATTACTGCATTAGGTGTAACGTACCGAGGTAGGTATTATTAGGTAGCTATTACCTACCTACCCATTTTAATATATCGGTAAACATTTTAATATACTTTATTTTATAATAAAAGACACGTGTTTTCGAACTTAAAACTGATACTATAACGTGTTTAAATTGATCTACAAAAATGGCATGCTTCATATGCACAATTTCTACGTAGTGCGTAGGTGGGTATTGCAATGTCATATAGTATGTGAATTACTTAGGGTATTTAGTTTCATGTATGAATAAATCATAATTTACTAAGATACCTAACAGTAAAAAATAATTTAATAATATTCATCTCATGCAACTCGTTAAATTATTATATTCGCGACAAAAGTATTAATATTTTTTGTTAATAAATAATATTTTGAGCAGATTTTGCTTCATTAAAATTATTAAGGTAATCAGGTCTAGGAAAGTCCGGTCACAAAACTGTTTTCATTCCTTTAATATTTCGCATTAGGCCAAATTATGATTAACGTTATAGCACTAAATATTTCAAAATCATAATTTTTTACTAGTCCTCATGCATATCACCTCACCTTTTTGACGAAATGTTGTTATCGAAAGTTAATTCATAATAATATTAAGTTAATTTCAGTTGATATCGTAAAAGTTTCGTAAAAACATGACAAAGTGAGACTCTACTTTTATGTCAGAGTTCGGAAACGCGGCGCAGAGAACCGGCGCCGATGGTCGCCGCATCCTCACTGAATTCAGACACAACGTCCCGAGCCCCAAACTTTTCAGACTCGCGCACGCAACTCAAAACTTTATAAAAACTATTTGTGACATCAAAACACTGCACAAAACGACACAAAAACTACCAAAACTCATGAAAAATAATCGAAACTTGTTAAAAAGCCATAAAAATTCTATGGTCATATCGTTAGCAAGGGCTATCGTGTGTCACGTAGCCAAACAAAATATGCTTAGGTACCTTTTTATCCTATGAATAATTATGTTGACAGACAATGCACTCTGTTCCACCTGTCACCGCCAGCACCTAAACAAGCAATGGCCCTCGACAGCCTCTCGGTATATCCTTTGTTTTCCAACTTCTATTTGTTTTCTGCGTACGTGAAACGAATTCCTCAGCACATCAAACACCATGCACGATGTCGTTGAACCTCATTCCAATCCATCAATAGGAAACTTAAACAAATCAACCGTATTTGAACAGATGGGCCGCGACGGTCTAGGAGCAAATATGATTTTTCTAGTTATAATCGGACAGCGTACGTGTTCACTTCACAAAACTAGCACTAAGTTGTAAGAGTACACTTATTTTGGCACTACACGTGACCGGCGTTTTTTTGACGTGCGTTTCGTGGTTTGTTTACGCGGGACGTGCGCGGCGCGATGCGGAGTCGTCGCGCTTCGCGGCCGGAGTGACGCGCGGAGAGGTTTGTAGCGACACCAGCGCCGAGCGGCGGCACTCAGAACTACCGCACTCAATCAAACGTCCGCCGTGATAAGATGCAGCAGTTTTTTTGCACTGCATTGCATTTCCTTGGCGTCTTTTGGATTGTGAACGCCTGATTCTGTTTTATTTTTACGTATTGACTGAGTTTGAGCTTGCTCTCAGTGTTTGCTTTAAATGTTACATTACATAGGCAAGTAAACGAAATCAAAAAGGAAATCATTCAATAATACCTATATTGCATTTTACGTTAATATTGAATCTAAAAAAGCTCTATCTATATTAGAATGTAACAAAATCTACATTACCTCTAACACACTTTCAAACACATTAAAATCACGTGTTTAAATTAATTCTGAAAACTTTTTAACACAATCCGAACTCAATTACTCCTCACAAAACTTTTCCAAATATGCACAAATCCAAATATCACTGTAAAGTTGTAGGTGAATATAGTTTTAATGATAAAAAGTAAGTTCGTGTAGATGTGTCGCTTGTCAAAACATTGCAAAAACGCAGCGCGGCCAGTCGGCGCGCGGTGCCGTGACCTTGCAGCGCGCGTGTTGTCTCGCTCGCACGCGGGCGGGGCCTCTCGCTCCGCCTCCCGCCCCCCGCCTTCAGCAACACCCGCTTTTTACCTTTTTCCCGCGTCTGAGTTTATAACCTCACTTTCGTTGATGTTTTGGATTATGCCCGTTGCGATTTTGACGTCCATTAATTAAATAAAAAAGTCTAAGCAGATATTATTACTAAAGGTGCGACTGGGTGGAATGTACCTAATAAATCCGATAAAAAATTAAATCATAACAAATTTTTAATTTAAAATTACTAAAAAAAATCTAAAGAAACAGATCATAGGTATATACGTACTAAAAAAATCCAGGTGCTAAGTAAGTTATTACTTTGCAAAATTAAAATAAAATAGTGATAGCCTAATTCTACCTTATGTGAAGAACATCAGAAACTCAGCCTCAAAAAAATTCGACGCGTTTTGCTTCTACTCGAAGCACTGTCAGGAGGAGTTAACTCTCCGACCGAACGTTACATATAGGTATATCTGTAATATCTGTTCTGTAATCAAGAAATTACCTAGGTGTGCGGGAAAGTACACCTAATTTATATTTTTAGTACTTAAGTAACATATTTTTTTTCTATTTTTTTTAAATACTAGTTTTATTAAATAGGTATATGCATACATATTATCAAAAAAAAAAATTTTAATTTTGTTTTTGTTTTTGTGATGAAACAAGCTCGAGGCCCACCTGATGTTAAGTGGACTAACCTCTGCCTATAACAGGTGCAATTCATCACAAGTCACGAATTGCACTGCGCCCGTCACATTGAGACATAGTTGTTAAGTCTTATTGTGCCTGTAATTTCACTGGCTCTCAAGGACTACTGCCCGAACACACCTTTCGGTGCTTGGCGACAGACTTTATACTTGAGGGTGGTAGCTAGCCAGGCGGGCAATCGCAAAATGCCCTGCCACCATGCGGTGAAGCTCAAGCCGGCGGTGGGAATCGAACCAGGGTACTGCGGCTCGGCAGTCCATAGCTATTACCGCTCGGCCATCATTGCTTCAAAATGATACCCCTATGATAGTTAATTTTTATCAGTAAAGTACCAATTTATTTAACCAAAATTAGTACCCATATGATAGTGTATTTTTTTTCAGTATAGTAATAAGTTAATATCAATTTATTTAACCATATTTATATTTACTTAAATTACAAAGTTTAAGGTAGGTATACTTAGGCGATTTGAACTGATTTTGAATCACATGTCCATATCTAGTTCGATTCCCGCAGCAGGCTTGACCAACTACGCACGGTTTAATAAGTAAACACAGGTTGCAAATATCCGCCTAGCCCACTCCGAAGCACATAATCTGTCGCCCAGCATCAAAGTTATGTTTTGGCATCTGCATATATTCTAAAAAGCCTGTTGCCATTCTGGGCTCATCCACTTTTGACTCATTTACCATCAGGTGAGATTGTGGTCAGATGCTAGCCTAAGAGCATTAAAATACCATAAATAATACAGGATCCTCGAATTAAAATATGCTTGTGTTCCACTAGAGTACCGGGTCGCAACAGAGCTTATAGGTAAAAGATTTCTTTTATCACAGCTTGCGCTTCACCGCGTGGTGGAAGGGCATTTTGCGAATGCCCGCCTAGCTAGCGACCACCCTCAAGTAGAAAATCTGTCGCCAAGCACCTAACGGTGTGTTCGGGCAGCTGTACTTGAGAGCCAGTAATTCTAGGTTTAAGCCTGTAGCTTCGACCACATCATCACTTACCATCAGGTGAGATTTTGGTCAAAGGCTTATCTATCAGCAATAACAAAAAAAAGCTTCAGACTCGTGTTAAATTGGAGTTTTAGTATCTGTTGGTATAACATATGATATGGTACATAATATACCGAAATTTTAAATGTACAACTAAATATACCTGGAGATATTTTTAATATTGTTATGTTTGCAATAACGCCTGCTTTACGGATTACATTACAAAATTACAAATATACTATAGGAAAAATTTAAGTGATATGCGGGAGTCGAACCCGCGGCCATCCACCTTTTTAGCCGTGATATGCTCCAACCAATTGAGCTAACATGATATGACGTCATAACTCAAATCTTTCCTATCGTTCTTTAACCATCGTATTGGGATGGAGCGACATCTATAGTACCACTTACATTGTACTACAAACAAGACCAATTTTGCAATTGGTTTTATACTTTGTAATGATGACGCTACCTTATAATTTTAATATTGTTATGTTTGCAATAACGCTTGCTATGCGGATTAAATTACAAAATTACAAATATACGATAGGAAAAATTTAGGTCATATGCGGGATTCGAACCCGCGTCCATCCAGGTTAGAGCATACCCCAGCTAAAGGGGTGGATGGACGCGGGTTCGAATCCCGCACATGACTTAAATATACCCCTCTCAGGGAATATATACGCCTGTATTCCCTGAAAGGGGTACCCGAGGCATACACTGCTTCCCAGACACGTTTTGGTACCATTTAAAATGAAATGAGCCTTTTGACATGAATAATTAAAATCTTTTTATAAAATAAATAATATTTTTTTAAATAAATAATCTTTTTTTTTTAATTATATATATATTTTTTAAGTAAGAAATCTTTTTTTTAAATAAATAATCATTTTACGTTCCGACATCCGGATTCCGGACTGCTACTGATAATTACTTATTCAGAAAAACCTAGTCCGTCCTAGGGATAGTACTCAGGACCTCGAGTATCCACGGCAGCACATTACCACATACAACGCCTGTCTTTGCACGCCATCTCGTTTTGTCCATGTGCACTTTAGTTCATATTACGTTCACCTAATAAAACCCAAAACGTTTTTATAAGTACATACTCCATTTTATGACCTGGCAATATGATGAAAGGAAATTCCTGAAATTTTATTTTATTCTGGCAATTTTAGAATATAAACGTTAAATTTCAAAAGCTTAAAGTATCATTTATATTATTGTTAACTTTCATTTGTATATTTGGGATTCCGTAGCCTTCGAAATACTATATTTTTTAAAAAAAACTCCTAACTTTAGTTTCTCTTTGTACTTGTATAAAACCTTTGACCGACAAATAGCTTTATACATTTGGTGAATTAATTTCAATCAATTTATGTGTAGCTGTATACCGTATAGGTGATAATTTTTTTATTGATTATTTACATATCTTCTCAAAGTTATAGGTGATTATAATCATTGATCATCAGCCTAATTTTGAGCCCTTATATTATTAGGTTTGTTAGTTTTAATAATAAATAATAATGTCTTACAGCCACTATTATTTTTATCCGACTTTTAAAAAGGAGAAGTTTCTCATTCTACTGAATGTTTTTTTTAAGTCGGACCATGAAAATGGGAGATAAGAGTGGGTTAAATCACCGTGGTATCGGACTGTAACAAGTTATTTCGTACATTTCAGAGTTAAAAGTCGGATCCGTATTATACACAAAATTGACCTTAAAATATATTATTCATATGTAAACTACAACCTTTTCATAAAATAATTCCTCTTTGGTAGAGGATTTTGACCACTCACCTAATATTTAGCACTCTTAAGTAGAAAATCTGTCGTCATGTTCCGCCAGCTGCCTTTCAGGTCATTTCTTATACCTGGCACTATATCTTTGCTAGCTTTGGCAAGTAATTCTATACCAGCAAGTGAGATTGCAGGAATAATGAAAGACGATCAGGTACTAAATTGTTCTTTTCAGCAAGAGTACTTCATTGTCATGCAGTGTCAGATGTGCCTCAATGAGTAGTATTGTACAATATTACCGGGTTTGGGCCTGAAAGGCACTGTATCAAGTGAAATTACTGAGCAACGAGACATAGATAAGAACGTCTTGGGGTGACAAGCGCAGTGCAGCATCAAGTATAACAAAGACGGTGTCACTGCAACTATAATACACAGCCGTGACGCTTACAATCAGGCAGGTGGCTTGTCCATGACTTAGAAAAAACTGGTTTATCATTTCTAAAACTGATATTTACTATCATAAATATGTATGTAGCACGCAGAGAAAATTGAATATCAATATATATATTTATTATTTAAAATAAATATTGTAAATTTGAATACAAATTATTGGATACAATAGATATTTATGAAAAATGGTAACGATATTGTATTTATTTCTGGAAACCACATATGCGAACCATCTTAAAAATTTAGAACAAAAGCAAATGTTGGAAAATTGTTTGTAATTTTATCCGTCCTCTTACAACGGCTTAATAACGGAAATGGAAAACTAATTGTTGCTGTTTACTATCCATAATTACGAGTATGGCTCATTAAAAATATACCTTCAGTGTTACAGTATGTGACTTTTCTTCTTCGGTGTTACAGAGAAAAATCGGTGGTGTGTTCAAATACCGCTCACGTAGAGAAGAATGAAAAATTGTAACCGCTCTCCTGTCATTCTAATTTGGTGTAAGAATGTAAATATTTCGTTAATACAGCCAGGGTCAGTAACCATTACGAAAGCATATTATAGATACTTGCGTTTCCACTCATAACATATAAATACTTCACTTTGGAAAGGAAAAAAGAATCTTTCCGGTAAATATAACGCGGGTCCTAGCCGGTTCCTAATAAGTTAACATATAAATATAATGCCACCTACAGAACCCTATCAGCGAGTGCCCAGCTCACTCTTGACAGTTTTATTATTATCGAGAAGCGATATAGGAGGTGAATCGATCGCGTTATTTTCGTATTTTTTTATTCTTACATTTCATTAATGCGTGGCCGAACCTGTTTAATTATAATTACAAAACGGCCACCGAGGTTAAATGCGTTAAAGATATAATAAAATGGCAATGTTTGAGGCTTCTGTACGAAAATATTATGATAATGTTTTTGGACATTTAGAAAAAAATGTGTTGAAAGATTGCGATAATGTAGTAGGTACACGTTATACATGTAGTATTTCAGTCCCTATCAGATTTTAATAAGATGTTTCGTGTCAACGATAGATGTCGTAAAAGGCGATTAAAATGATGACAATGAGCAGCATCTACCTGAGTGGAGGCACTCACATGTATGTGAGTGGGTTGTTGCCGTACATTGGGCTCACATCATGGGCTCATACTCTGATTACCCAAAAGGAAGAGGCTAAACTACTAATGAAGTATTCACAAGGAATGTTGCCGTTATGCATGCGGCCATAAAAGTTTAAAGCCAAATCTTTTTAAAATTAACCTCCTTGTGTTGTCCTATGTGACGTTAGCTTTTTTTTTGGGAGGACGTAGATGCTGACTACCGCTATACGGACGTCCAGCTCCACCGGGTTTTGGGTCTCCTGCGGGCGCCGAAAACGCTCCGCTACTATCGGGAGGAGTGACAGCGAGCTCAAAGGCACCACTGTGGTTCGGACCTTGGCTTGTCTCGCTGCCGAGAGACAAAGGGGGAATCGGAACTAAATGCCCCGGTACAACTGCAGTGTTGTACCGTTGAGAATGAGCCCTACTGAATATTGCTCTGTGACTATTTGGAGAGACACTAATCGGGACTTTATTTTTGCCTCGAGCTCGCCGGCGAGCTCGGTGTTTGATAGTGTAACCTCTGATTACCGCACACCTGGGGATGTTACCGGGACGACTTGCGGTCAACGCTAAAGCTGCCAACGTAATGGCTGCGATGGGGTCATCCGGGTCGTCCAATACCTGCCGTGGCCGGCGACGGGGAGGTTTGAAGTATGGGTCGGATGAGGCAGTCGAATAGTTCGCTGCCTGGACAACCAGAGGGTTCGGGTGGTGGGGGCTCGATCAAAGTGTCGGCGGACGCAGCCCTTATTGAACTGCGCTAAAGAGGGTTTAGGTCGCTTAGCGGAAATAAATTATCTTTATATGTTCTTGTGTTGACTTTGTTTTGTTAGCGAGGAAATTATTTACCTACCCCATAAGAGTGCGATAAGGGGGTGAATATGATGAGTGTGTACCTATTGGTACACGTCGCCGTATTCATGATAAGCTATATATTTTTGGAGCACTGCCGCTCAGTTTCAATGACAATATTCTAATGCCGCAGCGGGCTTATTAGGGAATTATGAGAATGTCCGTCTGGCTAGCTGTACCATCCTCAAGAAGAAAATGCACCATGCACCTTACGAAGTTTTTCGGCAGCTGTCTTTGGGAACATGCTAGGTTAAGCTTGTTAACACCATCCCTTCTCTCTATTTCTCTTACTATCAGGTAAGACTGGGTTCCTATGGTTCTATCCTCAATAATAATAAAATAAAAGGTGATCCTGCCCCGATCTTAAGTTTTCCGCATGCAATAATTATATTTTGCAATGCTCGCCTGAATACCCATTAACAAGTAGAAAATCTGTAGTCAAGAGCCAATGTGTACTTGAGACCTAGTTCGTTTATTGAATGGCCACTGTTAAATACATGTTCCCACTTTAAGTTTTGTCACAATTCCCTTGCTTGGCAGGCGTTTTGAGGATCGCAGTAAAAGATAGCAGTTCCTGAGAAGGTGCTGCTGCTCAGCTTCCGTTATTTTACCCTCAGTCGCTTATTACGACACCCACGGGAAGAAAAAGGGCGTTGAAATTCTAGCCCGGACAGCCATGGCAGAATTTTTTCTTTTAGAACTGATTAATGTACTTTCTTAATTTAAGGAACCGACGTGACTCAAAACCAATAATGCCCTGTTTGTTCTTCTTCTTCTCTTGGTGCCTCTTCAATTAATGAAGGTTGGCAATCAGCTTTCCGTATCCGTCTCTATCCTGTTTGTTATTACTTTGAATCTGTTTAGCGAAGGTGAGTAACCGATCAATGACCGAGCTCACGTTTGTCGCCCATTAGGATTTGGCTCAGAGGAGCAGCTCACATTAAAGTACCCTGCTGCACTTACGGCTGGTTTGGCGGCGATCCAGGAAGAAGTCACAGTTTGGTAATAGCCCAATGGATATAGCCCCTCTGCTTGGTTTCTCTTTTAAACCAACTAGTGCAGAATATAATTTTGCTATCCGTGAATTTTGCAATTTGTACCCTGAGGCAAGAACTTTCTACTAAAGACTGTTCTTAGATGTGACAAAAGAATGAGCTGAAGGAGCAGTACGCTACTACTCACGTCTAAATAAACTATTAGTTCACAGAAAAGAGTCTGTGAACTGAGCACCTAAGGTATTTAACAATAGTAAATATTGAGACGAATTACTTAGCATTCCATGGATTCACCGTGCGGGTGCCCGATCCATAGCGTTGCACAAGAAGAGGCCAGAGGGGCCTGGGACTTGCAACCCAGGAGATAGGGTTAAGGGGCTCTTCACCGCCCGAGTCGCCTCCCCTACCTAACCAAATTTGGTAAAATCCTACTAATGCCGCCTTAGATACACGTTCTAGGATGGAAGTTACGGTTGTTCTTGATTTCGCTGGTATACCTCTTGCTCCAACTTCTACAGCATATAAATTAACCACATAACCGTTTTTGATTAATTCATTTGTTAGGTCATAATATTTGTTAGTTTTTATTATGTGGTCTTTAGGTATGTTTGTTTCCCACGGCACAGTAAGTTCTATAAGTACTATGCGTTTTAGATTCTTTGAGTATAGAAATATATCTGGTCTGGATGACGAAACACCAACATCCTCAGGGATTTTGTAATGTTTTTCATACGTGTCCATCAAAAGAGTCCAATCGGGAGCTGCGCCTAAGATGGAGTAAGGCTTGGATTTAGTTTTTGTAGATGACCCTTCTTTTACAAAAGTAACGTGTCGTTTGTTCGTGGTCAAACCTTTTTTTGCTCTAGCTACCGAGAGACTCGCCGCTTCACGTATGATTTCGAGGACTCTATCGTGGCGACAAGACGAGAATACAATTTTTTCATCCGTTAATTGGGCAATTTGTACCTTGGGGCAAGAACTTCCTACTAAAGACTTCTTAGATGTGATAAAAGAATGAGCTGAACGAGCAGTGTGCTACTGCTCACGTCTAAATAAACAATTAGTTTGCAGAAAAGAATCTGTGAACTAAGCACTTAAAGTATTTAAAAAGAGTAAATATTGATTTATGTATATTCATGAATAATACGTAATTGACGTAATTCCATGTTGCAGGTTTTCAATAATGAGACAGCAGTTAGTAAAAAACACTGCGAAAACAAAAGCGGTGTGAAGTTGTAGAAGAAGAACACGTAGTGAATGCTCCATAATATAGAACGACAACATAACATGGAAATGGAGTCGGCCTGAGATGCTCTATGTTACACATACATATGTATATTACCCTAATTTCTTGCGGAACAATACCTCTAGATATATATATTTTATATATAATCTAGACCTGCTAAAGTCGCCCCAATAGTTTCCTTATTTCACCAACTAATTATGACAAAGGGAATATGATACTGAAAATCACTCAAAATGTTTGACCACTATGATTTTGTGGCCCTCTACCACTAGATAAAAGCGAAAAAAATTAACATTTACATAAATAATAGGAGAATAGGACGTCAATGTTTTATTAAAAATCATTTTTTCGTGGCTGCTAGACCAGCTTTTGACCACTATCTCATCTGATGGAACGTGATGATGTGGTCGAAGATGTTGGTCAGGCAACTTACAATTACCGACTCTTACAGCTGCCGGAACACACCGTTAGGTGCTTGGTGACAGATTTTCCACTTGTAGGTGTTAGCTAGCCAAGCGGAGATTTGCAATATGTTCTACCCCCATGCTATATCCACTGCCATATGGATACCCATCCAAGTCATGATCACAGGCGTTGCTTAACTTAGCTGATTGGTTAAGAAAGACTAAGCAAACTAACACAATGCAAAAAAAATAGGTTTTGAAGCACACATTACGTAACGTCGATCTTGTGAAGATTCTTCAAATTCGTCGCAGGTCTCGTTCCCTCCCTCGCTTCACCGGATATATTTGTCCCTTGTAGGTGCCTCATACCGAGTGAGCCTACTAGGCATACTTCCAGACTTAACACTGCCATGAAAAACTCCTTTATCAGGAAACTCCAATACCGCGAAGTATGAAAAATATATGTTTCACCTCACAAGCTCAGACATTATGCTCCTCATGTGAAATCTGAGTGGAAAATTGCTTTTCACTCACTAGCGTAGAAAAGTTTTTTTAACATAAGAATCTTTATGACAGTTTGAGACAAGTAAATCTGTCAAAATTTCCAATTGTTATATGTGTACTTTTAATTTTTAATAAAATGAACACGGATTAGTTATAATAATCGTACATAGTTATATAAAGCTGTACCTAGCATTTACCTCTCTGGAGTGAGGTGAAAATTCGTGTGGTTCGCTTGGCAGCCAAGTTATTTTGTGTCTCGTACTTTTGAAACTTCCGCATCGCTCAGGATTCTATTTTTAAACAACTCGCTTTGCTCATGGTTCAATCAGTCCTTCGCTGTCTCAGATTTCAATACATGAAGTCGTACCAAATAACAATTACATTATGCAGCCTTGCAACAAATAACTATTGTAATAGGGGATAGAATTCAAGACTTCGAGATCCAAAGCAACGTATTGGAGTTGCTTCACCATTCGACCACAATGAGAACAAATTGTACAATATATTTTTTATGTAGAAGAACTCATCGAGTATATTGTTATAATAGTTGTTAATAATATTACTCAATCAGTAATACATATCTGTTTATTTTAAGAAAACAAAACTCTCAGCATAATCAAATAAACAAATTATTTAACCAACGTTCCTGACTCTACCCGCTATTACTAACTTTTTTTTTTATTTTAAATAGTGACGAAATGAGCAAACAAGGCCTAAAAATTAATCAATTTCGTAAATTTTAAAACGACATAAAGAAATCCAATATATATAATTGGTATAAAACGTTCGTCAGTTTTATATTGAAGCCATTTCTTTTCATAATATTGCTTGCTGACTGTTTAAAATGAACTCAATAACAAACTCTTTTTATACTGGCAATAAGAGCATACATCCCGTCAGATGTTAGAATTGACTGCCTCTAAAACAGCTAATAATCATAATAAAGAATCACTCCCAAGCGATCTCTACCTGATCCGCAGATTAATAAGAAGTCACTACGTACCTGCTCTATAATAAAGAACAAGTTTTATTTTCGCCCCCACTGACTCTACCCTCAGCTAAATATGTCCATATTATGGTAATAAATTTTAATACATATGATGTCTTAAAAATCCAATATGTGGGTATAAAGTAGAGTGTTTATGTGGACGTCTGTCGGGCCGATTTGATTGTAGAGTTCTTACGTGTTTTTAAATACTGAGATAGGGAATGGAATTAGGACGATCAGCTTAATGGCTTATTATAAAGTATTGTGAGTTTGTTGCATATTTTAAATAATTACTCGTTTTCCCACAAAATTACAACAAGGATAAAATTTGAATCAATAGGGATGCGAACCCTATAACGGAAGCTATGACTCAATCACCTCGATAGGACAATTGGCAGAGAATGTCCCTATCCAAGCTATATGGACGGATCATTGTGGGTTTGAATCCCGATCGTGGTTTAAATATTTTCTTTCGTTGGAATTTTGTTAGATTATTCGGTTATCACGCCTTAACGCAAAAATAAAACTGCGAAACGAAATTTAATGTTATAATTATTCGTATATTTGAGAAAAAAACATACGTTACAATAAATTGTGATAATATTATGTTAAAACATCTGGAAGATATATTCAATTATTTGAAGAATAAAAATAATTGTTTTTTTTTTATATCACAAAGGTGGCAAACAAGCATACGGCCCGCCTGATGGTAAGCAGTTACCGTAGCCTGTGGACGCTTGCAACACCAGGGGTATAACTGGCGCGTTGCCGACCCTGAAGAAATCTCGTCACGAATATAATAATATGAATACACGTTAAACACTTAGGTATGGCATTATATCTAAGCAGATATTATAGATCTAAATAAAAAAATACTTGATGATGTGTTGTCCAGACACTTTGCGTTTAAGACATTTGCCAATGTCTTTTTGCATACCTGACTAAATAATATCACCAGTCAACAATTAGGTACATTCAATATATTTGTATTACTTAAAAAAAATACTTAACATACATACGAAAATTTTACAAACCACATAACTTATATTGATCATACAAGGGAATTGTCAAACCTAGCCACTATACTTAAAAAATAATAGAGGCATTACACTGTTAAGTAGAAAAAACAGATTTTGTATTATCATTTATATTTGTCACTAAATTACGTCATTAAGTATGGAAAGTTCGACTCCAAGTTGAATAATTTTGTAGTAAACTCGAAATTTGTAGGCTCCGGACGTAGTAACAACAGTTTAAGGTGACATTGCATCTCGGATGGTCACACATAAATGTAAACTGTATGTACGTGTTATATAGATTCATTTAGTACAATTTACAGTGATTTACTGTTGGTTTTAATATTCCAAATACTTAGTTTAATTAAAAAAAATAAGGTGGTAAGAAAAAAATCACAACATTCACGAGTGAGACTACTATGACGTAGTTTTCGTAAATAAAAAAAATAGTCGGTTAAGGTGATCGATGGTAATGAGACAAGACACAATGACATGTGGTCCAAACAGCAACTCTCTCTTAAGGCTAATGACGAATTTGTGTGTGAATGTGGACAACCGTGATTGGCGTGGTGTGCCAGCGTATCGGGATGAAATTAAAAAGCTAAACCCCAAAATACATAAACTGTTATACCAAAAAGGTATCGTGGCACATGTAGCCAATCCCACATAATGTACCAAATGGCACTGACAAAGAAGAGAAGGTATTCCATATTCATTCACGTTCTATAAGTTAATATTTTTTATTCCCGATAGGTTAACTTTTGACCGCTATCTCACCTGATGGTAAGTGATGATGTGGTCGAAGATGTTGTTCAGGATAACCTAGAAGTACTGGCTCTCAAGGACAGCTGCCGGAACACACCGTTAGGTGCTTGGCGACAGATTTTCTACTTGAAGGTGGCAGCTAGCCTGGCGGGCATTTGCAAAATGCCCTACCACACTGCTATAACGACTGCCATCCTTAGACAACAACCGGGACCGACGGCTTAACGTGCCCTCCGAAGCACGGAAGCGCTCAGTAGTAATGTCACTAGCGGTCACCCATGCAACTCCTGACCGCGGGCGACGTTGCTTAACTTTGCTGATCGGTTAAGAACAGCTAAGTAAGCTTCGCTACAAGCGCTTCATAGTTTAGTATAAATAAAAATATACATTTTATTGAATTCGTAATTTGATTTATTATTATAATGATGTTGGTAAAACAAAGCAAACAAGTAATTAATATTATTAAGTGATCATAAATGATTAAGAACGCGTCGCACAATAGGAAATCTCATAAGTCAATATTCGATGTATACCAGAGTTGTCGTCTCACCTTAAACCATGGTTTGGATATTGAGCTGAGATTTCACAGTAGGAAGTAATACACATGTACTTATAATAAAATAAATCTTGTGTTGGTCATATTTTTACTCTTTTATCGAAAGTTTAACATTTTAATAATACTTATTTACAATGTTTACTTAATTTAGCTATTAGTTACGAATTTTATTTCAGAGATAAACTTCTTAGATTCTTTATTTATGAAGATATTCCTTTATAAGGTCCCGTACGAGGACTCAGTTACTAAGCCTACGCAATTTTTGTCGTTTGTGAAGTTATATTTTGTAAGTGATATATAAAAACTCGAATCCTATAATTTTAGTGCAAAAATGAGAGTAAATTTAAGTTAGAGAATTCTTATCTCTTTCTTAGCGAATGAATTGAAGACATGTTTAAACCATATCATTCAATAGACAAAATTAATATCCTAGATAAACTATTTTCTAATTGGACAATGATGACAAAGGCGATTTGTGAAACATTTATTTTTATTTCTACTAAGGTTCAGGCTTTAGTTTATATTGTAAAAAAGATAAAAATGTATTTGTTGATTCCGTATAAAAAATCTAGATGATAGGTCTTTCTAGCAAAAGTCCGTCTTACCACCGCTGTATCAGTTTTTCGGCCTCGAAGCAGTAGTGTGCAAACACTCAGACTCATTCGCACAATATAGTTAGCAGTAATCCCAACGCCACACATTAAAACACACAAACAGACAAACAAAACCATCAAGCAATCCATCAGTAATCAGTCAGTCATCTCCCACGACACCAGAAAACCAAAAATCAATTACCGCTATCAAAATAAAACTTAAACATTATTGTTAAGGCCTTTAGTGTGAAGAGAAGTCTTCGAAAACTCAGTCTAATATTGTGTGGTATACAATTTCGGATCATAAAATCGGTAATTTCGCACTGAATCTGTCATCATGGCAGCCTTTTTATGATGGAAAATTATATATTCTGCACCGCCTGGCTGCGCTTGCGTCTCAGAAATTGGGGTGTTCGCAATTTAAAAGATAATGATTGGTGTGTCAATCAAATGGGCCTGATGTGGTGACCTTCCAATGACCTGTTCTGAGTAAAAAAAGTAAATTTAACTCATTCGTGTGCTATTTACGTGTACATACTCATACGCTTTTGTTAAAATAAAAGCCTGAAAATTCAGCAAACACTGTTGTGGTGCGTGTGGTGTTGTGTTGTGGTGCAGACACCCTGATAGATCGAGAACCGACTCGATCTTTGCCATTTTTTTATGTCAACTGATGAAACAGAACCTTGTGCAATACCATAAAAAGTACCAATAGTCCTTCTAAAGCACTGATACATCTCTCCTGGATTTACCCTAACACTTACATCAGCGGAAATCGGAACATTCTCTCAAAGTTGGGGCAGTGCCACTGCAGAGACAGATGTTCTGCCTGTAACGAGCTATAATTGATAAGCAGGTACAACACTACGTTTGCTGTGTTGTTATCATGTCACTACGTGCAAAGAAATCTGTGGACATAAGGGTACGATGACTATCGTATTAAATTTATTGATGAACTCTACACGGAGCTACTGCCGAGTTTTAGGTATTTACAAGATAACAAGTAAAATATTATACTGCCTCATTACTTAACTTCACTCTTAGAGCTCAGAGTGCCGACTCCAATTGGTACAGTGAGTGACTTATGGATCTTCAATTTTTATTTCTCTATAGGACTCTGATGGTACAAGCATGATGGTATACCCACCTGGTGTGAAGTGGGAACCTCTGCTTATAACAGACATTCCCTCACAAGTCTAACAGACGAACTGCACTGCAAGACATGTACTTGGAATTTCAACGGAATTCATACCTTTCAAATCGGAATACAAAAATGCGAACGTTCCCGCTTGGCGGTAGAAAAAGGTATGGTTGCAGTACTTTCCTCGTTCAGAGAGAGTGCAAGGTTTACCGGTAAACTCTTCACAGTGCAATATATAATGGCCAGCCACGTGTCACTTACAAATACGACTAGCTGGAACTTCCATTACCATAGTTTCTACATGACACTAAGCAAAGGCCGTCATTAACTTCCCGCGATAACCTGTATAAAACTATGAACTCTGTCACAACTCAAGTGGGAAAGGAAACGCGCCTCGGAAGGGCGGCCTGTATGCGCTGTTACGACCTCTGATACACTTGCGCGAAAGTGCGCAGTATTGTTGACGTAAAGTTGACGTTATAAGTTAACACTGCGTTATTAACGTTTCAATCACAATTTTTTTTTTTTATGGGATGGGAGGACAAAGGTTTTTTCCTGGTAGTAAGTGATCACCGGCACCCTCAGACGTCCGCAATACCAGAGGTATCAAGAATGCTTTGCCAGCCGGATTCTAAGGCCTTGGCAGTAAACTCCACAGCTACGTTGTTGTTTTGTTCGGTATAATTATTATAAAATTTCTTTGATTTCCGTCACAACTCAAGTGGTCAAAGAGAAAAATGCCTGGAGAAGAAGGACTCTTTCTGTTACTGGTGTTGATACATCAGGGGAAAGCTAGCTTTTACGAGTCGCGGCTAAATTAATCATTTTGGCAATCCAATGAGCGATGGCAGAAGCAGGGCCCACACTCCTATTTAGTCACAGGTATTGGTAACAATTTTCTTTTTAAGTTTTAAGAAGACAGAAAGATATTAAAATAAAAGACGTGAATATTTTTTATTTTATATTTTCGTCTTGTCTGTAACGTAAGTAAAAGGTACAGGTACAGCCCAAATTATTTTACCTATTTTACCTTACAGTACAAATTATTTTAGTATTTGTAAGTCATTTAATTTCAAGTGATTTTTATTTCTAAATAAAGGAAAAATTGTTTCAAAAATGATTATATTTTAGAATATTGTAGGTTGATTAAAAATCATTCCACAGATTCAAATAATAGTTAGAACATCAGCGTTCGGCTAAATGACATCATATTGTCGGACATATGGTCTAATTTAAATAATATCTGATGTACGAGTATGTCAAGATGCGCGTCGTAGACTTGACTTTAAAACAGCAAGTAAATTCAATTTTTAAAATATAGGGAAAATTGTTGGAAGAGATAGTAGGTTTTTGAACTTGTACGTTTATTATTGCTAAACCATACAAAACATTTTTTACATTTTCAGCATGGTATATGAATCTGATAAATTAGTAACAATGTAAAATCATACCACAATGACGCTTCAATTTCAGCAGTATTGCTCGCAATTGGCTTTCCTGCAGGCTTACTCGTCTGTGCAACCAAACTCTGTGTAAGTATGATTATATAATTAGCCCCCTCCCCCCTCGCCCCACGTACACCTGCACCCCGCCAGCCCCTAAGATAATAAATATGGTCTTCGCTCGCATTCATACACGCTCGGATCGTTGTAATTGACTATCGATGAGAATGTTTTCATACGTTGTTTTTAGGGTTCTGTACAAGAAGACAGGACCCTATCAATCCTAACTGGTCCATCCATCTATCTTTTAATATGTATTATAATAATTGCTTTACATATAATAAAAATATCATCTTATTTAATATTTTTATGTTTGCAATAACGAATGCTCTGCGTATTACATTACAAAATTACAAATATACGAGAGGAAAAATTTAAGTCATGTGCGGGATTCGAACCCGCGTCCATCCACCCCATTATCCGGGGTATGCTCTAACCAATTGAGGTAACATGACAATGAGTCACTCAATGGAAAAATTTATTATTTTGAATCTTATTATTTAAGCCTTGATATTGATTAAGACGGGTTAATCACGTTCAATAAGCACTTGAGTATTGCTGATATTACATCATCATATCAACTGCAAGACGTCCACCGCTAAGCAAATGCCTTCCTTAATTGATGGGTTACATAAAAGCAGGGCAGTGCAGGGCTATCATATGAGAGTCACGTGTGAATGTCTAATATTATGTTTAATCCTCATAGGTTACCTATCTCCAATACCTTACCTTACCTGTTGGTAAGTCACGTGGTTGAAGACCGTATTGGGTTAGGAAAGTTTTGTTTAAAATACAATTTAAATAAGCTGTCATCAGTATGGAGTGTTATCCGGTATGGCAATACACTCGTCTACTTATATATTAGACCAAAATTCACCTGGGAAAATATAGGTGTTACATACATACTGCTTATTGGTGGATATACAGGTGTGAGTCATCCTTATTGGTTTGATTATATTACTCATTCCCTTCATCCAATTTTTTGAGTAGCTTGCACGTTTACGAAATTCCAAAAACCACAGTGTACCAACTTCATATGTCCTAATCTGTGCCCGGTGAGAGCACAGTCATGCTGGATTTATGA
Organism: Plagodis pulveraria; assembly: GCA_963890685.1. Classification (NCBI taxonomy): domain Eukaryota; kingdom Metazoa; phylum Arthropoda; class Insecta; order Lepidoptera; family Geometridae; genus Plagodis; species Plagodis pulveraria. Next base: position 33,771,621 of record OY982957.1, read on the forward strand.
ATGACCCAAGCGTGCGTTGACCTCTCACAGGATATAATGTCAAGGCTTTTGTTATCTCAAGTAATACAACATTTGGGAAACATCATTGATGCAAATTTTTGTTACTGCTAGGCTGGCCTTGGGCCATAATTACATCTGATGTTTTCATATAAACAATTCACAAAGTAGAGAAACAAGTTTTGAGAAAATATCGGTATTTAAATACCCGTCAATTAAAATTCCTTTAATTTAATGATAAAAATCAAAACCTATAAACCTGAATATTGATAACATATATAACATTTCCAAAAATCATCAAAATCGGTAATTGTTTAGGGGGGTAGAAACGTTTTCTCTTTTTGTATGAGAATTCAAGACTTTCTGCCCTGCTTTAACATCAGATGTAACGTGAGCGAAGGTGGTAAACCGGAACCATCTCTCAAGGATAGCTATCAAACCATACCTATAGGTGCTTGGCGACAGATTTTCTACTTGAGGGTGGTAGCTAGCCAGGCAGGCAATCGCAAAATGCCCTACCACCATGCGGTGAAGCTCAAGCCGGCGGTGGGGATCGAACCAGGGACCTGCGGCGCGGCAGTCCATAGCTATTACCGCTCGGCCATCATTGCTTCAAAAGTATCTTGTGGATCGCAGCTTAAGATAGCAGATCCTCAGAAGGCATCTGCCCATCTTCCAGTATTTTACCCTTAGTCACCTCTTACGACACCCATATTTAGTAAAGAAGGAGTGACATTCTAGCACGGAAACCCACTGGACAAGTAAGCACATCTAAGTATGATTAAGTGCAAGTATGCACATCACATCTGTGTCAAATTAATCATGCTTAAGTTGTAAATGCGAAAGTATGTGAGGGTGTCGGGGTATGTGTTTGTTGCTACTCAGCTACAAAACTGTCAAATATTGATGATAAACTAACTACATATGATTTTTTTCGTAGACTATAGGCGTTAATGTACAAACGAAAGGTTCGCATTTCTGATGTAAAACATTGTTTTGCAGATAATGGAACTAATGGGGAAAATAGTTCTCACTAGTTCCATTACCAAGTCCCATGGAACTAGTGAGAAAAAAAAATCCCACTAGTTCCATGGAACTAGTGAGAATGATCCCATATTTTAGGTGGTGGATTAAGGCACAGACTAGTTTTATCTCGATTTACTGAGTACTGTACTGTATCAGCCGGATCGTCCACTGCTGAACACAGCCTCCCTTATAAAGGGGGTATTTGCCATAATCCCCACGCTTGGCAGGCGGCTTGGGGATCGCAGTTCTTAAGAAGGCGCTGCTGCCCACCTTCCAGTATTTTTCCCTTAGTCGCCTTTTACGACACCCACGAGATGATATGGGGAGGAGCCATTCTAACCCGGCACCTCACGGGGATTTACTGAGTAGTCTCTGGGAAAAGCTTTATAAGTGGATTATATTCACTTGAGCAAAGACGCTGGCAGAAGCTGGTCGAAAAAACAATGTAAACATGAATACTACCTGTAGGTATCATAATGGATTATAAAATGTATATTGCTTGTATCATACATTCCTTAAAAACTCACTAAGTGTACTTTTCTCAGATCGAGTTCTTCAATAAAATCAATCGATTCTTTCAAAGCAAAATAAAATCAACGAGAAGATGAAAGATAATTTAAGGGAACAGGTTTTATTCATTATTCGACATCATAATCTTAAATTGCAGATTCGTTAAATTACGGTACCGATCGGCACATTATTGCCACTTACCTACCATCTGGCAGTTATTGATACTTTTACAGGTGAACATTTAGAGGTTAGAGAACTCTAAAATGTGTACTTTTTTTTTGTAGCAGTGATTGCTCAGTGGCTTTGGCTATGGACTGCCGCGCAGCAGGTCCATGGTTCGAATCCCGCCGCGGGCTTGAGCTTCACTGCATGGTGGAAGGCCATTTTGCGAGTGCCCGCCTGGCTAACGACCACCCTCAAGTAGAAAATCTCCCGCCAAGCACCTATCGGTGTGTTCCGGAAGCTGTCCTTGAGAGCCAGTGAAATAACAGGCACATGAGACTTAACAACTATGTCTCAAAATGACGGGCGCAATGCATTTCATGACTTGTGATGAAATGCATCTGTTATAGGCAGAGGTACCCTTAACATCAGGTGGGCCTCGAGCTTGTTCCGTCACAAAACTCGATATATACGAGTACCTAAACGAACCATGATTGCCACGGGTTTGTATCCCAGCCCGTGACCATCTGAGTAGGGGATGAAACATGCCCTTTGATTATGAGCTACCGTGATGAAGAGTCATGGTCATCACTCGTCATACCAGCACCGCTTCTACACAGCACATAAGGAACTTGTAATTCAAGTAACGACTTTAAGTCTTGTGAAGTAATGTATACATTTCCGATGGACAAGATATACGAAAAATAGTTGACGTCTCGCCGCAAGCACGCTTGCTTCGTAGACCGCGCCATTCTAAAATTCACTTAATTTCACACGACTTGAGGCCCTACTTTGAATTGCAAATTATGTGCTGTGTCGAAGCGGTGCTGTTATGATGAGCGGTGTGATGGTCTTCATAGTTCGAATTATCACCAACAATCCTTTCATAATTTATAAGCTAATTCACATGCTTGATCATATATAGTTCGTTTTGGGATAACGCATTTTTTTAGGTGAACAAAGATGTTACTTGCCGCTGTTGGCGATACAACTCCACCGGACTTTGGGCGAGTGTAGCCTGATGATGAATAGCCGTGAACGGAGAAGTGCCGAAGACACTTCGCCCGAGAAGGGCATAGAAGGCTTAAAGGGCCTTCTACCTAAGTCTCCTCTACAATCGCCGGACACGCACCGCTACTGAATGAGGAGTTGACAACAGGCTCGGGGGCACCACTGTGGTATGGACCTCGACTACCGACCCTCCCAATGTCTCACGGCAACGACTCACGTTGCCGTGAGACATTGGGAGGGTCGGAACTAATTGCCCCGGTACAACTTCAGTGTTGAATTGTTGAGAGTGGTCCCTACGGATACTAACTCTGTGACTATTTGTAGGTACTTATTTAGAAGCAGTGATGGCTCAGTGTCATCGGCTATGGACTGCCGCGCAGCAGGTACATGGTTAGAATCCCGCCGCGGGCTTGAGCTTTACCGCATGGTGAAAGGGCATTTTGCGAATGCCCGCCTGGCTAGCGACCACTATCACTAACACCTACTATCACTCATCACCTACCATCGGGTGAGATTGTCGTCAAAGGCTTACCTATCAGCAATAAAAAAAAACTAATTGGGGTATTCATTTTTGCCATCGTACTCTGTGTTTGATAGTGTAGCGATTCCGTATGCTAAAAAAACGGGACCCTATTACTAAGCCTTCGCTGTCAGTCCGTCCGTGCTATCTTTAAAAACTAGAGTGAAAACCGGTAATACGTGCATACAACAAACTTTGTTGAAATTGTTACAATCCAACTCTAAGGTAAAATACCCGGCCATTAATTAAGGATAATTTACACTATCATTACTGTTACTTGATTTTACTACAACTAACTTTTTTTATTTACTGATAATGACTATGGATGATGATGATGATGGATGATTTATGATGATAAATGTGACTGATGATGAATGATGCTGATGCTAGCGGATGATGATGAATGTTGATGAGGAATGAGGATGATTAATGATGTCGATTAATGATGATGATGGATGATCATGATGATGATGAAGATTATGATTGATAATAACAAATTTAGACAAAATCATTTTTATTTTGTTTCCAAAAGTAAATTTAGGTACCTACTGAAATTTGAATGGCAAGTTTAACAAAATAATGTAATTATTATATTTATATCTGATAACTTTTAAATAATAGTAACTGTATTAATAATTATCTATTTTTAACCCCCGATGCATAGAAACCGGTGATGTAAGTTAAACCTATGCATCTGTATGTGCGTGGCAGCTAAGCTCTCAAAGATTGACCAATTTTTATGAAGTTTTTTTTTGTTAAAATGTGATTTGAGTACATACACCCTCTTGGCTATAGGTAAGTATTTCAAATAAATGAATATCATTTTGACCTTTAAATTTTTTCAATCTCAGTTTTTTATATTAAAACACGAGCTAGTCGCAAATCTGGTGTTTTTTTATGTTACTGTGACGGAACTAGCTTCAGGCCCACCTGATGAAGCGGACTAACCTCTGCCTATTTAAGATGTATTTCATCACAAGTCACGAATATTGCACTGCGCTTTGGGACATAGTTGTTAAGTCTCATGTGCACTTCACTGGCTCTCAAGGACTGCTGCCGGAACATACCGTTCGGTGCTTGGCGACCTATTTTCTACTTGAGGGTGGTAGCTAGGCAGGCGGGCATTCGCAAAATGCCCATCCACCATTTTGAAGCGCTCGTAGCGAAGTTTGCTTAGCTGTTCTTAACCGATCAGCAAAGTTAAGCAACGTCGTAACGACATAGAACATATAATAATAGTAACGGCTACAAGCGGCTAATAGCCGTTTCATTGTGGCGTTCAATGGGGGAGGCATTCATTTATGAACATCTTTAAAGGTTTTTTTTTAAAGTTAAGGTAACTTTTTCTAAAAGGCTTTAGTTCGGTTAGTACTTGTTATAGACCCATTAACCTAACGTTTGGGCAGGTTTTTTAATTTTTTATACTTTTACATAAATAAAGATACCTACTTGATCTATGTACCCTTATGATTGATCCCATACAAATAAACAATACATTTAATGTTATGTGATAAGTCCTAGTTACAGAGGGTAAAAGTAATTATATTGTGTTTCCAGGCTCACTATAAAATTTTAAGTTCCTGCAATGAAGAAAAAGGTATTTTGCTGCAATATCAAGAAAAAGAGCTGCTGAATAATGCAGCTACTAGAAGACTATGCAATTTGATTATTACCTTATAAGGAAAGGAATTCCATCATCCTTGAAGGTAAATATTATAGTCACTATTTTTGTGTAACGGGTAACCCAACTTTAAGTTATTTGTAGCTTAATTTTTTTTTTCATTTTATGTGGCAGATACACAGCCTTATCCTATTTTGTGGGGTCGGTACATGTCTTCTCTAATAATACAAAAGACAACACTTGATTTAAAATATCTTATCACTAACAGTCAAAAGGCCAACACAAGAACATAGCGCTAAGAATTTTGGCTTCGGCCATTAAGAAAAGACTATGTCTATGTTTCGATCACGTTTTCTGGACCAAGCCCCGAAACGTGAACAAACCGTACTCCACCAGGGGAAAAATACCGGCGTGAACATTTTATATGAACTCGTTGATACACGTCCATGTTTGCGCCATGACCGTGACGTCGATATTTCCTGCAATATTTGCCATGGCCCTGTCACGGCCCTGATGTGCTTAAAAACTCTAAACCTCAAAGGTTCGCAGACATCATAACCCTAAACTTAACCCTTTAAGCTCTCGACGGTACCTCTAATGGAAAGCAATAATTTGACATAAGTTAGCGCTTCACCGCTCCACTTTTTTTCCGCATTTTATCCTGTGCTTACAAAAAATATGGTAAGAGAAGTCAGTCTGTTCGAAACAAAATATAGACACTGATGTTTTTTAACGTTTAATTTGGATAAAATGGCTACCTTATATTATTAGCATATATTAAAATAGTATACAAAAATGTGTACATGTGATAATTCTGCAAAAAATCGCGGCCATAATAGATACCACGTTATAAGGGGGTGACAGAACGATTTTCGATACGTTTCGCTTCTAAATGAAGCATCTTTAGGAGGTCTCGACTCTTCGAGCACACGGTCCAGCTATTTAATTCCATATCTCATAATATATTATTTAATAATAACCAATATTTTTAAAATATATTAAGAAACATCAAATCAATATTAAAATAAAACACTTAATAAATTTAAAAATATATCTAGTGACAATTCCGCCCAATTTACCTGTTCAGCCGACTTGACGTCACAAACGCCACGCAGCCAAACCGGAAGAATTTTCGACGCGTGTCGATTCTACACGAAGCATCCTTAGGAGGTCTGACTCTATGAGCGCACGATCAAGAATGTGACGTTTGTGACATCACGTCGGCTTAACAGGTAAATTGGGCGGAATTGTCACTAGATATAATATTTTTATATTTATTAAGTGTTTTATTGAAATTAAATATATTTATTTGTAAGAAACACGGTAATTACATGTTATACCAGGTCATATATAAAAAGTAGTTCAGCAGGCTTCACCATTTCTGGCATACAAAATACGAATATAAATTACACATTATACAATTAAAATCACATTACATATAAGAGACTACATTAAAATGAGGTAAAAAAAAACAGATTTAAAAAAGTTGAAATACCATTAAATTTAAATAATATTAACAATGTCAATTTTAATAAAAAAAATCAATGGTCCTTTATGTCAAAAAATTCTTTCATAACATAAAAACAGTGATTCGTAAGCCATTGATGTAATTTCATTTTAAAATAATTTAGAGGGAGCTCTCTTATTCTCTTTGGAATCTTGTTGTATACTCTGATAATCATAATTTGACAGTTTTTGCAACGAAGTGACGTTTTAAATGTAGGCATTTGCACTGAGCAAGTAGACTGTACATTTTATACATTTTTTTTTTATACATTTTGTACATTTACATTTGTAGACTGATTGTATTAAAATATTGATTTGATGTTTTCTTGTAATAAAATATTTGTTATTATTAAATATGGATTTCCGCAAAGTAACGCCTGAATCTATTCATTATCTCATATATTCGTGTTTTCCACGGTCTGTTTTATCGATTTCCAAACCATATCGTCATTTCTGTATCCCTCTCTCAGACTTGTTTTGGTCTTATGCAATAGAGGGTTGTTTTGGGCTCATGCCTACTGCCATCTACCCAACACAATACCAGGCTCCAGCTGTGCTGCTAGGAATTCCTTTTTCTCCGTTAAACCAATAATTGGGAGTCCCAGGAACTCAAAATTTCAAGTCGATGCTTTCTCCGCTCCAACGAGGCCAACTGCCTTGCGGCCGACCATCACAATTATGGGAAAATTTCAATTGTGAACTCAATAAGGTTCCACAGATACAGCCCTAACTGTGGACGGACGGACGGCCAAAGCACAGTAATAGCGTCCTGGTTTCCAGTACGGGACACTAAAAAGTGTTTGTACATAATTAGTTAGTTTATATTATATACGCGGTGTTCTAATAACTTGAATGAAACGTCCAGAAATTTTATAAGGCTTAAAGTAAGGAGGTGCAATAAATTATTGTGAATATGGAGGTCAGTTTGTAACAAGTAAAATATTCTGCGTAGACGAAGACGTTAGCGGTCGCCAGTCCATTTATAAATCGATGAGATCCCTTATTGGATTAATTTATGTTAATATGTTGAGATCGCGATAGCCTGGAGTTACGATTAAACAGTTTTTATGTAAATCCGCCATCTTTGTTCGCAGCAGTCGGTATGTCGTTTGGTATAGTTCAAGTCACGAGAGGAAGCTTATTACAAGAAATAATCTTATTTAGCGCAAGTCGACTGCTAGGTAAGACAGCAGTGGAAGACCAGTCAAAGAAAAATTTTGGATAGGGGTGAAAGAGAAGCATCAGTTTACCGGTGCATCACCTCAGTGCAACATTATAGAAACGTCGAGGTAAGTTTAAATATTATATTGATTACTATTAGTGCGCTATTTTGTATCATGGTCTGTAACAAATTTCTGTGAAAAAACATACTACACTAAGGTAAAATTGAACCTGTCCTTCGAAATTTTGAAATATACTTCCTCTTGGACAGACATATTCAAATGAGATATCTACACATAATAATATACAATATGGTAATACATATCGCCACGCGCAGGCAGAGGTGTGTATACAAACTTAAAAAGTTATACCAGACCGGTTTTGTATCACGTTATAGAGGCCGAGCCTATTGCCATCTATCGGATACAGTTTCAGACTAGACATGGATATAAAAAAAATCTTTGGCTGCGATACCACGTCAAACCCAGGACCTCGACATTCGAACAAAGTATCCGTCACACTGCACCGACAGTAATAGAAGTAATATTTTGGTGTCGTAGATAATGATATTCATAGAGTAATTGAATATACATTCTACTTTTTTTACGTTAACTAAGTGGAAATGAGTCCTAAAACTACCCATTAAAATATTTTGTTTTATTAACATCTGCCTCTAATATCTCGTAACTTGCACCACATAACGTGAGTTAATCATACTCTTGATATTTGTGATTTTATGACAGTCCGCGTGCCTGCATAATGTCATGGGTTTTGTTTCTAGTTTTATCATTAATTATGGCTAAATAAGAAATTCAATACTACCGTAATAGCTTTCCAAATGTAATAAAACCTATTGATGGTTTATAAAACGATCAGTAGGAGGTTATAGGCGTACATTTGGGATGTAAAACTTTGTTATTGCTTCCGTGGACCAATCAAATTGATTATAGGTATTTTGATAGTGGTTGTAAAATGGTTTAAATTTCGTGTAGAGACGTTGGATTGTCTGCTGATCTATGTTTTTAATCATTATCTTTGAAGCTGTCTGGTTGTAAACGAAATATATTAAATGGTAAAGATTGAGATATTTAGTTAATCGAATATATTAAGGTATACGTGTTGTGGTGAAAATGTGAGATTAATCTCCTCAATAAGTCACAGTCTGAGAGGTCCAGTATTATTAAAAGGATAGATAAAAATATATGAATAAGAATTCTAGTTCTAAAGTAATAAAAAACAATAAAACCACAATCTGAAGATGCTATGAGAACTGACTGGTTTGGATTAAACCTTAGTCAAATAGCACTAAGGCTGTATCCATACCGAAGTGGAAACGGCTGCAGTGACAGAGTCAAATATAGATAAATTATTAGTCATGATATTATTATTGTGACTTCATGGAACACATTTAATTATTTTTCAACACCGACGATGACCACAAACGTTTCAAGGAATTCAAGTTGAAATTTTATACCGTTAGTAAGTGAAATAAAATAAAAGTCTTACAATCATGTTATTTTACTCTACTACCTTAATGGAGATATTCCTCGAAGCATTATGTATACAACTTAATAAAATTTTCCCAAACCATCCGAAAAAGTAAGGCATATATCAGCTCGATCCAAGCTCTCACAATTCATTTCATCACTCTTCAACCCAATAAACAATACTTTCCTCGGATCCAAACTTCCATCCAATAAGAGAGGCACCCGAAATTACCCAAAATATAAGAAATACCCGTAAAGTTTGTTCAATAAACAAAGAGAAGAGTGAGCAAGCGAGAGAGAAGCGTACATTTTACACGAACGATGACGTAAATACTCATTTGCAAGAACAATATCCGATATTGAGTGAGGCCTGTCTCTCTGTTGGAGAATCTGTACACTACCGACCCAAAAATTGGCTTATTGACCTATATTTGAAGTATAAAAATAAACAATCTATATGAACATACCACAAATTTGGAATTTTAATGTGTAATGTAACCGAGTACTCGTAGGTACTGTCAAGTAATTTTGAACTATATCAGTTCAGATTCCTTAAAAATTTAATGAAAGGAACTTTTAATTGTTTAGGTTTTATTGTATATTACTAGCTTCGTTGTGGATAGCTTGCATTACTTTTCGTAATATATATCAAAACACATCATTCTATTTTCAAAAGTCATCATTGTATTCTCAATTCTTGATGCTTATAAAAGCATATATCCTTCGTTTTTCCTGGGCAAATGGCAAAGATTATAGACCGCATAAATTATTTCGATATGACCAAGTCGTCCTAAGAGTTATGCTTCTGTAATTTCAGTTTGTGACCTCTGAGCATCCGCATTGGCCGATATCGTCCATTTATATTGTTATAATTACGACGTCAGCAGGCGTCCCGCAAGGTGGCGTCTTATCTCCTTTATTGTTTGCTTTGTTTATTAATTCCATTTCTCACAACCTCACTTCTTCCTACCACCTATATGCAGACGATCTACAGATTTATTCTAAGGCCCCAGTGAATAAACTATCTGAAGCCATTCAGATTGTTAATGCTGATCTTGACCGCATAGCTAAATGGAGCAACTCTTTTGGGTTACAAGTAAATCCCATTAAGACACAAACAATAGTTATTGGTAGCTCACGATTACTGTCTACAATAGACTGGACATTACTTCCTCAAGTTTCCTTCGGTGGTATTGCTATTCCCTTTAGTAGCTCTGTAAAGAATCTTGGAATAACAATGGATCGCTATATGAGGTGGGATCAACAGTTACAAATTACCAGTCGCAAGCTATTTGCCGCAGCAGGATCCTTAAAAAGGTTGCGCAACTTTCTTCCAACAGCCACTAAAATTGCATTAGCTCAATCTCTTTTACTTCCAATTCTTGACTACGCTGATGCCTGCTATCTAGATCTCACGGAGGAACAGCTAGATAAACTTGAGCGTCTTCAAAATGTTTGTATTAGATTCATATTTGGTTTACGCAAATATGATCACGTCTCTCAGTTTCGTTCTAAGCTCAATTGGCTGACAATACGCTTTCGCCGGAATACTCATATTCTTAGTCTCCTTTACAATATATTGTTCAATCCTACATCCCCGCGCTATCTCAAGGAACGCTTTGATTTCCTTCACTGTACTTCATACACTTTAAGGTCATCAGAAAATCTCACACTTGAAATCCATCCTCATACGAGTTCGTTTTATACTAAATCTTTCACCATTCAGGCTGCCCGCTTGTGGAATTCTCTCCCTGTATCAATCAGACAAGCACCGACTCTCAGAATGTTCAAGGATAAAGTTAAAAGGTTTTATTTGTCTCCTTAATTTAACAGTACATTTTTGTCAATGTCTAGGCTATATATGAGATAATATTATAATATGTATGTATTTCTTGTATATAATTTATATATTATTTAGATATGTATATATCATTATTGATATATGTATGTTGGTATGTATATACACGTATATATATATTTATAATTGTATTTATTTAATTATTATAAAAAACTTATAAGTATCCTATTTTTATATATTTGTTTGGTAATTACACTAAAATACGTTTTATTTTAAAATATTTTTATAACATTTGAGTATGTACTAGTTTTGGACTACACCCGCCCCAATTGTTTTGTTAGTTCAACTCCATCCTAAGGTTGCCTGGTAGAGATCACTTTTAGTGATAAGGCCGCCCATTGTAACACTATTTTATCATTATTTAATATGTAAACTTTAATATTTTAACAGTGGTGTAACAATAAAGAGTTTTCTATCTATCTATCTATCTACGATGCGCATGGGTTATCCAATTACCAATAATATAGAGCGCAATTATATTTTATCTCAACGGCTAAGATAATAGGGATAAAAGTATCAAATGTGTTATAGAAGCGTATAACTAAGTCGAGTAAAGCCTAGGCTAAAAATAAATAAAACCTCTATTTTCCTGTTATTTCAAAATTTCTATCGTTATAATATTTACTTTTTATTTTTTATCCGATTTTTTAACCCTAATATTGGTCCTTACATATGAAATTGGCGTTTTGTATGGGAGGAACAAAAAGTCGAATATTTTTTAATATAATACATTTAATTAATCAAAGTATGAACCATTATTTTCTATGCACTTTTGCCATCTCATAGGTAGTTCATTGATCCCTTTACTAAAAAAACCAGTCGGACGGGAATCAATAAAATCTTTGAAGGCGATTTGGACTGCCCCATCGGAGTTGAATTTTTTCCCTTGCAAGAAGTTATCCAAATTTCGAAAAAAATGGTAATCTGTTGGAGCAAGGTCCGGGGAGTACGGAGGATGTCTTAGACTTTCCAATTGAAGCTCTTCTAATTTAGTAGCCGTCTGTAGCGCAGTGTGTGGTCTAGCGTTGTCGTGAAGCAGCAGTGGCGTGGAGCGATTGACCAGCCTAGGTTGTTTAGCCGCTAGCTTTTCCATCATGGTTTGCAATTCCTGACAATAGACATCAGCCGTAATAGTCTGGCCAGATTTGAAAAAACTGTAATGAACAATACCGGCACTAGTCCACCAAACGCTTACAAGTAACTTTTTTGGGGTTAATTTTCGCTTGGGGCAGGATTTGGCTGGCTGGCCAGGATCTAACCATTGCGCTGAGCGCTTCCGATTATCGTAAAGAACCCATTTTTCATCACAGGTAATGATTCGGTTTAAAATACCTTCATTATTGTGCCGGTTTAGTAATGTAACGCAGCAGTCGACGCGCGTTTGCCGGTTTGTTTCAGTCAATTCGTGAGGTACCCACCTTTCAAGCTTTTTAATCTTCCCAATTTGCTTCAAGTGAATTAAAACAGTTTTATCACTAACATCGCAGCCTGCAGCTAACTCGGACGTGGTTTGCGATGGATCCGCTTCCACAATAGCCTTCAACTCTTCATTATCAACTTGAGTCTCAGGCCGTCCACGGGGCTTGTTCTGCAGGTCGAAATTTCCAGAACGAAAACGTTGGAACCAAAAACGAACTGTGTTTTCTTTTGCAACACGACCGCCATACACATCATTCACCCTTCGAGTTGTTTCCGCAGCACTAGTGCCACGGCGGAATTCGTACTCGTAAATAATGCGATATTTAAGGTTTTCCATTTTGTAAAATGAGTGACGCAAACAGAAAAAAACAGAAGAAAAAAAACAAATGAATGACGATCATCGAAGCACAAATACATGAGTCTATAGCTGTACAAATTTGAATTTGGAATTCCTTACCAAAGAGGAGAAATTCGTGATTAAAGTGGCCAGTACGAAAAACGCCAATTTCATATGTAAGGACCTAATACTTTCACCCCATTTCATCGAGCAGGCACTGTACAAAACATTCATGTATATTCTCCGCGGCTCCCTCAAATATATTTATCGTTTTGCATCCCCGCGTGGAGGCCTGGGGCTCCATCCATCGGGCACTTTACAGCCCTATGCAGATACGTTATCGGCCTGGACTGCGGGTTTGATATGATAACTGGGGTTTATGAACGGTACGGGGAATGAAAACTTCATGCTACAGAGATGAGAAATAAATGAAAAGGTTTCAAATCAAAATAAAGCTTCATGGGTTGCCGTGCATCCCCTTCCGAGAAGGGTAACGTAAAATACCGGTATTTTACGTTAAAGCTCGATATGCTTACAGTCAGGTGATAAGTCTAATGTCTGGATGACTTGTCGCGTCAACAATTGCTCATATAAGGTATAGCAATAGTAGAGCTGCAAATATCAAGCACACAAAATATCATCAACACTATAATATCAATAGTCAAAGTCGTCCACAGTTGGACAAAAGCCTCCATAACACAGTGTTTGCCATAGTCCTGAAGCTTGACAGGCGTCTTGGGGATCGCAGTGAAAGCTCGTAGTTCTTCAAAATGTGCTCCTACTCACCTTCGGGTATGTTTCCCTTCGTAGCCTTTTACGGTTCCTTGAGAAAGATGTGGAGGTTGAAATTCTAACCCAGCACCCCACAGGGAACAGTACTATAATAAAACACAAAATAAATCGATTTCAAGAGAAAATATTTTTTATTTGTCCTACACATATTTGACTATTTACCACAATCTCACGTGATGGTAAGTGAAGGTCGGTGTGTTTACAGGCTTAACCTAGAGTTATTAGGCTCTCAAAGGCAGCAGTAACTGACAGTTAGTTGCTTGGCGACAGACTTTCTGCTTGAGGGTAGTAGCTAACGAGGCATGCATTCGCAAACTGGTATGCCACCGTGTGGGGAAAGCTCGTGCCCGCGGCGAGATTAGAACCGTAATTGCCCTACTGCGCGGCAGTCCATAGCCATTGTCACTGAGGTATCACTGCTTCGACCAACTAATACTTCAAGGAGTGTATATTGTTATGTTTTATTTTCATTAAAAATGTGACCTATTACTAAGATTCCATTGTCCGTCTGTCTGTCTGTCACTACGCTGTATCTCATGAACCGTGATAGCTAGACAGTTGAAATTTTCACATGCTGTATTTCTGTTGCCGCTATAACAACAAACACTAAAGATTGGTCAAGTGCGAATCGAACTCGCACACGCAAACTAAAAAAAACCGTCTAAGTGCGAGTACCACTAACCACTCGCGCACGAGGGTTCGGTAAATAAATATTCTGTGAATAGTTAAATCGTCTACCTGTCACCGTTATTAGTATCGAGCAAGAAACGGTAAAAAAATTAAGTTTGTTGTATGGGAGCCACTCATAAATATTTGTTTTATTTTATTTTTAGTATTTGTTGCTATAGAGGTAATAGAAATACATAATCTGTGAAAATTTCAAATGTCTAGCTATCACCGTTCTTGAGATACAGCCTGGTGACAGACGGACGGACGGACAGCGAAGTCTCAGTAATAGGGTCCCGTTTTTACCCTTTGGGTAAGGAACACAAAAAAAATTACTGCAACAGTAATTTTTTCGCGAGATAAATTCTAAAATAATTAATTAAGGGTTTATTAGACAACCCTTGCGGAAGCTTCTATCACCAGAGACAAAAGGGAAGAAGGCGACCTGACCACGGATTCACAAACCTCTCATCTGGGTAGTGTTCCGTTTCCACTTTTACAATATAGTGTCTAATTTTGTATAAATAGCTAATATACGGAACCCTTCGTGCGCGAGTCTCGCATTTAGCCAGTGTTTATTTAACTTAACGAGTGTCTTTTTAACTTCTGACGTCCGCAATGTAGAGCGAAAGTAACAGTAATACTTCATATTACTTTTTAGACAAGACTTCTAATTAGCCACCCAGTATTGGTATGAAGATTAATTAACTGAGAAATACAGAAGTATATCATAACTCGAGGCAATTCGCACGGCGATCACCGCTGCATCAATCTAACCGGCCATTCATTATGCTGTACCGTCACATACCACCTACAAAACAGAGTTTGTAATCTGGGAGATATGACAGTTTTAATTTCAAAGCTGTAGTAAAATTTTACAGGACCTTCTTTTAAAACTTTGACTGAGTCCCGCACAGCGATCTCTAATACGCCTGCCAAGCGTAGGGGTTTTGGCAAACCCCTCTTAACGACGGAGGCTGTGTTCAGCAATAGACTGGTGGATACAGTATGGTGAATAATAGTTATTTGTCGAACAAGTGACCAAAATTGTTGTTTGGTGCGAGTGCCGACTTTCAGTCCCAAGCTAGCGAAACAGTCTACAATTGAATACTGTGTAAGATTCTAAGATAGACAACTGACCATAGAGAGGAACTTAAAGGCAAGCGTTGTAAAATATTAAAGTCATACCTTTCTAAAATAGTTATCTCACATGTGAAAGATTCAACTTTTACCTCTACCGGCGCGAAAATTAGCAAAGAGTACCTATAAGAAAAAAAAATGTAAGTATTACAGAAAATTAATTTCACACCCTTTCGTTTCATGTTCTATGAAAGTCTATTTCTTAAGTGAGTGTCTATTTTTTAAGTAAGTGATATTATTTCTAAATAATTGTACACGAGTACAAAGAAGTGCAATATTATTTATGACTATACTTTATGAAAAACAAATAATTGTGAACGTATGTGTCAATTGGTGTAAATTCCTTTCTGAATAAATGTAGGTACGTGTTATTTTCTATTTTTCCAGCGTCTTAGATAATGTTTGAAATTCAAATAGTGGTAATTAAAAGCGTTCCATTATGCAAATACACATAGCAAAACCAATTTGCAGTAAGCATGTTTTTAAACACATAAATGGCTCTTTTTAAGGAGAGATGAAAAAATGTACTAAGAAATATAGATGTATTGCGAGGCAATTCTTATGGCTTTTTTCATTAGCGTCTAATACGTTCTAGGAGAGGTGGAACTGTATAATATTCTATAATAATAGGTACAGGTATTAGTATATAGGTTAAATGGCTAACAAATCAAGATTGACACGTCCATCTATATTTTTCAGAATGTCGTTATAGTTGAATGGTGCATTGTTTTTGAATTCCAAAGTAGTACTTTTGATCCTCAGATATATTTTTTTAAATATATATTTCGTAGAATATTATAATATATATATCGTAGTTTGTCGTATGGCTAGGTATACAGATGTGAAAGAAAATGAGACTAATAAAATCAAACCTGACATGTTATAGCATCATGAAAAAGCCATAAAAAAAGAGGACAAGAAGAACCAATACCAAATACCAACAGCAAATCTACCACCTCTATATCCTTCTTGCCAACTCCACAACCTATCGAAGCCTGACAGATTGATGGGTTACTCCATTACACGAGTCTTGGACGCTTCCGAGTAAACGCACCTTAATCAGGTGTGGCCTGCCCTTAACTGGATTTCTTGACCTACCTCACAGAATAACTCACAGTGCTTAATACTTAAGAGTAAGAGTAATCTAACACTTTTATCTGTCAGTAGTTTACATTCAAAGACGTAACTACTTTTTGAAAGCCAGCTAACATTACCAGTTAGCGTGTGTGTATATATGTGTGTGTGTATAAGCATCGCTTTAGATTCTCCAGTTCTTGGGTTTAATCCCCGGGTCAGAGTAGTTATTGGGATTACCTGATAAATATTTTTAGTAGATGTCCGAAGTTTTGAACGGTGCCCGGTAGATGGAAACAGGTTCACCCCTATAACACGCGGGACCAAAACATGGCCGGCAAAATCTGCTCCTTCGGTTAATACCTACTGGTGTGACAATAAATATTTAACATATAAATATATTAAAATAACCCACCAATATAAATCAAATCATTCAGCAATAAAATAAAACTTGTAGGATACGCGATGTGGCAAATATAAAATTACCACTAAGTGATTTTCACTTTGAGTCCTAAATTGGTTTATAAAATTACACATTGAAAATATAGAATTGTGGGTAGGTAGGTACTAGTTCTCCACATATCTACAAAATACATATTTTGATGTTAGTCGAGCGGTAACAGCTATGGACTGCGTTGCCGCAGGTCCATGGTTCGATTCCCACCGCACCGGCTTGAGCTTCACCACATGGTGGAACGGCATTTTGCGAAAGCTGGTTTATCTAGCTACCACCCTCATCGAGAAAATCTGTCGTCAAGCAACTAAGAGTGCGCTCCAGCAGCAGTCCTTAAGAACCAGTAAGTGATTATGAAATTACAGGCACATGAGACTCAACTACTGTAAGTTTCAGGGACAATGACAAAATGCATCATAGGCAAAACCAGATAGAAAAAAAAACTATTTACGTTAACGGTTTGATTAACAGTTCCATTTGTGTGATTATGTTAAAATTTACCAATAATAGTAATGAATTTATAAAATAATAATACGCTGTAAAGTGACTGTAATCTCAACAACAAAATTAAATCACTAATTTTTACAAGTAAAATAATCCCTCTGTCAGTTATCGAATTAAAGCTTTATATGTTCAGTTTTATTTGAAGTACAAGACAGTTTAAATTATAAAGCAAAAAGTTTTTTTTTATGTTATTGTGAAGGAACAAGCGCGAGGCCCACCTGATGTTAAGCGGTATCCTCTGCACAGATGCATTTAATCACAAGTGACGAACTGCTCTGCGCCCATCACCTTGAGACATACCTGTTAAGTCTAATTTTGCCTGTTATTTCACTGGCTCTCAAGGACTGCTGCCGGAACACACAGTTAGGTGCTTGGCGATAGATTTTAAAAAATTGCCCATTGACTTTAACCAGCTGCTATCTATATATTTCAATTTGATAAATTATCTATAAGGAGGTTAAAGCCGTCGTCAAGTGATCTATCTACCTCGAAACTTTAATAAACACAAAATTTTAAATAGAATACTTAATTTAATATTTTATAGAAATTCGCTGGCAGACATCGTGGCTATCGAACACTAAGAAGAGATTATATTCTGACAATGAAGACTTTCATTACGTTGACAAATTAAAGGTTCTTCATATAAGTTTGCTTGGGATGAAAAACCTTCATGATTATGCAATCCTTCTGAAACAACAAAACTCTTTAAGCATTCGCAAACGCGTGACCTTTTTCTGTTCGACGCTCGCAACTAGCTAGGTACTTACAGCAACGAGATATCGGAAAACAATGCCGGGTTACTTATTGCCGGCTGACGAGCCGGAACGGAACCGGATAGCGGAGTTTTAGATAACTTTGTGTTATCTCGGATTAAGATATGATGCGGAGCCGGGGCTTCTAGAATAGAAGTGTAGAAGTTGAATTGCGGTCGGGATGACGATTGAGCTTGTGATCTAAACACGTTTATATTGAGGATTCAAATATTACTGGTATTTGAGGTTTTTTATGTTATTATGATGGAAAAAGCATGAGGTCACCTAATATAAAGTGGTAAACTCACTGCACTGCGCACATCATCCTGAGACAAACAGTTGTTAATTCTCAGTTAAAAACATTTAAAATGATGCAATCGAATCATTGAAAACGGGTAATTGACGACAAATAG
Source organism: Plagodis pulveraria (assembly GCA_963890685.1). NCBI lineage: Eukaryota > Metazoa > Arthropoda > Insecta > Lepidoptera > Geometridae > Plagodis > Plagodis pulveraria. Next base: position 33,790,031 of record OY982957.1, read on the forward strand.
AACAAAAACTGTTTGTTCTATTTTTTAGTTTTTTAGCTTATCTACGGAGGAACAAGTCCTCGTTAAAGTAATTCAATATTAACATGATGTGATACTTACGGGGGTGATATGGACAATTATGGACAGTACCTCCAAGAAAAAAATAATAATAATAGACCAAAAATAACCTATGAGCGGTTTGCGAACCGACCACCGGACCGGATCCATCCTTCGGACCGACTGAATTATCATGGCCGTGACTAACACTCGTATGTAGTTTAAATAGTCATTTATTACCTTTATTAACTGACATATATAAAACGATATTATTAGACCTAAAAATCCCCCGTGGGGTGCCAGGTTAGAATTGCACCTCCCCCTATCATCCCGTGGGTGTCGTAAGAGGCGACTAAGGGAAAAATACTGGAAGGTGGGCAGCAGCACCTTCTAAAGAACTGTCATCTTTCACTGCGATCCCCAAGCCGCATGCCAAGCGTTGGGATTATAGCAAATACCCCCTTAATAGGGGAGGCTGTGTTCAGCAGTGGACGAGTCGGCTGTTATAGTACAGTCCTAACAGACCTCACAGACCTAAAAATAATTCCTTTCGTTACAATTCTGTAACCTTACTACCTTAGCTCGTAATTGCAAAAATACATATTTTTCAGGTGTAAACATTATTCTTAAATGCACACACAAACGATTTTCACCGTTAACAAAACTGAAAAGTGTTAGTGAAAGCAGAATTAGGACTGTGTTATGTCTAGACTGGGTGATATATAAAATTGCATTCAATAGAAACTATAAATGTAGATCCACAACATGCGTACAGTAAAATATGGTATCAATCAATCGACATCAATAATTCGTGACGGGCAAAGAGACAACTTTGTTATAAATAAATAGGTACCCGGCTGGGACTCGCGTTATATTTACCGGAAAGATTCCGACCAGTTTCGGGCTATATTGTAGCCCTTCGTCTGGGAGTCACGTTGCGCGAAGCGGCGAGCGCGGGCCTCAGCACGTAACTGAGGACCGCATATAGCCTGAAACTGGTCGGAATCTTTCCGGTAAATATAACGCGAGTCCCAGCCGGGTACCTATTTATTTATAATGGACAAAACTCGCGATAGTTTTCTAAGTGAAGACAACTTTGTTTTTTTATGCATGATGGTTTAGCCTTTGACCACTATCTCACCTGATGGTAAGTGATGATGTGGTCGAAGATGTTGTTCAGGCTAACCTAGAAGTACCTACTGACTCTCAAGGACAGCTGCCGGAACACACCATTAGGTGCTTGGCGACAGATTTTCTACTTGAGGGTGGTAGCTAACCAGACGGGCATTCACAAAAAGCCCTACCACCAAGCTATTACGACTGTCATCCGAAGACAACAACCGGGACCGACGGCTTAACTTGCCCTCCGAAGCACGGAAACGCTCAGTAGTAATGTCACTAGCGGTCACCCATCAAAGTCATGACCGCGGGCGACGTTGCTTAACTTTGCTGTTCGGTTAAGAACAGCTAAGTAAACTTCGCTACGAGCGCTTCGAAAGAAAATGATGTAAACATCCAATATAAATATCATTCGATATCTATGACGCGCATTTTGCGCAGGATGACGTAAGTATGTAATAAGCAATACTTATTCGTGATGTTTTGTTGGCTGCGTACTAGGAATTCAGTATGGCATTGCCATATTTTGCGCCTTTATTGCCCAACTGGGTCTAAGTACGTACATGCAATAATAACCAACCGGTAATAGCTATGTGTGTATACGTGGGGTGCTGGGCTAGAATGTAACCCCCCCCCCCCCCAATTCTCTACCCACGGGTGTTGTAAGAGGCGATTAAGGATAACACACCAGAAAGTGGGCAGCAGCGCTTTCTAAGGAACTGATATCTCACACTGGGATCCCCAAAACGCCTGCCAAGCGCGGGAATTATGGAAACCCAATGTGTTCAGCAGTGGACAATCCAGCTGACAGACCAGTCCTTGCGAGCCAGTAAAATTACAGGCACTTGCGACTTAACAATTATGGATGACGGATGCAATGCATTTCGTCACTTCGTACGACATGCATATGATGCATATATACACAGAGGTTGTTGCTTCAGGTGGGCCTCGATATTGTTTAGTTACAAACCCATATAAAAAAACTAAAATTGTCTATAAGAAAGGGGAGAGGGCGGACATAAAACAAAGCCGACAGTTTACTACTGTACCTGTAGTAGACCATGTATAGTCACAGATAAGCTAATCTTGTGCTAAAAAGCGTTGCAGATTCTGGAGCATGTATAGAGCGACAAAGGTCAGTCTCACACGTAGTAACTACAATATAATGTAGGAGGTTACGTTGACAAAGTGGCCGCCATCAGTCGTTGCATCGGCGGCGAGTGCGGCGCGAGATAGCGTGCGCACCCGGATGCACTTGACGTTGACGGACGTCGCCGCACCGTTCCTACTTTCTATAAATAATATGATGAAATCGAACGGAAACCGATACAAGTTATAAATGAATAGTTTCAGGCGGTACTTTGCGGAAATCCATATTAAGGTTGCTTGACTCTTCGAGTGATTTGATTCTCGATTGTCCGCTCGGAGAGTCAAGACTTCTTGAGGATGCTTCGTGTAGAAGCGAACGCCGATGAAAATTCTTCCAGTATGGCTTTTGTAACGTCACGTCGGCTTAACAGGAAAATTTGACGGATTTGCCACTAGGTATATTTTTATGTGTCTTACTAAAATATTAATTTAATGTATTCTTTAATTATTTTGAATATGATTATTATTATGGAATTATAAATGTCTGTGATTTTCAACTTATTATTTTTGTGACAGACATCTTAAGAAACTGTTAAATAACTAAAATATAAAATTTGTCCCCATTTCAATTTTTATGCTGTCTGTGTGTCTTTCAGTATAACAAGAGTCCCTACCTCGTAAATGGAATGAGTTACAAACCATAAAAATTCAATAGGAAATTCAATTAATAGTATTTATGATGCGTATTTTTTTCATACCCTAGTGTAGGGGTTGTCTTCGCCTAGTTCATAGTGAAAAGAAAACAATTATTTAAAACTTACCTTTATTTGACAGAAAACCAAGAAGTACGAAGGTCCAAAGTAGGTATAACAAAAATATTGGTTTGGAATTTATTTATTTTATTTGTCGGTTAAACCTGTTAACATCTTCAATCACATCATCACTTACCATCAGGTGAGATTGTAGTCAAAGGCTTACCTATCAGCAATAAAAAAAATCACACTATTATAAAACAGCTAAGCGGATCAAAACAAAATTATGTATGATTCGTGTTAAGGATCTGAAACTGAAGTAAGTTTATATGTTTTTTTACCGGCGGTATAACTTTATTAACAAAAAACTACGAACTATACAACACTACAGAATGCAAACTCACAAGCCGTCCAATTTTTTTTTAATACCTATACAACTGAATCATAAATATTTTACCACAAAACTCTCAGTGCGTTGCGCGTAAGTTTGACTCACACTTGTATTTTTTTGTTCTTATCCCTCTAATGCGTATTGTATGGCTGATAATACAATTTTAATACGTACCTAATAGTTTATTGTTAAAACAGCCAAAATAAGTAATAAGGTGCATGATGGTTTGCCTTTTATATTTTTTATTATTATTATTATTATTGCCATAGAAAAGGATTAACTTAGTTTGGGCTCCTGTTCCTTCCCAAGACATTTCTTATTATATTATAATTTTATAAATGAAGTAATTTCATCTGGGATTATCATTAAATATTTTTATAAACTATTAAGGTAGGAAAAATAAAGATTTTTATTAGTGCAATAAATTGTGTAAAATATAATGATTCTTGGATGGCGTTAAGAAAAGTTGTTAATATAAAATAACTGAACAATTTTTTTTGTGGCTATGGACTGCCGTGTCGCACGTCCCTGGTTCGATCCCCACCACCGGCTTAAGCTTCACTGCATGGGGGAAGGGCATTTTGCGAATGCCCGCCTGGCTAGCGACCACCCTCAAGTAGAAAAACTGACGCCAAGCACCTAACGGTGTGTTTCGGCAGTTGTCCTTGAGAACCAGTGAAAGTACAGGCTCATGAAACTTAACAACTATGTCTCAAAGTGACGGTCGCAGTGCAATTCGTCACTTGTGATGAAATGCATCTGTTCTAGGCAGAGGTTAGCCCGCTTAACATCAGGTGGGCCTCGAGCTTGTTCCATTAGCAATAACATAAAAAAAACATAGAACTGAGTGATTAAACTTACTATAGATGCTTTGTACGACTCAAGAATCCACTAACAGTGAAGCGAAGCGTGACATGGGAAGTATCAGCGGAGTATCAATCAACAGAGAAAAAAGTGGTTAACTGCATATCGCATAATAAAGGGTTCCATTACTCAATGTAGCTAAAATTTCCTTGATTCATCGAGTGACTTAATGCAGCTCGATCGCGAATTAATTGTAATTTAATTGGTTATTACTCCGTCAGAGAATTGAAATTTTATTTTGATTTTCTTTGGGTATTATTCACATACTATACATGGAAGATAAGTATGCTCATATTGGTAGGTAGGTAGGTTAGATATTTGAGCCTTTTGGTGTAGATACACTAGATCCGTGGGTCCAGGAGCTCGTCTTGTTTTCCAAAACTTATCAGCGCTTGATCGATGCGACGCATGATCAATATTCTGGCACCAACGACTAAGCATTGCAATTCATAGGGGCAATGTTGCCAGCATGCAGGGCACGCTGCTAACTAGTAGGGGGCTGGTGCATTTGGACTGCTGTAGTTCAGCAATGGCCATTAGGTTGCCTAAATGCTTTCGTTATAGTAGATGTGGTGTTGTAGAGGTTTGTTAGTAAGTAACTTACCTATGCGTATGTACTTATCAGCTAATATAATACATTCTTAGAGTATTGACCAGTATCAGGGAGTAAATTCATCGTCAGCGTACATTTCTCCCACGAACATACGTATTGAAAGTATTGACATCGGTTTAACAACAGGCAGAGTGCCTGATACAAAATGTTCCACTATATAATTAATATACTAGAGAAATAGCCCTAATACATCGACGAAAATTATTACATATACATATAGTTATCTTCCATAAAGAGTTACTGAACTCTATAAATGCAAAAAGGCGCACCGTTTGATGAACTTGGCGTTGATAAGTTGATATGTGTGGGAGATGTGCTCTTGTACCTACGTACTGCGAATAATGAAGAAGCGATAATTAATCTTACATTGCACTATATGAATAGAATAGAATAGAATAACATTTATTGCCAGTAAAACACAATTTAACAAATTGAACATTGACCAATAATAAAAAATGGAAAAAACACTATCTAATATAACTGGCAATAGGGGTAGGCTCAGCACTGTACTGCGTAAGCCGGATGGTTCACGCAGGGCTGGTTTTCAGCATACCCCTTTGCTCGAACATAGGTGTTAATCGAGTGAAGATTAGTGATGCGGGTACATATATATACATAATATTTATGAAATTAAAGATATCCACGTAACACGCTTACATCTAAAAAAAATATCATAAACTCATTCAAAAGAAAAAGAAAAAGAACAGCTGAGTTAATGAAAATTAAAAATACAATACATTAAATAAAAAAAAAATGTTACATATTAAATAATTTATAGCAGACACCTACTATAAATTAGAATAATTTATAGAACCGGTAAACATGTAAAGGTACACATTTATTATATTAAAAATTTGGTATTCAAAAGGTATTATAAAATTAGTTGTAATTGGTAGTATATGGTACGGTGTGTGTCTCTGTGAGGAAACGTGTGTGTGAGAGTGTGTTTGTGTGCGTGTGTGAGCTGTGTAAGGTGATTATAGTTAGTATACTAGTTGTTGCTTCGTATCGCTCGGCTGTGTTTGACTTTAAAGGTTGCTTCAAAATTTGTCCTTTGCCTATGCATTTATATATTTTTGTATTTAAGTTTATATAAAGTATAACTAATTTTTCTTCTCATTGGAGGAGGGAGGTTATTCCAAATTTTGGACGCACTGTATTTGAAGCATCCTTTTACTCTAGTGGTCTTGTGTTTAGGTATTAATAAAATGAGAAGAGCCTTAGATCTAGTGTTGACCAAGTGTAAATCTTAAGTAAAAATGAGTTTTTCAAAAAGATATTCAGGCTTTTTGTTCCAAATAACTTTTTGCGTAAGGCATGCTAGATGAAGCTCTCTTCTTGCTTTCATATTCAAGATGTTTTTCTGAACAAGATAAGGAGTAATATGTTCTCTTCGAGGTATACCAAAACAGAATCTAGTACATGCATTCTGTACTCTTTGTATAGCATTTTCAGTTTTAGCATACAACCTGGGCCCATATACTGGACAACAATAATTAAATGGAGCAAGTACAAGCAGATCGCACAGTAAAAGCCTGATTTCTTCGGAAAGATGTTTTCTAATACCATATAAAATTTTAAGTTTATAGAAACCCATTCTAATTTTTTCATTGATGTGGTTTTCAAACCTTAATTCCTGGTCAAAAATTAGTCCCAAGTTCCTAGCATTAGGTTCGATTGGTATATTAACACCATTAATGGAAAGACATGGTTTTTGACAAGTTACATTTTTGATTTGAGACTGAGTTCCTACAATAATCATTTTGGATTTTGACGGATTCAACATAAGTGAATTTTGTGAAGCCCAGGAATATATCTCATTTAGATCGGCGTTGATAAGTGACATAGCTTCTACGGTATTATCAGCTTTAAATGAGTAGTAAATTTGGGTATCGTCCGCATATAGATGATACTTACAATGTTTTATATAGTTCGGCATATCTGACGTAAAAATAGAGTACAATATAGGGCTCAAAATTGATCCTTGAGATAACCCCTCGGCTTAATTGACGGACACCAGAAACAGCTTTAGTCCCATCATTACAATCAATTTCTACATATTGTTCTCTACGTATGAGGTAACTATTAAACCATTCGCAGGTTTCGTCAGAGAACCCATAATGAGACAATTTTGCAAGAAGCATTACGGGATCTAAACAATCAAAAGCGCGAGAAAAATCTAATAGGATCAGAGCACTGCTTAGCCCTGAGTCGGATGCGGTTAACAAGTCGTCAGTTACGTTTAACAGAGCAGTTTCCGTGCCATGTCCTTTTCTAAATCCCGACTGGCTACGTGGAATTATATTTTCTGAGGATGTGTATTTTTCTAATTGAATCAAAACTACTCTCTCTATAATTTTTGACATAACTGGAAGGATGCTTATCGGCCTCAAATCTTTGAGCTGTTCCACTGATTGTGACTTAGGTATAGGCCTGACAAGGGCTCGCTTCCATGAGTCAGGAAACACGTTTGATTCTATAGATCTATTTATGATAGCAGTTATGACAGGCAAAGTTTCAGGAAGAGTGAGTTTGATTAAATCTGCGTTAATACGATCGTGACCTGCGGCATTTGTACGAATTCTTAAAATAATGTTGCCAACTGTTTCAAGTGATGCTGGTTTTAGTGAAAATACACTATTGTTATACAGTAGAACCTCTATAAGTGGAACATCAAGGGAGACGCCTAAAAATTCGAGTTATAGAGTTTTCAACTTATGGAGGATTTCGACTTAGGCGGATTTTGATTCGACATAAAGAGTTTGAGGTTTATTCTTATAAATTTTGAGTAAGAGAGGTAAAATAAATAAAAATTCAACTTGCAGAGGTGACAAACATATTTTATTTATTATAAATCAACATTATTTCAAATCATTTTAAAATGAAAAATATGGCATTAAAAAAAGTCAGTATTTTTTTTTTGCTTTAGATAATTTGGTTGTTTTCTATCTATAGCATTGTCTAATCTATAAGGAGCAGAAAATTCTTCTTTTTCTGAGTTACTGGTTTGCTCTATAAAATTACGTAAGGTATTCAATGCGGTTCGCGCCTCTTTGATGGAAACCCATGGAGCGCATGTACTATTCACGTCTTCTATGTCATCTAAATCATTAGTATCGGTTTTCTGAGCTACTGAATCGATAATTTCGTCATCAGATAATGTCCCAGCAGTCATTCAAAGGAAATCAAAATTGAACACCTGACACCAAGTAAGCAAACACGTGTTTACGTGAATCAAAAATTTATTATCGTATACTCCTAAAATGTTTTCTAAGAAACAATAGTGTACTCACATTGTCGGCAAGTTCATAAAGTCGGTAACTTATTTTTGTTCGAACAATAGAGGTAATAAATTCCAAATGATCAAGTTGTAAAGGTTGTAAAATAAAACGTTGCTATGTTCGAGATACAGAGGTCAAATTAAATTTTTCGAGTTATGGAGTGAAAATATGTACCAAAATGGCTTGGAGGGACTCTGTGATTATTTCGACTAACAGAGGGTCAAGATTTCAAGTAATGGAGGTTTTGGTGTTTGAAGGGAAGGGAACAAAACATTTTTTCGAGATTTGGAGGTTTTTGACTTATCGAGGTTCGACTTAACGAGGTTCTACTGTACATGTTCAATAGTTTAACAAAAAAGTAAGTAATTTGATCGTAAAAGATTTGCATTTCTACTGCAAGAATACTTTTGTGAAGTTGTATAGCTATAAAATATGGTGGTAATTTTATTTTTTTATGCATGATAGGTTCGTCTTTGACCACTATCTCACCTGATGGTAAGTGATGATCGAAGATGTTGTTCAGACTAACCTAGAATTACTGGCTCTCAAGGACAGCTGCCGGAACACACCGTTAGGTGCTTGGCAGATTTTCTACTTGAGGGTGGTAGCTAGCCAGGCGGGCATTCGTAAAATGCCCTACCACATATTATAACGACTGCCGGAACCGACAGCTAAACTTGCCCTCCGAAGCACGGAAGCACTCAGTAGTATTGTCCCTAGCGGTCACCCATCCGACTCATGACTGCAGCGGTCGTTGCTTAACTTTACTGATCGGTTAAGACCAGCTAAGCAAACTTCGCTACGAGCGCTTCAAACTGTTGTTTATAGTGCTTATATAGGTTAGCCATTGACCACAATCTCATCTGCTGGTAAGTGATGATATGACCGCAAAGATAATATATATGTATAATCACCGTGTCTTAAGGACAGCTGCCGGAACACACCGTTAGGTGCTTGGCGGAAGATTTTCTACTTGAAGTTAACCTGGTGAAAATTCGCAAAATGTCGTCCCAACATGCAGTGAAGTTCGATTCGAACCATGGAGCCCCTGTGTGGCAGACTGTTGCTTGCTACTTGGGCCAGCACTGCTTCAACAACATTATTTCATATAGATAGTATTAACCACAGAATGGGTCCTATTTGAGGCGAATCTATAAATTGTACAAATTAAATATTTAGGGACTTTTAATGGTTGACTAGTACTAAAATCCTGTCTAACGATCCATTTGTCTTTAAATGTTACAGCCTTAAGTAGAAAATCTGTTGCCAAATATACCTAACTGTGTATTCTAGCAGCTGAACTTGAGAACCAGTACCTAACATAGAATAAGATTAGCCTGCATAACATCTTCGACGACATCTCCACATACCATCAAGTGAGATAGTAGTGACAGGCTAGCATATCAGCTATCAATAAATAGAGAATACTAATTCCTATCAAAGGCTTGTAATGTGCATAAATCGCTTAAACGGAGCTAACTAGCACCGTTGCGTCACACCGAAGCGGTGTCGGATTGTCAATATAACAGTATCAGGATTGATATTAGAATGACGTTTCTTGGTAGATCATGTCGACCACAATTATCTAAAGGTATTTAGCTCCTTTGTTACGTTTTTTCAGTTCGCGTGGAGGTACCAGGCGCTAGTAGACCCGATTGCATCGGCATCGATCATCCGCGACGCGCACAGTTTAACTGCGTAAAAAGTGCGCGACAATCACTCATAAATCTGTCAAGAAGTTCTCACAGGGTTGTCACTTGACTTTCTATCTGATTTTGCTATTAGGTCTTTCAATTATACTGTATGTAATGTAAGTGCCGTGAAAAAGGTACAAAGAAGTTTACGAGTAATGTTATAATTTTAGTTTACTTTGTTTGTTTTTTCAATGTCTAATGTTAAGTGAAAATGTAATCGGCATACAAATTGGTACTTACATTGACATGTGATACTTCACATAAATTTAATGGGTGTTCTCTCGTCCTCTTATCTTGACAGTTGAGAGTGAGAGATTATATTCATTTCATTTAGCTGATTGGCCATTGATAGTAGCTATGAAATTCAATTGATATTAAACGGTAAAAACGTACGTCTATGGTGGGAAAGTCAGAAAGTATCAGTTTTATCGCGCATGTAGCTAGTTTTGGTAACTATTATACATATGAGCATGGTATTCCCGGGAGTAATATATTTTTGTAAGTATAATCCTCAATAAAAAGTTATTGAACACTAATGCAAACAATTTCAAAATTTAGTTTCATAACCGCCAAAATAATAAAAATTACGTTTTGTTGCATAAATTATTACTGCAGTTAATAAAACTCGGCAAATATTACTAATATTCGCAATTATTTTTTGTCGCTTTAAATAGTTCAAATTCTGCATAAAGCTTTTATTATTTGAAAACGTTGAAGTTGTTTGAAGGTATTGGTAATTACACAGTTTATCGTTTGAAAATAGGTACTTTAGTATTCAAACATGTTTAAACGGTTTTAAATTCGTAAATTAATCATTATTTCTATAATGATATTTATATTTTATTGCTCTATTAACTTACCTCTAATAAATTGTTGCCAGCCCTACACGCATACATAATTAATTACTTATAAATGCGCAAACAAAAGTGAATATTCATAAAATTATATACGTAGGTATGTAAACTTACAAACCGACATTCTTCATCCGTTTCACTCGAGTGCTTAAAAAAGGTTTTTTTTTACATATTGTGTTGTTACATGCTCGAGGCCCACCTGATGTTAAGTGGACTAACCTCTGCCTATAACAGTTGCAATTCATCACAAGTCACGAATTGCACTGCGCCCGTCACTTTAAGACATAGTTACAAAATCACAAATATACGATAGGAAAAATTTAAGTCATGCGTGCGGGATTTGAACCCGCGTCCATCCACCCCTTGAGCCGGGGTATGCTCTAACCAATTGAGCTATTATGACATAACGGATAAATAGGAAAAATTCGAGTTATGAAACTCGAATTTTTCCTATCGTTCTTAAACCATCGTATTGCAAAATTGGTCTTGTTTGTAGTACAACGCAAGTGGTACTATAGATGTCGCTCCATCCCAATATGATGGTTTAAAACGATAGGAAAAATTCGAGTTATGACGTCATGTCATGTTAGCTCAATTGGTTAGAGCATACCCTGGCACAAGGGGCGGATGGACGCGGGTTCAAATCCCGCACATGACTTAAATTTTTCCTATCGTATATTTGTGATTTTGTAATGAAATCCGCACAGCAGGCGTTATTGCAAACCTAACAATATTAAAATTAAGACATAGTTGTTAAGTCTCATTGTGCCTGTAATTTCACATTTAATAATACTTCGGCTTAGACGACCAGGAATGAATATCTTTGAGTATGTCAGTGATATTTTACCGAAGATGGGTTCATCGCCATGCTCGAGACTGGTGATGAACCCATCTTATTTTATCTATAATCAAAGTTTAGTTTATAAATGTATATTGCTTAAACATTATAGCAAAGGAACAGTTTTTTATAAATAATTATTTTAGCACTTTTCTGTATCAAGCGTATGACGTGCCTAACATGGTATAAGATTTCTTCGATATACGCAGTCGTATAGAGAATTACTGCGGGAAGCTACTGCTGAGATAGAGACTATCTTTGTCATAAAAAAAACGTGCAATTCGAACCATAAGGAAGCGATCCTAGTGAATCTGTATATATTTGAAAATATTATGCATGTTCGTAAAATATTTAGTAAATCTGTATATATTTGAAAATATTATGCATGTTCGTAAAATATTTAGTAAATTTAAACAACCACGAATACAACACTAGGAATCAAGATAAAATAGCGGTGCCAGGTTTTAAATTAGCAAAGGCAAACAAAATATCCTTCGTAGGGAATTGTGTGCAGTTTTATACTAAAGTTCCTAAAGATATTACAACGGTCATAGAAGTAAAATTCAAGTTACACGTAAAAAATACATTGATAAGACATCCTACTACACAGTTTGTGATTACTTAACGACAAAAATGCTAGGACAATTTCGCCTCTACATTCTGTGCCTCTACCAAGCTATCGCTTTGTGATGTTGTGAGCTAACAATTTGTGATACACACATACATACACATATTGTGATATAGTTTGTAACACATTGTTAAATGAGGTTTAAAAGAATGGCTCCGTGTTTTATGCCCGTTCTTTTTTCCTTGGCTTTATACATTTTGCTGTACAATGTAGAATACAAGGTGTCCCACGAAGTGGTGATATACTGAAGCTGGGAGGTAGAGGACCTAGAGGGCTATCTGAATCACCCCCATGTATGTTCCGTGATTTTTCGTAGTTTCGGAGTTATGACTTTTTTTTAATTTTTATCCTATTGCCGAGTGCGATGAGATTTTTATTTATGGTGACGTGAATTATTGCGGTATGCTTGTTTTTTTTTGTGTGTTAAGCTGATAGATAGGCCAATTTAGTATGGTAACATTAACTATCGTTAGATCTTTGAATGGAATAAAAAAAAGCCAAGAAAGATGAAATTACCCAGTATGTGCACAACTTCAAGGGCCCTTAAAAAAATAAAACAACATAAAAAAAATACCGTTTGGCTTTCAAAAACTTGCTCTATCTATCAGGTTGTTACCCTGATAATTTCAATTAATTATTCATAAGGCTTCAATAAAAAAAAAATCTATATGTGGTAAGTGCAAAATTTTCATTTACATAATGATTAATGCAAGCAAAGTAAAACCAATTACAAGGTGTTTAATTACAATAAATTTGCAAAATGGCCCCCTGTTGCTCAATGCAAGTGCGACATCGCCGGAAAAGGGTCTGTTAAACGTCTGAATGCACTTCTATTATTTTTAATGGTTTCTTCTGCTACTCTCAATTTCCGGGTTAACTCGTCCAAATTGCGGCATTCTCTCGAGTAGACGAGGTATTTGTAGTATCCCTATACAAAAATAATCAATGGGGTTTAGGTTGGGGACCGTGGAGGCCAGGCTATAGGCAGGCGTCACCCCGGCCGCAACGACCAATCCATCTGGTGAGATAGCGGTCAAATGAAAAAAATAATATTTTGTAAGAAATATTATTAATATATAACGGAACCCTACCACATATAATTTAGGCTCAAGGATACCTACTCATACAAAATTTCAACATATGTATAATATATTTTTCAACACCCTTGCTCGTAAAGTGAGCTTTATTATATCGTACTAGGGCCATAAACCGAACTATAACACCCTCGTGCATAATAATATTATACACTAGTGCGTAATAGAATTATCCCTACAAAGTTAAGTTAGTACCTAACTGCAAATTATATGCGAGTGAACAGAGCATTTTCAATTTAACCGGGTAATACAGATTTGTAACATCAAAGTGGTTTATATGTAATAAAACATCATACATTTGCCGCGTGCAAAAAAAACCTTTTTTATTAAACTTGCGCGCTATTTTCCATAATTTTCGTATGTTGTTTGTATCGCATTTGTGCAATATATTTTTTTTTTCCTCGCAAGGTTGTTGAAAAAGTCCGTATAAAACTCGTGAGCAACTTGCTCATTATTCACTCGGCTATACCCTGTGGCTATACGCTTTCAGCTTACATCTGGCAGCATCTAGACCCAGCAGTCAAAAGTCGCGTTGGTTACCATCAGACACATGTCTTGCTTGTATCATCACTAGATATAACAGTCATCAATCAACAACGTTAGTTAACGAAACATAAATTATATACATAAATTATAGTTTAACCAGCGCTCGTAGCCAAGTTTGCTTAGCTGTTCTTAAGCGATCAGTAAAGTTAAGCAACGTCCGCCGCGATCATGAGTTGGATGGATGACCGCTAGCGACATTACTACTGAGCGCTTACGTGCTTCGGAGGGCACGTTAAGCCGTCGGTCCCGGTTGTTGTCTTAGGATGGCAGTCGTTATAGCATGGTGGTTTGGCATTTTGCGAATGCCCGCCTGGCTAAGAACCCTCAAGCAGAAAACCTGTCGCCAAGCCCCTAACGGTGTATTTCGGTAGCTGTCCTTGAGAGCCAGTACTTCTAGGTTAGCCTGAACAACATCTTCGACCACATGATCCCTTACCATCAGGTGAGTTAGTGGTCAAAGGGTAACCTATCAGGCATAAAAAAAACATGGCGAGTGCTAACACGCTGTAGAATGCAAATTAGTAATGTGGCGGTGTGTGGCCGACAGGTGTGGCGTGCAAAGGTCAACGCCAGCGGCTGCCTATTTGATGTCCTGTACTTACCAAGCACTGTTTGCTTTGGCCTGTATGTAGATAGGACCAGCAGGTGGTCTGACTTTGAACCTTGTGACCCAATGAGTACACTTTGTATCAACCCATCCTCATTCCTACCGCTGGTACCTGCCTCTAGGAGACGGGGTAGTAAGGGGCCATAATTCTAAACGCGGCCCTAATGAATGTAATGGTACCTTTACCTAGTAAAAAGCCCTAAAATCTGAGTTTGTAGACCACCCCCAAGCCTATGACGTAGCTTTATGTCTGCTTTCTTTGATAACAACTGTGACCGGCGGCATTACCTGCCATCCAAAGCATAGAAGCGCTCAGTTGTAAATGCCAGTGGCTGTCACCCATCTAAGTAGTGACTGCTGGTTGGCGATCACAGTTTGGTTTGGAAGCAATGGTGGTCATATATTGGCGTCCGCGCAGTGCTGCATGGTTCGAATCCTGTTCCAGCCTTGATCATCACGGGATCGTGGTCTGGCATTTTCTAATGCTTGCCTAAAAGCATAGGCAAAATCAGCAGCTTAGAGCCAGCGAGGACGAAAAACAAAACCTTTGATATCTATCAGCACACGTTAAGCATATCTATTTGCGAGCAACTTTTACTAGTTAGCGGGCCTCCACTTGGTTAAGGTATCCACTTCACTTCCAAATAGAAGAAAACCAAGAAGAACAGCGAGCGCTGTAACTCGGTGGTGACATCAATATCTAAGTTCAAAATGCGCGAAAATGTGAGACAATCTTCGATCTGAAAAATAAAGAAAACGATAGGGAAAAGATGCTGCTATGAGAATAAAAATAACTTCCTTTCAAAATATAAAATCTCATAAGTATTTTGAAATTTTATAACGTAAATAGGAAATCTATACACGAATTACAACTGATTACAATTTATTTTCGGAAACATACGGGTATGGAAAATTAGAAGGATAGGAGTTCCTAAAAACCTTGTAAAACAGGTGCTTATTCATAATGATGTTTATCTTCTTTTCTCTATGTCATGTCACTATGGCAGAATATACTGGTGGTAAAAAATTGACTTTGCTTCACTGTTAAAGCTATTTACGTGACATTATTGTCTAGTTAGTCTGCGCAATCTTTTGCCATAATAATGCCATTTCCGGTACATGTTTTGTATTAGATCAAGCAAGTGATGATAGATTATTTTTTATTTGTCATCATCAACAGTCATGACGTTTACCGTTGACAAAGTCCTCCCCATTACGGGGGTTTGCATAAATCCCCACGCTTGGCAGGCGTCTTGAAGAGCGCAGTTCAAGGTAGTAGTTCCTTAGAAGGCGCTGCTGCCCATCTCGGTATTTTACCCCTAGTCGCCTCTTGCGACACCCACGGGTGGCGATTGTGGTGACATTCTAGCTCGGAACCCACGCGCCTAGCTCGGCATGTCGCGTGTATTTTATATCATATCCACATATAATACTACAATTTATTTCTGACATTGTCAACTACCCTATCAGGAGAATCAATTAATGACCTAATATGTAATAAAAAACCTAATTCAATAAAAAGGACATAAATATCAACAGCATAGTATTGAGGAATTCAATTACAACATATTCAGTACAAATACCCAGAGGGCGTAATAAAACATTTAGACGAGAAAAAAGACGAGTTTCATTATTAGTAATACATAATCCTATTATTGCATACTACTCAATTTTATTTCTGTCATCGCTAGTTGATACATTAAACGATGTTGAGAAAAAGTGTTCCCAAAGGTGTCATATCGAAAGAATGAGACGTGTTTGATACCCTTTAAATCTAATATTTTAGTTTATTGGGTAATTAAGAACAATTTTAAATATCATCGTTTTGTGGGCATTAATATTTTGTTACAAGAACCTACAAAATTATAAAGACCACCGTCTTATATTACAAAGTAGGCAGCGTAATTAAAGCTACGCTATTTAAAAATCGATCAAATAATTTGTATCGTATCTATTGCGCGCGCGCACCTTGATATCTAATTGAAGCCATCTATTAACAATTTATCGTACTAGGTGTACTGCTGTTTGTTTGTAATTATTTTATTACTTCTATGTTATTACTACACTCGAGAGCAATGAATCCGGGTCACTTAAAGAATCCTAAAAATCTCGGAAACTAAAAATGCTAGGTTAATGCAATAAATTGTATTTAATAGACAATGTAATACTCCTTAAATGAAGGTATTAAAACTTCTTAGTTATTGTAAAGTTATATCATAAAAAAATCAAATTTGAAAAAGGGCCACTTTCGAAGATGGAACTACGAAATTACAGCATTTGGTTTTGCTTTTGTTTGTAATCTGTCATTTATGTGGGTACATAAACCATGTTGATAGTGCTCTATATTCATTATTCAAGCTGAAATTATGTCGCTTACGCCTGAAGAATGCACCAGAATACTTACAATGCTGGAAACCGGCCGGAGTCAGCGCGATACAGCCAGGACTGTCGGTGTGTCGCTGTCAACAGTACAAAGAGTTCTCCGACGTTACGAAGAAACTGGTTCTAACCTACGCAGACCAGGAACGGGCAGAACCAGGTGTACCACAGCACGAGAAGACCGATACTTGGTGAACACCATGCTTCGAAATCGCTTTCTCACAGGAACTGAACTCACCAATCAGTTTCGACGCCTCGGAGGAAGTAACCCAAGTGCATGGACAGTAAGACGTCGGCTTGCTGAATCTAACTTAAAACCCCTTAGACCTGCAAACGGCCCTAAACTGGAGCGTGGGCATCGTATTTCGAGACTAAGATATGCCCAGAGCCACGTAAATTGGAGTATTGAAGATTGGTCAAAAGTTATGTTCTCCGACGAATCAAAATTTATGCTCTACAAGCACGATGGAAGACACAGAGTGTATCGAAGACCAGGGGAAAGATTCAAGCAAGCATGCATCGAAGAAAAAGTAGCCTACGGTGGTGGGTCTGTACTTGTGTGGGCCGGAATTTCTTCTGAAAGTCACACAGAGCTGGTGATCATAGAAAACGGCTCTTTAACTAGCGTAAGATATGTGGAAGAAATCCTCAATGATCACGTTGGTCCATTTATGGTCAATTTAGGTGAGGATGCTATATTTATGCATGACAATGCCCGACCTCATACAGGTAGGATTGTGAATGACTACCTTCAAGAGATGAACATTACTCGTATGGAGTGGCCAGCGCGCAGCCCGGATATCAACCCGATCGAGCATGCTTGGGACGAGCTAGGCAGATGCGTAAAACAACGAAACCCTCCCCCAATCACGCTTCGTGAGCTCAAAATTGCTCTCACAGAGGAATGGGAGAATATTCCCCAAAATCGTATAAGGAACTTGGTGTACAGCATGCCAAACCGCGTAAACGCAGTAATGGAAGCATGAGGAGGCAATACGAAGTATTAAAATTCAAGAAAATCGTAATAAAGTTCAAAAATTTCATGTTTCCTATTTTTGTTTTAAGGAGAGATCAGCAGTTTTTTTCTTTATGTAATTTTGTGTTAATAAAATGTATGGTGACTCATATTTTTTTTACTTTCATTTAAGGAGTATTACATTGTCTATTAAATACAATTTATTGCATTAACCTATCATTTTTAGTTTCCGAGATTTTTAACATTCTTTAAGTGACCCGGATTCATTGCTCTCGAGTGTATATATACTATACTATATATATTAAGGTGTTCTGAACTTGCAAACTATATAATTGTATTCTTTTTGATTAGATTCTGGAGAAAACCACGTCAAAAGTACTCTATAAATAGATAATATCTCGTATAAAATGTCATGATAAGCCGAAGTCACTTTTAATAATATAATACCATTCATTGCTACGAATAAATATATTTATTCGTAGATTCATTGTGTCAAATCCGCAGCTGTTAAGGGACTAGGTAAGTATATATGTACCTAACTTTATTTGACTTTTTAGTTTAACACCCATTTATGTCTTCTTCTTCCAGCCAGACAGTAAGCCTCTTCGGCAAGAGTCCATCTGAGTGGGACTACGTGCTGACCACAGCAGTCAGGTATGTTGCGACGAAGCAGCTGTGCAAACACTATACTAAGACCTATAGCAAGTGAAATCGCTAAGAAAACGGGACATTAGTTCTTATCTCTTGGAGTGACGAGCGCAGTGCAGAATAGTGACACTACAACTGTAATGGGCAAGCGTAACGCTTATCGTCAGGTGAATGAGACAGTGTGTCTGATCGCTTTATATCATTAAGAAAAATGTATGCAGCAAGTGAATCCACTAACTAACTACTAGTTCAGGCCTACATGTACCGTCCATTCATTACCGACCTGTGATTAGCTTGCCTGCGCCGACGCTTCGACGCAATGATGGGGAAACAGCAATAATTGAACTTTGTATCGCGATGAATCAAATTCCTTGAAAAGCTGGTTGTAAAGTGTTTATAAATACAACAGTTATTATACATCATAGAGCAGCCCTGTTTTAAGGGAAGTGTATACAAAGCGCATTCCATACAAACGTAGTTCCTTCGTATGTTAATAAGGTACCAAATGTACAAACTCGGTTAAATTTCGCACGCACATACGTGCGAAATTTCACTAATATATTATAAAATGAGACCAATATATTTGCTTCTAGTGTGTCAGTTTCTTCGTTTTATTATTAAATACATTCCAAAATGTGATAATTCTAATTTCCATAAAAAGCTATTTTAAAAATACATAATCCTAAAAAAAACTAGCAAACTAGAAACATAGATAGTAATCCCAGAGACACATGCACGCAACATAGCTAGTTTCAACGCTAGATATTAAAAATATTATTAAACCACATTTGTATTTCCTTATAAGCTACAAACAATCAAGGAATGATTGTTAGTCAATTAAAACAAACCACTTATTAATTAAAGTACTTGGCTATGAACTGTTTGGATCAACAATTATGTACTTGATAATAACTATAATCTGTTGCATTAGGTGTAAACACTATACTCTGTCCACATTCTTTAAGAAAATACAAATGAGTATCCGTAAACAAACCAACAACACAATTTGTACTCTTAATTCTACAGCAAAATTTAAACTTGGAATCCAGCAAAGGTTTGTGGCCATCCTTATGGTACAAAATGTAAAAAAATGTTTTGGCTCGTCAACATATCTTTTAGCTTACAAACTCTGGATTAAAACACCTACTATTTAACAAAATTATCGTCGTAACTCAGGCCGGGTACGCGATTACCTGCCGATAGCTGCTGCGATTAAGGGCTGGGTGGTAGTGCAACAATTTATTATGATACTCGATACTTTTGTTTCGTTATCAAGTTGGTAAATTCCAGCATTTTTGGTACCAACAAAATATGTACAAATCAATGAAGGCATCTCAAATGACTGTGTTTACAGAACTTACTTCGCTATGATGTATAATAACTTTTTGAGCAATAATTAATTTATCATTTAACCATATGTATTATTATTAATTTATTCACTGCCACGTTTATTCAAACATTCTAAAGTTAATAGTATGTAAATGGCCTCTACTTAGTTATTTGACATTTTGAAGTGTGACGAGTTGGTGATCCACACCAACTCAAAGTAAACAGGGGAGTTCTGAATTCGATGTGTTATTAAGATATATTTTATTTTCATAGTTTTAAGTTCTACAGTATGAATCAAAGCTATGGCCGTTACTGTTAGCAAATACAGTAATGCCCAACATAATCAATTAATCAATATACAATCTTTGTATACTGATTATCTAGATTTAAGCGTAACGTCATGAATTTTAAATGAGACCAACTTAAACAGGGAAATGTATGTACTTCGATTAACCGAGATTTTTGAAGTTTTATTTGAGATTAAGGATTTCATTGATAAGATAAGGCAAACCAAAGGTACACTAAAGGTTGGCGCCTTACAGTCGGTTAGTATTATTAACAATTATTTCTTATGTATTATAATAAAATGAATTATTTTTTTCCAGTTTTATACCAATATTAATTTTAAAAAACAACTGATACTGACTATAAGTATTGTTACTATTGTTACTACGTGTACGTATCAGTAAGTATCAATACCAGGTAGTGATCTGTAGAGCAGCTCTAATTAGGGCCGCACTTAGGACAAAACTCAACCGGTAAGTAGCAGTGCGGCTAGGCGTCTAATAAATTAGATTGCGGTTATAAACATGCGGCGTCGGGCTTCGTCATCTGATACTACGGACATTGTCTTCGTGGGTTTCCACTGTTCAATACAAGGCGACTATCTCAAAGCTTAGCTTGCTACACTGCTGCGTTACCCTTGTGACTTTCTAAAACGTAGCGACAAAACGACAGGATTATTGTCTTTGTGCGTGAAATATTAACTGTATAACTACTACTTTTATAATCGTGGAGATCAGGTTAATCGAGAATTATTAGTTTAGTAATTGTGGCTGCGGTTTCTCCCACAAAGACGACGATAATGATGGTGAAAATTATCCAGTGCCATTAATTATCTATATTTCAAGTTTCATCCAAATCGATTTAAACATTTCAGCGTGAAAGAAAACACACATACAATTGTTTAATATAAACATAATTGTCCATGGTTTGATCCCAATTTTCACCGCAAAGTGAAAGTGCATTTCGAATGATCCTCTGGCTGGCTACAACCCTCAAGTAGAAAGAAAATATGTCGCCAACCTGAAAATGTTTTTCGGCAACAGACATTGAGAGCCAGAATTATGGAATAACAAAGTGATGGGCGCAGTGCAGTTCGTCACTTGACATTTCATGCATCTGTTATAGACAGAAGTTACCGCTTTATAATAGTTGATCAGGTTAGCCCAGTGCATCACAATTTTATTGTTAGTGTGATTTCGTGACACAAATCCAAATTATAATTAAATAACATTTAACATTCTTAAAATTATAACGACGAAGTAAAAATATTTAACATTATTTTTTAATTTAACATTATTGTTAACGCTGGCATTTTAAGCACTTTTGAGTCACCCCGTGAACCCCACCACTATATGTGTAATAAACGCGAAACTTGAAAAGATTACTAATCCACCTGATAATAAATACGACTTACTACATGAACTACTTTACCGAGGTTCCTACCACCAAGGTACATACAAGGTACCTTCCGAAATTTGTACCAGAGTGGTGCCCTTGGGCCCAATCCTCTCTTCACAGGGGTGCGCCTTCTGCACCCGTCTCAAGTAGAGTGCTTTCAGCACTCACCCCCAGAAATACTTGAGCATCGCAAGCCCTTGCCCGATGCAATAATCATGAAACTTAGCCATAAAATTGTGTGTATACAGAAAAAAACGTAATACAATAATATGGTAGGACTGATCAGATGATGTTGCCAGAATTTTGGTACTGGAATTCCATCACCGCGAAACAACATGTCATGACCGCACACACTGGAAATAAAGCGTGTTTTATTGTTTTACTTATTTTAAACAGGTCAGTAATTATTATTTGCTCTTGTTTATTTTAAAATGCGTGTTTGTATTTTTGTAGACCAACGACATCGTTAGTTATGGCATTTACTGGACGATGCCTATGTTCGGAAGTAGGTATACTTACACGTCTTCACGCTGCTGGAGACGGTGCTGCTTTAGTGTACAATAAATGTATCGTATCGTAGTGTATCGTATTGATGATGAAATCGTGAGACAATGGAAACAGTATCCAACCGGCTATGTGAGGCATCGACAGCACTCCTCGGTAGCCGTTGGCAGGTATGTGACGGTGATCTATAGCAGATCAGGTACCAGATCAACGACTCTAGGAGCTGTTGTTGCTGAAAGGTTAGCCTTGTAGGTACAATAGTACTCTTCGATTGTACGTAGGTATACGGTATTCGAAAGTTGCAGTTTATCTTAAGTTATGTCAGTTAAAATCAACTTTAATGTGTAGATTTTGATTAGATGTCTGTAATAGACAAACACATCTGAAAGGTTTTTACAAGCATCATTTGGTAAACTAGGTTCTTTTTTTTATTAATCTTAAATTTATCGTGTATTTAATATTATTTTAGTTTAAATTATAGTCCTTGTCAATGTGTATTATCTATCATATTGCATTTATGAATTTCCTTTAGTTTGTTATCATAATTTTCTAGTATACAATAATGCTTTGAAATTAATACCAACTTAATTTTAAAATGACTTGCCTAGTGTAACGTTTACTGTTATAATGGTCAATAAAGATTTCTGATTCTCATTCTGAACCAACACTTGCTTGCCGTTGTGTAAGTTTATAAATAAATCGTTCGTTCGTTCATTCAGGAGTTCGAAGAGGCCTTGAAATAATTCCAATTAGTTATTCAAAAACCGCCATTACATCTTCACTGAACTTATATGTTCATGCTGATTTTATGAATATATTAATGATAGATAAGCAAGCATTTGACCGCTGTCTCATCTGATGGTGATAAATAATGCGATCAGCAGCGGTGGAACTTGCCTATCCAAACTGGGTTCTATTTTGCTGATTGCTATATTAGGATGTCCTGACAAATAATTTTTCCACTTGTACACATTTAGAAACTGGCAGAAAAACACTAATCAGGGTATGTTTTGCCACACAAGTTTTGTTCCTTTATTATTATAAAGCGAGTCTATTGCCATTTACCGTGAAATTATAGTTTCCAGCTGCTAATAAGAATTTATTTCTTTCGTTCCTCAGATTATCACTTTCAAACGCTGATTGATGTTTTTCTGCCAGTTTCAAAATGTGTTCAAATGCCTAAACAACTTAGCTCACCTCTTTAGAATACCAGGTATGATAGTTGAATAACTTATGAAATATGAACTTGTTATATGCTGAATAGGTGGCCAATATTACAAAATTGAATGTACCGTTTTCTGTTGTCATTCCTATTTGCGCGAAGTCATATCATTTCAGCAATAATGACAGTAAATGTTGCAATTCCAACTGCAACAATATCAGTTTACCATAAATAGAGCAGTCGACTAAACAAACTCAATAACCGACTTGGATAATTTGCTTAAATTTTGTGTCGATGTCCTACATCGAAGCTATGCGATGCGATGGTAGATATCATTACTCGCTATACTTAGACTTTATTTTATTTATGATTTCCTAAAAACAGTTGTTGTTTATCTTTGAGAAAATTGAGGCCCCTTTAGTGAACTCAGACCACTGCTTAAAATTTTTTCCTTAGAACAAAATATATCCTTGCACAGTAATCAATGTGGATATCCTGTATCAAAATTATCAAAAGGTATAATAACAAAACATCCGTATTATTTTTGAAATATGTGACCTCATCTTTGTCTTTTCATAAATATTGTTTTGCGAAAGTTGTCGTTGCCATTGTTGCAAAAGCCGAAATCTAGGCCAATATCACGTATATGAAGTATTCTACGCCAATATATTAGAATAATTATATTCTAAGCCAAGAGTTTCAACCAATTCACATGAATACTCCCTATATCGCTCTAAGTACGAATAAAACTTTTGTTTGAGTTTTAACTGAAAACTATATAAGTTACCAAAGTTATTTTTATCTGTCATCCACGTCAATATCATTATCAAAGATAGCTTTCACTTAGGACATGGAAGCAAGCGCATTGATGTAGTCACGCGAGCTAAGCTGCATGACTATCGGTCGGGATTCGATAATTAATATGCTAATAGTTCAGCTTTGCCCACCCTCATGGCGCGCCGCGCCGCCTGCCGTAGCATGGCATAGACTAAGTGGGACTGCAGAACCATACACAGAACTTTGGATTACAATTGGGAATAGGAAATAAGGGAAATATTAAAAAGAGAGAACAATGATTAATGACATAATAAAATAAGCGCATCCAAGGAAAGTTTAGTCAATAATACCTGTAGTCATCGTTGCCTTGATAGGTTGTCTGTCAAATATGATTAGTCAACATAAAAAAAAATTGAAATTAGTCCAAGAAGCCTCTCTGCTACCAAACTGAATCCCAAAATCGCTGGCTACCTAAGATTGATAATACTAACCAATAACCTACGAATAATTTATTCGTAGCCAAAAACTTAAAAAACAACATTTTCTGGCGATGTTTTATGTCGCAAAGAAGCAAAACAATCTCACAGTGACGTTTGTAGTATCTCATAGTCTCATAGTAAGTATGTAACACATTGTTAAAAGATGTTTGTCTGTGTTATTACTCTGTGTTATTTGGAACCATGTCACCCTCAAAATAAGACGGATACTTGGATTCTGTCTTAGCTTAAATCACAAAGTAACTGCAAAGTGAATAAATTAAATGTAGAATACAATATTGTCAAAATGTTTATTGTCGAGTGATATGTTGAATGCCTGTAAATCTGCACTTCGACTATAAGTAAAACATATTTATAGCTTTGAAATTGTACAGCTCATAAGTTATAAGACTTAATACCATCAAATACTACTATTTCTTTTTTATTATTTAAACTAACGTGGTTTTCACTCAGTTTAGTAAATAATACGGGATTACTCACGTGGATAAGTCAGATAGTCCCGACTATAGTTTCGCGTTCTTCTTGAAAAAGATCACCGAATGTGGTTGAAACTATAGTTGGAGCTATCTGACTTATTCACGTGAGTTATCCCGTAATTTTTACTACTATTTCTTTAACTATAAATCTTTAGCTGTCACTGTCGGGCTTATTTTGTAGCTACATCGGCCGTTATGCGAGGGATAGCTTTTTGAATTGGTATGAGATCTTATTAAATTATTCCAAAGGTTAGATCATCCCTAAAATTAGATGCAATGTTATCGTGCATATTGTGTGATAAACTGTACCAACCCCACGCCGGCGCCGTACCAGGTGCTAGGTCGCTTTTGCAAGAGTCTGTCTTGCTGGGGTACCACCCCAGTGTCAGTTTTTCTGCCTCAAAGCAATACTGTGCAAACGCTAAGATGTGAAAAACACGACTGCGGCGGTGCGTGGCGGCACAGCATTACACTCGTAACTATGACAATGTAACTGTAACTAATTGACGAGCGTGACGCTTAACATCAAGCGGGCGACATGAACGTCTATATCACCTTTTTTTATTATCATAAACGTAGATATGGGTAGAGCGGTGATGGCGATGTTAATAAACCAAGCGGTAAACCTCGTAGAGAAAATAAACTCTAGGCAGATTACAACCACGGTTTTCTAGAAAAAGTATGATCTTTGATCCGCTGATTTGCGTGCGCGGGCGCAACAAAAACGTCATGATTTACGATGCCCGTCTTGACGGTTGACTGACAGACTGCAGGGAAGTCAACCGTGGCGTCTTATCAACGAATATGCGCGACGTGCGATGCATCATTGTTTTTATTACACTACCGCCCAAAAAAGGAGTGTTATGTTTTCAGTTTCATGAATGTATGATGTATGATTATAATGTGTGAGATATCGTCAGATTCGTCTTGATAGCTAAGTGACACTAAGTACATAAAAAGGCGGCATTTAGACGCCTAGATAAAATAAAAATCTTATAAACCCTTCGAATAGCTTTTAGTGATGGCTCAGTGGCATTGGCTATGGACTGCTGCGTAGCAGGTCCGTGGTTCGAATCCTGCCGCCACCGCACCAAGCACCTAACGGTGTTCCGGCAGCTGTCCTTGAGAGCCAGTAATTCTAGGCTAAGCCTGTTAACACCTTCGATCAAATCATCACTTACCATCAGGTGAGATTGTGGTCAAAGGCTTAACTATCAGGAATAAAAAAAAGGCTATCAAAATGAAGGACTTTACACCAAAGTAATTGAAACAATTTCAAGATTTCGGATGGAGGAAATTCAAGTCTGATAGTATTGGTAAAAAAAAAATCTAAAGCCATTAAAATTTCAACGTTTTTGTTCTTTTTTGAGTGTTAAAAAAACATAACTGGGTCTTTAATAAAACACCTATTATGTACATCCAGGCAAACTGCTTGCATGAATTATATCACAAAGTAATATTGTTTAAAATATGTAAAAATAAACGATATTTTATACATTAAAAAATAGATAAAATCCGGAACGTGGATATTCACCAAGGAACTAAAGTCACACGATAGCTTTCAGAATTCGCAAGTTCACATTGCTCGACGAACTCATAACCGTCTTCCTTAGGAAAAAAGGTTCTCGAGTGATTACCACATTACAACGGATGACGTAGAGTTGGTAGAACCCCCACTAGGTGGACGGACGAAAAGTTTTTTTTTATGTTATTGTGACGAAACAAGCCCAAGGCCCACCTGATGTTAAGTGGACTAACCTCTGCCTATAACAGACGCATTTCGTCAACGACTGTGCCCGTCACACTGAGACGTCCAGTTGTTAGGTCTCATTAGCCTGTAATTTTTCTGGCTCTCAAGGACTGCTGCCGGAACACACCGTTAGGTGCTTGGCGACAGATTTTCTACTTGAGGGTGGTCGCTAGCCAGGCGGGCATTCGCAAAATGCCCTTCCACCATGCGGTGGAGCTCAAGCTCTGGGCGGGATTCGAACCATGGACCTGCTGCGCGACAGTCCATAGCCAATGCCACTGAGCCATCACTGCTTCAAAAAGTTACGGGTAGCCAATGGCAACAAGCGGCTAATAGACGTTCTTTATGGGGGTCTATGAGGGAAGCTTTGTCCAACAGTGGGCGTCAGCTGATGATGATGATGATGATATGTATAGACCATTAAAGTGTGGTAGACTTTTACTATCATATAATGTCAAACCTAATTGCAGTTAATGGTTTTGTTGTTTTTTCTGTCGTGGTGAAGGGTAGACTCATTGGTTTGTCTTTTATAACGTGTGACAGCCGCATATAGGCATATAAATTAGGAGTATATAACCTGTTAACAGGTGGCCATATTTGTTTTAGATTATGAAGCTTTACCGCCTTATCCAATGGTATTCCAATGGTATGGCGCGCACACACACACACACACACACACATACACACACACACCTTCACACGCACATACACACACACGCACGCACACACACACACACAAAACCGATGTATTATATATATTATAATATATTTATTATAATTATATTGTCCTTTTTTTTTTCTTTTCTTCTTGTTGTATAAACTTACCTTATTTTTAGTTCATGTAAGATATGCATAATAATTAAATAAGTGAATCTAGATGGGAGAAGCCACTGGCACTCGAAACACAGTTTTTATTAACTAGTTCGGGAGTCAATGGATTCAACAATTGATACCTGTAACATTTTTATGCCAAATAAATTATTATTATTATTATTATTATTATTTTTTAATCTTGGATTAGATTTTTCTAAGTTGCTACAGTTATCTGCCTGATGTCAGATTTCAAGTCAATATCACGGTAAACTTAAAATACTTCAAAAACATTGGACATCTCAGGTGACAAAGACCTAACATATTTTGTTGGATAGAAAGATTACAATATTCCCCTTATAGTTTTACCCTAGATTGGTAAAATTCAACCCTAGTGCATTACTTTTCATAAACCCTGCTTAGTAGAGGTGTTCATCATCAAAAAATATTTTTGAAGCGCTCGTAGCGAAGTTTGCTTAGCCGTTCTGAATCGATCAGCAAAGTTAAGCAACGTCCGCCGCGGTCATTAGTTGGATGGGTGACCGCTAGTGACATTACTACTGAGCGTGCACTTGCTTCGGAGGGCACGGTCCCGGTTGTTGTCTTAGGATGGCAGTCGCTATAGCATGGTGGTAGGGAATTTTGCGAATGCCCGCCTGGCTAGCTACCACCCTCAATAGTAAATCAAGTAGAAAATCTGTCAACAAGCACCTAACGGTGTGTTCCGGCAGCTATCCTAGAGAGCACGTAATTCTATGTTAGCCTGAACAACATCTTCGACCACATCATCCCTTACCATGAGGTGAGATAGTGGTCAAAGGCTAACCTATAAAGCATAAAAAAAATCTTCTACTATCATGTTTGTACGTCCAGTGCTTTAAGCTATACGTTGCGTGTTTACTTTGAGCAGATAGTGTGAATATGCGCTTTATTCCTGGATTCTTTACTCAAATGCTTTTAACTGTTTTGTAAACTTTTTGCCGTAATAATATGTTTAACACGTACAAAGTTACAGCACAATTGATTATCGATGGCCTTTAAGGGAGTCCGTGATATCAATATTTATTTATTTTTCAATTCTTAGAAGTCACAATAAAATATGTGAATGTGACATGCAAATGCTTGTAACTGCCGTGTTGACCTTTTGACTAAATAATTATGCTTAATAAGGTATATATTAGGTAAAAGAACACTTGCGTACATTACATAACTATTATATTACATTATAGGTAGCTCAGCTATAATAGCGGCGCGTTCCGAAATCCACGCGATCCTCATGGGATTCGGAATCTAGATGATGAGTTCGGATGATATTTTTAAACTAGCCTTTGACCATAATCTCACTTGATGGTATTCCGTAGAACCTAATGGTGCTTGGCAACATATTGTCTACTGTATTTTTTACGCTTGGTATCCTTTGACCGCTATATCACCTGATGGTAAGTGATGATGCGGTCGAGGATGTTATTCAGGCTAACCTAGAATTATTGGCTCTCAAGAACAGCTGCTAGAACACAGCGTTAGGTGGTGGCGACAGATTTTCCACTTGAGGGTGGTAGTTAGCCAGGCGGGCATTCGCAAAATGCCCTACCACCATGCTATAACGACTGCTATCCTAAGACGACAACCGGGACCGACTGCTTAACGTGCCCTCCAAAGCACGGAAGCGCTCAGTAGTAATGCGGTCACCCATCCAAATCATGACCGCGGCGGACGTTGCTTCACTTTGCTGATCGGTTAAGAACAGCTGAGCAAACTTAGCTACGAGCGCTTCAAGATCCACGCTACTTGAGTGTCAGGATAGGAAGGTTGGCATCAAAACATCATACACTGCCACACAGTAAAAATCAATCCCGCGCACGGCAAAATTTAAACTACTACAGCTAATTCATCATCTTTATGTATAAACATCACGTTAAAAACATATTTTAAAAATTGTTTATTTCGATTTCAACACTTTAGCGAGATCCGATCGCGTTATCGACAGCTGTCTGCGGCGAGAGTCAGCCGTCAGTTTCGACAGCTAGGCTGTCAAAATCAGCTGACACGCTTCTGATGGACAGTGAAAAGCCACCGGCGGCGTTCTAAATTTAAATAGAGTGACAGTGACGCGATATGACATGTCATCGGGATGACATTTTCATTGTCTGAGTTGAAATTAAAATCACAAACGATTAACTTCAAATCCTATCAATCCTCCCAAAAACTATTTCCAGATGTTCTGGTAAAATATCATATCCTTTAGGCAATATGTAAATTTCCTCCACTGTTGTATGGCCATTCTGAAGCTCCTGGTTGATTAATCAAACAATAGTTGACACGAAGTAGAAAAGAAGCTAATTTTAAGCGATGTAAAAATACGGTTCGCAGCTCGATGCGTAATATTTTTTCTTACGCATTACTTTTACTACATTATCTAAATATTTTTTTTTGAGTATATGTCCAAATTAGTCCCACTTAAATTTTGATAAATATCGGTCTTAAGTTACCCTCAAATAACTGAGAACTGAGAACACTTAAACCTGGGTGACTTAATGTTGATTGGAAATCTGTCTCTCTCAGCTGTTGATGTTGATGGTGACCAGTGTTGTGGACGAGTGATAATCGATCTTATAAACATGCATCACTAAAGAGAGTAAAAAAAAAACCGAAAAATAGGTATGCGCTTTTCGATGTCAGACAATGAAATGTGCGCTTAGTGTTTAGAATGAGCGTGGTACGAATTTCAACAATTTATTGCATACTTTTCAATGTTTGAAGTGATTTACGCTTTTATTTTTAGTTTTATTATGTATTGCAATTGTACTATTCAAAACTTTATTTCAACTCAGTGAAAAATATACTTCACCGATTGTCAGTAATTAGGTATTGAAATGTACAATAAATGTTACTTTATCATGTAGAGAAGTGTGACATTCTTGTCCTACGTATTCCAAGTAAGTAGGTAAATATTTAATCTCAACAAAACCATGTTTAATCCCATCAAAGATAACCAGTTAAGGCCATACTTCGCCGTCAGGTGGTCAGTGGTCAGGCGACGACAGCGCTTTAACTAAAAGAACAAAAAGACACCGACATTATGTTGATGTAGATTTACGCGACTCTCTGTGCTCTACTGTCCTGGCATGAAAGAAAAACGGATCGATATTATGGAGATATTTTTTCGAAAAGGTTTACATAAAGGAGTAAATTAAAACATTTATTTGACATCAATACAATATTATAACATTCTCAAATTCTATCTATTATCGACAACAGAAACAACAGTCTCTGAGTGTTTTATACGTGCAGGACACATATCGGAGACAATTTCTCTGCAAACTTGGTCAGAAGGCGTATGCTGCTATCGGAAAAGTCATCACCATGATCAGCCGGAGTCTGTTGAACAACGGTCTTCCCCGATTAAACGCCTCAAATGAATGGCTTGTAACAACTATTGGTGACCCGCGGCACTGGTCGTTAGTTAATGTGTTTTTCCCGCGAGAACCTTTCTTCTCAATCGGTAATAGGGTCCTAGAGCAATGTGGCCTACACATTATCACTCCAAATAGTAATTTTCGAAAGCTATTTAGGTGATTTTGGTTCATTGCCGAATTTCTTCGTTCCAGATTTTTAGCACAAAAAAACTCCAAGCATAGCTTTATCCATATAGCTCATTGAGGAAATCTGAGCTTGACAATAAAGGCCGCAGTTAAGGACCACATCTTAGTGCCATAAGACATTACCGGCAACACACATTGGACGAATATTTTGGTCTTTATGCGAAAAGAATCAATTGAAATTCAAAAACAACAAGCTTCGTACACTCTAAAATGGAACAAATGATAATGACATTGACTTTAACACCAAAAGAAAAAACTTGAACCTGGAGCAGGAACTAAACTTAATGGCAAACCGTTCTTCATGCTGGAACATGCTCAGGATACCAATTGAGCTGTAACATCCTTATGATTGTTTTTTTCTTTGCGATTTTGTAATCTTATTCCCTTAACTATAAGTGTTAAAGCAAAACAAGTTATGTTAGAGTCATTATTGAGAGCTTAATTTATTTTTATTGTGACCTTTACGTACCTACCCTTTCATATCACACTCTACCATTCATTACAAATTGAAAAATCTGACACTAGCAAAAGAACCTCGCATATTAATATTTTTACAGAGGCTACTCCATAGTTTTTGTCCTCCATTATGTGAGACAGGATCGCGGGCCGGAGATACCGCGGGCAGACATTTTTTGCAACCGTTTTGTTTTTAAATACTTTTTGTTTCTTTTGACATACATATACCTATGCTAATATTCACCTATATGCAAACCGTGAGTCAGTTGGTACTTTTTAACAACCATTTGGGCTTTATGATTACATTTATTCTACCAGTAGAGGGCATGAAGTTGATCAATCTATGAATTTGTAATGAAATTTTTTTTTTTATGACGGATAACCTTTGACATCAATTGGTATCTTTTTATTGTTGATGAGTGATTACAATATTATAGTCCAAGTAAGTAGAAGCTATAGAACTATATAAATTAAAGTGTATGAGAACCATGATATAATTTTTTATCTCTATCTAACTTACAGCCGCACGAACCAATCTACTAGTTTGCAATAAAAAACGAAGATCCTATTAATAAAGATAGTAATACTCTGTTGGTACTACTATTTAACAGTGTCCGTATATTCAGACTTTTTTTAGGTTACGAAAGCCATATGAAATAAATTTCTCAATTGAAGATAGCTCTAGAATTACAATATATTTCGTGGTTTTAGAAAAAGTTGTGGTGTGGTATGGTCTTACCATGAATGATGCCAACCATCAAGTACAAAATATTTTTGTCATGTTTTGTCTGACGATATTGGAAAAGGTAAATATGTTATAAAATAAATAATTTATAAAATCTTACAAAAAAAAAACAAAATCTTTATAAATAACTTTTTTTGCAATAAAGTATGTTAACTAAACAAAAAAAACATATGCAAAACAACAAAATCAATTACTAAAAAAAATTACATAAACAATGTAAGAACAAGAAATTATTAGTACCCACATACCAATTAATTAGTATTACAAAGACACTAAGTAGACAACTCGCGATAGCCACCTGCTCATTACGGAATTTCATGCGCACACGCACCGCATGGATATGTTCCATTTTTAAATTTAAAGCAGGCAAATCGCATTTTGTTGCTATCTGTCATCGGGAGTGGACGCGTATTGGCTTTCGGCTTGATTAAATCTTCCAATACAGTGGTCATTAAAATAAGGGGCTTTTAATAGCATTGGATAAGAATGAGCTAGAATTATGGGCCATATTATGCATAACAGGTGAGTTGAATAAAAATCATCAAAATGAAACATACTTCAGACTACTTGTTATTTTGTATGACATATACCTATATGTTAATTGGATATAATTAAAAATATTGATGTCTTGTAAGAATTATCAAATGTTTTTTTTTTACATTTTGACACATAAAGAATTCAAGACCTTTTAGACAGTTAAGATTATTTTGTTTAAAATCATTTTTATGACATTAGATAATTAAACTCGCCTCTCGTTTTAAAAGACATTAAGTTTAACTTAAAACTATGTTAAATAATATATAATATTAAACGTTGGCAACTGGTAATAGCCTGGAGCATTTAGACTGCCTGTGAGTCTGCAATGACTTATAGGTTGTCTAAATGCTTTTATTGTATGTAGTGTTATATATAGTTCGTAGTATTTTATGAATAAAGGCATACCGCCGGTAAAAAAAATATGCTAATTGATATATATAGGTATGATGTGTAATTTATGTATACTTTAGGATTTTCGGATCATCCTCCATAATCTCAAGTTTTGATGATGATAAAAACATCCTCTACCTCAGCTTCGTCATTTGGCTTTGTCCTATAGAAGAATATTTTATGAACACTTTTGAGCCTTGGTGACGCTCTATTGCGACTTTTATACGTATTTTTAAATTGTATTGAAGGTGCTATTAATTGCAACCTTTATATGTTTAGTATAGGAAGTGCGCAAGTCGTGTTGCAAATCGCGATGTCTTTGAAATTCGCCTTTTGAGCTTGCTGCTGAGATAACAGCTGAAGATTGCAGTCTGATCTCATTCCGGTATTTCATCAACTTGTTCGTTTCTTCACAGAGTTTCTTAGGTATATTTCTCGAAATGCTGAGAACAACATGTGGGTATGAAAATTGTCCAAGCAGTAGGGCTGCCGCCAGACAATTTCCACTTGTTGATGACTTTTCCGTTGTTTATCTCGTTGACTGTTTCGATTTTAGGTAGGCACTAAACGCGATTATATTATTAGAGTTTTTCAACTCAATCAACTCCCTTTGGGGTTTTGGCTGTAGGCAACGCTAAAAATTATTAATTCTCCTTATTTCATTATTATATGGGTGTTTAGTACTGACGAATACGTATTAGAAATAATATCGTAGTTACATTTGCCATACGCTCTTTAAGTAACTAATATAACAGAAATAGGTTTATCGTGTTTAAGGGCCGGCAAAAGGGCCTTTGAAAGGCTTAATAGGTCGGTAATAGGGCGTTAAGGGCAAAACGCGTGTAAGCCGCCTAAAGGGCTGCCACTACAGGGGCTAATTACTAAAGCGATTGCTGTTAAGTTTTACCGTAATAGTGGAAATTATAGTGAATTGATATGATATTAATATTATATTCGCCATTGCCAACAGTCTGCTCAGAACAAGAATCTATTTATAAGACCAGTGGTGCATTGAGTTGTTCCTATGTTTTGAAGCAGTGATGGGCTAGTGGCAATGTCTATGGACTGGCATGCTTGGGAGTTTGTGGTTTGGATCCTGTTGCGGGCTTGAGATTCACCGCAAGTGAACAGGTGGTAGGTCTCTTCATCAAGAATCTATCCGATTCCGGCGCAGTGTCAGATATTCTGTCCTGTAGTAGTGTGCAAACACTACATATTACCTGAGGCAAGCCTTTACATTCTTGAAAATATATTGAGTACTCGAAAGAACTTAGGTTAATTTCAATTAAACGGCGAGCACCACAATTACATGACTAGGAATAAAAATAAACTAGCAGTGTGAGGTTTTAAATTAGCGAAGACAAATTATTTGTTGAATTGTGTGCGATTTTGTATTTAAAATCCTAAATATATTAGTTCTCACAATAGGTTAGCCGAAACACATCTACGACTGCATCATAGCAAGCATTATTAATATATCTGGCAAAACGTCAGTGAAAAAAATTTAATCTTTTCACTATTTACTATATTGATTTGAACATCTGCATATACTTATCACTTTGAAGAATTGAATTGCGTAATTGTTAACCTTCCGTTTATCTGCGCATACCCATATGTCATTCGACATCGATATGTCAATCAAAGTATCAATCAATCGGATATTTGATTGATCCGATAAACGGCACGACAGAAAAATCTAGAACTGAGATACGGGTCGCGCGCACTTGATCTACATTTTATGCACCTAATTTTATAGGTTTCTGTACACAAAGGTAAAAATGGAACGCTGTTAATGCTACTCTACTTCTAAAATTGTATTATTTTCACAAACGCCTGCTTAGCTAATATAAGCTTAGATACAAAATTACAACGATCGGATTTTTTTAACTACGAACGCGATTCGAAACAGCGACCATCCCTATAGCCGTTTTCTTTTTGTTTCGTATTCATATTTTAAACTAGCTTTCCGGCTGCGGCTCCGACCGCGGGTATATCGGTTATCGCGCAAAACCATTGACCTCTTTTTGCGCAGTTGAATAAAAACTACCCTATGTCCTTCCCCGTGTCTCAAACTATTTCCATACCAAATTTCATCCTAATCGGTCCAGTAGTTTCAGAGCATGTTCAATGCAAACAAACAATGTAATCTTTCCTCTTTATTATATTTATTTTAAATACCGAGTGTTCAAACTCGGTGATATTTTGAATGCTTTAAGATGGTTAAACAATAGGAATGAAAGGATACATTTTAGCCGCAATTCACTCACTACGATAGCTCAATTGGCAGAGCAAGTTCCGGATATATAGGGACGAATAATCACGATATCCAATCCCGCTCGTAGTGTTTTTTTTACTTTTCATTGTATTTTTGTATAGTGCTCTGCTGTCTGTTTGTCCGTCCGAGTATGTTATGGGTCTCTATCTCGTAAACAGAATGAGTTACAAACTTGAACTTTTGATACATGGTATAAACCTATATACTATATGATTATAAGACTAGAAATTCAATGAAATTATCCTTTCCGGAGAGGTCTCAATGTATGAGATAGTTTTTATTTATCGCTGATAGGTAAGTCTCAAAGACAACTGCCGGAACACACCTTTAGTTGCTTGGCGACAGATTTTCTACTTGAGGGTGGTCGCTAGCCAGGCGGACATTAGCAAAATGCCCCAACACCATGCGGTGAAACTAACGCTGGCGGTGGGGATCGAACCATGGACCTACTTTTTCCACTGGGAAAACGCCTTACGCGTACCACGAAGTTCTGGGTGGAAACTATGTGATTAAGTGGGACTCCCCGGGCAGAGTGCCCGGTATACTCACAAAAAACCCAGCGGTGGGCCTCTACGTCCTTTGTGGGGTGAATCGGGTTCGCTTGCGCATTCTACCTCAATCACCCCAACGCTAGGCTCCCTGGAGCCTTTGGCACCCCTCTCTGGGAGGCATAGAACTATGGACCTGCGGTACCGCAGTCCATAGCTATAACCGCTCGGCCATCATTGCTTCAAAAACTATAAAGAATTAGGATTAGCTAGACGTGACACATTGTTTATCCGGTCAACATGATTATGAGGAGTGTGCTGCTGCACATTCGGCACATAAGAGTACATCGACTTCTCTCTTTTGTAAAGCATAGTCTCCGTATCGTGGTAGAAAACTATATCATATTTACATTATTTCATACTAACTAATCATTTTATTATAAATTCGTATAAAAATATACAAAAATACAATACACATTTCTACTAAACATGCAGTACTCATTTGTATTGTATTGTTGTACCTCATAGTTCAGTAAATAATTCAAACGTATTATATGCACAGCCAATGTTTAAGGGAATGGAAACAGATTCTAAAAAATAAATAATTGGTACATAAGTAATTAGCAAAATATTGTAATGAAATGTCATGCATGGAGTCATACAAACATCGTTAAGGGGCCCGTCAAGCCTGCTCGTGGGTTGCAAGTCCCGGGCACCTTGACTTGGGCCTCTTCCTCTGCAACGCTATGGACCCGGCAGCTGCATGGTGAATCAATGGAATGCTAAGAAATTCGATCTCTCTGATGGATTCAGGCGTGACTTTGCAAATTAATTATTAATAGTAACAAACGAAAAAATATATATTGTTATAAATAATTACTGAAATTAATAGTTATTAAAAGAATATATAATAAGTGTAATAAAATATCTTTCTTTTTAATGTTATTGTGACGGAACAAGCACGAGGCCCACCTGATGTTAAGCGGTATCCTCTGCCTACACTGAGAAAACCGACATAAAGGCTTAAATCAAATTTGACCTTTTACCGTTGAATTTTAACTACGTAAGATGAATTCACAACTCTTAAGATGATTTTCACCAATCAATAAAAATGTACCATGTTTTATAATAAACACAACCGTCAAAAACGCCTTCCGTAAAGTATTTTCAGAATTGCAACTTGTTATACGATAATAATTGCAGTATTGACCATAAAATATACCTTACTTTTACGGCGGTTTATAAACGGTGATTATCACTATAACGTACGACTTAATCAGCCTTATCAAAAGTGAATATTTAAGTAAGACCACAAAATTCTCCTTAAATGAAGACGAAAAGAAACATTCGCCTTCACTGACCTCGTTTAACGCCTTCTAGTTGGAAGGCGTTTTTGTACGTATTTACGTTTGGTCGGTTTTTCGCCTTATACCATATAAATTGGCCGTCATTAGGGCGCTTTTGACTTTAGATTTTTCTCAGTGTATAACAGATGCATTTCATCACAAGTAACGAACTGCACTGCGCCCATCACCTTGACACACAATTGTTAAGTCTCATGTGCCTGCAATTTCACTGGCTCTCAAGGACTGCTGCCGGAACACACCGTTAGGTGCTTGGCGACAGATTTTCTACTTGAGGGTGCCAGGTTAGCCAGGCGGGCATTCGCAAAATGCCCTTCCACCATGCGGTGAAGCTAAAGCCCGCGTCGGGATTCGAACCATGGACCTGCTGCGCGACAGTCCTTAGCCAATGCCACTGAGCCATCACTGCTTCGATTCCGCCAAATTTGCAGTTTTTTTTTTGCAAAGTGCCACGTAGTGTAACTGGAAGAGTTTTCGACGCGTTTTAATTCTTCACGAATCAGAAAAACTTGTCTCTTTTAGCGCACAATTGAGAGAGAAAATTCTCGATCGTAACAAGAAGTCTCGGTATTCCCTCTTAAATATTAAGTTTATCATATCAGTTTCATATTAGTTTTATGATATCATACCGATGTGATAGAACAACCCTTCATATTTTTGATAGATGTAAACTTGCTTTTCTATAGTCACTCGTAGAGTCAAAATGCAGTGAACAACTTAAAAAAAACTCATGTCTAATATCTATTACTAAAACCTTTGTTCACGCTAACTAAACAAAATTCTACAATTTGAGTAGACAAACAAAATGGTGCGCTAATCCTATTTCTTAGCCACGCCTTATAAAATTCCTTAACACGCGAATTCTCAAGTTTTCTAATCCGAATGCAACGACCCTAAAAATGCACGAAGCACCACTGTCTTGCCAATTTATTAAAAGTTTCCGTTGATGAGCTCACCTTATTTGTCGGGAATTCGGGCGCGGCTGGCAACACTAACGGCGCGACAACGAGCCAAGTTAGATTGCCAGCGCCATAACACTCCCCTCCCTTCAATCTACAGAGATGGGAGGTGTTTTTGCTATATTTCGGATAGGTATTTTTGACGTTGATAATCTAATTTGCGCTGGTTCGTTTCGCTAATAAATAAGGAACGGGATGACTTTACTTAGATGAAGTTTTTTGAAGATTCTGTGAGAATCGAGTAGGAACTCGATACTCAAAATGTGTGTAATAACGATACTGAGGTTAATATTATCGTTAATTAATAAAAAAAACAAGGGTGCTGTGATCAAAAATAACTAATTAATTATTTTTGGTCTGTTGCAATGCGTAAATCTAAAATAACGAGACCCGACGTGCTCTTGGCTAGTTTTTTATTGTCGTGGGCCGTGTATTGTTTTGTATATAAATGTTATTAACATTCATAGTTTTATTGTGTAGTTTTGTACTATCTTCAATATAAGAAATAAGTGACCATCCTGATAAATCTGAAAAATTCTGAGAGCCGTGATCAAAAGGTAAAATATTAAAAATACGGGCTATGGTGTCAGTGGAAACAACGCTCCAGGATCCATGGCCAATTCAATCTGATCACGGAATCCGTGTAGGCACATCCGTAATGAGTCTCAAAGGGTTTGAGCATGTGGCACTAACTTCAATAAATTACTTAGTTTGTGCGCTTTAGGACAGGAAGTCTATTTTAGTTATTATTTTGTAACCATAGTTCACAAAAGGTTTTTTTTATACTGTCTGGGTAGCATTTGACCACTATCTCACCTGATGTTAAGTGATGATGCGAATATAGTTGTTACCCAAAATAGTTGTTGTATTACATTACATATCTCTCTCACACTCTCTTTTAATCTGGAGCTGAGCAGTCTGCTTGGCGGTTGAATTCACGGATAAGGTTGTGATGCTAGTTTAGGCGTCTTCCTTGCTAAGTATACTACCAATTAGTCGGTGATTCCGCTGAGCCTAACGTAGAAAATAGCTTCCAAAGGCTGCCATGCGAGCAGTATAAATAATTTTTAATAAATATTGGCATAAGGTTTTAATATTGTTAGGTTTGCAATAACGCCTGCTATGCGGATTATATTACAAAATCACAAATATACGATAGGAAAAATTTAAGTCATGTGCGGGATTCGAACCCGCGTCCATCCACTCCTTGAGCCGGAGTATGCTCTAACCAGTCATATTAGCTCAATTGGTTAGAGCATACTCCGGCTCAAGGTTTGTTGTGTATTGAGTATGCTCTAACCAATTGAGCTAATATGACTGGTTAGAGCATACTCCGGCTCAAGGAGTGGATGGACGCGGGTTCGAATCCCGCACATGACTTAAATTTTTCCTATCGTATATTTGTGATTTTGTAATGTAATCCGCATAGCAGGCGTTATTGCAAACCTAACAATATTAAAATTATAAGGTTGCGTCATCATTTACAAGTATAAAACCAATTGCAAAATTGGTCTTGTTTGTAGTACAACGCAAGTGGTACTATAGATTTCGCTCCATCCCAATACGATGGTTAAAGAAGGATAGGAAAGATTCGAGTCATGACGTCATGTCATGTTAGCTCAATTGGTTAGAGCATACTCCGGCTCAAGGAGTGGATGGACGCGGGTTCGAATCCCGCACATGACTCCAGTCATGTTAGCTCAATTGGTTAGAGCATACTCCGGCTCAAGGAGTGGATGGACGCGGGTTCGAATCCCGCACATGACTTAAATTTTTCCTATCGTATATTTGTGATTTTGTAATTGGCATAAGGTATTCATTGAGGACAATACCGACTTAGTATATTTTTTGTTCACCCATTGGTCTCAATATTATTTTACAGCTGAACATGTTAGCCTGATACTACTATGTCGCGTGATGATAAGTTATGATGTGGTCCTCAATGGTAAGTAGATTTCATATGAAAGGAACTGCCTCTCAAGAACTGCTGGTAGAACATACCTTTACGTTACCCGCTTGGCGACAGATCTACTTGAGAATTGAGGGTTGATAGCTATAGCCAAATATAATCATATCACCATGTGAAGCTGGGCTCACTGCTTCAAAAGTTTCTAGGATACTGAGTTTCATGGTTTCATCCACCAAGTTTGAGAATCCGAATGGTATCAATGGCTAAATAAGGCTACCCACAATGTAGGTCCTACATAAGTGTCACTTTATTTTCACATTTGGAAAATAAACTACTTGCCCTTTCACATCACTAGTTAGTATCCTGCTTGTCGTCAGCTATTGATAGACCTTGGTAATCATTGAGTTCATTTCGTTCTTGCTGATATTTTAGAAGGTACATATATATTTTATTAAAGAACTGAAGGAGATTATAAGATTCCAACAAATATGAAAATGATTAAGATAAAGAATACACCTCTTTTGAGAATTCAAGTCACAAATGCACTAAAAACAAATTTGTTTTACTTAATATATTTTTATCTATTACTTAATTATTTCACATTGAGTTTGATCAGTTCAGATACAAGTAACGCCATCTATCCGAGAGTGGCAGAACTAAAAATAGACAAAAGGCCTGCCGTAGAAGAAGGAAGTCGCTATTGCTGTTTATTTTTATAGATTATGAAAAATTTCATAGTTATGATTATGTATTCATAAGGTTTTTTTTTTTAAAGTGCCATTCATTTCATAATTAAATAAGCAAGATTTAAGGCACTCAAATTTTGCGCGGGAATTCAAATATTAATCACGTTTTTCGCTTTTCTAGCTAGATATGTGAAATATTGTGTATGATCTATAAATTTGTGACATATGACCTTATGCAATTAATAAATAATGTTGAAATTAAGCAACAATAGTTCTTCATATTAATATTTTAAATGTTTAAACATAATTGAACGAGATTAATTATGTTACCCCTAAATCCGTCACATTCTTAATCTTTTGCATAATTATTAAGATTTTTCATTAGATATTGTCCGTTTAATAATACACTAAATACCAAAATGACCCGACCTAACTTCAAAATCGCAAAAAATGTTTAAATTTTGAATTTTCCGCCCTAATTTTCTGCTTTCACCATAGAGGATCTTATCCATGACGTTGATGACGTATATTTAAATTTTAATTATTATACTAACGATTGACAAACTCATAATATATACTTATGAACTCCCTGAATGCTTATTTCCTATATCATTTTAATAAAATAAAATGCAGTATTACTATCTACATAATATAATTCATAGAATATCCCATGCTTAGATAACTGAAGTTACATAAATGCTTTTTATAAAATTTCCCTAGATTAGATTATTAAGTATAGTTACTTACCTACTTTAAGGAGAGTATTAATCGTTAGTTGTTTATTTTTCTGCTATTATTATCGAACACATACACTGCTGCAGCTGCCATCAACACGTGTGTCAATAATAAAAATAAAAATCACAGCAAATGTTATATGCATCTTGCAGATATTTGACCTAACTTGCCTATATTAGAGTTACTATTAAAACTCCACTATTTAATCAAAAAATTTCAAAGATATTTCACTTGTTTGGTTTGTTATCGTATGATATCTTACCTACGGAAATAGCTAAATTGTATGGTAGTTAGGTACCCACTTTCAGTCAAGTTCGAGTTATTAGACATTCTCGATTTTCATATAGCATAGCAAATTTTCGAATGCCGCGCCACACGTTCGGAGCATTCAATGCATCTCGCGCGTCTGGCTCTCGAGTTTCGTTTCTGTTTCTTATCATCGCTATCAAACAAAACCCTCAAAACCGGGACCAAACTTGGCTATATTGTACGAAATATTGGCCACTTACTACACAAAACAAAATAACACTT
This sequence comes from Plagodis pulveraria, assembly GCA_963890685.1. Taxonomy (NCBI): domain Eukaryota; kingdom Metazoa; phylum Arthropoda; class Insecta; order Lepidoptera; family Geometridae; genus Plagodis; species Plagodis pulveraria. Next base: position 33,832,105 of record OY982957.1, read on the forward strand.
GCTGCATTGTTACATAAAGTTTATTTTGTTCTGCATCAAATTGCACTAGTGGTCTATTTGAGCCATGTACCTCGGGCCCAATGTACGGGGCGGACCGAACCACGCCGAAGGTACTTCGCATGTGTTCGGCATTCTTCGGAACGCAAACATGGCCGTCTGAAGTTGAACTGAGTCACAACGCTGTTACATTCATGTCTGATTTTGTGAGTGATTATTAGTGAAAAAAGGACTGGTGAGTACTATTTCCGTTTTATCTTTATGTTTTTTTACAGACGAATAAATAATTATAACGAAAATAAGTAGAGAGAATGAAATTGACATTAAATTAGGTTGTGTTATTGTTGACAATAAGTCTGTAGTATATTCATTGTTTTGATAAGCTATTGTACGCTAAATTACTTCAAATCGTAGCATTTTTTTTACTTTGGTACATATTACATAGAATACTTGTAATGCAAGGTGCATTTATTCCTGTAAACATAACCTCACAACTAGGTGCCTTTACTCTGTCCAGGATAAGAAACCTAAATTGCGCCATCTGTTGGCAGGTAAATACGGCCCACAGATGGCGCTATAAACAGTCCCAACTTATTGTTAGAGAAATTTAGTTATGCAGACCAGCAGGTGGTGGGCAGAAGAAAAACATTATCTTCCTCTCTTATTCCGCTTACGTGGTCTTGTAACGTACTTATTTTATAATTAAGTACGTACGTTTTTGGCCTCTTCGGTATAACGGCCGGCCACCTTCGCGACCCCAAACATACATGGTAGTTAGAATTCGTTGGTTATCTACATTTGGTATTTTAAAGTAAATACCATAATTTTTACTTTCATATTACTTCTAGGTAGTGAGTATCTGTACCTACTAACTAACATTCGGCTTATAAAAAGTAATGAGCTATGTTTTAAGTGCTGGAAAACTGGAAACCCCGCACAACAATACAACATTAGTAGCGCATGCTGCTCATTTGCGCACTTCTGCAGATAAATACTAATATAACTACCATGTTATACTCATTACCTACATTCATGGAAAAGGCATTTAAGAATGAACTGTAGGTACTAGCCGGATTGTCCACTGCTGAACACAACCTCCTCTATTATGGAGGAAGGGTTTCGCCATAATCCCCACGCTTGGCAGAAATCTTGAGGATTACAGTGTGAAATATAGGTTCCTCAGAAAGCACTGCAGCCCACCTTCTTTTGTGTTAGCCTTAGTTGCCTCTTACGACACCCAGTGGTAGAGATGGGGGGGCAAAATTCTAGTCCCGCACCCCACGGTTGCAGAAGAATGCAGGAATGAATAATAGATATTCTCTAAGTTTATCTACACTTTAGACTATTTAAAAATTAAGTAGGTACTCATAAGCAGATAGAAATATTCAACTAAAACACTTGCCTTCTAATACCTTGGGTGCAAAAAACCGCATAAAAAACACTATAAAAAATGAAACGACCTTAAAGGCGACTTTTCATAAGACTGTCGCCGAGCGAACAGTGTTGCTGTTGATCCACTGCAGTGAAGTAACCTCTTTATTATAACGTCAGCAAAAAAGTTTCTTATTAAGTTGTTTTATTATTTATTATTTCAAACAGTGTTAACAAATACATACATAATTACAATACACCTAATAATAACAACAAATATCTAAAAAAAACACCAAATTAATATTTTAATACAACCATTAAATATATTAAAATATATATCTATTGACAATTCCGCCTAATTTAGGTACCTGTTTAGCTGACGTGACGTCACAAACGCCACGCAGCCAAACCGGAAGAATTTTCGACGTGTTTCGTTTCTACACGAAGCATCCTCAGGAGGTCTTGACTTTTCGAGTGCACGTGACCTCGATCGTAGGTAAATTAGGCGGAATTGTCACTAGATATAATTTTTATATTTTTAAGTGTTTTATTAAAATATTAATTTGATGTTTTCTTAAAATATTTGTGATTATTAAATATTAATTTCAGCAAAGTAAAGCCTGAATCTATTCATTACAATACACCTAGTTTCTAATCTAACTAATCCTAACAAACATATACAGGGTTATTGGTAAATGGCTAACAACCTCTTTTAGGGTTGACTTCTGCTAGTCCTAAGAAACATTTTGAGACGACATTTTTTGTTTACCAGGACTTTAGCCTTGTCAGGAAACTATATACTTATAGAAATGTCGAATGAATGATTCTCAACAATGAAACAGATTAAAAAGCCACCAGTAAGAATTTTAACTTAAAAAGCAAGCGATAACTTGCGGAATGGTCCAAGTCGTCGCCGGGGGCCTATTTTTGACAGATTTATGGCGTGCGTGGCTGTTACTCGTACCTACGCACCCTCCCTCCCGCGCCCCTCCTGTCTTACCCTGCCGACGTCACGCAGTCACGAAAATTAAAACATTCCGAATTCAAAATTTCTCCCAAATCCTTCACGAATCACGATTGAATCTTTATTTTTAATTTATGTGCGCCTTGGGTTTTTTTGTTAACTGTATGTTTGTATTTGGAATAGTGATGTGCTATGTGATTATTTTTAGAACGATAAATAAACGGGTAGGTAGAATATCTGTTCATTTTAGGAAAATCGTGAATTATGTATCGACGAGGTAATCGAATAAAATTTTGTAAACGTTTGTACCTACACACTTTTTATATTAATATAAAGTAATAATTATTCTCACACAAAATAGATGCTGAACAGAAAATGAGTACAAAGAAAACTTGCTTATATTAATTTATGCCGCTCCAATTAATAGAGATTTATGACACCAACTAAACTAACCATTAGTTATTAAATCATTACACAATTAAAAAATAATAATTTACGATCATTCAAACAATGGTAGTAATGCATCACTCGTCATAAAGGAAAGATTACGTGCGTCGTACTCGACAGATTTACGACACTGCCATCTATCTATTGCATAATGCACTGTCATAGAATAAATAAATAATTATATTTGTATCGTCTCTAAATTCACCGTTGTTATTCTACATTAAAAACTGTCATTTGAGTTTAAAAATTGAATAGGTATTTTCACCCCGTGACCACGACCACTGCAAAGTGTTTGAAACGTCGCGTCGGGACAAAAATAATGAAAATTATACGCGATTTAAACCGTTTAAAGTTGTTTAATTACTAGGTATTTTCAGCTTAAAAATCACGTTTTACAAAAACGCATTCACAATGTGTTTTTTATGTTATTGTGACGGAACAAGCTCAAGGCCCACCTGATGTTAAGCGGACTAACCTCTGCCTATAACAGTTGCATTTCGTCTCAAGTGACGAATTGCACTGTGTCCGTCACCTTGAGACATAATTATTAAGTCTCATGTAACTGTAATTTCACTGGCTTTCAATGACTGCTGTCGGAAAACACCGTTAGATGCTTGGCGATAGATTTCCTACTTGAGGGTGGTCGCTAGCTAGGCGGGCATTCGCAAAATGCCCTGCCACCATGCGGTGAAGCTCAAGCCCGCGGCGGGATTCGAACAATGGACCTGTTGCGCGGCAGGCCATAGCCAATGCACTGAGCCATCACTGCTTCAAAATATGTATGTATATATTAAAGTTAATAATTTATGCGTTATGACCTCCTACCATAAAGTAAAAAATATTATTTATTTAATTATAGTGTTTCAACCTTTATTAGGAATATAAAACAAATCATCATGCTTTTGTATCCCTGAATAACAGTACGAGTATTCTTAAAATGTGTATCTATAGTTCCTATTATTTAAAATGAAAATTTTACCATGTATAAAACGTTTCTAGATATATGATAAGTAGTCTTAATTCTTTATAAGCAGGATACACTTAATAATGTTAAAAAGTAGGTAACTTTGGAACTCATAATTGATATTCATAAACCTAATTCTAACCTCACAATTCTAATTTTGATTCCATGATATCTTCATTATTATTTATTATAAACAAAATAATGTTTGCTATCCAGCAATTAAAATGTACTGATAGTTAGTTATTATACATAGAAATATCGCTTTCTTCACAGAAGAGGCATTTAAATCAACATACTGACCGTTTTAAAAAACAAACGCGTTAGAATGTTCTATTAAACTAATTAATAATAAATCAAGAGACCGGATTATCCGTGACGCGGCAGGACAAATGTTTCCGGTCTCGCACAGGACCGCTTTTTATATATTTTTATTATTTTATTTACGAAATAAAAATTTATGGGCTGCGAGACCGCCTTCCGAGAGATTTAGCGAGTGTGTCATAGACTCTGGAGCTGAAAACTCGATCTGTGTTGAATTATGTACGCTTTTAATGGTTCCGCGGTTTGTGTCCGAAAAGGGAACCCTAATGTATTGGTAGGATTGTATTTTTGTGATTTAAATTCATATTATTGGCAGAGACAAGTGGATTTAGGGACGAACGGTAATAAATTTGGAATTTTCCATTACTTATAGCCCATTATACTTACGTAACCCACTGATAAAAATGACAAGTAATTAATTTTTATTCCATTGTGCTACAATACGTAAAATTCAAAATGTAAAAATAAAGTGACGATGTTTTCGGGGTTAGTTTTTTTTTTGTTAGTTCCTCATCATCATCAACCGGAATATTCACCGTAGAACAAGGTCACCCCCATTGGGAGGTTTTGCCATAATCCCCACGCTTGGCAGGCGTCTTTGGGATCGCAGTAAAAGTTGTTAGTTATTCAGAAAGCGCTGCTTAATTCATTGCTTAATTAAAGTATATTATTATTTCTTTCAGTTAATCTAAATCTAAAAAATTAAGATGTAAGTAAATTAACACAATTTTAAAAGTATGTTACTAAAAAGTGGTAAAACCAAGAGATGGTCGACCTGATCTTAAACTGCCCCTTCAGCCCGTAACAGGATTGCCTAGATAAAATATTTCTTTGACGGTAGTTATTTACAAAAACTTCACAGGTGAACAGAACTTACAGGTAGATTCGTAAAATGACCAGTGTTTTAATTAAATAGATTATTATGTTGGTATGCCAATGGTAACTAGGTATAGAAAATACTGTCATTAACAAAATTAACTTCTGATGATGCGTTGTATATTTGGCTCACAATGACATTAATTCATTTATGGGTCCGATATTACGAACAATAACCCTATTAAATGTAGAAATAAAGATGCATTATCTCGCTCAATTTATCTGCAGCCGGCTAGCAAACACACACACAAACGAAAACATATATTTATATGTATATCAGAACTTGTATTACATGCCGCGGTACAAATTTAGTTATCCACCCACTCGCCCGCTCGATTATTTATAATAAAAAACCTTTTTATCCCATTTTGTTTCCGATTCAACATAAATAAGATATGTTATTTAAAGCCAATATATCACTTGACAGGTGGTAGACAGCCCTGGTTATTTTTACACGCTGATTAATACTTAATAACTAGTTTGTTAAGTGCGATATTTGCGTGGCGTATGTGTTAGGGTAGTCGGAACGAAACGGACGGTTCATAAGATTTATACATATATCAAAGTAAGGCTTTGTGTGAATGTAGTGAGAGATTTTAATCAACGTCTGAATGCAGCGGCAATAAGTCGAGAGCGGATTCGATTCCCGGATCATGCACGAGATGTTTGATGTCCGCAATTAATATGTGGAGTTTAATGTATCTTACGAGATTTAATGGCTTTTGAATAAAAATATTTATATAATTAATACACACCTCCTGAGGATTCTTCGTGTAGAAGGGAAACGTGTCGAAATCCTTTCAGTTTGGCTGCGTGGAGTTTGTAACGTCACGTCGGCTTAACAGGAAATTTAGGCGGAATTGTCACTAGATATATTTAATATATATCTTTTAAGAATATTTCTAAAATATTATTTCAATGTTTTCTTAAAATATAATTTTAACATATTTGTTTTTATTACAATAATCACATTTCATAAAAAAATATAGACTTACAATAATAATAATGCTGGTGAATAATATTAATATCGATAGAGTTTTTATTATATTCATATTATGACTACAATTAAATGAAACGAAAATACCTGTTTCAGCAAATAAATAATTACTAACACGACTTAAATTGTCGAATACAATGTTGATCAAGTAGGTATTAACCGCTGGGGGCTGGCTGTGAATATAAAATTATATCTTGTAAATATAATGTTATATTTACAAGATAACTATAAATATCTATTATTATTAATTACATACCGATTCTGTCTTTTTTATTTTTTTTATGCCTGATAGGTTAGCCTTTGACCACTATCTCACCTGATGGTAAGTGATGATGTGGTCAAAGATGTTGTTCAGGCTAACCTAGAAGTACTGGCTCTCAAGGATAGCTGCCGGAACACACTGTTAGGTGCTTGGCGACAGATTTTCTACTTGAGGGTGGTAGCTAGCCATGCGGGCATTCGCAAAATGCCCTACCACCATGCTATAACGACTGCCATCCTAAGACAACAACCGGGACCGACGGCTTAACGTGCCCTCCGAAGCACGGAAACGCTCAGTAGTAATGTCACTAGCGGTCACCCATCCAACTCATGACCGCGCGCGACGTTGCTTAACTTTGCTGATCGGTTGAGAACAGCTAAGTAAACTTCGCTACGAGCGCTTCGCTGTCTTCTGTCTTTTCTCAATTTCCGCTAGGTTGGATCGGCACATGTAAGTATATCTTCTGCCTTTCGCTGTGTAGGCTACCATTTCAGTGATCTTACATGTATACTTATCAACTTAATTTACATATCAACTTAATTTATTCCACATTTATATTCAATACTCTTCCTCTTAAATATTAGGTCCTTACATATGAAATTGGCGTTTTTCGTACTGGCCACTTTAATCACGAATTTCTCCTCTTTGGTAAGGAATTCCAAATTCAAATTTGTACAGCTATAGACTCATGTATTTGTGCTTCGATGATCGTCATTCATTTGTTTTTTTTCTTCTGTTTTTTTCTGTTTGCGTCACTCATTTTACAAAATGGAAAACCTTAAATATCGCATTATTTACGAGTACGAGTTCCGCCGTGGCACTAGTGCTGCGGAAACAACTCGAAGGGTGAATGATGTGTATGGCGGTCGTGTTGCAAAAGAAAACACAGTTCGTTTTTGGTTCCAACGTTTTCGTTCTGGAAATTTCGACCTGCAGAACAAGCCCCGTGGACGGCCTGAGACTCAAGTTGATAATGAAGAGTAGAAGGCTATTGTGGAAGCGGATCCATCGCAAACCACGTCCGAGTTAGCTGCAGGCTGCAATGTTAGTGATAAAACTGTTTTAATTCACTTGAAGCAAATTGGGAAGATTAAAAAGCTTGAAAGGTGGGTACCTCACGAATTGACTGAAACAAACCAGCAAACGCGCGTCGACTGCTGCGTTACATTACTAAACCGGCACAATAATGAAGGTATTTTAAACCGAATCATTACCTGTGATGAAAAATGGGTTCTTTACGATAATCGGAAGCGCTCAGCGCAATGGTTAGATCCTGGCCAGCCAGCCAAATCCTGCCCCAAGCGAAAATTAACCCCAAAAAAGTTACTTGTAAGCGTTTGGTGGACTAGTGCCGGTATTGTTCATTACAGTTTTTTCAAATCTGGCCAGACTATTACGGCTGATGTCTATTGTCAGGAATTGCAAACCATGATGGAAAAGCTAGCGGCTAAACAACCTAGGCTGGTCAATCGCTCCACGCCACTGCTGCTTCACGACAACGCTAGACCACACACTGCGCTACAGACGGCTACTAAATTAGAAGAGCTTCAATTGGAAAGTCTAAGACATCCTCCGTACTCCCCGGACCTTGCTCCAACAGATTACCATTTTTTTCGAAATTTGGATAACTTCTTGCAAGGGAAAAAATTCAACTCCGATGGGGCAGTCCAAATCGCCTTCAAAGATTTTATTGATTCCCGTCCGACTGGTTTTTTTAGTAAAGGGATCAATGAACTACCTATGAGATGGCAAAAGTGCATAGAAAATAATGGTTCATACTTTGATTAATTAAATATATTATATTAAAAAATATTCGACTTTTTGTTCCTCCCATACAAAACGCCAATTTCATATGTAAGGACCTAATATTTTTCAATTTTCAACATTCTTTACAACGCTTATTATCACTACAACTTATCCGTCACCGTCCGTTTATAGTAGCACTAGTGCTACTATAAATTACCTCTGATTATGGAATTATGCCTAATATTGTACTTACAATATACATTCATCATAAAATTCACATCTCCATCATATGCACTATTCTTAGATCCGTCTCCTTTGTTGTCCAACATACAGATCCTAAAAGATAAGTCCTCTAAAATCTTCTTCAAGCTTCATATTATGCATTTGTGAGTCGCGTCATGTGATTCTAAAGACATGTTATTTCATCCATTGTGAATTTATCCGGTTGCTTTAGATACAGTCATTGTCACCGTGGTTTTGTTCAATGAACCTAAATATCGAAGGTTTGAGTTTACAGAGGATACACTACCTACATAAAAAAAACTGACCGTACCAACGAAGTCAAAGAAAAAATGCATAATTTTTAATCTTTGATACATAGTCCTACTATGTCTAATCATTCTATTGTTTTAAAATAATTTCATTAATACTTTACAATATTAAAATAAACCTAAATTGCATAAACATTTCGCCAATGTAATACAAAAAGAGAAAATACCGGTCTTGATGAACCCAAAACAGAAGTTAAAAATAAATGCCACACTGAACTACTAACGCCATCTATTATGAATTTTGGAAGCTACTTAACAGTCTTCCAGGAATTCAAATATCAAGAAAAGGTTCTCTGAACGGCATTGGACTTCCAGAATGCAGTAATAAAGACTTGATACCAAAAATATAATTTTAGATTAGAACAGTAGGAAGTGATTGATTATTAGTGATGTTTGGTGTCAGGCAGCGACAGTGTCGATGGTCGCGAGCTGGAGGCCGTGCTCAGCGGAGTGAGTGTTAGTGAAGCGAGCGCGTTGCGTCGGCGGCTGGCGATGGCGATGGCTGGCGGTGGCGGCGGGCGCTAATCGATGCGCGCCACTGCGCTGTCTTCCGACGACGGCCATTACGCACCTTTATGGCCACCCGGGTCCCCCGCTCCGCTTCAAGGCGGCACATGACGAATCAATATGCCGCCAACCGACTCAACACTTATTTATTTGACACGATTTATTAGCCGAATGCCTGTAAACTTTTATGCGCCCCTCTGTTCTTTCTCCCCACGCTGGGGATGCTTTATGATGGACACGGCACAGATAAAATTCTATGTTTCTGCTATCGTCCGCATTTATTGGCGATTGTAACAGATGCCTCGTCATACGGAGCGAATATTCCAATTTGGAATGCGCTTGGACTTCAGAACTAACGCCGCCGCGCCTGTTGGAGTGGGTAGCTGCGGGTGAGGGCGATAACAATTTCTTTTTACAATTTTGCTTCATTAATTACCGTTTTATTTGCGGGTGGTGCAATTAGCATTAGTTACTTTTTTACCGTCGCAAGCGCTCTCCAACTGCGGCGTGGAGACAAAATGTCGGCAGGAAATGTGTAATTTTTTCACAAATATTGCGGAAGGAAGCCGGTCGCTTCCTCTGGCCTGTTTAGATGGTTTTTATGCTAATCGCGGAGATTTGCTGGGTTTTCTTTTAGCACGACAATTATTCACGGTTTGTGGTCGCAGCTCGGCCTTTAAGGAATTAGCGGGTGGGGGACCCATAGCATACCGCAGCCTCTAAATAAACTGGGTTAAGTGTTTATGTAGCATTGCGCAGCTCTCTTCAAATCTTCTTGAATGACGATGCTCGGGGTAGGAAGCTGTCTATCGCCGCGTATTATATGACGATATCTGAGGGAAAAGTTTTGGAAAGCAATTGAAGTTTGGGTACGAAATTTAACGTTTTTTTTTTAAACTATGGACTGCAGCACAATTAAACTGCAATGTATAAACGTCATCTCAAATAGAAAAACACTAAGCATTCACTAAAACAACGGCTATGGCTCCTAACAAACTTTGCAACAGCAACTTTTATGCATGAATATACGATAACTTTTAATAGTTGAAGTATAAAAACTAACAATTAATTTATTTATGTTTAAAAGGTGACTTTCGTAGCGGAAATAGGTTTAATAATAATGGCTCATGCATATGACCTTTAACTTCTTTAGAAGCGTATTCGGATGTGATAAAGCGACATGTAAATAACGACTATATGTTTGAGATATAGGAGTAAGTCATGCCATCTCACCCAAGATAGCAATTTAAAAAAAAAGTATGATACAACGGTATCTGCATAATACTTACCTGCTATATAGTTTCTTATTCCTTACGTACGATTCAGAAAGAAGAAAAGTCTAATAATGAAAGTACTCCTCTGAGGAGTCTTTCAAAACTAGTAGTTCCTTTATGATCAGAACACAATACATATTTTTCATTAATGTAATTAAAATCATATCTACAAATAATCTATCTATGAGTAATATATAAACCAACCACAGAAGTAAACCATTGTATTTCTCCGGCGAACCCAAACGAATTCCAAATTATGGATCTACCCGCGAGCGAAATGAGCGCAAAGTCATTTGGGGAGTTTCTCCCACGTGGAAATATTATATATATTATATTATATGAAGGCCTGAGTCGTGTGCATGTAAATGTAAAACAATTTCATCCACGTGAAGGACGGAGCTTCTGAAGCTTTTCATTTACACGTCGACATTTTGACTTGGAATCGTTCTCACTGTATCGAATATGGCCGATTTTATATCGAAGGTAAGCTGACGTTTTTATGCGTGTTCGAATGTATCTGCTAAAACTGAGTTTTCTTTGTTACTTTGATGGATTACGAGTATGCTCCAGTTTCATTTTAAGGCAGGGAAATTTCACAGAACCTTTACCTATGCTATGTCTTAGATACTCAATGGGATCTCAAGCATATATAATGTACAACATGGGTTCCTATTTGTTTTGTTAGATATACTTAGTGTAATTCATATGCAAAACTTGGAAAGATACACGAATTATTTTGATTGTGTATTGTATGATATAATACAAAAATACGATGTCAATACTGGAATTCTTTGACGGCTCTGCCCGACAAAATGTCGTCAGCTGATCATGCGTTGTGGGAACGAACTCTCCCGCCCGTACTCGAATGCATAACAGACAAACAGGCTAATCCCGGCGTTATCGTAAATTGTCAGTTTATGACGTGCGGAACGGCCGCGGGTAGATGGGAGGAGGGAGGAACACTTTTCTAATTTCGCCCCTTGCGCCCGTTTTGATGCGCTAATTCGTGTAAGCAGTTTCTGAACGTGCTTGTTTTGAGTTCACTTCAATTCGCCACAGATCTCTGTGCTACCAATTTACTCCTTTCAGCTTTCAAGATAAGATTCCTTTTTGTTCTGCATAGTTGTTGATATAACATTGCAAAGTTATCGTTGGCTTTTACATAGAGTTGCGCAATTTACATACATTTGTTTGTTCGGTTTTTAAATTGGGGTATTAACTGTGTTAATCGCAATGTTGTTTTGTTAAGGGCTCTATGTTAAACGTTATGAGAGTCTTTATTATTTATTTGCCAGTCGACGGATGGACGGTCAGTTATAATATTAAATATAGCATTACGTGTATCAAAGCGCGGCGATGGGATCGCGGCGCAGGCGCATCAGCAATTAATACTCTTCATTTAATCGATTCCTTCAATTATTCCACCTTGATATATGTTAATCCTTTTCTCGGCCTCCCCGGGATATTGTTGGCTATAATTACGTGGGAGGCGACCTCTATTGACAAGTATTGATGTTTTTAATCTGATGTTAGGATAAGACATTAGTATGCGCCCGTCTGTCCGGTTGATTTGTAGCCGGTCGGCTCATTGCCTCGTAATTATTGGATTTCGGCGCAATATTTATTGGCATTTCTTCTCACAGTCGCCTTGATTTATCATTGGGCTGTCATGTGCGAGAGAATTATTGCGATGCGTGCGTCGGCCGTCTACCGAGAGGGTACCTTAATCGAAGTGTTTTTTTCGTTTATTAAGGGCAAATCCCGAAGGTACATCCAATACGTCATACTTCAATACGTTACGCGTTAGGACACATGATCACCTCCATTAAGGCGCGTCGTCTCCCGACGGATTAGCTCGCGCTGTCTTCGACGACGGCTCGAGTAATGAGATGGCGAAAATATTGGAAATAACACGCGACAATAATAACCGTATAATGGGGAGCGTTCTCACAGCTGCGACACCTTCGCTTCGCCGCTGGGAGCGCTGGCGTCGCGCTTGATGATAACGCTATCATTATATACATACCAGGTGAATTGAAATTTTTAAAGCTTTTTCCGTTTTTATCGTTTACTTTACTTCACACTAAGTCCGAATACCAAAGTAAGTAATATACCAAACTCGATATGTAAAGTAATTAGATAAGTTAAAAGTAGGTTAGCTTACCCATCCAGGAGCAATGTCCAAACAATTTTTTTTTTGTTTCATGGTAATTATAAAGAAATGTGATTGGTGAATGCCTAAGCGCTTTTGTGTACTTAGCGACTACCTAAGTTTAGGCCCACATAAATTATTTTACTATATGACCGAATGTATACAGGTAAATAATATATAAAACGTGTGATAATAAGTTCAATTTAATTACCAATAGTTATTTCAATATCTAGATATGGAAACATGTTCAGGTATTTTATGCAATAAAAATTTTATATTTACATATACATACACTCTTTCTGAAGCTGATAATGCATTTGTTAATATTATACAATATTTAAATTGGATTATTAGTAAAAGTATAACTCATTTGAAACAATAATTTTACCAGTTGTAAAAATAATTGCACTAATGTCATCTGTAAACCACAACCTACTAGCGCCATCTATTGCATAAGCTTACAGTTTTCCCATCAATCAAATGAAACTTCTTCTTGCGAAAATAAGTACATAGTGACGTAGGTAGCTAGGTATGTAGCCATAAACTCTAGTTTATTAATAGCCTCAGGAGTTACTTTGCAGAAATCCGTAAATGATGGTAACATATTTTTTTTTATCATTTGTTATACTGTAGTATCCAACAAGTAGATCATGTGTGTTTATTGAGAAAATTACATGACATGACGTATATAATTATTATTTTAAAACTAATTGCCAATATTAAAAACCTCCTCGGTGTTTTCCCGCCATTTGCACAATGGCGACGTTGTCGCGCCGCGCCGTATGATGGATTAGCGTCACGCGAGTAGGTAGCTATTTTCTTTTAAAACGCAAACAGAGCTGCACCGAGCTAATAATTCCCTTGCCAATCACCCTCTTCAGTCAATTTTCAATTTTCTCGGGTAATAAGCGCGCCAGCCGCGCTAGAAACAATATCGGGTTTTTATTGAGAATAGGTAGGTAAAGTAAGTATATGAAGTTGATAAGACTAGAGGTATCTAGATGATTAAATACTTACTTACCTACCTAATCACTACATTATAACCTTTTTTAATTAAGTATATTGGGAATTATGGTAGTACAAATGATTAAAATTACATATATGAGATAATAAGAACCTGCCTAACGGATTAAAATTTACAAATCTACATATCCATTTATACCAAATAAAATTATCTTATTCAATGAATAAACTTACATCAAGTTGATACCTACTCATTATTATTTATTATATTAAATATATTATATTATATATTATATTTTATATTATACTTATACAAAGTAACCACGGTAACAAAATCGACGCACTTTTTCTCACGGACTCTATTTGGCTCTAAATCTTACATGATAACGAAAGTCGCAAGTTAATCGATTTCGAAAGTGAATTATGTACCTACATCACTATTTGAGTACTAAGGCACAAAATAAAATGTATACTATTTCAATAACCAATCAAAACGAATAATTATTTTTAGGAACATATTGTAGTTTGGTATATGTTTCGTAATTTCGACTCAGCGTTCACAGAGCAGAGTGGCGCAGTGGAAGCGTGCTGGGCCCATAACCCAGAGGTCCGTGGATCGAAACCACGCTCTGCTAAATTCTTTTTGTATTGTAAAATTTTATATTTTTACTTGACTGATTTTTTTATACCTACTCCTTTATTAAACTTCACTAATTTTCTTGAGAAATATATTAGATAGAATAATTATGTTGTAAACGTAAACCTTAAAACCTACCGTATTTTTACACTATTGCCCAAAAAAGAAGTTTATGTATTAAGGGTTCATGTTTGTATGTTTGTGAGTTTCTTTATTCCTCCATAACTTCTAATAGGCTTATCCGATTTATAACGTATGTGACATGGTTAAATTCGTCTTGAGTGCAAGTGACACTGGGTACAGAAAAAATAACAAACTGGCGGAATGTAGACATCATACTGTGAGATAAAAAAATGATTTCTTCCAAACCCATCGAGTATGGGTTTATCAAAATAAAGGGATTTTAAACAATAATTCCATAAATATATATATAACTTTCAGTTTTAATATCAATAGAACGATAAAACGTTTACCTAACGAAAGTAAACTTGCAGTCGGGTGTTTTACATTTTTATTTTATTTTTTATTACGTATATTTTAGCCTTTGACCACTATCTGACCTGATGGTAAGTGATGATGTGGTCGAAGATGTAGTACTGGCTCTCAAGGACAGCTGCCGGAACACACCATTAGGTGTTTGGCGACAGATTTTCTACTTGAGGGTGGTAACTAGCCAGGCGGGCATTCGCTAAATGCGCTACCACCATGCTATAACGACCATCCTTAGACAACAACCGGGACCGACGGCCTAACGTGCCCTCCGAAGCACGGAAGTGGTCAGTAGTAATGTCACTAGCGGTCACCCATCCAAATCATGAACGCGGGCGACGTTGCTTAACTTTGCTGATCGGTTAAGAACAGCTAAGTAAATTGCGCTACGAGCGCTTCAATTATACTTTTTTATTAATGTATACTTGTATTATAATAAGATCTAATGAGATAAAAATCACAGTATTTTCCTATTCTTTTCAACTACTATAATAGCCCTATGCTCTCCGTTCATCAGTCCTACCTTTGAAGGTTTTTGAACCCATACTTAATAAGCAGTCAGTTCTTTACTTCAAATAATGGCTGTTACTATGGCAGGAGTCTTACTAAGTAATTATAAAAACACAATAAGTACAAAAACAAATGGATACACGAAACGTCTTATTCTCTATTGGTTTTTGTTCTATCATAAAAAAATAATAACTCCAAACAAGCATCAAATAACTGTGAACTAAAACAAAAATATAAGGAGCGGTCAAGTTTGAGTACCCACGGTAAGAATCCTGAACTTAATTTCCTAAATAATAGTGCATTCGATAGAATATTGGAAGGTTTTTGAAGCAGTGATGGCTCAGTGGCATTGGATATGGATTGCCGCGCAGTTTCGAACCGCCGCGGGCTTGAGCTTCACCGCATGGTGGAAGGGTATTTTGCACCAATGCCTACCTGTCTAGCGACCACCCACGAGTAGAAAATCTGTCGCCAAACACCTAACGGTGTGTTCCGGCAGCTGTCGTTGAGTGCCAGTAATTCTATGTTAGTTCGAACAACATCTTCGACCACATCATCACTTACCATCAGGTTAGATAATGGTCAAAGACTTACCTATCAGCAATAAAAAAATGGTACAGAACTATCGGAGTCTCTACTCTCTGAGTGTGAGTCCTGCACGTGCCTGCTCTTTACGGGGTTTTTAACGCTACCGTGATGGAACAAGCAGTCGGCCCACCTGATGGTAAGCGGTAACATCTGCCTATATCAGATACAGTTCTTCACAAATGGGGAACTGTGCTGCGCCTATAACCCTGATTCATAGGTAAAGTTTTTACGTCTCATGTGCATGTAATTTCAGCGACGCCCTTAAACCGGAACACAGTAATGTGAATATTAATGCTTGGCGGTTGCATTCACCCAAAGAGTTCCAAGAACATCCGTTTGGAAGAATATCTATCAACAGCTGGTCTCTATCTTTAGCTAAAGTCCGTCTTGGTGGGTACCACCGCATTGGCAGGTAGAGTAACACTGAAGCTAGTGCAATTATTGGTCGAATCAGACATAAGAACACATTTTTTTTCTACTGATTTGTCTTCAATTACGCTTGCTGCTCGGGTAACTTTTCCTTATGTTATAATTGTAATAATAAAAACTAAGTATTCTCGGAGTATCGAGCGCAGTGCAGAGTCAATGAGAAAGGGTGACACTACAATTGCAATGGACTTATAATATTAATAAAATAATGATATATTATATAGTTGTATTAAAACATAATTTAATGTTGCAAGTACAGGTGAGAGATGCACGCCGAATGATATACAAATTATGTTGTACTCAATCAATAATTATCTCAATATCAGTCAATAATAATATCAATTAATATTAATATTAGTTAACGTAAATAAGTCATAATATAGGTAGATAAAAATATAATAATAAATCTAAGTAATAAATCTAAGTAATAAAAAATAATATCTATATTAGTATTTCCTGAATTTTCACAAACTAAATATGTTTTAAATACACATTCGGGTCTAAATACGCGCAAAGAGTATTTTTTCAGTAATATGGATGTTCGAAACGGACAAATTAGTAAAGGTAATCGATACATTGATTGCATTCGATCGTGGTCATGAGTCATGAGCTGACTAAAGTCACCTTGGTCATCAATAGCCCATAACTAACATTAAATATTAATACTTTTACTGTATCAGCCGGATTGTCCACTGCTGAACACAGCCTCGCCATAATCCTCACCCTTGGCAGGCGTCTTGGGGATCGCAGTGTAAGATATCAGTTCCTCAGAAAGCCCTGCTGCCCACCTTCCGGTATTTTACCCATAGTCGCCTTACCCACGGGAAGAGATGGGGGTGACATTCTAACCCGGCACCCACGGGGCTGTGGTTTATATGTATTAATATACCTAAATCAATCGGAATATGGTTTTATCACTTTTATAATACTAACCACAAGTTGTGTAAATAAGTATAAAGCAAGCAAACACACGAGAGTGGAAGTATCAAGTCGATTAGCTCGCAGTCGCCAGAGATTTATGTTTAATTGAAATCCTCGGGTTTATTGTGGCACCATGATTTACGGCAACGCGGACGGCCCAGCAGCGGGGGTATAGTGACGGGAGACACATCTTCGAATTCATCTTAAGATTTACAAAAATATGGGAAAGTGCGTGTCGGGACTCTATTTTAGGGTTCTGAAATGCAATAGCCCGTAAATTAAAAAAAGGAAATTTGGTTGCATCTACCAAACCACATCATGAATTGGTGTTTTCAGTATTTACTGGTAACAAAAAGGATATGGTACATAATATACCGAAATTTCAGATTCCGATCAGATTCAGATAACTAGTTTAGTTTTAATTTATTTATTTATTATTTATTTACATAACTAATACGGTACAACCAATTACATTAGCTAGTGCATGCAAGTTTAAATATAGATATACAAATAACAGAATAAAACATAGTAATAAAAACCAAAATTACGAGACATACAAAATAAAATACTTAATAATAATACATTTGAAAATAAAATAACGTCTAAATACAATATGAATTAAATATGTAAATCAAAATATATCATGTCAACAATTGAAAAATACAGTAAACGTGCCAATATATAGAAATTAAAACCAAAATTACATAGAGATTGAAAAAGGTGAAAATAAATTAATGTCGAAACACCATATTAAAATATAATGTCAAATTAAATATAAACCAAATAAATGTATTATGTCAACAATTCAAAGATATGGTTATTACACTGAGAAAAAAATACTGGGTCGTCATACTTAAAATACGTAGCAAAACAGGACACTATTACGCTTGTAGGCGGCACCATGTTGCGTACGTAGCTTTCATTAAGTAGCCGACATACTTACATCGAGCTATGTAATTTACTTGCCTTTACTACGTACATAAGTAGCTGTTAGTATGTACCAGAAAAGATACAAAGCTATTAAAACATGATGCATCCTACGTATGGAGATATGTGGCACAGCTACTGTACTGGCTCGGGTCTTCTAAAAGCATGGTGCATCCTACGTATGTAGATATGTGGCACAGGTCCTGTACTGGCTCGGGTCTAGTAAAAGCATGGTGTATCTTACGTATGTAGATATGTGGCACAGTTACTGTACTGGCTCGGATCAAGTAAAAGCATGGAGCATCCTACGTATGTAGATATGTGGCACAAGTACTATACTGGCTCGGGTCTATTTAAAGCATGGTGCATCCTACGTATGTAGATATGTGGCCCAGGTCCTGTACTGGCTCGGGTCTAGTAAAAGCATGGTGCATCCTACGTATGTAGATATGTAGCACAGTTACTGTACTGGCTCGGGTCAAGTAAAAGCATGGAGCATCCTACGTATGTAGATATGTGGCACAAGTACTGTACTGGCTCGGGTCTATTAAAAGCATGGGGCATCCTACGTATGTAGATATGTGGCACAAGTACTGTACTGGCTCGGGTCAAGTAAAAGCATGGAGCATCCTACGTATGTAGATATGTGGGCACAAGTACTGTACTGGCTCGGGTCTATTAAAAGCATGGGGCATCCTACGTATGTAGATATGTGGCACAGTTACTGTACTGGCTCGGGTCAAGTAAAAGCATGGAGCGTCCTACGTATGTAGATATGTGGCACAAGTACTGTACTGGCTCGGGTCTATTAAAAGCATGGTGCATCCTACGTATGTAGATATGTGGCACAGGTTCCATACTGGCTTAGGTCTAGTAAAAGCATGATGCATCCTACGTATGTAGATATGTGGCTCAGGTTCCGTACTGGCTTGGGTCTAGTAAAAGCATGGTACACGTCCATCTAGTGGTGATGTCCATCATTCTTTACTATCCATGCCACGGAATCCTGTGCAACAACCATACTTACGTGTAAGATGCAACATGCTGTTACTAAGACCAAGCCGCTACCTGTGCAACAGTTCTGAACTACAAACATAGAATGCACCATAAATAGTTTGTTAGACCTGAACTGTACAGTATGTCTGTGGATACACAATACTTTAAACAAATTCACATGACATTATTGTAGGTACTTTAAACATTTTAATGTTATTATGAAACTTTAGATAAGTTACATACTAGGTGATTGCACCAGCTAATGGATTTTGAAGTTAGAAGAATACAATTTATTTAAATTTCCATTTATTATCTTTATTGTCAACTGATATACACCTTAACAAAACCCTTATCAAACTAATGCACGACAATCATACTTAAGTGACTACATAATAAAGCTGAGTAGCACCCAATGTAAAAAAAATAAGAAATTCGGCTTGTTACGATTGTTATCACACTAGTTTATTTAGAAAATATCCTTCAGGTGGATTTAACGCTGGGTACTTTAAATTAATGCCACCTTGCTGCCCGCCATATAAAATTTTCAATCAATCCAAACAAGGGTACTTGATGCTGTTCAATATTTTACAACTTTTCTCCACGGCTCTACATTATTTCTTAGAAAAGATAGGTTGACGTCGTAGTCTTCAGGCTCTGTAATAAAAAAAAATCTCAAACATCGAGTATTCTGTTACTAAAATAATAACCGATTAAAAGTACTACCACAATAACTATCGCAATTTTCTCTATCGGTATCATTGTTTACTGATGCACTTCTTGTTGAAGAATAGGATTATGTTAATGGTAATCTGAGTGTATTAACGAGTTCGTCACTCGGACGTTGCTTTCTTCTTCTCGTTATTAAGTTTCATTGAGCTTGCCGCTTGCGTTCCTTTTTTGCTGCTCCATCTTGTACAGCAAGGTAAGCTGAATAATATACGACTATTGGTTGGCCTTTGGAAAAAGCGTATCTTAAGCCAGTATGTAGAATTCTTCTGAATATAAGATTTTGAAGTTTCTGTAAAATGATAATATACAATATGGCTCAATTTTTTCTTGAGCCTTTAAAAGTCATCCATCAGACTGGCCTTCCTTCATAAGAGCTCTCCCATCTTTCCCTAAAAATAAATTATTTACATTTTGATAAGTCATTGATTACGTCATTATGATACTAAATACAAACTAAATATAAAGATTAACAGTCCCCCCATCTCTACCTGTGGGAGTAGTAAGATGCGACTAAGGATAAGACACCAAAAGGCAACAGCGATTTCTAAGGAACTGATAACTCACGCCAAGACTCTGCCAAGCGTTGGGATTAGGTATGGCAAACCTCCCATATTAGGGGAGGCTGTGTTCAGCAGTGGACAATCCGTCTGATATAGTAAAATTATTTTACAAAGATAGCAAATTAACATACCTTATTGTACAGCTTGTAGTACGCTTGTAGTACACTCTACGGTGTTCCAGACAGACAGACCAAAGCAACCGTAGGTAAGGTATTCCTCAAATAGACACATACACAGCTTAGTTGAGAAGTTAAAACTCACTGGAACACTATACCTACTTGCATTTTTTCAAAATACTTCAATTCTGTGTCGCGAGATGCGGCGCGGAGCGCGCTTGGTGATGGTGTGGTTAAAAATAAATTTTATAATGGATATAGTGACTAGGGATGGGCAGTATAGGGATATTCACATAACATCGATATATATAAGTAATTCGGTATTGGTCATACGATATATCGGACTGATTGATGTTTTGGTAAATAATTATTCTATGATATGTACCTATCGATATTTTATTGCTTATAAAATATTAAAAACTAACTGTAAAGGTAGGTAATAACGATAACTAATCGAAACGAAAATGGCCCCGCTATACCCCTCACTCGCGCGTTATTGTTGCGAGTAAAAAGATTACCGGCGCCATTTTCGATTCAATTCGTTTCTTTATGAACTCGAGTTACAAATAATTCTATTATGTTTATGAACATAAACACTACTAGTATATGATGAAAAACCAGTGTTTTTATTTTGAGGTTGTAACGAAATGATTGTTGATGCATGTTGTTATACAAACTATTTTATTATTAGAAGTCTTATTAGAGTACTAGCTGTGCCCCGCGGTTACACCCGCGAGGTAATGCACGATGATAAAAAGTAGTAGTATTCCTATGTTAATGCAGCGCCTCATTAACCTCCTTACCATTTTTTTTATAAATTGGTCCCACGGTTTGAGCTTTTGAAGACGTAACAAACATGCATATACACTCACAGCCTTTCGCCTTTATAATATTAGTATTATGTTGGCTTAAAATCGGTACATATGTGTGTAATGGGAAATAATTTCGTTAACAGGTTTATATTTAGTTGTTAACCCTGCGATAAGTTTTTATTTAGTTGTTAGTTATAATAACAAATATTTTCAAAATATTTTACGAAAACATCAAATTAATATTTTAACAAAACACTTAAAAAAATACGAAAGCGAATTTTCGAAGCGAAACGCGTCGAAAATTCTTCCGGTTTGGCTGCGTGGTGTTTGTGACGTCACGTCGGCTTAGCAGGAAAATTAGGCAGAATTGTCACTAGATATATTTTTATATTTTTTAAATATATTTTTTAAGTGTTTTATTAAAATATTAATTTGATGTTTTCGTAAAATATTTTAAAAATATTTGTTATTATTAAATATGGATTTCCGCAAAGTAACGCCTAAATATATTCATTAAAACCGATATAACTTGTCTAACCATCTTCCTATTTTAATTCTAAATCAAGTTTTAGGTTTTATAATTACAAATCACTCATTGAGAAACACGATTACTAGTATATCTGATTCCTGTCCTGTCCTGTCTCTAATCCAAATGTACACGAAATGAACGACAACGATGATAATACTTAGTTAATAAGCTTTCTGTGATAAACATTTTCTGCGTAGGTACTGGAAAAGGAAAAAACTTATTAAAATAGATTTTGCGGAAAGTATTGGATATTGATAAATCGATTTTTATATTTCAAGAGATATCGATATATCTAAAATATCTATGCAACGACATGGGGTAATCCCATCGCTAAGCGACAGAGAAGAGCTCGGGAACCAATCAGTGGTCGAGAAAGCGTAGGCACATCACCCAATCACTATATAAGGTTCGAGACTGAGTTGTTCCTATATAAAAAGGCGCGAAACTTTTTCGAGGCTTTTTAATGATACAGAATATTTACTATAAGTAGCCAGAATACTTATAAGTCGTATAACATAAAATATAAGTATTCTAGCTACTTATATAGAGTAAGCAGTCTGTCTTTTGAAAGTAGTTACTTAATACTTGGCTTGGCTACTTTGCAGATAGGCGCGACACATATTTGATCACGTTTTGTTTTTATGCGATTGTTACGGAATATGTACGAAGCCCACCTGATATTAAGCGGTAACCTCTTACTATATTTGAAGCGCTCTTAGCGAAGTTTGTTTAGCTGTTTTTAACCGATCAGCTTAGTTAAACAAAATCCGCTGCGGTCATGAGTTGGATGGATGACCGCTAGGTGACATTACTACTGAACGTGCACGTGCTTTGGAGAGCACGTTAAGTCGTAGCGTCGGTCCCGTCTGTTGCCTTAGGATGGCAATCATTATGGCATGGTGGTAGAATATTTTGCGAATGCCCGCCTGGCTAGCTACCCCCCTCAATTAGAAAACCTGTCGCCAAAGACCTAACGGTGTTTTCCGGCAGCTGTCCTTGAGAGTCAGTAATTCAAGGTTAGCCTGAACAACAACTTCGACCTCAACATCACTTACCATCAGGTGAGATAGTGGTCAATGGTTAATCTATAAGGCATAAAAAACAGATGCATTTGCAGGGAACTACACCCATCACCCTAAGACATAAGTAAAGTTGATACTGTTCGGTCTCATGTGCCTGTAATTTATAATCTTCGATGATTAATATGTCTTTATAATGAATGATTCACTGGCTCTCAAGGAGTGAGCTGGGATGCTAAACTCTAGAATATTTGCTTGAGGTAGGTATTCTAATAGAAAGTCGATATTTATTTTTATAAATATCGACTTCCTATAAATATTACAAAACTTGGGATAATCCATGCACATCAGTACAAGATCCCGTGTTGCAGTAAATAAAAAATAACAATTTTAAAGGTGACAAATGCCTATTTATTTTTTTTCTAAACCGGGTAATGTTGACATTTTTCGCGGTTGTTGGTAGGTTGCTAATGCTAATACGCTAAGCTATATGTCGATGACTTTAGTTTTCTGGCGCATTACTTCATCTTTGATTAGATCCTTCAAATTAACGCTTGATTCTTGGTGAGGTCTTATTTGCAGCGTCTGATACGGCTTTTAGGTAGATAGGTATTTAAGTTAAGTACTTTATGTGATTTGTAACAAAAAGAGATAATTCGTAAAGAAATGTAAGTAACATCGCATTTGTACACACATCCAAACAATTTGCAATATTCGATGCAATAGGTAAATAATGATCAACATGTTAGTAGGTAGGTATATACGGGAATGAAGATTGAACATCGTACATTAGGGTTCAAATCCTTGAACATGACTGTAAGGAGAATGTTGTCGATAGTTAGGTAGGTACCTACCTAAAATAACTATTTCTTATTATGACAATCAAAAAACATTTTATGTTACCTACTCATCAGGACCCTGTCGACGTGTAACTCGTAAATATCAGAATTGTGTACGGACGCCGAGTACTTACATAACATTGTTGGATACGTTTCAGAAATAGGTATAACCACCATACAAGTACGTCACATACTTATAATGATTCGTCATAATAATTATCAGGACTCTGTCTACCTATTACACGTACATAGCAAACTTGTGTACTGAGGCCGAGTACTTACATAATGGTGCTGGATACGTTATAGAAGTAGATATGACCTCCATTCAAGTACGTCACATACTTATAATGATTCGTCATATTTACTTATCAGGACTCTGTCTACGTATTACACGTATATAGCAAACTTGTGTACGGAGGCCGGGTACTTACATAACGGTGTTGAATACGTTACAGAAATAGGTATTACCTCCATACAAGTACGTCACATACTTATAATGATTCGTCATATTAATTATCAGGACTCTGTCTACCTATTACACGTACATAGCAAACTTGTGTACGTAGGCCGAGTACTTACATAACGGTGCTGGATACGTTATAGAAGTAGATATGACCTCCATTCAAGTACGTCACATACTTATAATGCTTGGACATATTTACTTATCAGGACTCTGTCTGCGTATTATACGTACAAAGCATACTTGTGTACGGAAGCCGAGTACTTACATAACGGTGTTGGATACATTATAGAAGTAGATGTGACCTTCATTCAAGTACGTAACATACTTATAATGGTTCGTCGTATTTACTTATCAGGACCCTGTCCACGTATAACAAGTAAATGGCATTTTTTTATACGGATGCCGACTACTTACATAACCATGTTGGATACGTTATTGAAGTAGGTATAACCGTCATGTAAGTACCAACTTTGTATCATGCATAACGGTATTATTCTTATTAGCTAGTAGCGTCAGACAAACAACTTATTATTAAGACTTTGATCAAATCGCAAAAAATATACAGCTTTTCCATAGAAAAATTTCATTCACCCGCGACATAATAATATAATGAATGAAACACAACCCTTAACATATTGGGAGCTAGTTAGGAATAACATTATATATGTATGTGAAACAGTTACAAGATTTTTTCTCTCTGACTATCAATTTATATGTAGGTTGCATGAGATTTTATACTTATAATGGTGCGGCATATATTTATAAATATATTTTGTAAAGCTACGGTATTCACGCGTCTGAAGTCATTATAAAAGTAGAAGACGTACTTGTATGATACGTAATTACTAAATCCGGGCAAGTACGTGTAACGTTGTTGTGTACTTATGTACGTATATACGGGATGACTACTTAATGTACTGGTGGAACATCTTATTTAAGTATGTGACCACATTATAAGTACAAATTTCCAACGTCATTATGGAACATGGTGTTGCTCCTAAACGCTTAAGTACTCCTCACCATTACTAAGTAGCCGGCATCCATGTTACGTTGGCTGCACCCGTGGTAAGTAGTAAATTGAAAGCTCCTTACGTAAGTAGTTCATTTAAGTAGCTTTTTTTTCTCAGTGTATGCCAAAAACATTACCAGAAGTCAAAGTCACACTGACACAAGTATGCCCATTCATCATCATCACTCATTTCTTTTTTCTTACCCGCTATAATCTCACTGTATTCTAGACACTTTGACAGCACACTCTTCCATTCGTCAGCAAATAAATCACAATCAGGTGCCCAAGCCATGAGGCCATTGAACGCACTCAGAGAGCGTGAGATAGGGGAGTATGAGTGCGCAACCGTGCGAGCTTGTGGCACCGCGAACAGCTGCTGGACGCGGCCGCCGCGCCGGTTGTTTCTGACATCAGGGACATGAAGCCGAGACAGCTCCTTTAATAAATCAGGAGAATCTATCTTTCCATGAAGGATCTTACACATCACTTTCATTTGGTTATGCATTCGCCGAACTTCTAAAGAGTTATAACCTAGGCATCCTAGGAGAAAGTTTGTTGGGTACATGAACGGGTAATAGCCAAACATGCGCTTGTATAGAAAGCGAAGGAAGGCCTTTTGCACCTTCTCTAAAGACAGTGCGTAAGCATTCTCATGGGGGTGCCATACTGTCGAGCTGGTTTCCAGCTTGCTACGAACCAGACCTTCAAAGATTAACTGAATGACGTGAGTACCATGAAAGTCTCTTGAATTTCTCAGCACGAACCCCAATCTCCTGTATGACTCTTTGGCAAGTGTAACAATGTGGTCATTGAAGGTTAGTTTTTGATCGAAGATGACACCCAAGTCTTTTGTAGTGCTAGATTTACTTATCACGCTGGAGTCTAGCTGGTACTGGAACTCAATGGGAGACTGTCTTCGAGTAAAAGTCATGGCATGGCATTTTAATGGATTAAACTCCATTTTATTTACTACTGCCCAATCGCATACCGCGTCTACATCACGTTGGAGGTCGTGGCAGTCTTCCAAGGACTTTATTTCTTTGATCAATTTTAAATCATCCGCATAAAGCAGGCATTTGGAATGCCTAACTACGGCGGGAAGATCGTTGATCATAAGAATGAAAAGGAGTGGTCCTAATATGGATCCCTGGCTGACCCCAGATCTTGTATGATAAGGACTGGAGTCATACACACCTAACCTTACAAATTGTTGACGGTCTCTTAGATAGTCAGCAATAAATCTTAACAGCCTCGGAGCAAAACCCAGAGCATTCAGTTTGATAAGTAACTGATCATTATTGATTCTGTCTAAGGCCTTGCGAAAATCAAAGTAAAGAACATCTACTTGGCTACTGCGATCTAACCGGACTGAGATGAAATCTGTAACTTCCAGGAGATTTGTATCAACTGACCTTTTTCTCCTGAAGCCGTGTTGTTCGTTGCGCAAATACTGTTCTACCTGCCTATAGATCTCTCTATGGATGATCTTTTCAAAGGTTTTCGCCGGGGATGACAGAATGGCGATAGGCCTGTACTCTGTAACCGATGACTTATCAGAACTTTTTGGAATGGGTGTCACCCTTGACATTTTCCACTGTTTGGGATAGATTCCTGTGGTTAAGGACATGTTGAATATGTGGCATAGTGGCTGAACCAAGAATTTTAACCCTTGTTTTAGAAACCATGGAGGAACGCAATCAGGCCCTACAGAACTATTTGTCTTGAGACCTTTAATTCCAGATGCTACTTCTTGTGGAGTTAGTACAAATATATTTACGTAGTTACTAGATTGTGTCTTATCGCAATTATTTATACATTCAGAGTCTAACTGAGGAACGTCTCTTAAAAAAACACTTGCAAAAAATTTGGCGAAAGCCTCCGAAGCCTCGACACCACTAAGTATACAACCTTCATAATTAACGCTAGGTTCAAAGCCCCCTTTGGAGCGAAGACTTGAGATATGCTGCCAAAAAGTCCGGGGGTTTGCGGCAATACCATCTTCGATATTTTTCAAATAAGAGTCGTGGGAAGACGATATACGAGACTTCAAGGAGGCTCGCAGATCAGAGAATGCTTTATAATCCGCATCGCATTCAGTCTTTCGCCAGGTACGGTGTAGCTTTAATTTGAGTTTAGTATCAAATATAATGTCACTCGTGAACCAGACGGGATAGAGCCTATCCGACGATTTTTTACGACGTTTCCTAGGAACGCAGTTATCAAAAATTTTGTAAATAATATTGTAAAATTGATCGGTACAAAATTGCACTTCGTTGGAGTTAAGTACATCAATCCAAGAGGCCTCAGAAAGCAAGTCAATAAGAATTTTTGGATCACATTTTTTAAAATTCCAGTCCATGTTAGGATCTATATTGCTGGGTTCAACATGATCAAAGCCGCGGACCGCATATGTTACAAATAGACCCCGTAACAAAAATGGTCTATAATTAACAACTTTGAGGTTTACTATTTACAAATTTGAGGTTTATTATATACAACTTTGAGGTTTATACAACTTTGAGGTTTTTATTATTAGCAAATATATAAGGTTGTTAATTATTTAAATAAAAAAAAACCCGTAACAAAAATGGCCTAATATTTACAAATTTGTATTTTAAAATTAACAACCGTGGTTTATTACTTACAACATCGGGGTTTTATTTATATTTTTTTTTACTGAAAAATAATTAAATTTAAATTTCTAGATCTATTTTCATGTTTTGGTCAACATTCTACACAAAATATACCAGGTTTGTAACTCATTCCGTTCACGAGAGTGAGAGATAGAGCTCGAGAGTCATATACAGACGGAGACAGCCAAACAGTAGAGAGTCATTAATAGAGCTCCGTTTTGCCTTCTTGGCACGGAACTCAAAAACTTTTGACAGTAGTACCATTTATTTCTTATTTTTTATTAATAAAAAACCACATTTTATCATTATATTTCCAATAAACGACGACACCATGCATTCTACGATACATAAAAAACTTAGTGTAATTTACACATATTGAATCCCTTTGTAATATCTAAATTAATTCCGTTTATCATCACGTTATACGGATAGACAACAGTCCTCCTCAGTTTTATCCATTAGATACGAACCCAAATATGCTAACATTTAGGTATGGACATTGGACAGATTGGATACAAAACCATTACATCGTATTTAAAACGTCCTGAATTAGTAAGAATTACTTTTCTTTAAACTTTCGTGAACGTAGCTCACGTTTCTAAATCCTAAACGGGTCTATTCACGTACGAATAAACATCAAAATAATTATATTTTGAATAAGCTCAACGTTTCGATCAAGTTGCATTGACCGTGGTCACGAGTAGACTGAGAAGCGGGTGTCATCGTCTTTTCGGTTAGTCAAAATACAATTATTTTGATGTTTATTCGTGCGTGAATAGACCCGTTTAGGATTTAGAAACATTAGTAAGAATTGTTAAATAAGTCTCGGGCTTCTGAAATAATCTTGGTCTTGAATCGGATCTTTCACCTGTTCAAGCATCGCCAGCATCCCTACGTTGATACACCGCTTTCAATCGGCATCGCTCAAGGCGATCCGGACTCAATAACAATAGACATTGTTTGATTATTGGCTCTCAGCCGACGCGGCGATGACCACCGGAACATCTGCACTTCTGCACGATTCGTGCAATGTACGCTGAAATTACAATTGTCTCTATGTACGTTATGATTTATGATAAGTCATGTTACTTTTATGTATTTCAAGATGTTGGTAGTTATGTGGTTATGCTGGATCCTTATTCGATGATAATATTTGCTTTCAAACTTATTTTGAATACAGATTATGCTCCAGGGGGATCAAGCTGGATTTCTACAAGGACATTAATTTCAATCTCGGGCGTAACGAAGGATTGTAGAGTAAAGAGTTTAGTGTTCAACCATTCTAAGAATAATGTCTAGTATCCTGAGTGGAGAAGCAGTGATGGCTCAGTGGCATTGGCTATGGACTGCCGTGCAGCAGATCCATGGTTCGAATCCCGCCGCGGGCTTGAATTTCACAGCATGGTGGAAGGGCATTTTGCGAATACCCGCCTGGCTAGCGACCACTCTCAAGTAGAAAATCTGTCGCCAAGCACCTAACAGTGTGTTCCGGCAGCAATCCTTGAGAGTCAGTAAAATTACAGACACATGAGACCTAACAACTGAACGTCTCACTGTAACGGGCGCAGTGCAATTCGTCGTTGACGAAATGCATCTGTTATAGGCAGAGGTTAGTCCACTTAACATCAGGTGGGCCTCGGGCTTGTTCCGTCACAATGACATAAAAAAAGAGAGATTAAATAACTCGCCCAAGACGTGCTAGAAGATACTCTAGTTTTAACACCTGCGAGAAAATAAAAGCAATAATAATAGTGACATATACATTTTATTTAACTGGTAATATAAAAGAAAACTTACTAATTTTTCATGTCATTCGTTTTATCATTTGATAAAATAAATGTGGAATGATATAAATAATATGAATCTTTATATTTATATAGATAGATAATAGATAGATAGATAAAACTTTTTTTAAACACCACAGTATATATAAATAAATGATGAATTAACAAAATAATTATCTGGTAAGGGATTAAAAGGAAAGATGCATGTAACTAAGAGGAAGAAAATTGGCGAAATCGATGTTTCGGTACCTACCCCTGTTTTCTCCGATCGATAAAAAATTCAATTCTATTTCTAATTATGATTTTGCTTGATGTCAGAAATGTGTCCTGACTCAGGATATTTAAAAGTAAATCGTATCGCTGCTCCGTTCGGAACTTACGAATAACTATCCCGTCCTGGATGATACTGCACTGCGCTCATCAATATGACACATTCGTTCTTGCATCATTTGCCCCCTCTACGTTTAAACAGTAGCACTAACACATTACTTTTTCAAGGCAGAACATCGGACACTGCGGTATCAAATAAGACTGTTGGTGAAGAGCCTCACCAACTGGTTCAACGTTATAGTTACCTGTAAAATTGCGTCTAGAACGTCGGTATCATTGTCATAAAAATAAATAATGATGTCAACAAAATGACTCCCGACACACAAAGGTCAATTACTGTTACGTTCATCAACTGCTATAATAAAAAAACTAACCCTAACAAGTCAGAGATGATATTTATTACATTATGTATCTACTGACACATCTTTATTACTGCTATATGAATAATATTATTATGAGCTCTTCGGACATGCAACAAAAACACGACGACATAATAACAAAACGGACATTTAACACGCACAAAATAAGAACTAAAATGTAGAAACAAGTGGTAGGTCAACGTGAGGATAAATGATCGCATTCGTTTCTACAAATCCGTGTCAAGAATCGACTCAAAAAAGAAGGAGTTATCCTACTGACACGGGGGTTTATAAATAACTTCTTTTCAGATCTTATTATTTATTGGACGGCGTGGAACCTCCTCGGATCGAGCTCGGACGGGATCGTAACGATGACGAATACGAGATACGCTTGTAAAAAAGTCTTTCCGAGTTGACGCGTGATATATTCCGGCGCATGCGCGTTATAAAGCACGCGACGGGGTGCGCTCGCGCAGAGCGCTGATTGGCCGCAGTAATGACTGCATGCGCAGACGTTCCGTTTACGAAGCACCATTGTGACGTAGACTAATGACTGCTGTAAGGTAAACCAATGACGGATAGGCACCTCTGAACCTATTGTGTATGTGATATATAGCAGAGATGTGGGGCTGAAATATAGCATCATTTTGCGAGCCGTGCGCGAGATTGCTAACTTGAAATTGAGATATTAGACGGATATAACTGCAACAGCAAACAGTCCGGCGCGCGGACTTGCATAAGAACTTGTTTGTTGAGTAGAAACCTGCGATAGAGATGTAATTTATCTCTTTATGGTACTCTCACAATATCTCCAATTGCATTTATAAACTACCTGGAAGTTATACCACATTGCATCATTCCAGAAGGTATTTATATATATCTACCTATCATAGTACCTCTAGGTATGTCAAAGGAGTAAATCGTTAGTATTTTTATCGAGCGGTCTTCATCGGCTATATAAATTATGAAAAACACACGTACATTATTCAGTGTTATTATAAAAAGTTTACATTCCTTTGATATCCTACTGTCATGGTGTAACAATGTTCCCAATAACTTTGTAAGGTATCAGAGACTTAGTTTTTATACTAATAGACATTTATAAGCTTATATCTATACTTTTATTTTTACTGTTATGCAAACTTACTAGGTACTTTCTATTATTTAAACAGTTAAAATTAGCTCTTAAAATCTCTACACCCATTCTGCAATCCGTCATTTTAAGTCCTCTCCACTCTACTTAGACACTTGAGGTTTCAGCTCACAAAATTGTCTAATCATCATTTTAAGAAATATGCTGCTGATGAATTGGACTGTGTAATTTTATTATTGCCTTCTATCTTCTTTTGAAACGCTCGTAGAGAAGTTTGCTTAGCCGTTCATAACCGATCAGCTAAGTTAAGCAACGTCTACCGCAGCCATGACTTGGATGGGTGACCGGTAGCGGCTTTACTACTGAGCGTGCAAGTGCTTTGGAGGGCACGTTAAGCCGTCGGTCCCAGTTGTTGTCCTAGGATGTCGGTCGTTATAGCATGATGTTAAGGCATTATGCAAATGCATACCTGGCTAGCTAACACCCTTAAAAAGAAATTCTGTCGCCAAGCACCTAAAGGTGTGTTCAGGCAGCTGTCCTTGAGAACCAGAAATTCTAGTTAGCCTGAACAACATCTTCGACCACATCATCACTTACCATCAGATCAGATAGTGCTCAAAGGGAAGTATAAATAAAATGTATCTCCCAATGCACTCAATAAAAATTAAAGTAAGCTTCTGATGACCATTCATAACCTTTGAAAACTTGTAGTATATTATCCATATAATATATTTAACAGCTACCTTCAAACTAGGTCACGTCAGATGCGAACTTCCGCGGCGTCCCGCTAATGAATCGTCCCGTCCCGCGGGACGCATACGTCTCGTGTCTCGCGCACGAGACGACCGGACGCGGTCAACTTAGCAACATTGCACGCATTGTACTTTACGCATGCAGTTACTCATCTCTAATTAGAAATTATTTATATATATTACTATTTTTTTTACAAATTGTTTATATATTTGATCAGTTTAATTCTTAAAACACTTTTACGGATCATAAGTCAAGTTATTTTAATAATGATATTGTACCACTACCATGATCTATGATAATCTATTATATAATAATAACAAATATTTTTAAAATATTTTAAGAAAACATTAAATTAATATTTTAATAAAACATTATATGGACAATCTTAATATAGACTGATGCTGAGCGCCGGCCGCTCCTTCCCGATGGTGCGCTCGTAGAGTCAAGACCTCCTGAGGATGCTTCATGTAGAAGCCAAACGCGTCGAATATTCTTCCGGTTTGGCTGCGTGGCGTTTGTGACGTCACCTCGGCTTGACAGGAAAATTGGGCGGAATTGTCACTAGATATAATTTGTATATTTTTAAGTGTTTTAAGTTTTCTTCGAATATATAAAAAATATTTGTTATTATTAAATATGGATTTCCGCAAAGTAACGCCTGAATCTATTCATTATCATAATTTCTGATCTTTTCGGTGGCCAGATACTGAAACACTCTACGTGTATGTATATCTCTCAGCCATAGCCTGTAGACCTTTAATGCATAAAGAAGTGATTGATACAATTCAAAAGTATTTTGGATTTTTCTCAATCCTTGTGAGCTATATATTTATAATGCATAATAACAAATATTTTTAAAATATTTTAAGAAAACATTAAATTAATATTTAAATAAAACACTTAAAAAATATATCTAGTGACAATTCCGCCCAATTTACTTGCTAAGCCGACGTGACGTCCCAAACGCCACGCAGCCAAACCGGAAGAATTTTCGATGCGTTTCGATTCTACACTAAGGATTCTCAGGAGGTCTTGACTCTACGAGCGCACGATCGAGAAGTAGAATAAGACATCATGAATCAACTTTCGTAAAAAGAGCTGTACACATCTTCACTCAAATTTTCTTGTCGGTGTTTAATTGAATGTCATGTCTTCTCAAAGGCATTTACCAAAAAAATACATGCAATATAATTACAGTATATAACAATATAATTGAAGCGCTCGAAAGTTGACTTATTAAGCTAAGTAACGTCCGCCGCGGTCAAGACTCGGAGAGCTTCCGTGCTTCGGAGGGCACGTTAAGCCGTCGTCGGTCCCTGTTGTTGCCTTAGGATGGCGGTCGTTATAGCAACTGTAGTGCAGAATGCGATCGCTGATCACTTCATAACTGGTTTGTCTCTTATCAGTGCGCGCTCGGTGCCACATAGAAATGTAAAATTAACCAGGTTTGATGAGAACAAAATAAGACTGCAACTCACTAAGGTGGATTGGAGTCCAATATTCAATATAAAAGATCCTAGTGATATACTTAACTTTATCATACATACTTTTGAAGAAATATATAATCAGTGTAAACAAGTTATAGACTTAAAGAGGGACAAAAAAAAGAAGTGTACTTGGATATCAGATAAATTATTATATATGTCTAGAAAAAAAAATGAACTCTTAAATATACATTTGAATGATACAACACATAAACAAAACGAGTTAATTTATAAAAAATATAGAAATAAAACTAACAGGCTGATCAATAAGGCTAGAAATATGTCAATAAAAAAAGATATTTGTCAAAATTATAAAAACCCAAAAAAAATGTGGGAAATAATAAATCGATTAACTGGTCGAATAACAAAATCTGTTGACGACTTGATTATAAAATATTTCAAAATGAAAGCGAAATTAATATCAAATAAATTTGCCAATGACTTTGAATCCAATGTAAGCAGAATTATAAATAGCTGTGATGATGCGTTGCTTGATGAAAACTCATATAAAAATACACCTAATGTCACTTTCAGATTTAAAAAAATTAACGAAGAATCATTAAATAAAATACTTAACAGTATTAGCGAAAAAAAAAGTCCTGGGTACGATCAAATAAGGGCCAAAGATATCAAATATATTGCGTCATATATAGCACCAGTATTGACCCATTTAATAAATAGTTGTATATACCATCGAACATATCCGGATAAGTTAAAAATAGGAATAGTACGGCCTATTCATAAAAAAGGCAAATACACAGATACAAATAACTATAGGCCCATTACAATTTTATCTTGTATAGACAAAATTATCGAAAAGTATATAGGGCAAAATATGAATGAGTTTTTATCAATTAACGGAATCATTCACACTAAACAGTTTGGGTTTCAAAAACATAAGAGTACCACCCAACTATTGTCATTGTTTACAGACGAAATAAATGGGTACTTAAATGATAGAAAACATGTTCTAACAGTAATGATTGATTTCAGCAAAGCCTTTGATTGTTTAAATTATAAAATACTGTACAAAAAATTGCAGCAGAATGGAATACAGGGTCCAGCACTTGACTGGTTCAAAAACTACCACACAAACAGATATAACACAGTTTGTATAGCCGGAGAACATAGCGATCCAATACCGACCCTCCACGGTACAGCACAAGGATCGATAATAGGCCCAACCGAGTACTTAATTTATGTTAATGACATGTGCAACCTGTTTCGTCTCGGCTCTGTGTACCAATTCGCTGACGACACCTGTCTTATAACCGCGCACCGAGAGATTGATGTCGCACAACGCATGATGCAACATGAGTTTGATTTATTGTGTAAATGGGCGCATGACGTCGGATTATCCATAAATATTGAAAAAACAAAGTTATTACACATTCACTCACCTTACATAATAAGTAGGTCAACGCCTTACATTGTAGCCCATGAACACAGCTGCATGCATGCGCCACATCTATCCTGTAGCTGCAAGCCACTTAATGTAGTAAAACAACACACTTACCTAGGTTTGAAAATTGACGACAAATTCAACTGGGGCCCGCACATAGAACATGTATGTAACAAACTTAGATCAATATTAGCAAAACTAAGTGTTTTAAAACATAAGTTACCTTATAACACACTAAGACTTTTATATACATCTATGGCAGACTCGATAATAAACTATGGTATCACTAGCTACGGACGCACATATAAAACCTACCTTTTAGATATTTACAATTTGCAATTAAGACTGTTGAAAGCTATAGTACCTCTCAAAATTAAGTTTAAATACAAAGATAACTATGATAAATTATTTCAATATTGTAAAGTAATGAGTATATTTGACAAATTAAAATTCGCTTTTATAACTGAAAATTATATTAATATAAAAAATTTGGAAACATGCAGAAGACCATGCAATCTACGAAACTTGCCTAATATTCCATTGTTCAAAATACCTAAATGTAACAATAATTATGGGAGAAGGGTTCAGACATGCTTATTACCTATACTATTAAATACCTTACCCAGAACAATAATAGCAAAAATAGATAAACAGAAACCTAAAGTAGTCAAAAACATTTTAAAAAGATTTTATATACTGGAAAAATATAAGTAAATTAATGAATGTTTGCAAACAACATTGTTTGAACTGTTATCATACTTTTTAGCACTTAAGTTAGTTGTTTTGTACCAAATTACTAAAAGAGGCTTATATTACAATCTTTAATTTTAAGATTTTGATAAGTCTCATTGACTTCATTTGTACCATACAATTAAGCAATAAACAGTTTAAATTTTAAATTTTTTAATTTTAGCATTGTGGAGAGATAGAGGGCATTATAAGAATGCCCGACTGGCTAGCTATCACCCTGAAATAGAAAATCTGTTTCCAAGTACCTAACGGTGTGTTCCGGCAAGCCTGAACAACATCATCACTTACCATCAGGTGAGATAGTGGTCAAAGGCTAGCCTATCAGCAATTTTAAAAAAAATAGGGATTGTAAAACTGTGTCGAAATGTAGTGAGTAGGTATAAAATGTTATATGAACCTTGTGCACTGCCGTCTCGGTACATAACGCATGCAAGATTGATTAGTTAGAGAATTTGCCTGGATTTTAATTGATTAAGTAGATAAGTTGACCGCTGGTGTCACCGCGTTATTAATATACTTGATGTGTCATACATTTAACTAGGTAGACCTTACGCGGAATTGACTTCGTGTGTCCTACTCGTACTACGAGTTGATGTAACTTTCGATTTGTTAACTCGGCACCTAAAACCGATAAGTAACTGTCTTATTAGTTGACACAGTCTAGCCTCTTATGACTCAACAGTGACGGATAAATATATAAAATAATGACGCATTCCACAATCATAATAGTTTTCATACCCATAGGTATCCTAGGTTTGTTACAAAATATTTTCTGTTACTACTAACTACCCTCGACCCAAGAACAAATATTTTGTTATATGTCTCCTATAATAACACAAAGAACGGCAGATGGAAATTATAGATTCAGGCGTTACTAAGCAAAAATCTACAAATATTCATTAAATAACTCACTGAATAACTATAACATTTAAAAAATAAAGAAATATATCTAGTTACAGTTCCGCCTAATTTTCTTGCTAAGCCGACGTGACGTCACAAACGTCACGTAGCCAAACCGGAAGAATCCTCGCTCCCTTACAGAAATTACTCAATTGTGTGATTGAAGAGTCTATACCTCCTGATGATGCTTCATGTAGAACCGAAACGTGTTGAAAATTATTTTCTTTTTATTTTGTATTGTCAGCAGGTTACGATTAAAATTAAATGTTTTTTCTGGAATATTAATTACATATATAAAATATTTTTAAATGTGGCCACACAAGAACACATTGTAGAAGGTATTGTTTGTGTTGTATTTTCGGCTGCATACGTGACGCCAATCTTTTTTTATTATATATAAATATAAATATCTTGTTGGTATTATTTTATTAAAATTATTATATTATATTATATTATTTTATATAAATATCTTGTTGGTATTATTGCAACGTTTAGTTCACGATAATATGGCGAAGAGTAGTTTTGTGCGCCCAAAGAGCATCACTCTAATTACATCGGCAGCAATTAGGTATAGTGGCATGTTGCTCGCTCAGTATATTCTTACTCGATGGCCAATATAAGTATGTTCCATAACCAGGTGAATGTGGAAAATTCATTATAATATTAGGCGGGAACTGGAGCTATAAACGTACCTAATCCACAGTGCCAGGTGAAATTAGCAATAACCAAGATACATCTTCCGGAACTGGGTTTAACTTTTTGCTGTGGCTTGTCTGATTTACAATCGCCATATTGCCTTTGGTACCACCTTGGTTCATTAGATATGGAGCTGATCAGAGAAGGAAATCCGATAATCAAGATAAACTGCCGGAGTTGCGACACATTTCCTCGAGGGTAGGGATGTGAGCTGTTAACCAGGGGACTGTGGGAACTGCAATATGCTATGATGCTTAAACCCAATTAGCTCTACAAATCTAGGTTAAGTTAAAGATCCATCCATTGTCGGTTCCCTAGAAAGTGACGGTTCATTTTATTGCTGTATATCCGTGCCGTTGAACCGTTCCCGTTCCCATTCCCGGGACACGGGCCTTTCTGTCAATGATAGAGGAGTATATCACCTTACATGCATATTCATTTGAAAGAGCTTTTGTTTTTTTTGCGTATACTACTACATTTTATCATGCCTTTTGTATCATCTAAGGGTTAGGCAAAAGTATAAAACAACTGCGTTTCCGCTCCATGTCGAACCAAAAATTTAACCACGGATGTCAAGACCAAAAAGTGTGGTCTTACACTATTCGTCCAAAATGGCAGTATATATTTGTAAAATATAACAGGTAGGTAATGTCAATTTGTCATACTCGTATATCGAACCTATAATTATGACTATATTTTTAAAAATCCTGTCATCGATCCCCAATTAAACTAGCAATAAACACGGAACATTAAACAATTTAAGGTTAAAAACGAGCTAGGCTGGGAGGAATCAATTATAATTTCCATTAGGGCAAGGCGTGGACGTCTGATTTATAGCTGATATTGGAGGGGAAGGATTCACGGACGAATGCGATTGCACCTTGTACTGCATGCCGAAGGAGCTGATGTGCATTTGCTCTATAATTATTGATAAAATTATTACAGCCTGCATACCTTGTGCAGCTTTACCGTGCTTGCTGTTCATTGTCTATTACCGGTATTATAGGTATATCGTCGATATCAGAACTTAGACATGATATCTGAATACTAAACATAGCATATGCTGTGTCTTGACTCGTTTGTGACATCGTCGTGTTGCACCACAATTGTTTGTATTATACTAATACATAATTTTATATGATAACGTTTTTATTTGTTATGTTGTGTTTTGATGAAACTAAATGTAGCACAGCACAGCAGAGCACGTCGCAGGGCAGCGTAGCGCAGCACTACGCGGGGAAGCGTAGTACAAAGTGTATTACGCTTCCCCGTGATGTGTTGTGCTAACCTGCCTCTAATTTAGGGAATATTATGGAAACAAACGATGCTGTAAAAATTGTAGTTGTCTCATTTGACAGCTATCCTAATCTACTATAAAACAAAATTAATATATCACACAAGAAGAGAGCATATTCCCTCCTCAAAGGCCGGCAACGCATCCTCGAGACCTCTGGTGTTGCGGATGTTTGTGGGCGACGGTATTCACTTACCACCAGGTGAGCCACCTGCTAGTTTGCCCTCCTAACCCATAAAAAAAAAACACACGTATTCAATTAATACAAAGGCGTGTGACATGTTGCATAATTCCATACGTTACTTCTTTCTTCTTCTTTTCTCAGTCTTCACGCTGTGCTGTGCTGCCCTGTGCTGTGCTGGGCTGGAATTAGTTTGACCCAGCCTGTATATAAATATGTCGATTGAGATATTGTCAAGAAAAATAGATTTACCTTATTTTTTTATCAGTAGGAATCTTAAATTATGTTTTTGTATAACAAAAATTTTGTGAATTCAGAATATGATTTTCAGGCCCTATTGCTTATTTAGCGAATATCAAATTCACTTTTATCAACGCATTATTTACTTCTCCAACCGAGATCTTCCGGCTATAAGGGACGGACGCGTTTCCATTTTCGCTTCTTCTAAGTATTTTCAAAATTATTCGAAA
Source organism: Plagodis pulveraria (assembly GCA_963890685.1). NCBI lineage: Eukaryota > Metazoa > Arthropoda > Insecta > Lepidoptera > Geometridae > Plagodis > Plagodis pulveraria. The sequence continues at coordinate 33,871,199 of OY982957.1, forward strand.
AATCGTTTAGTATAGGTATTCTTATTTTAACATTTAATGATAATACAAAAAATGTAACGGGAAATCTGGTGAAACAAAAGCATATATATTAGGCCCTAGCTAGGCCATGCATGCACAATTTCATCGAGTTAGAACACTTTGTGTCGAGTTAGAAAACTACTACGTTTATCAACTAAAACACCGCGCACCAGTAGGATACGACTAAACACCAATAGTTCTAGACGGTGGCAACATTTATGAAAGCTCACGTTATTTTTTTTTAATAGTACTGATACGTTTGCATGTGCCTGAAACTCGAAACCGCTACCTCTCACCTTTAGTTTTACCCTTACATCAGCAGGAGCAGCAACACCTCAACATGCTGCTCATGCATTCTTTTCCCGTCATCAACTTTTACGACTTTTTTGAAGCAGTGATGGCTCAGTGGCATTGGCTATGGACTGCCGCGCAGCAGGTCCATGGTTCGAATCCCGCCGCGGGCTTGAGCTTCAACGCATAGTTCAAGGGCATTTTTCGAATGCCCGCCTGGCTAGCGACCACCCTTAAGTAAAAAATCGCCGAGCAACTAACGGTGTGTTCCGACAGCTGTCCTTGACAGCCAGTAATTCTAGGTTTAGCCTGTTAACACCTTCGACCACGTTATCACTTACCATCAGGTGAGATTGTCTTCCAAGGCTTACCTATATGAAATAAAAAAAAACAACTTCCAGAACGAGGTTATCGGATAGCCCTTACATTTACAAGCCGGGAACTGTACAGCTGGATCGTAACCTTATTTACAATAATATTGCTAAGATAGTCCGATGAAACACTAAGGACAACGGACGTACGGTTCAAGTGGTAGATTTTGGCGGTAGTGGCCCATAAACACAGTATGGTGATCAGGACCCACCAAGAAGCCTTAGCGGCGTCTGCAAACCAGTTACTAAATTTAAAAAATGAGTGGTCAAGTCAACATTTTCCTTGTAAATGAAACATTTGACTTCAATCGCACGGCGAAGGTGACAGCGACGGCCAGCGGGGTGCAGCGGGGGTGGGGGTGCGGTGGGGTGCGGGGGTGCCGACTGCCGCCCGCCGATCGATGGCGGCGTCGTTATTCGGCCGACAGCCTTTGACGACGTCGCGGATCACTTGCATGCAGCCCCAGCCTGCCTCTGCCAACGCCGCGCCGATCGGGACCAAGAACTTTCTTTCACTTTATCTACATGTACCTACCGTGTATTTTACTCTTTAATCAACGGTTTGTAATAGGAGATAACCTGCCTACCCTTGTCCTTAGTATCTGTGGTCGGTACAATTGTATTTCCTCTACGCAAAGGACCAACAAAATCAAATATTTTAGAACAACAAAGCCCGTAATGTAGCTTGCTCAATCATTCTTATCCGATTAACTAGGCCGCTGCGCTTAGTACTTGGATGGGTGACCGCTAGTGACTTAATTCTGCACGTGCTTGCATGCAGGTTATTGTCTTAGGATGGCAGTCATTATAGCATGGTGTTAGTGCATTTTGCGATTGCCCTACAGATTAGCTATCATCTTAAGGTAAAAAAAATATAGCCAATAACCAAAGGTGTTTTCCAACAGCTGTCGTTGAAAGCCAATAACTCTAGGTTATCCTGAACTATATTTTCGACCGGATCATTACTTATCATCAGGTGAGAGGTCTAAGGCTATATATATAAGCTATAAAAAAATGTCTTCGGTTTTATGGCTGCTAATCTTATGTCAATCTTCTTTGTTACGGGAACTCTCTTGTTGATACCTCGCTACCTTTTGTTTATATTAATATAAAAATGTAAAATTGTCTCTTATGGTGGAATATACATTTATATAGATATAGTATAATATAATATATGATATAACAGTTATATAATATATTAGTTATACATTATTATGCTGTAAGTTAAATAACCCCCATGGTATGCCGGGCAAGAGATTCGTAAGAGGTGACAAAGGGGAAAAAATCCCAGAAGGTGGAAGGAAAATACTGTACTGTACTTTATCAGCTGGATTGTCCACTGCTAAACACAGCCTTCCGCATTATTATGGGGGGGGGGGGGGTGCCATAATCCCCACGCTTGGCTTGGGATATGAAAAAAATGGGTTAATTAATCATCAGAAGACGTCTACTGTTGAACAAACGCCTCAATGTACGGCTGTTAGTCACTTGTAACCAATGGCTACCCGCGACTCTTACGATGTCGTCAGTCCACCTAGTGGGATGGGCCTACCAACTCTACGTCTTCCGGTGTAATGTCCTCGATAACCTTCTCCATCGGTTATCAGTTTGTCGAGCAATGTGGCCCGCCCATTCCCACTTCAGCTTGCAAATTCTGAGAGCTATGTCGGTAACTTTGGTTCTTTGGTGAATATCCACGTTCTGGATTTTATCTCTCCATAGCTCGTTGATCGACTCTGAGCTTGTCCATAAGAGCCAAAGTTAAGAACCATATCTCAGTGCCATAAATCATCACTGGCAACACACACTTTGTTTATATACTTTTATTAATTAATACAACTGTTAAATTGATTGTCTTCTATCTATTACTCATTCATGTAGTTTCTCGAACAAACGAGGTGTAATGACAATAATGACAATCACGGCGGCAGTGGCAGCACCTCATTTGTCGGCTGTCAGTCATCAGCTGTCATTTGTCAACGGTTTGTCAGCGACAATGGTGTCAGGCGGTGCGGGGACGATTGACGCGTGTCACTGCACTGGTTACTACGGGTTTTCGACATAGGAATTAAAACTAAAAACTTCTTTGGTGTTGCTAAAAAAACAATATGCTTGCCATACAAGAAGGGGTAGAGACAGAGGTCCACGTGGGGTGTTTTAGGATATTTGTACGATAATAAGGGAGGCCTATACAACAAGCCATACGCTTGGCTTTATTTGCGCAATTAGGATCTACCATAGTCACTGGAAGACGTAGTAAAAGGTGAAAGACCGATGACGGTGGAAGAGTCACAAGTGATGGATGCAAAAAAATATATTTTATATATTTGTATAAGTTTACATCTGAATCAATCTGAATCAAAAGTTGTACAGTACCAATATCGTCCCCGACGCGTATTCAATGATGTCTGTTGTCTGTTATTCGGGGGTTGGTATTAACCAGTGGTAATACCAACCCGCCTGGGATCCGACAGGTGAAACAAGAATTATTAACGATCATTTTGATCCACGCTTCTAGAACTGTCCGCTGTTATACTGCAGGCTTGTCGCCATGACGATGTCACACAAAATATTCCTATATTGTTATTTCTGCTACTCAAATTCTCGAAAGTTTAAAGAAAAGTACTCAAATGCGCCCACTAAAATGCAGCGGCAGTGCGTATGCAAATTTTCATAACCTGTGTTTTTATCGGAAATCCGTCAATCCTCACCCTCCTATCGGTAATGTTTTACTTACATAGGTACATTAAAGTACGCCTCTTTCCACAGTAGGCAGAGACCACATAACTTTGTCGCTTCACATATGAGTACACTCATCAATCCTTTCATACATACGCATCTCCTGACCTGGCCTTTTCAGAACGTCTTCAATCTGATTTCGAAACGTTTGCTTAGGTCTTCCCCTTCCAACACTTCGGTTCACTTGTCCTTTCATATCCTTCCGGTCACTTGTTGAATGTTTCACCGACTTCAAAAAATAAGGAGGTGTTCATTCGACTGGGTTTTTTTTATTTACGTTTGTTACTCTGCCAATTATGAATTGATTTTGATGAATATTTTTTGTTTGGTTTGTTATTTTTTTTGTTTTTTAGTGGTGGTCTCATTTACATTTATTAAACAGCGGTTAAGTAGCTTTAAGTGACACTCAAATAATTTCAAATAATAATTTAGCAATATGCCTATACCTCGATGACATCGTAAGTGCAACTCTTGTCTATGTTGTAAATTAACTAGTTGACAGTTATGACGATACACAGATAATATAGGTATTAGGTTATATATAATATTGTTTTCACCTCAAAAGCTCCTTATGGTTTTTTTTCTGACGAAATCTGCGTTGTATTAGTAGTATTATTATTATTATTCATACTACTAGTATGCTAGCCCGGAAAAAGAATTAAAATTTCGAACTTTTAACCTCCTGCTAACCTGCGTCCTATACATAGGACATTGAATTGCCTAAAATATACCCCAATAAGAATCAATATTGTGTGTGTGTGTGTGTGTGTATCACCAAGATGAAAAAAAAATTTTGAAGTCAGACTATGAAAATCGGAGCTCCGAGCTATTCGAATCAGCATAGACGACTTCAACAAGTTATTTCACACTTTTAAGAATCAAAAGTTGGTTCCGCTTTTTAGTTCAAATTTTTGTAGCAGCCTGATATTTTATAATTATTCTCTGAATGCTGAGCTATGCGTAAACGACAAAGTAACAGCTTCATCACTTAAACATGTTAATTTTCACTCAGAACTCATCTTAAAGTTACAAAATTACAAATTTACGAGAGAAAAAATTATAGTCACGTGCGGGATTCGACTCCGCGTCCATCAACCCCTATAGCTAGGTATGCTAGGTAGGTATTCTCTGACGGCTTGAGCTAACATGACAATGACTCATAACAAAATTTTTTTACACTCGTTCTTTATTTTAACCATCGTATTGGGATGCTTGGATCTTTAGGTGCTTAGTGATTAATTTTCAATTTGAGGATGATAGCTATTCGTTGAAACTTCTAGAATAATAACTACACAGTGGGTAGTTATTAACCGCAAGGGATATAACAGTGATGTCTCCGTCAGCAAACATGCGAGTAGGTAGTTATGAATAGTTGCAAGATAGATGGCATTGCGACGCGGAACTTGCAGCGATTGAGTTATGAAAGTATTCCACTTGTTTTGCAGTGGGTATAAATCAACTGATGAACGGTTCTAGGCACTACAGTTTGTTGTTGGTAATACTAAGCTGTATAGTTTATGTATGTTGACCTAATTTTATGCTTTAATGATCATAAACTTAGAGTCCGTTTCGCAATGTCCTATTAGCTTACGAATAGTATACTTACTGATATGTTTTTAAATTTCATACAAAAACTATTCCATTTTCAAACTTAGGTATACTCGTATTATGCTGCATTGAGCTTATCAGTTTGTTGCTTCGAGTTTCTCGATAGTTTGTTGCTATTGAGCAACAAACTGCGTGGTGACCTTGCCATTGCAAGTACGAAAATCAAAGAACGACCGTAGAAATAAGATTCATATCTGCGTGCGCTGATGCGACAATCGCTCTGTCAGGGAAAATTAAAGGAAATTACTAATTTAGAAAAAATCATGTCAATATTACTTTTCAGGCATTCTTAAGTTAGTACCGATAAGAACCTAGGTATAAATTGACTAGATTTTGAAGAAACTCGTTAATGTCGTTTAGAAGAATAAGCACAATGTATTCCTTTAACAAAATAAACATGAACTTTGTTTAATTCCTGACTTCCTGGGTCCGACCAGGCTCCCCAATACCAGCTTCCACCACCCGACTCGACTCATGTCCGAGTCAACAGTCAAATTCTGTACGCTCGACCCTTTGGCACTGCGTACAGATATTGGATCACTCTGCATCTTTTCCCGTTTCTATCACGGGGAGTGTTCTGAGGAACTGTTTGGTTTAGTACCTGCAGCTGAATAACGCCATCGGACGTCCGACAGAACGTGATGTTTCAAGTCGATGTCTGAAAGTCCACAATCTTGCCGTTCTCACGACATTTCCTGTCTCGCCCTTGTTTTTTTTCTTTTTTTTCTGATTGTTAAGCCTTTGACCACAATCTCACCCGATGGTAAGTGATGATGTGGTCGAAGCTGTTAACAGGCTTAACTTAGAATTACTGGCTCTCAAGAACTGCTGCCGTAACACACCGTTAGATGCTTGGCAACAGATTTTCTACTTGAGGGTGGTCGTTAGACAGGTGGGCATTTGCAAACTGCCTTCCACCATGCGGTGAAGCTCACGCCCGCGGTGGTATTTGAATCATGGACCTGCTGCGCGGCAGTCCATAAGCCAATGTTACTGAGCCATCATTGCTTCAAGATGCAGTGATGCGAAACCAGCTCCATTGTAAGTATATCCGAACCGATACGGCTCAGTGAGGTAACTTCAGAAAGACAGATTTATAATATAAATAAACTATAACTAGAGCTAATTTCCTGCCCCAAGTCTCTTCCTGAACTGACTCTAGCCTTTAAGAACAGAGAATTTTCCCTCCTCAGAGGCCAACAACGTATCACCAAGACCTCTGATGTTGCGGATGTCCGTAGCCGACGGTAATGATCATTTACCACCTCGCTACTTATATTTTTTTTTTATTTTCGACCTACATGTTCCATTGCATTCTTGCCCAAGATGAAACTGTGTGAGCTTCGATCAAATTTCACACTCGCTCGGCAAAAAAAATAATCTTGTAGAAGTCGGGAAACTAATCACGATATTGAGGTCGGAGTGATTACAATAAGTTATTTACGACATAGTTCAATATAGGAAGTCGGGTATTTAATATAACTTTTTGTGCTGTTTTCGGCGCGGTCACTGAAACTTCTAGCACGACATAAAACTCATTTCTACGTTCTAAATTATCTCATATATTAACCGACTTCCAAAAAGAAGAGGTTCTCAATTCGCACGTATTTTTTATGTTTAACCTCGCTTTACTTTTACATAGTAGTCCGATTTTGATAATTCTGTTTTTATTGAAAAGGGAATACCTCTGAGGTGAACCCAAATAAATTTCATAAAAATCGGTCCAGTAGTTTTTAAGTTAAATACATGCACTCAAACATACCTTATACATAGATGACTTGGTAATCGCAAGTTTTGTCGATGGTGTACTTATCAGCCGGATTGTCCACTGCTGAACGCAGCCTTCCCCATTACGGGAAATTGCCATCCACGCTTGGCAGGCGTCTTGGGGATCGCAGTTTAAGGTATCAGTTCCTCAGAAAGTGCTGCTGCCCACCTTCCGGTATTTTACCTTTAGTCGCCTCTTACGACACCCACAGGTGGCAACGGAAGGGGGGGGGGGGGGGGAAGGTGACATTATAGCCCGACACCCCACGGGGAGTTTTGTCGATGGTGACCAATATTTTAGATGAGTAAAAATTGTTTAGTTATTGAAATATTGTGAGTAAAGTTATTGAAATAACTAAACGAATTTTACTCACCTACAATATTGGTGACCATAGACAAAACTTGCGATTACTTCTAAAACTTAGAAGTACCCTGATCGAATTCTACGTACTAAGTACACTATGACGTGTTCGAAACTTTTTTTTAAATATGTTTAAAATGCATTTACTCATTCCCGTCCACCCCGGGGAAGGTTACCGGGATATGTCGGGCTCGACACCAATTACTCGCGTATTCAAACCCTAAGGTAGGTTAGTTAGATAGTGTCATTAGTCTTGTCATCTTGACAGCTTCACCTAAAGCTGTCAAGCCGAAGTTTTCTTGACAAATCGGGGAACTTTTCAAATCCATGCTATGTTGAGTGTTCTAAAGACAAGTTTATGGCTGTTTATTACTCAAATGAACGACCAATAGGTAATTTTATCCATTATTTATGCTAATGTTAGTAATATAAAGGTCTTGCATTTAAATTCTTGGATTACCTATTTATATATTACCTAGTGCGAGTCGGGCCTTGCTCTCAAACAGTTCCGCATATTTAATTACATCCGAAACAGTCCTTATATTTAATTTAGTATAGTAGTTCATTATTATATAATAAATTGTCGATCTCAGTATATTTGTGGGTTAAATAGACGATGGACTGCGTTGCGTTAAGATGCGAAAACTATGGCGGCCCCATATTTATTAATATATAAAAATAAAATAATAAAAATATGTGTACTCTATTCAAAGATTAGAAGCGCTCGTAGCGAAGTTTGCTTAGCTGTTCTTAACCGATCAGCAAAGTTAAGCAACGTCCGCCGCGGTCATGACTTGGATGGGTGACCGCTAGTGACATCACTACTGAGCGTGCACGTACTTCGGAGGGCACGTTAAGCCGTCGGTCCTGGTTGTTGTCTTCGGATGGCAGTAGTTATAGCATGGTGGTAGGGCATTTTGCAAATGCCCGCCTGGCTAGCTACCACCCTCAAGTAGCAAATCTGTCGCCAAGCACCTAACGGTGTGTTCCTGCAGCTGTCCTTGAAAGCCAGTAATTCCAGCCTGAACAACACGTTCTACCACATCATCACTTAACATCAGGTGAGATAGTGGTCAAAGGATAACCAATCAGGCATAAACAATAAAAAAAATGAGCTATAGACCCGCTGGAATGCAATATAGATTGATTTTTTTCAGCTACTGTCTGAAAATAATGATAATTTCTAATTTAATATTTGTATTTTTGTGTCAACACAATATGTATATTTTTTTTTTTATATTGTTATGATTGTAATAACGCCTGCTATGCGGATTACATTACAAAATTACAAATATACGATAGGAAAAATTTTAATAATCCCGCACATGACTTAAATTTTTCCTATCGTATATTTGTAATTTTGTAATTACAATATGTATATTTTAGGTTTCTGACTCATTCTGTTTACGCGACAGTTTAGAGGCCCATGACATACGGACGAATTAGAGCCTGTTTGTATGAAAACTAATCTGAAAACGTACCTAGATTCTCCCGGGCTATAAGAGGGCCTTCTCCGCCCAAAACCCGGTGGAGCTGGACGTCCGCTTAGCGGTAGTAAGCATCTATGTCCTCCCTAAAAAAAAAAATTCCTATATAGATTCTGATATCATAAACAAAACTATTTGGTTGCACTGCACCTCAAGACAATGCAACAAGACCAAACACTTACGCAGCTTGTCCATCACCCATCACTAGATCAGGCCAATGTACCCATTAAATTGTATTTTCATCATAATTGTATTGGTACAAAAGTCTGAAGTGGAGGAAATTCAATTACACAAGTTTTAATACATACGAGTAAATATAAATTTCAACAATAAAAGTTTAACATATTAGGAACCGGCTAAGACCCGCGTTATATTTACCGGAAAGATTCCGCCCCATTTCGGACTGTTTTGAAGTCCTTCGTCTGGGAGTCACGATTGCGTAAAGCGACGAGCATGGGCCTCAGCGCGTAACTTTACGCGCCGGTAAAAATAACGCGGGTCCTAGCCGATTCATTTAATATGAATAAAACTCGTGATAGTTTGCATAATAAAAGTTTGTTAAAATATTTTAAATATTTTATTTCACATCCACAACTCACTACCATACTTATCTTTCCTCAGATGCTGTCCCCACGTGACGACGATGACGATGACACCCATCTCTGCATTAAATGCAACAACACCATCGTTGGTTTGGACAACTACATCAAACACAGGAAGGAGCGCTGTGGCAAAATAAAAGCCATTGAGGGCAAAGCTGATCTCCCACCGATTGATTCTTTAGACCCTACCTACAGCTTAGGTGCTGACGTTTTCTTCCAATCTCTTGAACTACAGAGCAGCGTCAAGAAAACCTCTTTGTCCAGATTAACACCTCCTATTTCGATATCTAAATCGAGCTCTGGTAGAAAAAGCTCCTTGGCCATTGCATCTACTTCAAGAGATATCCCTCGGATGAGCCCTCTTGAAACTAATCTAAGAGGTGAAGACTGGATCGGAGGTCATACGCTTAGGATAAGTGCCAACGAAGATAATCAAACAAAGCTTATCAACGCTGTTGCAAGCATCAGTGGGGCAGCTAAGAAAGAAACCAGTTCCTCATACACAATAGGGTACAATGATTACAAAGGTGATGATGAAAGTGATGAGTCTGTGGTTTCAGAGGAAGATGATGATGAAGAACACGTGACTGGGGCAAAGTGGAAACCTCCTCCAAACTATACAGGAGGCAAATGGCATCCTGATTCGCCGGAGCATGACTGGGATGATCAGGAGCCTACAGCCACTTGGAAAGCACTCTTACCCGAAGTAGATCGTGATGAAGATTATGATGCCCCACCTCCAGGCCACACTAAAGGTAAATGGGTCCCTGGTGCAAACGAAAAGACTCAAATTATGCAAACAACTATACAATCAAAAGGATCAGTCCAATATTGGTGCGGTCCATGTAACAGGAGGCTTGGTTCTCGAGCTATTTACGACAAACACTTGAGATCCAGTTTGCACTTGAAAAAAGTTTTGCCGGAGCATGAATTAGAATTTTCCGGACACTTAAAGCCGATGAAAATGACAGAAAAACGCACAACAAGACCTTCAAAATTTGTAGATGGTGGCATTTATACACAGAGTGAGAGAAAAAAACGACAACGTGAAGATTGCAAACCAAGTATTAAAATTGATGTTAAAAAGAGAAAACGAAAAGCTACATTTATCCATTGCGCTGGTTGTAAATCCCGTGTGAGAGGACACTTAATGGGAAAACATCTTATATCTCATTACCATTTTAGAAAGGCAGCAGGAGTGACTAGTTCCGTATATCAACAGCTTATTTTAGACAATATTGATGCCATAGTTCGTCAGTCTCCTTTTCAGTGCAGTCCTTGTAAATTCTACACCAATTGGTTTTCCAACTTCATGCAACATTGGTCTTCAGAGGAACATGAATGGAAAGTGGCATTCATCGAAGGAAATTTCTGGTGCTCATTTTGCAAGTTTGAATGTGGATCTTCCCAGGAAATGTTTCAGCACATGTCAAGTTCCGACCACAATGAGGTTATAGCAGTTATTAACAGATCTATGCCTATTATAATCAGGAAGAAAACAGTGTTGAAATGTGAGACATGCTCAGAAGTATTCCGATTTAACCTAGAGTTAAAGAAACACAGTCAGAAAACTGGTCACCCATTGGCGTATACAGCAACCGACACGTATCAAGAACTACACAAATGTCAGCACTGTCCAGCCAAATTTAAGACGTCTCTCACTCTTGCAGCACATTTGAAATCAAGGCATAAACACAAATCGCACCTTTGCCTGATCTGTTTTAAGAACTTTAATTCTGCGGAAGAGGCTAAACGTCATCGCCAATCTTCGGAACATAGGATCAATCGAAAAGAAATGCTAATGAAACATGGCGTGATAATGAAAGATTTAAGGAAGAAATGTCCGTATTGTCCGGGAGATTTCATGTTCAGGAACATTTTAGTTCTAAAAGAACACATCAGGTCATCCCATCCAAATATAAGGAAAACGTATGTTTACTACAACCTTCATTTAATCCGGTATTTTCATCATACTAAGTGCATATGTTGAGTAATTCCTTACATTCCAGGTGTCCTAAATGTGGTATGGAGTTTATACTCGCTCAAGAAGTGACCAGCCATCTACGAACCAAGTCGTGTCAGTTTCAAGAAACAAGCCACAGCAGCTCTTCAAATATATGGAGCTGCAGTCAATGTCTCTTCACTACAGACTCTCAAGCTGAATGTTACTTCCATGAGGTCTTACATGAACCGCCACATAAAGAAATTATGAAAACTGGTGATGTAGAAAAATCGGTCGATAAGTACACCTGTCCTTTATGTCCAAAAAACTTCAGAAAAGCTTCATTGAGACAGCATTTGAGACAACATACCTTCGAAAGGCCGTTCATTTGCATCATTTGTAATGCAAACTTCACTAGACAGACCACGCTGTCGAATCATGTGAAGCATGACCATGGCGAAGACTCGCAGGACGTACATGAGAATCAGACCTGGAGTTGCGATAAGTGTATGAAAAGCTTTCTTAATAAGTAAGTAATTTCTTATTACAAATTATTTAAAGGAACGTCCTGTTCACCATACTACATTGGTAATTATCATCTTTTTATTTATGGGAGGTGGGTTATTTTACTTTCAATGCAATGTTAAACAAAATTCAATTAATTTTTTCGGAATTCTAGATAGTATACATATTATTAAAAAGTCAACTTGGATACAAGTGTTAAAAGGATATAAGTCTTTAAATTCAGCAATAAAGAAATTTAAAGTTTTGGGAGTCAACGTAGTCCAAAAGGCAAATGAAAGGATGTAAGTAAACAGCAATCCAACGTTTTCAACTTTAACCATAAGAAGAAGTGAACTTATAGGCGTACGCAAATAATCTCTCACAATATTGAATACTGCCTTTTACCACCAGTAATAAATATCATAAGAGAGTATAAAACCAATTGCAAAATTGGTCTTGTGTGTATTACAACGCAAGTGGTACTATAGATGTCGCTCCATCCCAATACGATGGTCAAAGAACGATAGGAAAGATTTAAGTTATGACGTCATGTCATGTTGGCTCAATTGGTTAGAGCATGCCCCGGCTCAAGGGGTGGATGGACGCGGGTTCGAATCCCGCACATGACTTTAATTTTTCCTATAGTATATTTGTGATTTTGTAATCATAAAGAGATTCCGTGATCGTTGAAAAGATTTCAGGATTCCGAAACATTTACAAGTACTATTTTTAACGGTGGATATAATTTCTTGAGTTTATTCGATAGAATAGATATAATAGTAGAAGACTTTTGACTACTCCGAATATCCGTGATGAATGATTTCATATAATGTCGCTCGTAAATCGAACGTTAGTACGAATTGTTAAGAAGATTTACAGTTTTCACTCATCACATTCCAATCAAAGCAATCAAATCTCACGTAGGAAGCTGCAACTGCGACTGCGCCCAAAATAGCGGCCACATCATCTCGCCCGCGAACATCAATTCACTTCTGCAGCGGATGCGCGGCATGTCAGCTGTCATACAACTCCTTCACAAATATCGGGACATTCATAACATGACACGAGCCTTGACAGTCGACAGCCGACGTTAGTCGTCTCGTACTCGTCGCGTCGTGGAGCAATCAAAGAGCTGCGCGCGCGCATTCCCGCCATCTTGCACCGGTGTTACCAACGCTGACATTTTTACACCCGCTGAATTCCCGGATGCGCGGTATTTTAAGCTTTGAATCAAAATATTAGTGACGGAAAGAGATAGTAGTTCCAGTTTGCTCCAATTTTATGGTTAGCACGTGTGTCAGGGTTTTGCATTAGACTTGAAGGCATCAGTTATTTAACTTTATTTGTTTTGACAGTCCCTAGTTGCAGTTTATTTGTTCGTCAGTCTGTAAATTGCGAAGATCAGAGCTGAGAAACTTCATGTGTCAACTGGGCCTAATCAAACAGTCGAGTTCGTTCGTATAGATACACATGTGAGATTCTCGTCCGAAATCGGCGTTTAAATTATTACAATAAAATCTAGGTTGAATTTTTTATAAAATAATGTTTGTTTCACGAATATTATTGAATACATTAGTATTCAATCTATATTATGCATTATAATAGGTACTTTGTTTTGATTCTAGTATCATTGGTCTAGTGGCGCTTGGGATTGCCGAGGTGCTGGGTACGAACCCCGGTTGGTCAGTTTCTGACACAAACATGTTCATTAGCAGCCGAAATTTAGCACTATGAGCCCTGTCTGTTATATTTGACGAAATATAAATGGTAATTGAAATCATCAGTGGGTAGATATGTCAAGCGAATGCGGGCAAAGGCCACCGTTAGAAAACACATTAGCGCCACCACATCATAAGCTTGAGAGCGACTTCATGAACAGTAACTGTGTCCATTTCCATGCAAAGTGTGCAAGTGCAGGCCGCAAGCATGCATCAACTCAACGCCTTCATGGCGCAAGTTTCATCCTATTCAGACTATTGTCGATACAGTGCTCACGCTCGAGCTAGGCTGTGCCGACCAACAAGTTACACTATTTAATTCAAGTCGTCAGTAAATCAACCAAGGATAACAATAATGCGCTACAGATCGGTCACAGAAAAGATAGATTAACAGCACCAGCAGAACCACAGAGGATTAGCCACCATCAGCATCTATTTCCATGTATAGTGTGCATGTCCCAGGCCGCAAGTATTCATCTGCTCAACGTTTTCAACGTATCTTTTTTTGATCTTTTTTCTTATATATTCATAGATTAGACTCTAATTTGTGAAAATCATTAGAGTAATATGACATGATTGGCTTGCCTGATGTGAAGAGATATAGGCCGTGATCTGGGTAGAGCTGCATTGTGTCTACAAGCTGAAGGTAGAAATATTAGTAGAACGGTAATCTCAGGTGTCCGTTAATTACACGTGAAGTTTTCAATAAAAAGCGTATTTCAGCTTATTTTTCAGCCAAGATTGCGATTTTCTTCCTATATTTAAGTACGATCATAATATTTAAAAAATATAAATGGAACGCCATACCTAAACCTTGGCCAGGAAAGGCTTTTTACAGTTGAAAGCATAACTGTTAGGTACATGTGTATACGATAAGGAAAAACTAATATAATCTTTATATATATCGGATCTAGAAAACTAATCACAGATATTTTATGATATTTATACAATCCAAGTGGCACCACATGTAAAGCAGTTAAACTACAGCGGGCTAGACACTGCTAGTGTCTAACGCCTGATGATCTAACTTGTGCGATATCTTGTGCGTTAGTGCACTGCATAATGCAGTGCTTAGCGGCCGCGCGGTGACTGCGGTGTTGCCAGTCGCGACGGCTCCTCCATAATGGGGTGATTAGCGTTTATGATGCCGGGGATGTTAGTTAAGTTAGACAAATGTCAAGAAAATAGATCGAACGGAAATGCTGATGGTTTGAAACTACGAACTTATAGGTATTTTTATATAAGATATTGTTTCAAAAACGTTGTTTAGATTCATATAACAATGGTACGCTATACTAGGAATGCCGTTAATATATTTTGCCATAATTTTTTAATTTATCATTTTGACATTAAAAATATGCGCGATTATACAAAATTATAAACAATTGAATAAACACAGAAAATAATATGTAAGGTTTTTAAATCATAGGTAATATATCCCTAAATGATAAACTTACATCTTTAAATGAATTCATAATACAGATTCCACATAAGTCTTTCAAAAATAAAATAATAATTTCGTTTAGATATTACAATTATTTTCTAGTCAGTATATACTGAAAAAAGAGGATTCATTGATTTTCACAGCATAAATTCATTTAAATTGTGTGTGCATGCTTTTGAAGCGATCGTAGGGAAGTTTATCAACCGATCAGCAAAGTTAAGAAACGTCGCCCGCGGTCATGAGTTGGATGGGTGACCGCTAGTGACATTACTACTGAGCGTTTTCGTGCTTCGGAGGACACGTCGCCGTCGGTCCCGGTTGTTGTCTTAGGAAGGCAGTAGTTATAGCATGGTGGTAGTGCATTTTTCGAATGCCCGGTTGGCTAGCACAAGAAGTAGAAAAATCTGTTGCCAAGCACCTAATGGGGTGTTACGGCAGCTGTCCTTGAGAGCCAGTACTTCTAGGTTATCCTGAACAACATCTTCGACCACATCATCACTTACCATCAGGTGAGATAGTGGTCAAAGGATAAACTATCAGGCATAAAAAAAAATGTGCTAAACTCATTACCTTATTGGTCCAATAGTGGAGGGCTTACACAGTCGTCGGTAAATCCCAATCAGGGTTAGGATAGTGGCTGGAGAGTCAATATAGAAGCAAATTTTTTTTACATTACTGTGTTCCGTTTTGAAACGTATGGGACCCGGTGCAATTACAGGCAGATAAGACTTAACAACTTTATATCTCAGGGTGATGAGCGCAGTACAATTCATCACTTGGGACCTGTTATAGGCAGAGCTTACAGTTTAACACCAGGTCTCGTGTTTGTTCCAACACGATAGCATAAAAAGTCACCAAACTAAACTAGCTCACTAAATCTTATTTAGTTTAGAGATTCTGTTACGATATTTAGTAGTTGTAATACTAACTACTGAGTTAGTATGAATAATTAAAGTTAAGGAGTGCTGAAGTCGCAGAAAAAGTTAAAAGGTGATAAAGCCGACGCGTTTTTATTTACTTTTCGTACGTATAACCACGCATACATTTTTACTGGTTCGTTTATTGGCTAGAGTACACCTCAAAGTTGGTCCCATATAAATTTCATCAACATCGGTCAAGTATTTTTTAGTCAAACTCAATGAACTGAAAAATGCCAGTTAAATGTTAATAAAATATAATAAAAAATAATATTTACACAAAAATGAAACGTCTTTAAAGTTTAAACAAAGTACGCATTAGTTAGGCATAACTCAAATATCGTTAGATTTCACTCGAATTGAAACAGTACCATATGAAAAGCACCAGCTTTCGAATTAAAAAAAATAATTGTTTTATATAGCTTCGTATTTCAAAAACCTATTCGACGCTACCGGATCAAATTAACTCACGCAAAAAATTCACGCAGATTTCGAATGATAACCTTTCCGAGCTTGTGAGGTAAAGAAACGTTTTTGCATCCTGGTATTCCTATTGAGGTGTCTTCGTCTAGAGCTTATCAAGTAAGTTATTCAGTACAAGTAATATTATAATTTATTATCTAAAAAAAAAACAAAATGGGGCTCGTCGAAATTGTGAATTTAATACCATTAGGTAGAGATCTAGGACAAAAATTCCAAAAACTAAACTAATTAGGACCAATGTTAATTAGGAGTCTTAAAATTCGGTATTTGGTGACCAATAAATGCTGAAAACGGCAATTTATACTGCAAATTTAAAGAGGTGAGGTGATAAATACCAAGAAACATTTTTACTTTTACGGACTGTTGTTAGCGGAACCCTAAGTTGTTAGCGGAACCCTTTTATTTTTTTTTTTATTTTTTTTTTACGTGTGAAAAATGCATTTACGCATTCCCGTCCACCCCGGGGAAGGTGGCCGGGATATGTCGGGCTCGACACCAACTACTCCCACAGCAGCAAGTGCCCCTACCGACTAAATAACACACGGTGTTCCATCTCTACCGCTTCTCGGCGTGATCGCAGGGTCGCTTTAGCACTCAACCACGAACCCGCCACGGTTGTCCGTTGCCGGACCCCTCCTGGGGTGCTACCCCTCACGACGCACCAGAACACATGGCACGTCGCTACCACCCGGGGACCAAGCCCGCAAATGGGCGTCAGACGACCCCGCTTCCGACGCCCAAGGTCCCCCTGCGACGGGTCAGATGAGTAGCCCCGTCGCCTGCTACTTCGGCCGCAGAGGATAGGGAGAGCGGCGCCTCGCTATACCAACACTCCTCCTCCCCTGCGGCCCCTCCGCGTCCGCCATCCAACGGTGGCGGCCCCGCCGTGGCCACGGAAGGTAGGGAGAGCGGCGCACCGTGATACCGGCACTCCTCTCCCGCCGTGGCCCCTCACCGTCAGCTGTGGTGTCGCCCATACAACACCACAGCCCGCCTCAGATGCGGTGCTGCCCATACAGCACCGCAGCCTACCCGTTGCCGCTCCAGTCTGGACTTAGAGGCAAAGCCCAGTGGAGCGGCCCCTCTGGGGCCGGCTGACTGCCCAAGCCAGCACGGCCCCTGGTTCCTCTTCGCTTCACCGTGGGTGACGAAGCCACGGCTACTAAGCCCCACCGCCACGACAAGGCGGGAACCCTTCGGGGGGGTTAGCGGAACCCTAAAAGAGCAATGCCCAACTCGCTCGTAGCAAGTTTTTTTTAAATTGATTGTAGCTAAATAATATTACACTTTACACATAGTTACAATAGACATTACAATAAGTAGCAAAGAAATTAAAATAAAAGTACTAAACTTACTACACATGACAAAGCGTAGTTAGTACATTAGACTGCCAATAGATGACAGTAAAGCAAAATATTTACCAATTTTTTTGTATGTCTGTAAGTAAAATGGTATTGTATAGTTTAAAAAATGTGTAGGTACCTACGTTAATACGTGGAACAGTAGGTAAATGAGAGAGTAATATACAAAAAAGTAAAATAATTTAATATTTTTAATCTGTGTACGCCGCACATTGATTTTTAAACGATTATTTAGACAAAATGTATCGGATGTCACATGTCTGCAAAACCAATAAAATTATCGTCGTGTAATTTTTCGGGTTCCTATCAGAAAACGGGACCCTATTACCATAGACAAAATACTAATCTATGCAATAGCATTCAGCCTCTTTTATACTGATACGTATAAAATTTGTTTCAAGCCGCTGCACTCGCCGGGCTAGTTATCTTGTACTTCCGAAGACTCGGACAAATTATGGCAAAACAATGCTTACTTTTGCAGGGGCGCAACTTTATAATAAGATACCCTCAAATATAAAGAATGTAAACTCATTTAAAGCATTAAAAAGGCAACTAGCTCTGCTGTACCTTATCGAGGAGCAATAAGGATAATAATGCGTTAAATATGTGATGGATGTCTAAAGTGATATGTGATTATTTTGTATAACTGTTTCATTATATTGTTTGTTTAGATACTATCAATTGTGACCATGAATGTCTATTGAATATTTTAAGTCTAACCATGTTCTCGTGTAAGTGACTTTATTATATTTGAAAATAAACTTCTTTAAACCTATAAAATATTCAGATTCAAGAATTTGCCGATGGTAGTACTTTGCTCAGACACTCCAAATTCGGGCAGTGCATATCATACAACACACTGCAACGTAAATAGGTTTAACGCTTACTATCAGACAGAGCACCAAATGGGACTAACTTAAAGTATACTCTATACCCAACAAAAAAGTAGAGGTAAAACGTAGTGCACGATCATAAAAAAAACAATATCCTTTTGAGTATGTACCTAACTACACTTAGGCATGATTGTTCTCTGACACTTTTATTTATTTATAGCTGATACGCCAGGCTTTGACCACTATCTCACCTCATGGTAAGTGATGATGTGGTCGAAGATGTTGTTCAGACTTACCTAGAATTACTTGCTCTCAATCACAGCTGCTGGAACACACAGTTAGGAGCGGGGCTTGAAGCGCTCGTAGCGAAGATAACTTAGCTGTTCTCAACCGATCAGCAAAGTTAAGCAACGTCGCGCGCGGTCATGAGTTGGATGGGTGACCGCTAGTGACATTACTACTGAGCGTCTCCGTGCTTCGGAGGGCACGTTAAGCCGTCGGTCCCGGTTGTCGTCTTAGGATGGCAGTCGTTATAGCATGGTGGTAGGGCACTTTGCGAATGCCCGCCTGGCTAGCTACCACCCTCAAGTAGAAAATCTGTCGCCAAGCACCTAACGGTGTGTTCCGGCAGCTGTCCTTGAGAGCCAGTACTTCTAGGTTACCCTGAACAACATCTTCGACCACATCATCACTTACCATCAGGTGAGATAGTGGACAAAGGCTAACCTATCAAGCATAAAAAAAAAAAAAAAACGTGATAGATATTCTACTTGAGGGGCTAGCCAGGCGGGCATTCGCAAAATGCCTTATGCCTCCGTGCTATATCGTCTGCTATCCTAAAACAACAAGCGGGACAGACGGTTTAACGTGCCCTCCGAAGCACGGAAGCGCTCAGTGGTAATGTCACTTGTGGTCACATATCCAAGACATGACCGCGACGGCTGTTGCTTTACTTAAATAAATAAATAAATGTTTTTATTGCAGACAACATGATCCATTTTTATAAGTTAGTAACACCTTAGAATTACTTAGCTGCTCGGTTAACAACGGTGTGTCGGTACCTAACTTACTAGTTTTTTTACATTATTTCAGGACCATATTGTCGCGCCATAACTGTACTGCTGGAGTTCCTTCTTCAAGCGACCACAAATGTTTAATTGCGGAATGCTCTTACGTGGCTACAAGTGCCTTGCAGCTTGCCAAGTAAGCATAGAAATCTTTATTAACTATGATGTTGAACATTTCAAAAACACATTCAAGCAAAATATACAATACGGTTACCTTATTTTATTTTTCGCCACCTAGTAGTGTTATTAAGAACTACTTTTATGCTTAGCTTGTCATACCCACTACCTAGGTACCTGTTTTCACTAAGTACTTGAACTAAGTGAACAACATGCGTTGTTCACTTAGTTCAACTATAATTTACTAGGTGGCTTAAAACTCATATTTCTTTAAGTTCGTAATCAAACTAAAAGATGACGTAAAAGTAAGAAATGTTTCTTTTAGTTTTATACGTAACTAGAATATTATTGTAATCATAAACCTCTGTTTCAGACATGAGAAACGGCATGGAATTAAAATATCAAATGAACGTCATAAATGTACTCAGTGTTCATTCAAAACAAACCAATCCAGTCATCTGAAAAGGCATTTGCTATGTCACAAAGGAGACAAACCTTATGCTTGTCCGCATTGTAAATTCACATGTGGCAGTTTAGTAAGTGAAATAATTAGAACATTATTTTATTTGTTGGTTTGAATAAATTTAGGTAGTACCCAAGTAGTACCCATCAAAATAATTGCTTTGGTATTCAATAGTTATACCGAAAAGTGATAGGTGGCGCTGCTTGTTTTATAAAGATTGATACCTACCAATGAAAATGAGGATTCATTTTTTATTTTGTTTTTTCAGGAGAATCTTCGCAAGCACGTCCTCCGCAGTGGTCGCCACCGGGATGTTTCTTTGTATTATTGCAAACATTGCGAATACAAAACTAATATGGCTTCGGAATTCCGTAAACATTTAATCAGTGCTCACGGCGGCGATTTCAACTTGAAAACTGCTAGAGAAGCAGCAAAAATACATCTAATGAATAAGGTTGATAAGTAGTGTGAAAATAAAAGACTGTCATGATTAGGAAGGTACCAAAACTAGACTGCTTATACTATCGGCAGAAATAAACAACAATGTACAGCACATGGTATATTTATTTTTAGTTTCCATTCGAACAGGTCTTAGGATC
The DNA here is from genome assembly GCA_963890685.1 of Plagodis pulveraria. Taxonomy (NCBI): domain Eukaryota; kingdom Metazoa; phylum Arthropoda; class Insecta; order Lepidoptera; family Geometridae; genus Plagodis; species Plagodis pulveraria. Next base: position 33,891,891 of record OY982957.1, read on the forward strand.
TTATTGCAATATTATCGTGATCAACATATAATTTAAACAAGGTCCTATTATTTTCTTCAGATCTCAAATATATATGATAATTGATAACTTAATCATAAATATGTAACCGTATAATTTTTTATGCCTGATAGATTAGCCTTTGACCACTATCTCACCTGATGGTAAGTGATGATGTGGTCGAAGATGTTGTTCAGGCTAACCTAGAATTACTTGCGCTCGAGGACAGCTGCCGGAACACACCGTTAGGTGGTTGGCGACAGATTTTCTACTTGAGAGTGGTAGCTAGCCAGGCGCAAAATGCCCTACCACCATGCTATAACGACTGCCATCCAAAGACGACAACCGGGACCGCTGGCTTTACGTGCCCTCCGAAGCACGGAAGCGCTCAGTAGTAGTAATGCCACTAGCGGTCACCCATCCAACTCATGACCGCGGGCGTTGCTTAACTTTGCTGATCGGTTAAGAACAGCTAAGTAAACTTCGCTACGAGCGCTTCGAAACTTATATACTATGAGTTCACATTTCACTCAGGTTGTCTGGTTTTACCGACCAGAGCTGTTGTCATAATTATTTTATGATGTCTATGTATTGGATTTGATCATAAGAAACATATATGATAATGTATGAGAGCATTAACATTTATCCCAACTTTAAAAACGAGTTTAAAGTGTTTCAAGGAAAAAATATCGTACTTAGATCGTCTTAAATCTTTTATCAAAGTAAACTATCAGCAATAAAAAAAACAATATGTTAAAGCATTACCTATATTATCATATAATCGTTACACTAGAAAAAAATGTATTTTAACTTTCGTAAGACTGCGAAATCACTCAATAATTGCCCGATTGGGCGGACCGATAATTCCACTCTCTGGGTTAGTTTCTCGATGTCTTGGCACCTGTCGTAAAGGTTGAACTGGCCGGTCACTTCTCCATACAAACGTCGTAGGGTGATCACTCCCTTATTTGAGATTTTAAGTCTAGACTTAAGCATAATACCGATTGATATCGTCAATGTAGAGGCTTGTATGATGCCGAAATTTCAAAAAGTTCATTAAGTTGTAAGTTATGAGCCTCGAAAACTTTGTATGAAAATGTTTCGAGGCTGATTATTCTCAAGTTAATTATTTTATTAAAATTTCGGCATCATACAAGCCTAGATAATGACGAGATCAATCGGTATTATGTTTTATTTTGGACCTAAATCCTCAAATAAGGGAGTGATCACTCTACGACTTTTGTATGGAAAACAGGCCGGCCAGTTCACCCTTAACAATACATACAAGCAAATTAATATGCAGCTCTAGATTTGTTTTGTTTTTAACAAAACAAATCTAGAGTTCGTATTCGTCGTATCGTAGAGTAATTAAACAACGATACTCTAAAAGTAAAAAAAAATCAAGTATTGCCGGTTTCTCTCTGATCTATGGGTTTGTCATGCTAAAAAAGACACAAAGACACCATTGAAACTGAAACACAACTGTCAAGCAACGTCTACAACGTTCGACAGATGATTGCCACACAGCAGAATGTTTACCCTAAAACGAGGGAAACCAGTACTGACAGGATATTATTGTGTCAGCTACTAAATTAATAATTGATGAGGCTATGATAAAATAATCGCTTTACGTCAGTTATAATAATATCTGAAATATGTATAATTTCTCCGATATTATGCAAGACATGGCTAACAATACGGTTTGACAAGTAGGTAAACCAAATGAATTTCAGACCATGGTAATAAATAAGTGAATGGAAAATGAATTTTAACTATTTTAATTCACTTCAATTATTAACAATTCAATTAGTAAGTCACTAATGAAGCTGGATAGTTTGCATTACGAATTGGATTGTTTTCCGTCACGCGTTAGGTACCTACGATCATTTACACGTAAGCCGCTATGAAAATTCCATCGTGGCTGTAAATTTAACATTAAAGATTATGGAAGTGTACTATTATTTATTCCATGGTAATTAAACAAACATGACACACAACACTGAGACTGTCGCATATAAATTCAAAATGCATTAGAAGCACAGGATATAGGTACATAAATACATCTATAGCACCATATTTGCCAAGTATATTGCAATATGCAGTGTACAAACCTGATTCACTGAGAGCTTGGTACTATCAATAATTCCTCGATACCTTCATCCCTGATAAATCTGATAATTGACTGAGTGAAGAGAGATAGCAGATTGGAGGTCTATGTTTAGATTATATCTATTGGTAGCTATATCTGTAGGTTTGCAGACTAAAGGTTATGAAGCCAAATCCGATTTTTGACTGACTTCAAAAAAAAGGAGGCGGTTTTCAATTCGTCTGTTTTTTATGTTTGTTACCTCAGAATTTTCGACTGGGTGAACCGCCCATTTATTTGACTGAGTGAAGAGAGATAGCAGATTGGAGGTCTATGTTTAGATTATATCTATTGGTAGCTATATCTGTAGGTTTGCAGACTAAAGGTTATGAAGCCAAATCCGATTTTTGACTGACTTCAAAAAAAAGGAGGCGGTTTTCAATTCGTCTGTTTTTTATGTTTGTTACCTCAGAATTTTCGACTGGGTGAACCGCCCATTTATATTTCATCAAAATCGGCCAAGTTGCTTTTGAGTTACACGCCAATACCTGAAAAGTGTTTCCCGGTAGTGATGATATAGCCATTGACAGTGAATGACAATTGATCCCGTAAGTAGCAAGGGTCCCTAAATAGATGAATAAACATTTTTACGTAAAAATGGAACTGACTTCGACTCTCAAAAGTGTGAAATAACTTGTCCAAAGTCTGTACCATGCGCACAATATTGTGATAATAGTTCTTTTTAACTGACTTCAAAAAAAGGAGGAGGTTCTCAATTCATCTGTATTTTTTTTTAACTATTATGGTACCGACTTCAACAAGTTATTCCACACTTTTGAGAGTTGAAGTCGGTTCCATTTTAAGGTAAAGTTTTTTTTAAAGTATAGTATATATGTAGTATATACAGCCTGCGTTTGCAAAGAAAGCAGAAAAAAATAATTATTTACTACATCACATTAGAAACCTCAAAAATAACAGTATTTCTCCACCATTTAATGGATGTTATTACCTTCCTCATGAATCACTCTATCTATTAAAAAAACCGCATCAAAATCCGTTGCGTAGTTGAAAGATTTAAGCATACATAGGGATATAGGGACAGAGAAAGCGACTTTGTTTTATACTATGTAGTGATAGTGATAGTGATAATGTTGCCTACGTAAAAAGAATTTGCAATTTCGTAAATTAAAATATACAGGGTTATTGGTAAGGTGCTAACAACCTCTTAGGGTTGACTTCTGCTAGTCCTAACAAACATTTTAAGATGAAAATATTTATTTCTTAATTTATTTTATAATTTTTTTTGGCGCGGCGGGCCCTCTTCTCCCGGATAGAGTCAAAACTTAAAACAATACATTTTTCTAGTACTGTATGACACTCTTAAGTTCTGTGTCTCGTAGTAAGAGACAATGCCTACTTCAAGCTAAGAGCGCCCGCCGCGACAAAACTGGACCACCCCGCGCTTCCTATGAATGGGGTTTTGAATACTTATTTACATCTAGCTAAGTAATATAAAATATTAAATTACAGCCACAAGATACTTTTAATATCAGGTAGTCCTCGTGCTTATTCAGTCAAATACACATAAACAAACACAACATTTTATATCAAACAAAACTACAATTTCATCTCAGAATGTTTGTTAGGACCTTAGGAAAAGCAGAAGTCAACCATATGAGGTTGTTAGCATTTTACCAATAACCCTGTAGAGAGTCTTATATCTGGGCTGGCCATTAAACTGATACCAAATATTTTCAAAATTATGTCCTTGTGTTGTGCCGTGTGTTGTTATCAAAAAGTTTTTTATATAATCTTATATTTTTCTTTTTGTCGTGGGAGGTAAGAGAAGACAAGGTCAAGACATAGAAGAAGGTGAGATTGTACTAACCAGGGTAGGACGGAGGGCAGGAATGAGGATTTCTAGACATTGTTCGGAAATTCATGTCCTTTTGAAATAATATTTTATTAGTGCTAAAGAAACTTTCTTTGTTTTATTTTAAGTCTCATAGTATTTTTGTAATAATCGGAAATACTATAAATTGGCATCGTCAGGACCACTACGTCCTAGTTATGAATGAACTTCTATTATTATATCGCCGATGCCAATTAACACTGTACAGCGCAGCGCTAGATCTCAGTTCGTTGCGAGCAAACTACCTGGAACTTTTTACATAAAACGTAATTTGGGTTGGTTTGAGAGCTGTGCACGGGCAACACTCGAACGAGCGGGAAAAATCAGAAAACGATCGCAAGTAGTCGCGAGTGGGTGGATGGTTGGTTATTTCAGTTGCTGACGAAAGTAACAAAATCGATCGTATTTTATGATAAACATAAACAACAATCACATAACTAAAGGTTTCTCGTGATCTCTGTTGCGTAATAAACTCATAAATACTGAAATACAGGCTTGGACATATTCGTTACGATAACATTTTCAATAAAAAAATATTTTTGTGGAATTATGTGTGTTAATCTACACGCGGAGTGCTGAAAATTTGCTGAACCGTTGGACATCGATACCTATTTATTCATAATGTCATTGAAGGTGAGTGTCTAAGTAATTGTCTATCCATGCCGTTAACATTCTGATCTTTTTGCAGTGCAGTGATCTTATTTAATTTTGCAGTTGCTTGGGTGGAAATTCACTACCTTCTATATATATATATATATATATATATATTTGTAGGGACATAAGATAACATTTTTAAAATAAATTGATTTTTGTACCTTTTCCAAAATAATTATTAGCAAATAGCTATTTATTTAGTCCTTTGATTGTGACCCTTCTATGATCTACTTGCAATAGTGGAGTTGAAGCAGGTTATTATTATATGATTAAATAGGCATCTACTATGTAATTCACTAGGAAACATATTTAGATTAAGTATTTACTCATATGTTATTTACTCTATCCAATTAACATCCTCCTACCGTTACCCCATGTGTAAAGAGTGGTTATTGGAATACCTGACTGTTACTAACATAGAAATGCACACATTTTTATGAGTGGCCACCTCCTCGACACAAACTTTGGACTATGTTATTATCATTTTACATTTATCTGGTTTTGATATATAAATTTGTATCCAGTTGATTTAAAACCTATTATTATGTATTTATTCTCATTTTCTTTGTGTAGAACTGCTGCTTATCTTGGTTTATATACTGAACATAATATGGTAAACATAGTATCTCTGTTCCCCTTTGATATTACTTGGTTTATTTCAGATCTTGAATGATCTACTTATATAAACATCTTCACTTTTCACCCATATCGATAAAACCAAATGAAGCTCAAAATTTATCTTATAAGTATGAAGACTTATGTGTCTCTATATTATCTGTTGTTCTAAAATCAAGATTACACTTTTATCCATTGTGACTGGATCAGTGAGCTTACCACCAGGAGCACCATTTGTGCATCTTGTCAATGTTTTAGTTCAAAATTTGACATCTAATCGCTTTATTAACTGGAGCTGATATTGACCGTTTATAAATGATTTTCTATTGATATAATTTTATAAGATGTTGATGGTTTAACTAAAAGGTTTTGGTTTTGTTTTTATGGCTGGCCGCCTGCCTGTCTCAATGTACCTTAGAAATCCTTGTTGGAGCCAGGGTGGATTAATTTAAATCATATGAATTTTCACTCGAAGAATTAAACAAAGTTGATATTTGAAAATTTACAAAGTAAATTAAAATTAACTACCTATTAACAGTAACAAATCACAGTCTAAATCACTTAAATAACTAACTCACTTGATAAAAAATATATACATCGAATTATCACCAGTTAGTATTAAATTATATCATCCATCTTATAATGAACCTATATATATATATATATGCCCATATTATTATTCAAATGTACTTATGCTACACAATAATACAGTATTGTTGAAACAAGTCTGTAAGAAAAAGTGAATGAGTTAGTTTTCAACTCTTATAATTTTTTAAGTATTGATATATTAATTTATATATGGATACACGGTTTATAGGTTTTATGTACCTAATTAAAATTTTATTTTTCTGCTTACAAAATAAAAACATACTTACGAATAAATTAAATTAAAGTAGGCTACCAGCCTACAACAAATTAAACACCAATTTCAAACAGAATCTTGATATAATTAATTTCATGGTTGGTACCTACTGTAAACTTTTTTGTCAACGCCTTATTTATGTAATAAAAAATCTGAATAGAATAATCGTATATTTTTAATTATCATTCTAAGCATTACACAAATGTGGATTTGAGTGTGAACAGAATAAGAACTGCCATAGCTTAGAAAATATTTAATTTACAAAAATTTTATAGAATCGAACACCAGTATCTACATACTTAGATTGCCTATTAACATTATGATATAACTATTTTTTTAAACAATAATATTTCTTGATTTTGTTTTCAATAAATTGTGGATAATATTTATCCAACATAAACAGATGAAGATAAAGAAGTACTTTTAGTTCTTATACTTATACATCAGCTAATGATGTGATCAATAAATTCTGATCCCGTTGATAGCAATGTTATGGCAAATCAGTATAATGTTGCATAATACAGTATTTATATTTATCAGTATTATGTTTGATTATATGTTATGTATATTCAAGTCTAATATAATATATATATTTGTAATAATCAACCAAAAACCTAAAATACATATATATACAGGGTGCCCGGTAATGAATAGATAACCTTAAATTAGGTATTTGTATATCTAATGGCCATTCAGAAAAAAAAACAGAACAAAAAAAAAAAAAAAAAGAATAATAATAAAACAAATACCATTTTGAAACCGGCTTTAGGCACACTTTATTTTAAAATGATTGGTCACATGTGTATTCATACTTTTTTTTTACGCTATGGATGCTTAAACTTTGGCAAAATGAATATGTTTGTTTATTAAAAAGACCATAACTTTGGTACAACTTGATTTTTTTTTGTTCTGTTTTTTTTTCTGAATGGCCATTAGATATACAAATACCTAATTTAAGGTTATCCATTCATTACCGGGCACTTTGTATATAGATATATTATATATTCTATTAGACACCGAAGAGTAACGAAATAGAAAGCTATGTCTGCTTTTTCTTGTCCTTATTTCATTCTTAGAGGAGTTGGCATAACGTCATGTATAGATATGCACCTGTTATTGTGTGATTGTTTGTCATGTTATATTAGGTAAGTAGTTAATAATGCAAATAATATTATACATATTTTACCTTACTGGTGGTTGGAATATACTGATAAATAACCTTATATCAGTCATATAACTATTGAAGTACTAAGTACCTACCTAGTCTACTGAATGTTTTATATGACATTCAAAGTTGGGATATGTACAATTGTTTGTTCCTTTTTTTAACTTTTGAATAAATTATTGTGTACAGACTTTAGCTGGCCATAAAAACTAAACAAGCTGACTTTGCCTTTTGGTTTTTAGTTAACAACTAGGTAATTAAAATAGGCCAAATGCGAGTCGGGCTTCGCTCTACTTGGATTCCCCACCGCGGCAACTGGTGAAAAAAAATATTCATTGTTTTTAATCACAGCTTAAAAGCTATATAACAATCCGTCGTTTACAGTATTCAAAGAAGATATGGTACATAGCGTAGCAAAACTTAATATCCCTCCATATAAACTGTCTAAAATTGACGACTTTGACTAAACCACACCCGATTTTTTTTTCTTTGGTTATGACCTCTGCCTGTAACAGATGCATTTCGTCAGAAGTGACGATCATATATAAATAATAACCTACATACTTAATTTGAAATAAAAAGAAAGCCTTACAGAGTATGTATATGAGAGAATCATCGCTATCACTGCGCCGAGGGAGTATCCCAGCCTACACAATCTTCTGCGATACTCTCTAAATAATTCATCAGTTTCGTACCCTTACCCCACTCAGACGGAGTGGGAACAATAAGTACTCCCTACCAACACGAAAAATAACGGCCGCCTGCCTGACGCTGAACCTCCTTAGTATAGCTCTCGCTGGTAGTTTCTCATCTACCTTTTAGGTAATTATGGCTTCATGATGTGCGCCCAATGTGCACAACATCCCACGGTGACTTATGTTATGACTTAATTTTATGGCCTTTGCATTTTGCCACAATGTCGCGTAGTTTGAGTAGAAAATAAATGATTGAGGTTGCACGATTGCAGAATGATACTCGACTCGACGTTAGTGGTGGTGTGCTGCTCATTTGCTTCAGTCTTTCTCTGAATCAACAGGTACGTATCCTACGTAGCAGTCCTCGACGCTTCGTAAATAATCATTGTTAATAATCTGCAATGTAACCGGTTGAACCAGATAGGTAGGGTACCAAGTTGTCACTAAGGGTTCCGTATTTAGCGAAACCAGTCCTGAGTCATTGAACCGATGGATAATCTAGGTAGCGTCTTAAAACTACCGGTTTCTTCGGATTTCTCGTCGGAGACAATCTGAGATAAAGTTACCTCTATAGTTATATATTGTTTATATGTATACAGTGCGTCCCACGACTGCCATACTCCATTCCCCCGACATACGATATCAATGTATTTCTTAAAATATGTAAAACTGCATTAGCAGTTTTTTTTAAATCGCGTGTCTCATGTAAATGTAATCATAATGCATTTTAAATAAAAGGAAGACTTTAACATTTCCGGAAATATACATTTAATGATCTATTTTCTGACTTGCCGTGCTTCTAACAAACGTGATATTATAATTTCAAAGTATTAAACCTAATGTCTTGGAAGTGCTTTCCATAAAAAACGTATTTTCGTCATATTTTGAATACCAGGTTTGAACCCAGAAGGTTCAAACTCGGTGAAATTTTGCATGTCCTTGAGCTTAATTGACCGAGCAGGAACGAAGTTCGAGCGAAGCGTCTCTGCTTTAGCTTACACAAAAATGCTTTCGTATTTTCAGTTGTTCTCCTCTACAGGTCGCATTTCTCAACCATTTCTCGTAAAATTTTGTGAGCAGGGTTGATAATACAATTGTTTTTTTTGTGGATCAAAAGTGATGCAATTAATTTCAGAATATTTCGGAATTACTATGATTTTTGGGTTTTGTGATCCATTTCGAGCCCATCAACGTGCGCAGTGTACATTAATTCAGTTGTAAGCTATGCAAGGGCAGACTCGCGAGGTTTACAACTCCTGATTTGCTAGTTCTCCGTGAATCGAAGTATTTTCAAAGATAGTCGACAACATAAAAATATAATTGTTTGTGTGGGAATTCTTATATTCACACTAACGGGTAAAATAAATGATAAATCTAAAAACTGGAGAACCAGAAGCATAGATATTAGGCTCAGGGATATACCTGCGGTCCTAATTTAATAGTGTTTGAATACTTGGTATTTAAAGTATGACGAAACTTTATATGGAGTTTATATGGAAAGCGCTACGTTCACTCTAGCCTTAACTGACAATAATCTAGACGCTACTGCCCACCTTCTGGTAAATTTCACATTGTCATGCCTCTGTATGTAGGAGCTATGCCTGTGACTTTGCATCTGATTTCAATGCACACACAGCTTCAACTTCACGATGACGTAAACATAATCTGATATTATAATATAAGTATAACACTATCCAACTCCAACATTTTGCAAGAACATCCGAAATTGAAACCACTTCAAAATTCACCCTCGTTTTAATCCCAAAGTACTTATGAAATTTCTATAGAAATAACGTTCTAGCCCCTTCCCAGTGCTATCTTTGAGAATGTTGAGGGGTGGAAAGGTTTTTGACATTCTCTTCTTTGTAATTATCACCCCTCCGATTGTATACTTAGTGAGGTTTACCTACTCATCTAAGATCTCTTTAGTTTATTTTTCAGACCTCCAATAAAATACACCTTAGCTTAAATCGGCCCTCTGCAGGAAAAAAAATACAGAATCTATTGCATTTCGTTTTGATATTAAATTAGTTCTGTATGAGTACCTTCTTTCTTTAGCTATAAACCATCTATGCTTTATTCAATGGAAATACATCGCAATTCCAAACTCCTCATTCACCGCACGTTCGTCACGACATTTAGAAATCTCTGCAGCCCATCTTGCCGACACGATCCAAATGGGTCGTCTCAAAATATCGCCAGTTCGAGCAATAAGTCTGCAAGAGTGGACGTACTTAGGAACATTGATCTGGGGGAGCTTTACCACCCCCTGCAGCGACGATTTGCAGACGACTGAGAGATTTGTAGCGAATAAAGTTAACTCCGGACAAAGCGTGTTACGTCTTCGGCTACATCTGCACTTTATAGCGAGGGCACATTTTAGGAGAGATTTGCACTTTATTGTAGGTACCGCTTTCTGTACGCCATATATGCACATCTTATACGCACTTTCGTTCAATTCTACCAATATTTTCTTCGTGTAATATTGTGTCTCGTCATTAAAATAGGCAGACGCGATAAGCACTAAATTCAGAGATCCGCTTTACATCGAGAAATTTACATATGTAGGTGTTGTATAGCCAGAAGAATTTTACTAAAAAGTTCAAAGTCGTTGCGAGTGCGAGTTATTCTTGCCATTTAGGTCCATCTACTAGATGCAATCTGGGCAGTGATTGATGACACTAACAATCCGAGGTATGCCCCTGTTGCATTCCTTTTTTTATCCCTCATTTACCCCTTTGATACACACTCCTTACTACGCGCATGTCTGCAAATGTCACCTTCCCCACTAGTCTGGTTTAGAGTCTAGACGCTGTAAATATTGCAGTTTCGCTCTTCAAATAACTCTGGATGCTGGAAACTTTCGGACTTTTATGGTATTGCGTTTTGATGTCATTTGGATAGTAGCCAAAATTAAGAATTAGATTTGGAGAAAAGTAATCACAAGATTTATATTATAGTCATCATACTGTACAGGTTAAATATAGTACATGATTTAAGTACGGCTGCTAAGCGGATTACATTACAAAATTACAAATATACGATAGGAAAAATTTTAGTTCATATGCGGGATTTATATTTTGAAGCGCTCGTAGCGAAGTTTACTTAGCTGTTCTTAACCGATCAGCAAAGTTAAGCAACGTCGCCCGCGGTCATAAGTTGGATGGGTGACCGCTAGTGACATTACTACTGAGCGCTTCCGTGCTTCGGAGGGCACGTTAAGCCGTCGGTCCCGGTTGTTATCTTAGGATGGCAGTCGTTATAGCATGGTGGTAGGGCAATTTGCGAATGCCCGCCTGGCTAGCTACCACCCTCAAGTAGAAAATCTGTCACCAAACACCTAACGGTGTGTTCCGGCAGCTGTCCTTGAGAGCCAGTAATTTTAGGTTAGTCTGAACAACATCTTCGACCACATCTACACTTACCATCAGGTGAGATAGTGGTCAAAGGCTAACTAACCTATCAGGCATAAAAAAAAAAAGATTCGAACCCGCGTCCATCCACCCTTTGAGCCGAGGTATGCTCTAACCAATTGAGCTAACATGACATGACGTCATAACTCAAATCTTTCCTATCGTTCTTTAACCATCGTATTGGGATGGAGTGACATCTATAGTACCACTTGCGTTGTACTACAAACAAGACCAATTTTGCAATTGGTTTTATACTTGTAAATGATGACGCAACCTTATAATTTTAATATTATTATGTTTGCAATAACGCCTGCTATGCGGATTAAATTACAAAATCACAAATATAAATATACGATGGTTAAAGAACGATAGCTATGACAATGACGTCATGTCATGATAGCTCAATTGGTTAGAGCATACCCCGGCTAAAGGGGTGGATGGACTCGGGTTCGAATCCCGCACATGACTTAAATTTTTCCTATCGTATTTTTGTAATAAAATATACGGGATAAGTCAGATAGCTCCAACCACATCCCGTGATCTTTTTCAAGGAGAGCTCGGTACGCCCGTTCTGACGCCTCTTCGCGAAGTAAGGGAAATCCGTATTAGTTTTTATAATAAAACAGCACCATAATTTTAATGAGTTTTTGTTCTCTTAACAGTTTATTCTTTCTTGCCATACCTAAACGTTTGATTACTAAAATCGATCTCAAGTTCATTGCAAGGTTTTTTTGTGTAATGAGAATGTCTGATTCACTATATTTTAGTCACTATCTCACATTACAGAGCGATGATGTGGCAGGCTTGATGTAAAATGAGACCTAGATCTAAAGGGCAGCTTCCAGAACGCGCCGCTACGTGCTTGGCAACATATCTATAATGTGGTTGCCACATAATGTAATGTTTATTATATACCATATCAATCCAACGTGACTGTTTACTTCCAGTATAGTAGGCAACATTAGAAATTAAAATGAAACAACTTCCGGTATGATTAATAGTCCGTATCAGGTTTATTTCATTCAAATTAGTTCTAACGAGCGAAAGAAATGTATATAATATTTTCCGAAACAAGGCATATTGCGATGCCAAGTTGGTTCGTGTACGCGGCCTTGGTTTTTCCACAAAAGATTTTTATTATAATCTCGCTAATATGCCCCCGGCAGGACTCATTATAGGTTCGTATGTACTGTAATAAGACAAAATATAACGTTATCTTGTGATATCGCTAACAATCAACAACAGCGAATAGTACACAGGGTCTAATTATAAAACGTAGAGTTATAGAAATCTGGCTTATTATGGTAATTGAAAGAGTATTGTCTTTCCAATGTTCATCTACTGTCTTGTCGGTGGATGGAGTGTCAATATAGCGTATCTTTGTAATCTCGAAGTCATGTGTTCATTTCCCAGTTCGGACAGTTACTGGGATTTTTCGACAAAGAATTCTCAGTAGCATTCCGGAGGCAGGATTATTACATGGGAATAAATCATGGCGAAATAACGTTATGGTTCAGCTGCTTGCCGAACCCCCGGGAAGTATGACCCATAACGTTCTTATATGCTCTTGTAGCTTGTGCTTCAACATGGAATGAAATTTTACGAATGCCTACCTACCTAGCTACCTCCTTCAAATAGAAAAAAAATCGCCAAGGACCTAACGGTCTGTTTCGGCAGCTGCCCTAGATAGCCTGTTTCCAGTGTAGCATACTCACATTTTCTTCTACATCATCACTTACCAACAGTGAGATATTAGTAAAAGGTAAGCCTACAAGATACCGTCGTTGGCATGTCACCGCAGTAACTGCAACCTTTTCCAATAGGGCGTTGCATTGCACCCAATAAACTTCTAACCACATTGCACCACAGCATTAAGGAGCAGTAAAGGTTTCTGAACCTAGCTATGCCGTTTTATCGCCGTAATAAAATAATATCTGATCGTAACCAACCACAGTTATGCTTCCCACTTTTATTGTTTGCGATAATAAGTTTATATTAGTATCGTGGAATTTCTGTATTAAAGTATTCTATTTTTATTGGTGAGAGCGGGTTAATATCACGAGCAAGGCATAAAAAATATGAAGCCACACAAAACTGTCAAATAGAAATAATATTTTACCCTATTTACTACGAATAATCGTATATGTATATACTTATTTAACCGGTGACATGAAAACACTATAAACTATATAAAAATATATAGCTGCAACAATAAAACATTTAGGCAACCATATACATATACGCCTGTGAGCGTCCAAAAGGCCATTGCAGGCCTACATGCGGTCCAAATGTCCAACCCATGACCAGTTGGCAGCGTGCCCATCGTGGCAGAATTAATACGTTTGATTGCAATGTTATGCACTTAACTACTTACTAAGTCTCAAGTTCAAAAATATACCTTACACAAAAACGCGTGCCTATCTAGATTAATTAAATCGAGACAGTAGGTATATAGTATAGAGACGAATTACTTAGCATTCCATGGATTCACCGTGCGGGTGCCGGGTCCATAGCGATGCAGAGGAAGAGGCCTAAGTAAAGGTGCCTGGGACTTGTAACCCAGTGAGTAAGGTTAAGGGGCCCCTTTATGATGCATCAATGCTCCCTTTCACCGCTCGAGCCTCCTCCCCTGCCAAACCAATTATCTTACTGTAAAGGCCCGTATATATTGGTTTGGCAATCCTAGGTTTTACTTGTAAATCTTCGAATTGACCAACATGAGTTGGTTAATTTAAAGTAAGGAAGTTTAAAAAAGTGAGATGATTTTTCGGGTTTTTACCATCATAATTTGGTAAATTCTACCTACGTTTTACTAAAAATGGTTAAGTTAATATTTGGAAATAAAACTATCAGTATTGAAATAATACTTTATTGCAATTACAATAATAATCAGTCAACGTACTCAGTGCTATTTTTAATTTTACTAGTATAACTGTGGTACTAGCCTATGGTAGTTCAATATTCATCAAAAAAGTTATTGTTTAATATAGATAGATAGATAGATAGATATATAACTCTTTTTTGAAACACCACAATACAGATCTATGATGAATTTACAAAAAAAATACAATAATGTTACAATTGGCGGCCTTATCGCTTAATGCGATCTCTTCCAGGCAACCATGTTTGGGAAGGAGCAGTAAATACATTATTATGGCGGCTTGGTGCACTTAAGAGTAATGTATAAAACTTTGCTTAACTAAATTAACTAAATATACATAGACAAAATACTTATGTAAGCGGTTAATCGCTTTGGAATCTCGAGATACTGGGTTTGATCACTGTTCTGGCAAAAATATTGTAGGAGGCGGCGCGGCGCTTGGAACTGTACAAAGATGTGACCAAAACAAATTTGGTGACAAATGGGATTAGACACTTATTCTTCGGATACCTATAAAGTTTTAATATGTTATAACACTTATAACTATTAATAGTATGCCTGCATAGGTGACTGAGCTTCGCTTAGAAGTTACTTTGTGTAAAATTGCTTTTTCTCGGAACGACGTTTAATAAAATAAACTTGAAAAGCAAAACCTTAACTATATGCTAATTTTTATCGACTTCGTTAGAGGCGTTTCCGACATCAGAGTTTTATCGGTAGAGGCGGCGAATGAGTATATTTTTATATACAAGAATTGCTCGTTTGAATTTACTACATAGATATAATTACGATTTACTAGCTAGTTAATTTTCTTTTAGATGCCCACCTCATAGTGTATCATAATTGTGTGGGAGCGAGGATTTATCACGAAACAGTAATAAAAGTGCATTCGCTTTTATATGTGTACCTATGTTTACTTTTATAATGTAGGTACTACTGATAAAACTGTTATGTGCTTAAAAATTAAAACTGTTCGGGACAATGTTACTTATTCGTGTTGGACCTGCAAAGACAAAAAAAAGTAGATATAACTTTTGGCGTGGAAAAGAGTGGAAATCGGTGCCCTGGTCATTAAAACACTCGGTGCTCATATTATTATGATTCAAATATTTATTGTCTGGTCTTTTCGCTCATATCACAATTCGAGTTACAAATATTATATTATGTAGAATTATGACCCCAAAATATGGCACACTTACTGTCATGTCCCCAGTGCCCACCTGCACACAAGATGACCTCAGGTATGCATCTTACAGGGAAATCAGGGAGTGTAAAAGTGCTAATATTCGCTAGCGTCGAAAATGTCTTTAAAATTCGAACCCCTATGACAGTTCCAGAAAACTTAATTTTCTTTAAATATAACCAATTTCAGTTGGTTCCTACCAACTCAAATTGGTTATATACCCTTACTAGGTGGACTAGCGACATCGTAAAAATCGCGGGTTACCAATATGTTACAAGCGGCTAATAGCCGTTCTTTGTGGCGTTCTATGGGGGAGGCGTTTGTTCAACAGTTGACGTCTTCCGGGTGATGATGATGATGAATTTAAAGATAGTAGTGCAGGCGTTATTTTGCGGAAATCTATTTTTAAGAATAACAAATATTTTAAGAAAACGTTAAATGAATACTTTCGAAATACACTTAAAAAAATTAAAAATATATCTAGTTACAATTCCGCCTAATTTTCCTGTTAAGCCAACGTGACGTCATAAACGCCACGTAGCCAATTCGGAAGAATTTTCGACGCGTGTCACTTCTACAAGCATCCTTAGTATGTCTTGACTCTTCGAGCGATCGAGAAAAATTGAATTGAAACCTTCGGCACGCTCAGGATGCTATTTATTTATATATTTTGAGGAGCGCGGCATAACCAAATTGCACTCGGGCATGGTCGCGAGCTGCAGCAAGCATAGAATATGAGTAGGGGTGGAATGATCCAACTCTATGTCTGCAAGGCTCCTTTCAAAATACACATTGCATCATCAGCAGGCACATATTTGCCCAGCCTTACTTGGTTACTCAATTTTATTGCTCTAACAACATTCTAGCGCACCGAGATAGATCTTTCTTATCTTCTCAGCTAGAGTTCATCGACCCTTGTTCTAAATGTCTAGCTCTACAACTCACCATGCTGATTGACGGTAATAGCTGGATTAATTAAGCAATGTCTTTAAGGAAACTCACATGTGGCAAGAAATTTAAATTAAAATAGTTTTGTTGGGCTTGTAGCTAGGTCCTGTATGATCAAAGTTTTCCCGAGTTTAAAGTAAATTTGCTCCTGTTATCTTGAATATTTATTCCATAACAACATTGTACGTGATTACCTAATACATTTCCCCTGAAACCATTAAAAACATTCAAAGTACGTATGTCCGTAATATATATATATATATATATATATATATATATATATATATATATATATATATATATATATATATTATTACTAAATCTATTGATGTATATGTAATGAAGTCTATAAGTAATACAAATATATTAAACATCGTAAACATATATTTAACATTGTTATGTTTGCAATAACGCCTGCTATGTCGATTACATTACAAAATTACTAATATACGATAGGGAAAAAAATCCCGCACATGACTTAAATTTTTCCTATCGTATATTTGTAATTTTGTATCGTAAAAATATTCTCAGAATTATATAATTACAATGACAGGAAAAATTACAGTCATGTGCGGGATTCGAACCCGGCGCCATCCACTCCTATAGCCGTGGTATGCTCTAACCTAATTTATCCTTTCGTTCCACGTATGGGGTAGGAGCAAATATCATTGCAAAAAAAAATTTTAAAATTATTCTCTGAAACGCGTGATCTAGAAAGATAGTTAGATGAGCTAAAAAGAAAACAAAAATAATATTATAGATAGATAATACAAGATAAACGTAGACGTAGTATTCACCTATAATTATTTTTTATAGACTTCAAGAATTCAATGTGTCTATTTACAAGTGTGTTTTATCGTAACAAGGGACAATCTCATTTGGTTGGTTTTACTTTTTTCAAACAAAAACTTAACAGATATATGTACAATAGTTTCGGTGCTGCCGATGGACTAGCTAAAATTTAATGTAATAACTGTTCAATTTATAAATATATAAGAAAACAGACAAATATAGTAGGTATTCCTTAGGTTCACTTTCCTCTAATGCATTTTTGAATACATGAGTTGCCTTAGCAATAATAATCTTTCTTACCCTTATCTCACGTGTGTTTTATGTGGCGAGAACAAGCTCGGTATAGTAATATTGTTTCTCTAAATACACAAAAAATATGTTTCCTTCAGTGAACACATATTGCGTTCACTGGTTTAGCTACAACAACACGAATTCGTACATAGACTAAAGTAAGATAAGCTGTTATCGTAAAAAGATTTACCTTCGGTTTTATGTAACTATTTCGTATCTGCCAGCTGCTTATCTAGTAGTCAATTTCTTTGGTAATGTTCTTGATGATATGATCCGATCCGAATGTTCTTGATGGTATGAAAGAAAAATTTCCTACCACCATGCTTATGGTGTTCAATGTTCATGCGTACGGTAAATTTCATACCAGGGATGCATGGTAGTAGGAAATTTTTCTTTCAGCTACCATCAGAAAATATATCGCATCTAATAGTGTGTTTTGGTTGAAGAACACTTGAGAACCAGTAATTCTAGGTTTGCCTGAACAACAACTTCGAATGCATCATCATTTACCATCAGATAAGATGGTGGTCAAAGGCTAGCCTATTGCCAAAAAAATACCACACCACCTTTCTGTTAATGCGAGGACGTTGTAATAGTATGCGCAGTAACAAGTTGAAGCAGTTATGGCTCAGTGGCATTGGCTATGGACTGCCGCTCAGCAGGTCCATGGTTCGAATCCCACCGCGGGCTTGAGCTTCACCGCATGGTGGAAGGGAATTTTTCGAATGCCTGGCTAGCGACCACCCTCAAGTAGAAAATCTGTCGCCAAGCACGTAACGGTGTGTTCCGGCAGCAGTCCTTGAGAGCCAGTGAAATTACAGGCACATGAGACTTAAGAACAGTCTCATGGTGACGGGCGTGATTGAATTCGTGATTTGTGACGAAATGCATCTGTTATAGGCAGAGGTTAGTCCGCTTAACATCAGGTGGGCCTCGAGCTTGTTCCATCACAATAACATAAAAAAAGCAACACCCAAATCCCGTCGATGTGAGTAGCGGCATACTGCTCATCCGGCGCATTTTATCTCCTAGTCTAAGACAATATCTCGCAACTGTTATCAAATAAGCTAATGATCTAAAGTAAATAACAGTTACGACGTTGTTAACTGTTATTTTTCACGGAGGTCGTAGTCACCATACGCGGTGACGGGTTGATTGGAGGCAATTAGTTACGCAACACGAAGTCTTTGAACACCAGTAGCGATACACGTAAGTACTCATTAATTACTGTGACGACTTTACAATTAATTGTACGGTAGTTTTTGTAGTCACAGTACTTTCTGTCTATGCGTATAGTGGGAAGTCCCAATTACAACGATCACAAATATAATTCATTGGCGTCGGGTCACAAATCGGAAGCCAAAGCATTTTACAATTATTTCTAGAATGTGTTGTCCCGTTTTGTTAGAGAAACATATCATGTGTGTCAGCGTGAATACAAAAACATATTATGTTCTTGTATTGTTAGAAAAGACGTATTGTATTGACTTCACATAAGTGGGATAAGAGTAGGATAATGACCGCACTTTTCGTGTAGCATTATAAGTGGGTTGAGTTTACAAACCTAAACATTTTAAATGAAGTGGAATGACTGCCGCTTAAAAATACCCTCCGAACTTTGATAGTACATTTATATATATATAATATATAGTCCAAGCAAATGCAAGTTGCTCTAGGCCAAGTAATTGGACGAAATGCTCCTTCCTTTGTAGTAGAGAAATGAAAAACGTACACTTTACCGGAAAAATTCGGCAAAGGCGTCAGCAGAATTCTATTCTCTTATTTCTTCTTCTCACGGGAGATGTCTCTCACCCAGATCATTATTGGGTACAACGCGATGGGGTATAAAATATGCCCCAATCTGGATACTGGTAATACCGTGTACTCTATGTTTGATAGCAATAGGCTCACCGCTATTACATGGCACTAAAATGTATCTGTATAAACACCCATATCGACACCCCTGCAAATATAAAGGCGCGATGACGTAGTATGATCCCTGTATTTTCCACTTTAGAAGCAGTCCCAACAATTATCGATTGTAAGTCAGAAATAACTGTCCTACTTCACGGTTTTAAGTCCCGCCTACATCATTTATCCCCATTTCATCCCCCAGACGCATGACGTCAGCACGCTATGCTTATCCATATAGATTGGAAACTATTTAAATTAATATAGTGTTTTTTTTTATACCTGATAGGTTAGCCTTCGACCTCTATCTCTCCTGATGCTAAGTGATGATGGGCTCTCAAGGAAAGCTGCCGGAACACACCGTTATGTGCTTGGCGACAGATTTTCTACTTGAGGGTGGTAGCTAGCCAGGCGGGCATTCGCAAAATACCCTACCACCATGCTTTAACGACGACGACAAACGGGACCGACGGCTTAACGTGCCCCCCGAAGCACGGAAGCGTTCAGTAGTAGTGTCAATAGCGGGCACCCGTCCAACTCATGACCGCGGCGGACGTTGCTAAACTTTACTGATCGGTTAAGAACAGCTTAGCAAACTACGCTACGAGCGCTTCAAAATTACCTTGCGTATTGTTTATGTCTCTAGAAAATAAACAGCGTCGTATAATATGTTACCAAGGATATAATTATATAATGATGGTATGTAATCAACCATAATTTTCAGCAATTTGCCTTTAAAACGTGTTTCTGCAATCTGTTTATGATTGCCATCTCCGTAAGTACTAATTTACATGACAACATGACTATGTTTAGCTCTATGAAGTCATGACTTCTTCATAGAGCTTACATGGGACCAGCTCTGTCATTTGGGTAGAGTTTCACTAGTTATCGCTATGAATCTATCGTAACAAACAACTGTGACGCTATTGCTCTGTTGTTCGATCTGGATCTCATCCAAACTACTTGTTCGGCTTTTGAAAAATAATTCAGTTGGCCTAGCACTAGTATTTTCATTGTTCCATGGAAGGCAATATAAACATGTTCACTCCTTAATAATAATAATAACTTTAGCGAAAGCAACAGTTCGATGTGCGTTCACACATCAGTAAGTACCACTAATCAAGTCGGCTTTACAGAGAATATTATCATTTACGATTTGTTAAACGCTTGTATATTGTGACATGTATGGGCATGAGGGCATTACATCCCGTTGTATATATAATATCCAGCTACATTTCTTGTGAGCAGAAACAATATGACATCATCTAGCTAGATTGTTAAATATAATTAATTACTCGACTTTACTATGCTATGGAAGAACATTGCATTGAAACAAATGTCTTATGATCATAAGTAATATCACTAATATTTGATAAGATGTTGTTGTAGTAAATTTTCTTGATTAAAACGCACACTATTTAAAAATTACAAAGGTTAAAATAGCGTAATGGGTGACACTGGTTGCTTGTCTCAATGATCATAGCATAGTCGCGTTGGTTGATAGTACAAGCAAATGACATTGGCCTGATTTTGACCATTTTATATTTGTTTAGAATATCGTTCACTTATATGATATGCAGATCGCGTGCATTGACAGAGTTATGTTTATTTATATTTATAAATATTTTCCCATATTATGTACAATATGTTTGCCTGCGCTGATATATTTAAAAATAATCGGATGTGGTCTTTCTTTTTTATCCTCTATCAATGGATACATGCTTGTAGTTTGTAAAATTAAACTAATTTTGTGGTAAAACCATGTGCATTGTTGGACGTAAACAAAATTCGGTCAACAACACGAAACTTGAGAAGAACAATAGTGCCGTACGGTTTGCATTGAAATGTTGTATTTCACACTGATAATCTAAGAACAATAATTTGTTTGGCAAACTGTACTCTGTGATGCGTTTGTAATATTAATTAAGACCTATTTCGTTTACCTACTGTTACGAGTAATAAATACACACACACATGTAATTATTTTACTTAGATCAGCCAGCGCAACAAATATAATAGAACTTTTTTTTTACTTTACTTTTTCATCGTTTAGCTACTAAATGTGAATAAAGAAAGAGAGAATCGATTCAATTGTAAATCTGATCGCTCTGCCGCATAACATAATCATTTTCTCAATCCAATACCGAGCTGCGAGCAATATCGAAACCTTATTTGCAATTCACGTTCTAAATTATAATCCTCGGAATCCCTCCGCGGCCGGGGTCGGATTTCGCTGAGCTCAAAAATGCAGGGTTTCCGATCCCCGGCCAGGTGGGCGATTCTACTAGGTAGGTACTTAGTTTACAGGTCTGTTAGCGATACAGCTGTTTTACAAGTAAAAAATGGATTCTGTTCCTAATCACTATTTCATATGACAAGCTGTTTGCCTTTTATCGGGCCATAATACCCAAATAGTACATAGTAAGTTATGCCACCAATTCCTCTAGCTAGTGGGATAGTTTTCGGACAGAGTTCCTGCCGGCTGCATTCACTAGAAGGCGGGCGGAATAAAACTGTGACATTTTTGATAAGAATATTTGGTTGGCTAAAAAATCATATTGTAGGTAGAAATAAAATTACTCTTGCACTTGGTAGAGGCACAAAAGTGTGGTTGTAGGAGTGTGACTGGTAATAAAAAGTATATATAAATATAGTATAAAGTGTACGTACTGTATAGTAGAGATTTTAAATTAAAAACAGACTCACCAAAGAATAACGTTAAAAAACCACAGTATTTTTTTCTAACTCTCTTTGAACACAAACTTTGTTACAGTGCGAGAGTCGTATAAGTTACATACAATTTGAGATATTATAATAATAATAATAATGTTTATTGACATATGAGTAATTTAACAATTTAAGTAGGAAACTAATATCTAAGAATTATGAACATAACGTATGTGTATAAGTTTGGGCAAGATGGTGAATGCTAAAGCGACCCTATCTTGCCCCACCTCGGCGGAGGACTGCTCACGGGGGGGTTTTAGTGGGTTCA
This sequence comes from Plagodis pulveraria, assembly GCA_963890685.1. NCBI lineage: Eukaryota > Metazoa > Arthropoda > Insecta > Lepidoptera > Geometridae > Plagodis > Plagodis pulveraria. The sequence continues at coordinate 33,914,291 of OY982957.1, forward strand.
AGTCCCACACATCCCCTTCCACCACCCCCGTGGTGGATGGGCAGTGCGAAGGCATTTCCCTCCCTCAAAAAAAAAAAAGGTGTATAAGTTTGACACTTTCAACTTTAATTACTTAGTATAGAATTTTTGCCATCTTATAATTATAACATTAGTATACAAGTGCACCTTGTTGACAAAATAAATAATAGTCTGTGAGAGAAGTTTTTATATTTCTGTATAATTCATAATCCCTGTAAGGTTATATAAATCCCAATGAATAGGACAGAACAACGAGTATGAGCCTATGAGCTACCGGGAAACGTATATATAATGTTTACTGCCTTTTGTAGTGGTCAGGTCACCTTACACCTGCGACCCTGTCCTATAAAAGGGAGGTTAAGTTCTACCTTACCTTCTAATGTTTTATATGTGTTGTCCTGTCGCCTTTGTTTTACATACTTCTGTGGTTTAGTATCTTTTGTTTGTTAAGCAGTTTTCCTTGAAGGTCCTTGCGTTGGATGGATTACGTAGTTTCACGTGTTCTTGAATTTAATGACAGTGAGTTATGTAATGGTGTGTTTAATGCATTATTAATTTAGTTAATAAAATACAGACGATAGATCCGGGAATCCATATTCGATAAAAATAAATATAGTTAAAACTGATGAAATTTTCCAGCTCAGGTACTGACTTGTATTGACGTCAGGTACGTGAAACTCAGCCGGAGCAATCTTAACTTCGAAATAATTCTTCTAACGTGTTTGGCTTCTACACAAAGCCCCGTCAGGCAGAAGGAACTCTCAGAGTGCACGGTTTATAACATTCTATCGGAGTTTTCACCAAATATTATTTTATTAATTTTTGTAACATAGCAGATATTATCATCTCTGTATGTTATATTATAAAACATTGATTGAAATCATGTGTTACTTTCCATCACATGTTCTATTAATGGCTTAAGTAGGTATACCTATGGATTGAAGGCTTTAATATTAATTGTATCTTTATCATCAAATCAAATGTTTATTTGGAAGAGTACGGTACAATTATTAAGATCGACAAGTCAAGTACAGCATTCAGCCTGCAGGCAGGCTTGCAAATATTAAGTATTATTCACCTATAAAAACTACATAATATATAATTGAGGTATATAAAGGTAAGGCATACTATATTTACTTGATTTCGTTATGAACTCCATATATGAGAAGGATCATTATTCTTTGTGCACATATGAAATGTTAGTTCCTTTTTTTTATGCTATCGTGATGGATCAAGCAAGAGACCCACCTGATGTTATGCGATAACCTCTGCCTATAACAGATGTAGGTTGTCTCAAATGGTGTACCTACTGCGTTCATCACCCTGATATATAAAATTGTTAAGTCTCATGTGCTTGTAATTTCAACAGTACTTTCAAACTGGAACACAGTAATGTGAATATTACGGCTTGTCGGTAGAAATATGTATGGTGGCAGTACCGCCCCAGACTAACTCGCAGAGTTCTACTGCTACTAATTAATTTTTATTTTTTTATTCCTGATAGGTTAGCCTGTGACCACTATTTCACCTGATGGTAAGTGATGATGTGGTCGAAGGGTAACCTAGAAGTACTGGCTCTCAAGGATATCTATCGGAACACACCGTTAGGTGCTTGGCGACAGATTTTCTACTTGAGGGTGGTAGCTGGCCAGGCGGGAATTCACAAAATGCCCTACCACCATGCTATAACGACTGCCATACTAAGACAGTAACCGGGACCGACGGCTTAACGTGCCTGGCTTCGAAGGACGTGCACGCTCAGTAGTAATGTCACTAGCGGTCACCCATCCAACTCCTGACCGCGGGCGACGTTGCTTAACTTTGCTGATCGGTTAAGAACAGCTAAGTAAACTTTGCTACGAGCGCTTCATAATATTATAAATAAAAATATATTTTTTTAAAGTATTTTATATGTATTTCATAATATTCTCATTAGTTTTCGTATTCGACACTGAGTAGTGTTGTGCTTTTTTAGTCTTCTTGTTCTTTATAGTTCTATTTACGATAGTTGTCCTTTTTTGGTATGATAGTGAATAAAGCCGTCCAATATTTCTTATAGATGGTTATTGGAATCGTATATTTCATTGACAGTTATCAACATTCAAAATATCCTTACAAAGGCTAACTGCAAGTTTTTCTACCACACGGGCTCAGCACTCCAATAAGACGAGGATTCCATTATTTACTTTACTATAAAAGCTACCACTTTATCCCATAAATATTTTAGTTTGCCAATGTTTCCGCTAGGAGAGCAGAAAAAAAGGTAACTTTCATGGTTACGTAAAAACTAGTTGCGTATAAAAACTCGTACTGGTACAGAATTCGCTACTTGCCCATAGTCATCAAACGGCAATCCATTAGGCAGTCTGCTTCCTTACACATAAAACCAGCTGTATCGTATTGCACATATTTTGCACGCGCCCAACAAGCAGTGCCTTCGTAAAAGCCAGTCGTCATTCGCCCAACCCATTAGACATGTTTGTGAAGCATTAGACTTGATTACCTATCTACAAATAATTCACCATGTTACATGGTCTATCCGTGAAAGCCTCAGATTTCTGAGATCGTCTATCTTACTCAGTGCTGCCAGATCGTGAAAATAAAATTACAGTGTTAGGTAAAAAATATAATATAGAAAAAAATATGGTAGTTTTTTTTCGTTTCAGTTTCTATAAATACATAATTAATGTTAATAAATCGGAATAAAGGAAAAATCGGGTACATTAATCTAAAATCTATACTTTGAACTTTCCCCTTCGAAGCCCTTACTACACCTAAAGGACAGACATGGGGGGATACATCGATATCCTACCATAGCTTTGGATAATATTTCTATTACAGAACTTATGATAGATTTTCACTGACTTATGTCGTTTAATGGATCGTAGTGGTATCATAGGTGATATTTCATTCACTGCACAGTCCTCATAACCGCTTCCTACCCTTATCTGATGGTGGATGGTGCCTTGAGGTGGGGTTATTATACCGTTCGCTAACACAAAAACGTACGAATTTTATAAACGATTTTTAACCGAGATCCTTCTAATGGCATAAATGCTAATGAGATGAATAATCTTCCTATAAAAAAGGTTATAAAATTTAAAAGCATAACAATCAGTTATATAATTCACAAGTAATGATACCTACCTATAACTGCAGAACACAGCGAGGAAGTACCGGCTAGACGTGCAAGCCGGTTTTGCCCATCAATGCAGTCTACAAAGGGTTTATTGTACCGGTCGATATGAGAATGCGGCCTCGAGCTTTCGTTCAGGTTCGACGCATGCAGCCCTACAAGGACCGGGGCCTAGAATGTAGCTTCTTGTTCGCATATCCTCACGTATATGTCGACGGAGAGTATTGGAAGATAGAAAAAGAAGAAATGCCGCGATGGTGGATGGCAATTTTTAGGGTTCCGTATCCAAATGGCGGAGCCCTATTAATGCTGTCTGTCTGTAATGGTCTCTGATCTAGATTCGAAACCTGTCTAGTAGATTAAAAACACGTAATATTTGGCGCTTAGATTAGCTGCTTGAATCCCAAAACTAAATTAAACTAGTTTTTATTATTTCTTATAGTTACTACATGAAATGGTAAACAACACCATTTTATTTTTGTAAACTAGTATAGCACTAGGGTGTAGTTTCTATATATAATAATGTAGTTAGTAACTAAAACAATTTGTTTAGCAGTTATTTGTTTAGCGGAATCATATGTGTGATTATTGCAAATATGACGGAACTATTAAAAAGCCCGACGTGAAATGTACCTGGGTAGGTAATATTAATTTGCTATAATTACAATGTTTTAAGATCGCAGTATCGGCACAGATTATTTTTAATAAATACTATATTAATGGTTTTTGATATAGGTATATGATATGGGTATGCGGGAGGAATCCTCTTCTCCCTAAAACCCTATAATCGTTAGATATAGCTTACAACGCAGTACAACATATTGGGTTTTGTCTTTTATTGTATGTATTGGCACAAGGTTGAGCTCTTGGTTTCTGGTTTTCCCTTTGGGTTAGACGAGTCCACGGGATAAGATGAACAGGCGTGATGATTACCATCAGGCGGGTGACTTGACCGTAACGTCACTAAATGACATTAAAAAAAACGTGCGAGTTGGTCTCACTTGCATACTGGAGGGTTGCTTACAAACACAGAATGTACTATAAAGCTAATTCTTCCAAATTCAAATCCAGTTATAATACCACCAACTTAACTGTGCAGTTCTCGAGGGCGCTACTGGTCAAGAAAATCAACTACAAACTGTCACAATTTGAGGGAAAGTTTTAGTTCTTTTTTCTGCCACCTGAACAGATAAGTTGGTGGGACTGTAGATACTATAATCATACCAAGTTTGACGCTTGTATTATAGTATTTATATACTATACAGCAAATATAAAAAACGTTAAAAATACACATGTTTTTGTAAAGGGAATCCTTTCTACAAGGTTTTGTTAATGTCCTCTATTTATTTTTGCTATTATTATTATTTGTAGGCAATCCGCCAACCAACATTACCAACCTTTTATGACTTCAATCGGTTATCCATTACGGTACCAATGTAACAACTCTTTATAAGACGGACGGACAGCTGAAGCTTAGTAATATGGTTCCTTTCGCCAGTACGGAGCCCTAAAAAGATGAGGAGCAATAGAAGCTGGTACCAAACGGGATGTAATATCCATTTTTTTTTGTTTTATGTTATTGTGAAGGAACAAGCGCGAGGCCCACCTGATGTTAAGCGGTATCCTCTGCCTATAACAGATGCATTTCATCACAAGTGACGAACTGCACTGCGCCCATCACCTTGAGACATTCCTGTTAAGTCTCATTTTGCCTGTTATTTCACTGGCTTTCAAGGACTGCTGCCGGAACACACCTCTAGGTGCTTGGCGACAGATTTTCTACTTGAGGCCTTGCCCTTCCACCATGCCATTCTTCTACAGTTACAGCGTTTGTTATGTGAGTTAGCCACGTTTCATCCAGTGATCTCCACTTATACGGTTACTTCACTCCAAGCTGTAGCCCCAGTACTTGTAAAATGTAGTTTTGCCAGATCCGCTCTTACCCATATTTATGATAAATTGTAGCGTGTTTCAATCTGATAACACTATGACCCAGTCTTGTTGACATTATTCTCTTGTACATAATTTATTGTATCTTTTGACTTAATATCAGTCCATCTCTCATGTAAGTAGGTATTTATTTCTGTTAACTTATCTCTGACATTTTAAGATATTGTACATTTTATTATGAGAACGACATTGTATATAGACCGTGTAGGTACTTACGTAGCATTAGTGTGATGTGAACCGTAAGAAAAGATAATGCGATTAGTTTTTTTTTTTTTTTAGACGACATGATATATAAATTATCAACATAATAATATACTGTACTGTTACTTTATCAGCCGGATTGTCAACTGCTGAACACAGCCCCCCATTAAGTGGGGTTTGCCATAATCCCCACGCTTGGCAGGCGTCTTGGGGATCACATTTGCTGGCCATCTTTTGGTATTTTTTACCTTCTTGCGACAGCCACAGGTAGTAATTAAATTATGACGTTCTAGACGGTCACCCTCTGGACTGAACATAAAACTGGACTAAAATGTCTGGACATAATAATATATCTAGTGAAAATTTTACCTAATCTTCCTGCTAAGCCGTGACGTCATAAAAGCTACCTAGTCAAATTTATTTAGAAAGAAAATTCTTCCTGTTTGGCTACATCGCGTTTGTAACCATCCAGTTTAAAATGTACTGTCAGTTCTAAAATGTATATTTAAGTACGTATATGGACTGGATGGTGGATAGGACTGAATATATTACGGAATAATATTATTTAAAATTGCTTAGTTCCTGGGTAATTTTTTATACCGATTTACTGAGTGTTTCCCAATAGAGCGCGATGTATGTGAAGACACGGGCAGAGTAGTACCTATTAATATTACATATCTCTAAGTTGAGATCGTTCTTGAGAAGCAGTTTTGACGTTTAAGGAACATCTATTAAAAACAGCATCTTAAGATTAACCTCAAATTTGCGATGAATTTGTTAATACCAGCCTAAGTTATGTAGAAGCTGAAGCATGTAAAGCATTAGATTACATAATATAGTTTTAACTTGATCTTTAACGACGCCAAAGCAAGGATGAGCTGTTGGGAACAGACTGTTTTTTTATGTTATTGTGCCGGAACAAACTCGAGGCCCACCTAATGTTAAGCGGACTAACCTATGTCTATGTTTATTATATAATTTGCATGAGTCGTGTAATCATGTCTTTAAATTTTAACTATTTTAGTAGTCGAAATTATCATTGAAGGTAAAGATATATAAAATCATAAATAGTAGAGGTTGCTAATGACTTGCTCAAGTTAACTTTTACGTGTTTGGCTAGCCGTGCAAGGTTATCCGTTGGATTGACTAACTGCTTATTTTTTGTTCGCGTTTACAAATCAAATTAATATCTACTTACTAGGTACATTCGTCATTCAATACACAATTTATTTTATTGTACGAACACCAGCGACGCATAATATAATGTGCATATTTAAATATAAAACCTTAGCCTCATAATAGTTTAAAAAACGTAAGTATTAAATTATAGGTACAGTGAAGTCTCTCCATAGCGTTTTCCATAGAAACGTAGTTTGGTCATATTTTAAATACCAAGTGTTCAAACTCGGTGAAATTTTGCACGCATGTCCTTGAGCCTTTTTTTTTTTAATGTTTTTATGACGGAGCGAGCACGAGTCCCACCTGATGTTAAGCGGTATCCTCTGCCTATAACAGATGCATTTCATCACAAGTGACGAACTGCTCTGCGCCTTTCACCTTGAGACATACTTGTTAAGTCTCATTTTGCCTGTAATTTCACTGGCTCTCAAGGACTGCTGCCGGAACACACCGTTAGGTGCTTGGCGACAGATTTTCTACTTGAGGGTGGTCGCTAGCCAGGCAGGCATTCGCAAAATGCCCTTCCACCATGCGGTGAAGCTCAAGCCCGTGGCGGGATTCGAACCATGGACCTGCTGGACGGCAGTCCATAGCCAATGCCACTAAGCCATCACTGCTTCAATAAATCCATATGCCTTAAATCTGATTTTAGTTTGTCAGTTTTCCACCAAATTACATATTTTCAAAATTATTTAGAAAAACCGTTTTGAATGGGAATTCTTATTTTCACATATATAGAAAATAACTAGTAAAATGAAGAACTGGCAAACCAGAATCAAAGATCATATCTTCAAGGACATGCATCCAAAATTTCAACGAGTTTGACCATTTGTTATTCACAATATGACGAAACTACGTTGCTGTGGAAAAAGCTACGAAAACTACTGTTTTGCTACGGGGACCCGGATTTTCAACGATGATTCATGCATGTGATAATTTATTATCAACTATAAATCCTAAAATTTGTATTGATCTTGAGCGATAATAAATTCAATGTGAGCTGTAATTGGCACACAAAATCCGGTTATCATATTAAGATGTAAATATACTTATGTGTTACTACATACTTTTGATAATAAATATTCTCGATCGTGCACTCGTAGAGTCAAGACCTCCTGAGGATACTTCGTGTAGAAGCGAAACGCGTCGAAAATTCTTCCGGTTTGGCTGCGTGGCGTTTGTGACGTCACGTCGGCTTGGCAGGAAAATTAGGCGGAATTGTCACTAGATATATTTTTGTATTTTTTAAGTGTTTTATTAAAATATTAATTTGATGTTTTCATAAAATATTTAAAAAATATTTGTTATTACTACATACTTTTGCTAAATCACGGTTTTTTAAACATTATAAAAACAAAAATACGTAAGTATATAATGATCCTATTTTTACTAAAATGAAAGTATGTATCGTATATATTTTTTTATTAATAACAGTGGTTTCTTCTGACAACCTAATGGTTCCATTTAAAGTTTACAGCGGGAAGCGTTTAGGCAATTTCCTAATAAACTTTGGGCCGGTATTGCTAAATATCCTGCCGGCGACGTTTCCTTTGAGTCTGTTATAGAACAATTTATAGAAACGACGTGTTGACATGACAAATTGACATGAAGAAAGAATTAAATTTATGTTTGTTTTTAGAGGTCCGTACGTGAAATCGGAACCATATCGCTAATACTCGGCTGTTCGTCCGTCCGTCCGACATATTTTTTAACCGTAATAGTAGTTCAAATTAATAATGATTAAAAAAGTAAAAATTTATGGCTTATGGACTAATGACCACTTACTAAGTTAAGTTTGTTGTTTTTGATCTATCTTAAAAACGGTAACACATAAACGAGCGTCACATTTGCTATGATGATATAACAGTCTTAAGTATAATCAAAGTTGGTATGATTATAGAACAAGGACTATAATATAACAAAAAAATATTTATATAATATATGGATCCGACTTCCTACACCTAAAAGTATGAAATAACTTTTAAAAATCGGTACCATGCTGATTCACCGCTGACCTCACAACATCATGGCCTGACTTCTAAGTTATTTCAAACTTTTCAGTGTTCGTGTCGGTTCCGTTTTTAGCAAAAATCTTATTTTCACTCTTTTTAGTGACGCATAATGCTTACAATAAAAGCCATTCGCCTAAAATACTGTTCACCATCGACAAGAGTTGCAATTACCAATTAAATGATCTAGATTTCTAAATATTTCTTTCAGTTAATTGACTATAATCTTAAAACTACTGAACCAATTTTGTTGAAATTTTAATGGGGCCAACTTGGAGGTACACTCTACCCAACGAAAGGAATCTTCAAAATCTGTTAATAATTAGCGAAGAAATCGCGTAATAAACATTCTAAAAAAAAAGGACATACAGGTTAATATAGAATCTCCTCCGTTTTTGAAAACTTAAAAAACAACGAATACCGGCCAACAATATACCATCTATTGTAAATATAATGTATGTTGGTAAGGAACCGTTGGTTTTTAAATCTGGCTTGCCCTTTGTCGGTTTTATTATTTTTCATACTATGTGAAGAGCTGTATACTACGTCATCAAGTTATTAACTATAATAACTCTTTACGGCATTGAAAACATTGATCGATAAAATTGCTATAGGTACACATAATGTTTCCGGTAATAACCGGATATCGGATAGCCTTAAAGGGCACTCTGTACGTACCTAAGTATCTGCCTATTATGTGGAGTGGCGTAAAGTGTTGATCTAGAATCTCGAGATCCCAAGAGTTAGTTAAAAAAAAACAGGAACAGTTGGAGTCTGGATCTGTATCCGGGGCATGGCAAGCTCCCTAGAAGCAACCAACACATTCGACGAAGCGTAGGTCCTTAGACAGCTGTGCTTATATCCCTACGGGAATATACAGGCGCGATGGACGATATGTAAACAAAGTAAACGCTGAGAAGTTTTTATTTAATTGTTGGTGTTTCAATAATTCATTCCATGCAATAATTTGACCTTATAGGTTACTGTATTTACTCTGATTTGGTTTGGGTACGCCAAAGATGTCAAGTCCCCATAGTTTCATGATTAAATTTAGAGTTCAACAATATCACATAATACAATACTGTTCTCGTTCAGGTTGACACTGTTCTGCGCTGGTCATTCCGTGACGTTAGTTCTTATGCCTCTTTCACCCAGTATTTCACTTGCTACAGTGCTACAGTTCCCTTCCCATCGTAAACACAGTAGTGTTGTATTAATGTTTTCAATAACCGGCTGTACTCACGCGTATTGGTCAAGATTGTGGTCGTAGGTTTCGGGCATGTCCGATGCCCTTCATCAGATGAGTTCTGCTTCGGTTCGACGACTCCGCGTAACTAAGTACAGCCGGTTATTGAACACATTAATATGTGTCATACTCACGGGAACTTTCAAACAAAAACAGTAGTAATTAAACAACTTTAAACGGTTTAAATCGTATATTTATCATTATTTTTGTCCCGATGTTACAAACACTTTGCAGTGATCGTGGTTACTAAACCATTTAAAGTTGTTTAATTACTATGTGTAATAATCGCGAAAACCTAAGACACCATTAAAAACAGTAGTGTTTACATACTATTGCTTTTAGGCAATATATCTGAACTCATGTTATTTAAAGAGACATGCCACCTGGTGATGTAGTATGTATACTTTACTTACGGTATCTGATCCCATAAGCGCTAGGTGTCTACGTTTCAACGTGTCCAAAAATTATTTTGTATGCCTGTCCGGATGTCCAGCTGTTCTCCTCTGCAGGTCGCATTTCTCAACCAAATTTTCTAAGCAGGATCGTTTGTTAAATGGTTTTATTTGTCGATTCACGTTTTAGAAATTTCAAATCGGCGGTGATGTGGGGGTTTATAATTAAAAAAGAAACATTTCAGTCGTGAATTCTTCGGCTCACAGATCCACTAGTTTTATTGGCTTCAATATCTAGTCAGTAAAAGTACATTTTGTAGCACAATTTAGTTTGACCTTGCTGCTTTCCGCACTAAAAATATATTCAATCCTTTTGGCAACGCCGCCAAGTTAGTAATAAATTACCAAGTCCACGAATGTCAAGGTTTGTTATATTCAAACTACAGTCATGTTCTTATAAAAATAAATAAATCTTAACTAACATACTTGGAAGTTAAGTAGTCTTCTAATCAAGACCTACCTATATAATTTTCCTGAGTTCAATTTCACTATTTGCTTTTTAGTGGGTATTATTTTTATTCATATTAATTATAAGGAAGGATGTGATTCCATACTACCTACGTCGTAATGAACATTTAGTTATACCACAAACTAGGCTAGCCAAAGTCCGTAATCAGGGCCGTTGCTTCAAACTATTGATGTACGATAAGTTGCCAATTAGTATTACTAAATTAAATTTTAAGGAATTCAAGCAAACGGTAAAGACTTTTTTCCAAAATAATCCATTTTATAGTGTTAAGAGGTCTTTTACATTTTGCAGCCTTCTCACTCGCACTTTTAAAGATTATTTCAAATAGCAACATTATGGTTTATATTTTTTAAAATGTAGTCAATCATTATTTCGCTGCATGCAACTATAGATGTTCTCAACATATTTTTACTTTGTTACATGTTGAGTCCAATTAGAATTAGAGGCCCAAAATTTAAAATAACTTAATTACGCGTTTTGGATCCCCATCACAGATATCAAAATGAAAATTAGTAGAGATCTATAGTTGCATGCAGCAAAATAATGATTGACTACATTTTAAAAAATATAAACCATATTGTTGCTATTTGAAATTATCTTTAAAAGTGCGAGTGAGAAGGCTGCAAAATGTAAAAGGGCTCTTAATGAGTACATATCAATGCATATCTTGGAAACGTCATTCTTGTGTCAGGAACCAGCATGATTACCAATATTAGAAAGGAGTTAGGTTTTTAATTTGTGTTATATGTTCATGATGATCAATAGAATAAAAATTTAAAAATGTAAAAGTTGACCTGCCTGTAACGAATGTTATGTTATGGCCAATAAATGATCTTTATCTTTATATCATAAACCACTTTTCATTCCACTGCTGGTTCTTTAACCAAAGCCTCCTGTTTCCATATTACCCTGTTCGTCCTTTGAAATGTGTATCCATTCTGGACCACCTATCTTGTCTATTTAAGGTTTTGTTTGTATACCTACGCTGTCTCACCTATGTATGCAGTGGTGCAGTGCCAATATACTTTTTTCCATGAACAATTTATATGATCTTAAATTCCTACTCCCCACCTCTTCATGTCATTTGATGATTCCAATGACGTCTCATTGGATGTTATCTATAGGTCTATAGCTAGTTATATCTCCGTCTGTTCTTACACTAACTTCCTGATCAAATTAAGCTCTTTTTAGCACTATAACTACACTGTAGTACCATACCGATACTGTGTGTATAAAAACGTATCCATTTTACAAAAATGAAAGTCACGCACGACTGACTCCAACCAATTACTTCATTCAATTAAACTGCACTACCAAACGGATTGTAAACACAATTACAAACGAAATAAACAATCCGAGACGAGGAGGTAAAACGCGAAACTATTGCGATTAGTTACCGTAACGTCATTGTATTGAACCTTACTGTTGGTGATAGTGTAGTGATGATACATAAGCATAGTAGAAGGAGTGGGAAGTAAGTTATCTTCATACAAACGCACCGCGCGCGGCTTGTTTGTGCGCGCCATAGTATGTATGCGTCCCGCACGCACACTAACACAATCTCGACCCGTTTCTCAGTGCGCCAGCTGGGGCTAACACCGAACAAGTTTCGCGCGTCACGGCCTTTTGGCACCGCTAAATAAATGAAAAATGTTTGATAATCGCATGAGAACTTATTGCTGTGTGTTTGGCTGCCTAAATAATTCACAGATTCCAGAGTTGTGTGATGCCTACTTATTTTTTTGTTGTATTAGGTATTCCCCGCGTCGCACGTCTCTGGCCCCGCACCGACATAGGTATCGCCAGTCGGTATTTTTTTCATCGTGAAAGGTGTTATCATCGTTTAGGTATAAAACCGACCTCACTAACCCTGAACCCAGACAACACAAGTAAAAAACACAACTTCCCGGCCCTTGCCTATTTCTAGGTACTGAATTAAAATTTAGCATATACGAGTACATACATTATAAATAAGTAACAACCCTGAGACATGCAAGTATGGTAGGTAATTATATCGCGAATTGGGTCGGAGATGGCCTACTTCCTCACTCTTTCTACTATGACATAAGTTACCGTAATGACTGACCTACCAATTACAACCGCTAGATTTCCACAAGAGGGCTACCCACATATGGTTAAATACATTTTTTCAGTAATAACTACGGCCTATCAATTACAACCAGCGGAATTCCTCGCTAAGGCTACAAACGGCTAAATACACCTTACCCTATCCACAAAAGGCTATAACTTTTCTCGTAATAACACCGGCCTATGAAATATAACTGGTAGTTTTATCGCGAGAGCCACCTCTGGATGGCTGCAAAGCCGAGAATTACATAATAAAGACTTATTATAGAGTCTACGATACGCCATGCTAATCTTTCGGCTGCGAGAATTATTATGAGCTGACCTAGATACGAAAACTGTATCGCTAGGTGTTAAAAGGAGGTCAATGTTTCATGGGGAGAAAAGTGTTATTTTTCGGCCAGGCACACAATTTTTAGGATGCATTCACAAATAAATAGGGGTACATTCTCATTTCTACAACACTTGCCATCTGATGCCGAATCACTACTAAACTTAAAAAAAAACCAGTGGCATTAACTTTTAGTATATTGTTCACGTGTCTGCTTGAATGCTATGATGGATGACCTACAGAAGTAATAAATTACAATCACTTGTGGTTGTGGAGAATGCAATACAATTCATAACGCAATGAATTGTAAGAGCCACTAGTGCATCGTATGATATTAGCTTACGAAGATAATTATAGTTTATGCTGCGAACTTCTTCGTCAGTTGATAAAAGAATTGCCTTGTGTGTGTGTCAACTGTCAAAGCGACTCTTACTGTTAGGTGCTTGGTTACAAAATTTCTACTTGACGAATGCTAGCCATGCGAAAATTTCGCAAAATGACCTCCCACCATGCGGTGAAGCTCAGGCCGACAGTGGGAATCGATCCTTGGACCTGCTGCACGGCAGTCCATAGCTATTACCGGTAGGCTATCACTGCCTCAAAGTGGTGAGCCTCACTGTATCAGTGCCTCATGTCTCGCGAACCATAGCTGTTCAAACACTGCCTACCCTTTTGGAGAACACAGGCGCGACATTATGTACAAATTATATAGGTGGGTATATAAATAGCTTATTTATTTGTATGCATTTCGTCTCAAGGCTAGTCGTTTGTTCCGTCTGCGTTTTTCTTCGACATATTCAAGGTGAAATGCGTCAACGTTTTGTTTTTCGTACTAATGTGATATACGTTTTTAGTTTGGGTGACGGCTGGCCGTTGTATAGAGAATGTAAAACGTGTACCTAATACATACATAATTTATACAGATGTTAAGATCATAATGAGTACGGCTGTAGTATGGAACACCGTAACAGCGTTATTTGATACTTGTTAGATATAATCTGAGATGAAAGATAGGGATCTTCTAGCTAGAGGGAGTCCTGAGCGCAGGTAAATCTAGGTTAGCCTGAATAAAATCTTCGATCACATCATCACTTACAATCAAGTGAGAAAGTGGTAGGTAGGGTAACAGCAAAAAAATGCCCTACAGATCGAATAATCTAGGGATAGGTGGACAGTGACACCCTGGTATCAAAGATTTAAACTGCCAAGATATACATATCATCATGCGTATCCCCGAGAGGATTGGTAGAGTTGTCCAAACATCATGAAATTGTTAAAAAAAATGTTTTTGGTTCAATCTTGGTCCAATTTAACCCAGTTCCAAACTCAGAATTGAATCTGATGTGTTTTTTCCCCGGGATTCAAACCTAGGACTACGAATTCCCAAAGAAACACTTTCGTCACTTCACCAACAAAGCAGTCACCAAAACAACACAAAAACGGTGATACCGATGTATTGCAATCAAAACTTTGCACGTGGGTATGTAATTGGAGTCAACGTATCCGTGAGTGTTGCATGCTCCACGCCGCGCCGGTTCGGTATGCAAACCTTGAACTTCATCGACGGTCAATTTCATTCATTTTTCTTATTGACTTCCAGATTGGTTACGAGATTCATATAAATAATTGTTATTCCATAAAGTTCTAGAAAATGTTAACATTCGATGAAAATAGGGTAACATTTGACTTTAGACATAATATAAGGTATGTTTGTATTAACATACCTAGGTGGTAGGATAGAACATATTATATGTTAGTATTATAGAAAGAGTTTTAAATTAGTTTTTATTAACAGGTAGGCTAGCCTGTGCCAATGGATCTCTCCTGTTTGTAAGTGATGTTGTCGAATATAGTAAGCATGTAGTCTGGTCAAATTAGACCAAAAAATAAGAGTAAATTGGCATCATAAATGTTTTTGTGAAAATGGCTATTTTCTTGCTAACTGTATTTTTTTTTGAAAATCTGGGAATGGGGACCTAACTATATTCCATAAAAAAATATGGATAGTCTCCTAAGACCATTTCAGAGTAGTTGCAACGGATAAGGTAGTTCCCCTACTGCCTAGCTGAAAGTTTCCACCTTGTATGTACATCTCTATAGTTGTGTAGTGTTTTTGAATCGTTATATCTCAAAAATTGTGGCTCGTAGAAAAAAAAGTATTGAGACATTTTTGTCGATCATTTTATGATCTACAATTTTTATCTGTAGTGTTTTATGATAAAACTTGCCGTTTTGGTGAAAATCGTGAAAAAAAATTTTTTGACCTTTGACCTTGAATACATTTTTTCCATACAGGGGAAAGATGGGAAACTTTCAAATTTTAATTTTAATCATATTTTAAACAATTTTACTGATTTTCAACTTGGTGGGAATTTATGTAGCTGCGAATGGCTAAATTGACCGGACTAATCCTTCATATAGAATAGGAATAGCTATAGCAGAATGCACCTGAAGAATTTTTTTTACCCTATCCAATGCTTGGTACTAGATGGCGCCCAGTGGTTTCACTTGTGTAGACAAGAATGAAAAGTGCATATGCATTAATCCATGACCTAAACTATCTATATAAGTTTCATCCAAATTTGTCGTTTCAGCGTGCACGTAACAAACACGTCTTCACTCAATCACAAACTTTCGCATTTATGATGTGAGTGAAGATAACTTTAGAATAAAATAAATACCTAAGCTAATATGATCAGGATAAATGCGAAACGTACAAATTTTAAATGTTACATTTATTGGACCATTTTTCTAACTGTGTTAATTCCACACTATGTGATGCTGCCACAAAATGTATTCTGTCGGTTTGCAATTGCATGCAGTAATAAATTTTAAAGAAGAAATTTTAATATTGCGAATTTTATAGTACTTATATAGTTTTTCAGTTAAACACCAAGAAATAAGCACCAAATTTTTTTTTCATTTAGGATTACATTTTACTGTTACTTTTTCCCGTTCACAAAAATGAAACTGAAACTTATTATTTATTTAATCAACTGAATTAGTACCTACTGACTGATGAATTAGATTTTAGTGGAACAATTTTGATATCGTACATATATTATGTAATCGAATTGCCGAAAACGTTTCTAACAATAGCTGAAAATATCTTCATGATGAGTCATCCATCATCCATCCATCCAAGTTATCACGCCTCTCTTACGATTTGATAGACAAACAAAGATGTCTTAATGAACAACCCACTTTTCGACTGATACGTGTTGTCGCCAGATGTGCCCATATATATCTTGGGCCCATATATAATATGGGGGTAAACATATAGCCATTTACCGAGCACTGAACCGAATATAACTAAGAATTAAATCTTGAATGTTCTCATTGAATGTCATGATCATGTCGCAACGAAACATCAATATAATACCATCAGTTTCTCCGAAGCATTGCAAGTGTTGCAACAGAGCATGACTGTCCGATGGTGTACGAAACAATGCCATGGACCGCATTATGCAACAGTTACAGTAGTCGGTAGACCCGGCTGCGTGGTGCATTGTTGTGGAAACCTGGGCAGGGCGGGCGTTGACCTACGTGATGTTAAAACATTTTTCAAACTCCATACGGCGTTAAACGGTTGAACTAGAAACTAGGATTTCTGGTGAAAAACATCTAGATGCGTAACCACCGCCTTTTCCGCACAAGAGCGAATATTTTCCCTTTTTCTCGGGCAATCTGAAAATTGATAAATTACAGCTACAGTGGAAGAGTTTTAAATATCTAGGATGTCAGTGCAAAGATGTAACTGATAAATACTGCACAAGACAAAATATATTTAATAAGATCAATTTGCGTTGTGGTGCGGAATAAAGTTTTATATAATAAATTATGACTAAGCCATTTTAAGACCTGGACTCTGACCCTAAAGGTAGAAAAATATCTTAGAAAAATATAAAGTCCACATAGAGGATATTATAATCATTAAATTATTCTTCGGCCATATTCCAGGCTCACATCCTTGTGAAGCAATATAGAGTTAGAAGAGATGGTAGATGGCTGTGGCAAAGTTGTTGAGATCACAGCTCAAAGCATTTAGGCAACCCCTGCCATCTTCTTCTGGGCCTGCTACGTCGTCGTTTGAAGTAGAGCCTTGTACCTCACCTGCCGTTCTGTGGTGACCAAACTGTGGTAGATTTGGCTCACAGTCTGATTTACGCCAGATTTGTCCTAAACAATTAATTTATTTTAATATTTTTTATTTTTACAATAACGCATGGAACGCGTCCGTCCTCATACGATTAAAGAACGATAGGAAAATTAGAGTTATGAGTCATTGTCATGTTAGCTCAGTCGGTCAGAGCATACTCCGGCTATATATATATAGGGGTGGATGATCTCTGTTTCGAATCCCGCACATGACTATAATTTTACCTCTCGTAAATATGTAACTTTGTAAGTAATTTATTGCCTTCCTAATTTAATAAATATATACAGACTTTTTTAATAGTATACGTGTTCAATGTTGCGAAATGGTGGGAGCCATAATGCATAAAGTAGGAACACAGAACGAGCAAATGGAGTATCGATGTCGGCCGGGTCGTAAATGTATGACTCATTGTGCGGAGGAAAGCTGCACATTCACCCACTGGATATACGTCATGTTATGAAATCCTTTCGATTGCACATGCTCCTAAAGCTAACAACCTAGTGCAGAAAATATGTCGCCGAGAAACAAATTGAAGAGCTACCATTGAGAGGCGGTTGCATACTCGTATCAATGTCCTTACTCCATACCAACTTTGACCATATCATCAGTTAGGAAGTCGTTGTTGTTACTCACTCCTCTCAACTCCATAATTGGCAAACGGATTTTGGTAAAGTTTGTATACGGATTCTTTAGGTCGTCACATAGAATACTATCATAATTTTTATAGTTCTTGAGAGATACGGCGATATATATCATGTGATATATTGCGCTGCCTTAAAATACTCACTGAGTTTTATAAAACTTGAGTTTAAAGTACATCTGATAACAATTTTACTGTCTTAAAAATCTGTTGTTTAACAATCGTAAAATCTGTTACAAACACATTTAATATTAGTTTATTTTTTATTATCTCTCTAAAGCAAACCGAAGGAAAAGCAGTAGCGTCATCACGTGCTAATTAGGTGCTACAACGTGCACTTTCTAAAGATCCTCGTTGGCAGATAAACATTCGCATATGGCACGGTTGATGTCAACTAGGGAAAGTGACGCTCCTTCCAATCCAAGACGCATGTGCGCAGGCGCATAGCATATTTCTCAGGAATTTAACTATGAAACATTTGCTTTCCTTGCTTTTTAACCCATTGGCATCGGCGATAATGATAACAATAGAATTTCATTCATAACTAGGACGTAGAGGTCCTGACAATGCCAACTTATTTCCGATATGTTAGACTTTGACCACAATCTCGACTGATGGAGAGTAATAAGTGATATAAAGTGTCAACTGGCTTAGCCTAGAATTACTGGCTCTCAAGAACAGAATCGAAATGATCCGATTCCTAATTTGCTTGACCTTGTGGAAAAGCTTTTTGAAGCCTGGCCTATGAAAAGCGCTTTTCATACAAACCTTAAGTGGAAACCTTATAAGTTGTAGCTGAATTGTGTCATTTGAAATTGACTCGAGAGATAAAACAAATGGTAAAAAGAAAATAAAAACCGATTACATTGTCACCTACGCTATTTTGTATGTTTATTAGCACCTATACATTTACTACATGCAGAAAGTAAAAACTGTAGCAACGAATGATTGCAACTGGCCACAATAACCACATCTACATCTTCCTCGCGTTACCTCAATAGAGTTGTCATTACATATTATCAGTCAAGTCGGGTGAGTACCTACTTAGAAAGCTCATATAAAATTTTTCTTCACTTGACTTATTGTACCACCAACAAAAATGTACCTAATAAACAAAAAAAATCTAAAAGATTTTTGTATGTAATGAATTGAAGAGCTTTTGCTTGATAGGTATGCTTGATAGGTTTGCCTTTGACCACTATCTCACCTGATGGTAAGTGATGATGTGGTCGAAGATGTTGTTCAGGCAAACCTAGAAGTACTGGCTCTCAAGGACAGCTGCCGGAACACACCGTTAGGTGCTTGGCGACAGATTTTCTACTTGAGGGTGGTAGCTAGCCAGGCGGGCATTCGCAAAATGCCCTACCACCATGCTATAACGACTGCCATCCTAAGACGACAACCGGGACCGAGGGCTTAACGTGCCCTCCGAAGCACGGAAACACTCAGTAGTAATGTCACTAGCGGTCACCTATCCAACTCATGACCGCGGGCGACGTTGCTTAACTTTGCTGATCGGTTGAGAACAGCTTAGTAAACTTCGCCACGAGCGCTTCAAAATGCTTTACAATACACTGCGCTCGTCACTTCGAGACGTTAGTTCTTGTGTCTGTTTGCCCAGTAATTATAAGAAGAAGCTCTTTGTGCGAGTTCGTCCGGGGAAGTACTGCGACCATACCTATTTCTACCGCCAAGCGGTAATGTTCACATTACTGTTTTCCGGTTGGAAGGGTAATCACTAGTAGATTGTAGGCACATGAGGCTTAACAACTTTGTCTCAGGGCAATACGCGCAGTGCAGTTTGCCATTTTTGATGAAACGCATAATTTATAGGCAGAGGCTACACACGGCGAGATTAATGCTTGTTCCACTTGCTACAGTGCCCATCACTCTTAAACATAGTTGTATTGGCATACCACTACTCCGATGCTGAATATCTGACACAGTGGTGGTACCCACCAAGATTGAGTAATCCTTAGTAAAGGAAAGGAGTAGCATTGTTCAATATTAAATAAATGATAGACGGTAAAAATTTGCGTGTTTTCCAGAGTTCTAGCCGATGTTATTTCAATCTCGTAACATTGATCAGACCTTATATGTATCGCGAGGGCTTCAGGTCACAGAGCCACGAGTCATACGGGTGAATAAGTCACATAGTTCGTACAATCGTTTTGGCCACATCCGCATGACGTCACGCGCGCTAGTATTCTTCCCGCAGTGCCATAGTAAAACAAGACAAGTAATTTGACTTCATAGAATGGTATCATATGGCGGAATGTATATACGTGTACACTGTGCGCGCCCGTATCCGTACCGTACCCGTATGTATGGCATACGGGTGACAGCATGCATACTATGACAAATATCTAGCGTATCCAGAAAGCATTTTTTTTTTTAATATTTGAGGATAATATAATTATTAACAATTGTAAAAATTATGTCTGTAGGTAGCTACGAATTGATTTGCTATAGTATAACTATACATATTACATAGATACCTATAAAACTTAGTGAAATGGTCAAACGTGCATATTCGACTTGAGTAGGCAATTAAATCTCCTACGGCCTCCAGTCAGACTACTATTCTGGTTTTACTATGGCAGTGCGAAGCGAGACGACAACCCGCGTCCCGAGTTCTCCTTGAAAAAGTCCACCAGATGTTGTCGAAACTGTAATGGGAACTATCTGACTTACCCACGGAGGTATCCCGTATTATTTACTAAAAAGTTACTAAGTATGTTTTCATTCCACTTTCGTGGAAATTGGATGATAATTTAAAAACAATTGTGTTGTGACTTGTCCACGATAACCACATGTAATCTTCGTGTAATCTCAAGGAAACTGTCATTACCGTCGTCATCACGTCAAGTGAGGAATTAGAAAGCTAAAAATTGCTTAGTGTGTTACTAATGTTGGGACTATTGCTCTATCTGTGGTAATGGTAATGTCTGTGACCATGGTGAATTCGTAATTACATGTGAGAAAATGTTTGTGTTCATTTATAATAGTTATGTTATGCAATTTCTTAAGTAATAGCGTTTCGGTAATTAGTAGATTTTCACACGATTCTGTCGTGTAGACGATGAAGCACTCGCTGCGTAGGTTATCTTATATTCTTCTATTAACTTTGTTATTAATAATAACTTTGATATGATTCTTATGAAGCATTGATGGCTAAGTGGCAATGATAATGTACCGCCGTGTAGTAAGAGTATGATTCAAGTCCCGTTGAAAACCAGACTATCTAAAAGTGCAAAGGCGGTCAATATAATTAGCCTACCTGTTATTTAGGAAGAATTTCATATCAGGAAGATGTCAGGCATAATTTATTGTCCGCTCAAAGATTGTTTACTCGTAAGCGTAAGTCAACGTCCGCGCTACGAGTAAACAAAAGTAAGCAAAATAGTCATATAACTTTGGATGACATTGGCAAGTCTTGTGCAGTATGGCGCTATACTCACTAATAAATTATGGCGAGTTGTAAATCTATGGCGAGAAAATGAAATCTAGAGGATAGCTGGCTGTATTGCATAGTATTGTCACTGCTGACGGCTCGTCTACTCTGACAGAGATATAAACGTGGGATATATTCCATCAAGCTGTCCCAGTGCGGCATGGTAGTGACGCAAGCCCTATTGTCATAGTTTTCTGATCGCCCGAAAAGGTACTAAATAGACGAACAACTGCTACTCCTAGAATCGATAAGCAAACGTGCTCTTCGAAACATTTTCTGCAGTTACTATAAATTTGCAGAAACAAGTTGTTCGTGGAAATATCAGCAACAAGAGCTTTATTACTTACGTTGCCAATATTAATTAGGAATGTATATTGTAAACTATTTGGCCTTTAATTATAAGATTACTTATAATTTATTACTCTTTGTTTCAGGTAATTTGTAAAGAATAAATACATAATATGCTTTAAGTACAAAATTTGAAGACAATATAAACCGCGTGCAGTTTGAGGTAAGTACATCGATTATTTTCAATTGTATACACGATTCTGCATACAGAGTTATTGTTACAAGCATTATATAGACATACATATATATGTACTGAAAAATATATATAATAAATATAAATCTTTATTTAGAACCATAACAATATTATACTATACTAACAAATGAGAATCGATGACACCTGTAGAAGTGTGATAACTGTGTCGCAGATGTCAACGCCCTCCACCGGAAGTTAGACAAAGTTCCTTACTAAAAACATTGAAAGTATTAATTAATTTAAACCTTAATTCGAAGATAAAATAGGATTCGAAAACAATGAAATAGAACGGAGAAAGTCCAAACAGAAAAATATGTTTGAATAACTGTGTATTAGTGTGAGTTGAGAACAGATGAGGGTGTGGGTTAGGGTGTATCTCTCTGTGTGTGTGTTTATGTGAGGAAGTTTGTGTGAAGCGATTATTTCAATACTATCAAGAGTTCTTCAGTATCTTGATAGGTTAATGTCTGAAGCTATTTGATACATTTGGTTTTGCATTCATGTAAAACAAATGAGTTATTTTTTAAGAATAAATAATATTATACTGCTTATTTTTCATACATCTTCACACGAGAACGTTCTTCTTGTTTACATCCGACACGACAAAAGAGGTGTTTAAATATTGTAATAAAATTATATTTTATTTATTCAGACGTGTTCCCAATTCTTTGTTATTAGGAGTATGACTTATACAACTTTCTTTGAATATTAATATAAAACTAAAAATAATACTATTTACTGCGGCCTTTATTATACCTGGGGTCTTGTTGTCTAATTTGAAATATATTTTCATTTCGTTATTCGAAATCCATAAAGCCATCGTTTTCAAAGGAATATTTCAAAATTAAATTCATCTCCATTACCATTTTGTAGAAAATAAGGCCCCAGTCAGAATGTCCTCTTCGACCAGCCAGATTATATGACCTGGAGCCTGCGTATCCACCAGATATCTGCGAAGTATAATTCCACCAATATGGTCGTTGAGCTCAGGACGGCTAAGAAAATGAAGCGATCCAATTGTTTTTTTTTTTTTTTAAAGATACCCACTATGTAGTTCGAATTTAAAAATGAAGATCATTTAAATTAACATTCTAATTAGACAATTAGGCCTCTGAACTCGAGGTAAAGTCCACACCAGCAAGGCAGAGTCGAATCCCCCGCAATGGTTTGTAAGATACTTTTAGTGCTATTCCGCACTCAATAGTATTAGCAGCAAGAGAAGTACTTATATTTTAACTTTTTGGCGATATCAGTATGCTCTTATTTATTCGTAGGTATGCTCCCTACTTGAAGCTGATTTCATGCCATATATTATGATTGTCATTTTTCTCTGTGCAAGTATAGGAAACATGCATATACAGGCATTTGTCTCTCCGTGTAGCATTGAACAGTGTGCTTGAGGCCCACAATTGCGCTTTTGGTCGATAGTCTCGCCGTGAACTCGAACTGACGTCGTGCATGTTCAAGTGATGTCACGCTTACTATCCAGCCCTTTGTCACTACTGATAGGTTCCACATCTTATTTTTCACTATAGGCACTACATAGGTTTGCATAAGCTTAAAAGTTCGAAGTCTTTGGCTTTGTGTGTGTAAGGCATCGTAGCTTTACAACGCCTGAAACGATTTCATAGCTATATTTTTTAGAATTTCTCGTTAGTCGATTCAATTAGGTATACATTACCCGTGCGATGTGTAGGACACCTGCTCTAGGTGAATATCATAGATGGATTTAATTAAATTAAATTATCGATTATGTCAACGCAATGTAGGGTAACTGTTTCAATTATAGTACCCCTTCTTTTTAAAACAGCATGGTAGTGATGCATTTACAGCCCAATTATAATTATGATAAGTATATGGATTAGATGTGTCTATATAGAAACTTGGTATGTACGTACCTATCTGCTTTATAATAAAATATTCATTAGTTATGCCTTTCTGTTTTTATTAGTTTTAAATGATATTGTTTTGCTTGAACTAATCAGTTCATATTGTTATAATATATAAGTTAGGTAATCTTCGTTTTTCTTTTTTTGGCAAATTAAGTAGTAAACGTACCAATGAACCACAGTTTATTCCAGACTATAAACTGCAACAAATAATTATGTGCTAGGAAGAGATTAGTCCACCCACAACACAAGGTATCCTAGTGTGTATTCTCTGTCTAGAGTGACATGTAGACAACTTTGTCAAAAAAAACTTATAGGTATCTAGTAAGTAAGTAGTATTTAGTCGTTATTATGCTTTTCTTTGAGTATCATTTTAGGCAATGTTCTCATATTGATACTTATATTTGTAACTTAGATAGTAGTAAAGTTGTCTATTATAGATGCTTTGTTTTAAAGATACTTAAATAATAGTCTATGTATGTTTAATATTCACTTTTTTGAATAATAAAAATATTTGTATTTAGGAAGTTCTATATCCGTGTTCACGCCTATCCATTATAGCTGCAGTGTCACCGTTCTCGGTTTGCTTGAAACTGCACTGCGACACCGACACGTTCATTCTTATGTCTCATTCGCTCAGAATTTAACTTGCTACAGCGCCCGTCAGGCCTAAACACAGTAGTGTTTGCAGACTATTACTTCAAGGCAGAATTTCTAACTATGCAGTTGTAACCACCAAGACGGACACTTGATAAAGAGACTATTTGAGCGTTCCTACGTTATTTCTACAGAATTATTTACACACTTTAAAAGAGCAATCGCAACTAATTTCTCTACAGTAAAAAAAGTACACAAAAACTTTAGGTAAAAAATACAAACTGTTTTGTAAGGACACGATTAGCGAATCATTATTACTCAACACAAGAATCCAATAATTTCATAGAATGACATTACAGTAACGTAATTTATTTATAAGTAAACAGTGCTCCTTTTTGTACTATAGCTGAACTGTAAGCCAGCTTTTAAGCTAATCCAACAAAAACAAAACAGTAGCTGATTGTAACCTCGCCGCAAACGTTATAGAAATAGAGAGTTGTTTACATCCGGTGTTTCGGCAAAAAGCAGATTTGTCGGTCAATGCACAGAACACTTACAGTGTTAGTGGGTAGGGTAATAGGTATAATGTTCTGTTCTGAGCACTGACGTTGTTGCTATATATATTAAACTAGTCATCGGTTTTTTTTTTTTTTTTTTGTATGTCTTTATTAAACAAATACTACAAACTATATACAACACTACAGCTACTACAATACTACAGCTACTACAGTAAAAGCATTTGGACTCATAGGGAGTCCAAATGCTCTAGCCCACTATCAGTTGGCAGCGTGCCCAGCATGCTGGCAGCATTGCCCCGTTAAATTGCAATGCTTATTCTTTGAGCCAAATAGGTGCCAGCATTTTGATCACGCGTCGCATCGACCAAGCGCTCTGATAAATTTTGGAAAATACGATGAGCTCCCGGTCCCCACGGACCCAACGTCTCTACACCAAACGGCTCAAATATGTAACCCATACCGAGGTTAGCATATTTGCGCCGCTTGAGTTGCTCTGCCGAAGTAGCCGCGGCGCCAGCCCTCACGTGGGTTTCAGAAAGGTGTGACGGCGCTAAAGTGTCTACGCATGTAGCGTCCCACACTAAGGGCCGTCCTAACTTCCATGGAACCAGAGTCATGCCGTCAGGTCTTTTACCATCGTCACGCATCAGACCGTTCGGTTCTAGAACAGCTGGAACATTGGCGCTGGTAAAAGCCCGGCGAATGATATCGTTAAGGCTGGCGTGGCGGGAAATTCGACCAGCACTTCGAGAGCAGGAGAGGCCATGGTGACCGAGTTGGTCAACTGCAGTACCACACTGGCAGTGATGTGCAACACAACACCTTGCACCCAAGCGTAAGCTAATAGCGAGACGAAAAGCGGAAGGATCTATAAGGCTACCAGTTTTGTAAGAAGGAATGGCTTGTAACCAAAGACCTGATTCCCACATAGAAACAGCGAGAATACGAGCACGATCTGCGATACTAGGGCACGTATTTAAAAGATCTTTCCGTGCTAGCTCGCATAGGGGCCGATCCCACTGTTTCTGAGATGACAAAATTTTTGGGAACTCAGTATTTGGACAAGCCAGTCCCCATGTGGTTTTGGCCTCAGCCAGATATGCTACATACATGTCATCGGATTATATACATTTTTGTGTACGCAAATGCATATTGTAGGATATTTTTATCGTTATTGCATATTTCACTCATCGATTTCGCCTATGTATTTTACTAACAAGACGTGTTACGTGTATAGCTTTAAGCATTCAATATCGTGTCAAGAGGTCATTGCATGCAACCGAGCATTTGAAGACGCACAGAAATGCTGTGTTCCTTCATATGTCTCTACAAGTCCTTGAAAATATTAGAAAAAAATATCATTAAAAAAAAAATTGTAGCGTTCGTAGCGAAGTTTACTAGGCTGTTCTCAACCGATCAGCAAAGTTAAGCAACGTCGCCCGTGCTCATGAGTTGAATGGGTGACATTACTATTGAGCGTTTCCGTGCTTCGGAGGGCACGTTAAGCCGTCGGTCCCGGTTGTTGTCTTAGGGTGGCAGTCGTTATAGCATGGTGGTAGGGTATTTTGCGAAAGCCCGCCTGGCTAGCGACCACCCTCAAGTAGAAAATCTGTCGCCAAGCACCTAAAGGTGTGTTCCGGCAGCTGTCCTTGAGAGCCAGTACTTCTAGGTTAGCCTGAACAACATCTTCGACCACATCATCACTTACCATCAGGTGAGATGGTGGTCATAGGCTAACCTATCAGGTATAAAAAAAAACAACAATATAATGCCCATTCACTACACGTGGTAAATTGAGTGATGTTCTATTTTAAAATCTCGTATCTTGGAGCAATATTATGACAATGTATATATCTGTGGCAGCGGCTATATTATATGTCAAGGTATGACACCAAACTACAAGAACCCCCCAGTAATATCAGTCGACGTAGAGAATTATTTTTTTAGCTTATAAATAAATATTACACGTTTGCTCTAATACCTAAATCTAGAAAAATACCTGATTGTCAATTGTCATAAGAACAATTAATATAATAATATAAATTAAATATGATATTAACAGAATCTTCAATAGAAATTTACATTTTAGTATTTTTAAGTGCATATGTTGATATTCCATTAATACATATTATATTCCATTAATATACTCCGATGTCTAATTATA
Organism: Plagodis pulveraria; assembly: GCA_963890685.1. Taxonomy (NCBI): domain Eukaryota; kingdom Metazoa; phylum Arthropoda; class Insecta; order Lepidoptera; family Geometridae; genus Plagodis; species Plagodis pulveraria. The sequence goes on from OY982957.1 coordinate 33,941,329, forward strand.
ACTTCTATTTTAAAATATACGCACGCGCAATACCATTTACTCCTTTAGATTCCTACATTTTCCCTGATTAGGCTATATTTAAAAAAAATATATATCTTTTTACATTTTTAATTAAATAACCGTGCGAAGAAGGGGGTCGCTAGTTTAGTTATGAAGCTGTGTCAATACCAACAGATATTTTATAATGCAATGCGGAACTCTAAAACAGTTAAGCCCGACTCGTACTTGGCCATTGTTTTTTCTGCCACATGACATATCAAACCTAGTTCCTTGCAACTACATAGCGACGCTTTGCGCCACTCGACCATCGTTTTTTTTCGTTATTTATTAATTCATATTTTATTAAACGTGTTTCAAATTAAAAGTCTCTTATTTAAATATTTAAATACTTGTAACGTAAATGTAAGTAAGTAGGTAATGTACAATTATAATAAATAATACTAGACTGAACTCTCTAAAAATAATTAATTTTTTAATTAAATACGTAGTCATTTAATTAGTTAGCAAGTAATTTCCTGTTGAAGTGGAATTAGGTAGGTAACCAGATATCTTAATTATAATTTATAACTAGAGCTATCGTGGCCATGCACAACCGCGCAAATGGCATCCGTTTTGTGTTAGTTTTTGCTCTACTAACTTTTATGAGCTGCTTGAGAAATCACTTAGAGCATTTTAATATCTCTCACACATATTTGGCAGAGATTTATTACCAAGTGTTTTTTTTACTGGTATGCTTTTATTAACAATGAGAAACTGATATCTATAATTGCGATCCCTAACACGCCTGCCATGCGTAGGGATTATTGCCTCAATTATTGCAACCCCCGATTCCCCCCCCCCCTTAATCGTAATGGGGAAGGCTGTGTTCAGCAGTGGACAATTCGGAAATCTAGCTTAGCAGCCCAAGGGGCAACTAATAAAATATACTTCAAAAGTGTATTTATTTATATCTTACAAGAAGCGGACCAGCTTTTTTTTAAGTCTTGTGATACAGAGAGTCGGAAAACATAGTTTCCTAAACATCAATGACAAAAATACGAGTATACTAAAACAAGTTATTTGTGTCGTTGATTTGCTAATGTTGGTTAATTTTGGGTATATATAAAATTATTAATTTAGTTTTATTTCTCTATGATGTATTTTATTTACTAGTATATAAATGAAAAGTTTAAGTAACCCCCTATACTTTGAATTTGAAAAATTCACAGTTAGGGATATGTAGTATGTATAGTATACTTTGAACAATTATGAAGATTCATAATTTTTATTGTAGACGATCTTGATCACGTCGGCATTCAAACAAAATCGGTCCTTTCGCTTAGGAGCCATGATGCCACAGTGTCTGTGTTAAACTTATAACACCCCTTTTATGCATCTGAGTTTAAACATATAAGTTTCCAGAATTGATCATTAGCATTTTGTATTCTTAATGTTATATTTTTTATTACTTTAAAAATTTTTTTATATTTACGAGTACATCAAGATTCAAGGTCTTTGTATCAATGAATCATTGTGTATAAACTCATAATAGTCTTATTCAGACTGTAATTATGAATGTTTTCCTTCTTGGTGTAGCTACTGCAGTGTGTTATAGCTCTCGAGGGGTAGGTATGTTTTACATTGTTTTCACTCCATATTATATTATATTATCCGCAGTGTTACTTTGCAAACTATTTTGAAAAGTCAGAATAAAATGTGTAGGTATTGGTTGAGTGCCTACCTCATGACGCATATTGAATTGATCAACGAGTATTATGTTCAAATCTCAAAACATGCAATACGCGTAAGGTTAAAACGCAAAACGCGTTGAAATTCTGGTGCTCAGAAACTATTGTGCTTAGGTTTGAAGGGCACTGTAGTTAGCGAAAGTATTTATTGAACAAGATGTATACCTACTCTTAAGACGAATGTGTCGGAGTAAAGAGCACAATGTAGTGTCACGTAGAACAGTAACACTGCAATATATTTGAACTACAAAAACTCGTGAGCTCTATAATAATCTGATGCTAAACGCCACATGCCAGATGCTTGACTACAGGTAAATATTTTTCTCAAAAATGGTATATATTGTTGCCATAACATCTCTAAAAAGTATCCAGAAAGCGATCTCTACCGGAGACTTATTCACAGCTATCCAGTAAGAAGCGAGATTTTAAATTTGGAATCTCAAACTGTCCAGTAAGTAAGTATGTAATCGACTTACTGAACAGTATGTCATTCTAATTAAAAATATACTATAGAAAAAAATATTTCATGTGCGGGATTCGAACCCGCGTTCATCCACCCCTCGTATATAACCGGACCTCACCTTCGGTTCGGGCCGGTTAACTCATACTTGGCCAGGAAGGCTTACTTACTGGATTCTGCAGTAATGTACTATTTATTTCACTTCATTTACAGGACCCGCACTAAAAACTAAGTTAATAGAATTTCTCATATTTGGTTAGTGCAATTTTAGGGTTGTTTGATTTGTTAAATTTCTGGTTAGTAACTCAGTTTACTTGCTCGAGACCCATGTCATACGGAAGAAAAGATTGAAAGTCGAAGCTCCTTTTTTCCTTTGAGTACGGACCCTAAGAATAATATTATCGTCAAATGAAAATCACTTGCTATTTGGAATATACCGTTAAATTTTACAGGAATTAACAAAACGTTTCGTTGCTTCTAAAATTTATGTTAATAAATATTTACATCTACGTCCTTTGAACTCGTACACCCTTTTGTCATTGACATTGGAGGCACGTGTTCACCACAAATTGTCACACCATAAAAGTACTGACATTCTTTGGTCGCCACTTCCCCAAACAATGATAGTTCCAAAATAGCCTGTCACCGTGTGATTGATGGGAACAATGTTGCCATAACTGTCACTTTCTAGTTGACACGCCCGCGCGCCTCGGTGGACATGAGTGAGCACCATCGCCGGGCTAATGGTCACCATAAAAATGTTTGGTGATAGTTACGGAATACGTTACAGCAGACGGGGCAGTGAAAAGTCTCACATTACGCTTAATCCCACATTTATACTACTTCACTACTGAGTTTATGAAGGGCGTAATAGCGAGTTACATTACTGGACAAACGAGACAAGAACCAACGTTTTGGACTGAAGAGCGTAGTGCAGTGTCAAGCAGAAGGACACTGTAACTGTATATAGGACAAGCGGGCAGGCGACATGTCCTTGTCATCACTTAGTCACATAAAAAAAATTGCTTGATGTTTTAGGTCCCATATAAAAGAGGGCCATCCACTGAACATAGTTCTATACTTGTTACCGATATGTTTTAAAGACAAATCAATATTACTTGTCTGACCTTGTTTTCACCACTCAAAGTAGTAATATTGAAACGCATATACTTTCCTTTTTTTTTACTAAGCGATCCACATAAGTGTGAACTTTGTTACTTGTGTAGCTAATACACAAAATAATGCAAATTATCGAGATGAGGTCCTCACAAAACATCTCTTTTGCAGCTGAAAGGATAGGTCATTTCGACTATCCTAGAATAGTAACTGGCTCTCAAGAGCTGCTGGTGACAATGGACGAACGAAAACAGGACGAGCATTCGCAAAATGCCCTACCTGTATATACAGGGTGCCCGGTAATGAATGGATAACTTTAAATTAGGTATTTGTATATCTAATGGCCATTCAGAAAAAAAAACAGAACATAAAAAAAAAAAAAAAAATTATACAAATATTAATAATTTAAATAATAAAACAAATACCATTTTTAAACCGGCTTTAGGCACACTTTATTTTAAAATGATTGGTCACATGTGTATTCATACTTTATATTTACGCTATGGATGCTTAAACTTTGGCAAAATGAATATGTTTGTTTATTAAAAGACCATAACTTTGGTACTACTTGATTTTTTTTTTGTTCTGTTTTTTTTTTCTGAATGGCCATCAGATATACAAATACCTAATTTAAGGTTATCCATTCATTTGCGGGCACCCTGTATATCGACTGTTGACTTCGCAATATGGAACAAAAAATTCTGATCCTTAATCAAAGAAATGGGTAGGTAGAATCGCTTCCCATTTAGCAAAGTCAATGACAAGTTATAATTCATATGGCAAGCCAACGAAGCGAGACTAACTCTCATTGACAAGACGGAAAGGCAGTGTCATGTCGCTTCATTTCTCTCGAGGACTTCCGATACACAGCAATTAATCTACCTAACTTCGAAAAACTGAAGTTTATTGCGTGAGCCTTTTAATAATAACATCGCGAAATTATTTAACTTTTCTAAAAATTATGCTTTTTATGTGATTAATTTAGGCCATAGATAGCCTCACTGGATCACAACAATTGGTCATTTCATTTTTACTTTTCAACATGCTTCGCTTAGTGCGCTAGTGGTGCGTGTGCACTTTCAATAATAGCCCACGAAGCAGGAAGCAACGTAACTTCGTCATCCCCATGCCATTAGAACCCACTTTATTTGCTAACTCACAGTAAAATTATAGGAGTGCTATCAGTTGGATTAGATAACTGTTGGGTATACCGCCGTAGCCGCCGGCAGAAGGCAGAAGCAGAAGGGCTGCATGGCAATTGACAAAACCAGAGATCTTTGTGCAAAACCTATGTACATCATTAAAGGTTACGATTAGAAACACATAGGCAAATCATAGAAACTACGGATACAATCGAATTCCAACTTTCCCCCATCATATCTAGCCGCTATAGTGAGCAATATCTCGAATTAGCGCGACTCTAGGTAGAGCCTCTCATAATGTGGGGTTCCATTACCGTCATTACAGAGCAATCATTGCCACGCGATGGTCGTGGAATGACAGCGGTAACTAACGGGTGCTGAAACATAGGTGATAATTATATCAGAAACGTGATCACCGCCTACACACGAGTATACACCGACTCTATGAGGCAACAATTCAATGCTGTGCCTCATGTAAGCAAACAATGTTTCAACTCGAAAATACCTCTTGTAGCTCATGTCAATAGTGAACAGCTGCATCAACCGCCACGTCCACTCCTGAGAAAAAGACCAGCTGAAGCAGTAATGGTTGCTCGTTTTAATCTTCCCTGGTCGGTTTTAAAGACACCCACGGGAAAAGATTGAGGACAACACTTCTAGCTAGTCACTCTAAGGGAGAGAGTATACATAATCGATATAAAGTCCGCATGTTACGGAGAGCGTGCCAAAACATAGCAGACCGCTTGGCGACAATGAAGTCAAATGACGTGTCCTATCAGGCACATCTAGGTCTCAATTTTGAATTGATTACGATAAATTGTCGTTGTCATATATAAGAGAGAAGAGTGAGATGACACTGAACAGGATGGGTTTATGCCATGGGATAACGTACGCTACCACTGCACCTCGGCAACTATATGCGAAGAATACTGACGTCACAAAAACTCGCACATTGTTTTCTTCTCTTACTAAGCGTAGGATAAGGGCAGAAAGAAGTGAACTTTCTGTTGATATCATACCATATACTATGTGTGACCCTTGATCGAGAGGTCGCATGTAATAATATTTTTTTAAGGGACAGGACGACAGGGCAAACGGTCAGGCCCATCTGGTGGTAAGTGATCAGCGTCGCTCAAGGATATCCGCAATACCAGATGTATGGATGCGTGGCCAGCCTTTGAGGAGAGAATATTATGCTCTTTTATTAAAGGTTCCTAAGTTGTATCAGATCGAAAACACTTCCGATGGCAGCTGGTTCTACGTAGTAGCAGTGCGTTGCAGAAATTTTAATGAGAATCGCATGATTGTGAAGTTCCAGACGTCGCCGACGTGGAGTTGATGAAACGCCATGCTCTGCCGGGACGTCCGAGGGCGCTCTTTCAAAATCATATTCAGCTGCAGGTACTAAATCAAACAGCTTCAACGGAACACTCTCTGTGGTAGATACGGTAAAGGATGCAGAGTAGTCCAACATCTCCAAAGGGTCGTGCTCATCCAAGAGAGATAGATCGTCGACGATTCGAGCTTCTCTACGTTAAATGCGGATGAGCCCATATTATCTACCGAGTATAGTTCTAGACTAAGGACGTCTACAGATAAGCTCTTTATTAGAAAAAAAAACTATTTCGTAGAAAAGCTTTACGCTCCACGACGAAACGGGAATTCTTGTAGCTAAAACGAAGCTATAGCCCAAAATAGTACAGGCACAATAGAAGCAAACATACCGTCCGCTGTTGTATTTCAAATGCGGCATAACTCGATGATGGATGAAGACGGACGACTACGGTAATGGCGTTCAAAATATTTTTAACGCATTCTTCAAAGAAATGGCTTAAGTTAAGACATTTGAATTACTGCAAATATTTCATGATTGTTGTGAAGAGGATATTGTTAAGCAGTGGCCCCTGCGGTCATTACTTGGATAGGTGACCGCTATTGGCATTTACTATTGAGTGCCTCCGTGCTTCGCCATCAAACCCGTGTGGTTGTCTTAGGATATATAGATAGGTCTTGTCCCGTGAGGTGTCTTAGGATAGAAGTCGACTTATTGCAGTGTGGTAGACCATTTTGCGAACACCCGCCTGTCTAGCTTTCATCCTCAGGTAGATAATATGTCACCAAAACATATGTTCCGGCAGCTGTCCTTCATTAAATGTTAATTGAGACTCCGGTCCCATTTTTAGGTTAAGCCTGATGATGCAGTCGAAGGGTCACAACACTCACCATGAGGTAAGATAGTGATCATACTTATAGCTAGTTTTAGTACAATCCTTCATCCGAAGAGAACAACCTTCTTTTTTGGAAGTCGGTTACAAATAGTTCCTGTATATCTATGTAACACCTGAGTTATTTGAATATAGTTATATTTTCAATATAGTGTAATAAATCAAAAGTGTTCGATGAATATTTCAGAAAAGTCTTTAAAAAAATATATCCAGTGACAATTCCACCTAATTTTCCTGCTAAGCGGACGTGACGTCATAAACGACACGTAGCCCAACCGGAAGAAACTCTTTTTTCTACACAAAGCGTCATAAAAAGGTCTAAATCTTCTAGCGCAAGATCGAGAACAATTCTCTAATTAAGAATATTTTGTCTTTTCTTAAAATGTAATTTATTTGTTTGTTTTTAATTCCTATAAATTTCGGTAAAGTAGGCAACGCCTGAATTTATCATATTAGGATATATTATTTAAGGTCCGACCCCACATGACTGGAATGAGGGTAGGAAGATGAATTACTGTACGATTCACATACAATGATGTGGTAGTTGATGTCTGTTTGCATAGATGTTTGGTCTACTTTCAACCATTTTCACGTCATGCGAAATGGAACAAAGGGTGTTTTTGTGAATTTATGAAACGCCTGTTTAGCTCTATTGTCTTCTTGTTGGTATAATGCCAAACTTCTGATGTTTCATTGTATATTTTTATCCGACTTCGATACATAGGCCAACTGTTATACTTTTGACTTATTTCTTTCTACCGCCAAGCAGTACTGTTCACATTACTATGTTCCTGTTTGAAGTTTGCCGGTGAAATTACAGGCACATGAGATTTAATAACTTTATATCTCAGGTTGATGGGCGCAGTGCAGTTCACCACTTGTGACGAAACGCATCTGGTACAGGCAAAGGTTGCCGCTTGGTATTTTAGGCGAGCCTTGTGCTTCTTCCATTCAAAAAACCAATCGATTCAGAGTACGATAGGTGCGTTACTCTCGGTTGCCTAAGCACCAAAGGCATGGACAGATAATGAATAGATTCAGGCGTTACTTTGCGGAAATCCATATTTAATAATAACAAATATCTTAAAAGTATTTTAAGGAATGATAAAACTAATTAATAATAACAAATATTATTAAAATATTTTAAGAAAACATCGAAATTTATATTTTAATAAAACACTTAAAAAATATAAAAATATATCTAGTGAAAATTCCGCCTAATTTTCCTGTTAAGCGGAAGAATTTTCGACGTAAATTCTTCCGGTTTGTCTGCGTGGCGTTTGTGACGTCGGCTTAGCAGGAAAATTAGACCTAGCTCTGCCTAAATTGCAGATGCATTTAACTACAATTGACGAACTGCCTGCGCCCATCACCCTGAGACATAATCATATCCAATATTCATACAATTTTGTTTCAATTTAAAAAAAACACCTCGCAATGAGTAACTTAGCGAACGCTTTACTTCTATTATAAGCTGATTGTGAGGAAATCCAGGTTGTTCAAATGGAGATGCGGTGTATAAATAGAAACTTGTCCGAATAATCTTCCCTGCTGACCACATATTATGGTCTCACATACACGTTACTTGGCCGGAACAATTTCCACAGGGTGAAAATCTTCTCGCGACTCCCGATATTCTTCCGGAGCTCAAAACCTAATGATTAGATTGGAACCCGGTCAAAAAGCCGTTTCGTGGCGTTTCTGACATCTCCGGTCATGCTGATGTATCGAGGCTGGAAATTTTGGCGGATATTTTTTTGCCCCGTGGATTAGCATTGCACCCACCCATATCTTCCTGTGGGAGGGAAAAATCGCAGAAAGAGAAGCGCCTTCTGAAGATCTTCCACGTCATACGAGGTCCCGAAGCCGCCTGCCAAACGTAGGGATTATGGCAAAACACCCGCTTAATGGGGGAGGCTGTGTTAATAGTGGACGACCTAGTTAGTTATTCCCAGCTATCTGCAGCAGCAATTCTAATCCGGCACCCCACGGGCTACAGTATAGTAAAGTTAAATTTTATAAAAGTAGCATCTGAATCTTTCAATTGATCTATGTGTTCTATATAACTCATCATTCGTCAGCGAACTAAATGAACCTCTCTGCAGCAACATTGAACAGCGTTTGCACAGTAGCTCCCAAAATAGAAGACTGTGTAAACAGCTACTGCACTTATCTGTTAGTTGAAGCGTTGTTTACATCTTGATAACAACAATACGTGAAAGCTTTTACTAAGAGTACATTAATATGTAGCAAACAAAATTGGATAATTATTATATTACCAACAGAAATTGTAATGACTTTTAAAGCAGTGGTGGCCAAGTGGCTATGGACTGCCGCACGGAAGGTCCATTATTTGAATCCCGCCACAGGCTTGAGCTTCACCACATGGTGGTTGGATAATTTACGAGTCCGTCGCGACCAACTACCTTAAATAAATAATTTGTCGCCAAATGCTGCGTCATGTCGCAGGATGCCGCAGTACGTTGGGTCATGACACGAGAAGTATATCTGTATCAGCCGAATTGCCCACTGCTGAACACTGCCGCCCCTATTAAAGGTGTTTTGCCATAATCCCCACGCTTGGTAGGCGTCTTGGGGATCGCAGTTTAAGTTATCAGTTCCTCAGAAGGTGCTGCTGCCCACCTTCCTGTATTTGACTTTTATTCGACTCTTATGACTCCCGCAGGTAGCAATGGGGTGTGACATTCTAGCCCGGCTCTCCACGGGAACTTTAACTTAACTATTCGTATTTGTTTCTCTTCATCTTCCGAAAGAACTTATATTACTAAATCCCAGGCAATCATAACGACACCATCAATTTTGGGAATACGTTAGATTGGCAGGGCTTTCTGCTGGATACTACGGCATCCTTCTGGCTGCCGAAGTATGCCGTGCCGTCAGTCAGCGCCGACTCTAATGGTGTGTTCCGGTTGTTATCCTTGATGGCCAGTAGTTCTAGATTATGCCTGTTAATACCTTTGACCACTTCATCACCTTCTATCAGAAATGTTATTGTGGTGAAAGCTAGTTAGTCTTTGACTGTCCCACGTTTTTTGATCAGCAATAAAAAATATATATTTTGAAAATGAGTGTGAAGATGTGACTGTATATATTTGTTACTTCTTTACGCTGAAACGGCTGAGCTTGTGTACGCGGTACACATCATCACTTACCATCAGGTGAGATTGTGGTCAAAGTATTACATATAAGCAAAAAAAAAAGATGAAATGGAGAATTCACTTGACGGTGACTGTCACGCCTATCCATTACAGTTGCAGTCACCTTTTCTCGTTCTACTTGACACTGCACTGCGCTCGTCACTCCTATACGTTAAGTCTTACGTCTTGTTTCAGTAATTTCACTTGATACAATGCTTTTCACGCTTAAACACAGTAGTGTTTGTACACTACTGCTTTTACGGGGAATATCTGCCACGGCGGTAATCGAAAAACATCTTGGTGGGTACCAAGACGTTTTTGCTAAACATCCGACTACCTGATGTAATAACTTGTTGTAAATTGATCTTTAAACCATTGATGTGCTCCAGTGAGCTCTTCTTCTAGATTCATTTGAGATCAAATCGAGGTCCATTATTTTTCAGTCTCTAAAACCAACTATATTCTTTTTAAGACTTTTGGCTTAAAATCGGAGAACAGGTACTTCTGCTTACCGGTTTTGTTTATTTCTTCGGCGAACACGCAAAATATAAAGAATTTTCAGGTCAAGAACCTCCGAACCTTACAGATAAATATTGATCTGCTATAAAAATCATTAATATTGTTTGTAGTAGATCTGCATGTCATGAGGATAATATCTACTATAAAACGTTTTCTGAACTATCAAAAACTTTCTGCAGCAATATGTAAATCAAATAGAATTTAAGAATAAATATGGTGAGAGTGGGGGATGAAACCCTGACAAAGTGGAAATGGAAATAGAGGTTGTGAACGAAATTCGTGGATGCAAACGTGTTGATATCACGCATATGGGATGTTTCTCAAACTCTTATGTATCTAAGATAATATTTAAATATTATTCCTGTTTATAAGGTATGGAATGCCGGGCTGGAACTATTTTTACTGCTGGTATGGGCAAGTCTTTGACCACTATCTCACCTAATCGTAAATCTTCTCTTCAGTCTGCGCTTGCGCGTCATTGCGTGTAGTCGTGAGTCATCGAGTTATTATGTGTGAAAATACTGTTAGTGCAGCAGGAGAAATGGCCTGCAAAGTGATAAAGTGCAATCATTGCAAAATTGTGATTAACGAGTTGTTAGCATTTATTCAAAATAAAGCCGATATCGTCGATGAAGAAGGTATTGTTCGTTTGTGCAAAGATGCATTCTCGAGTGAAGAAATTGAAACCGCCAAAAGCCTCCTCTTCGATTCCGTTCCTACATCAAAGCGAAAAATAACAAGAAAAAAGTGTGGCAAATCCGAACGGGATTTATATGATATAATAGCCCTATTTAAAGAAAGCGATGTAGAATCGACACCTATATTTGTCGCTAGAAGCCTAGGACGGCTCCCTCCTCTCTCATTTGAGATAGCAGATACCACGAAACTATTGAAAGATTTGATAGTTCTCAAGGATGAAATAAAATCTATTAAAGATGGTTACTTAACCGTGCACGAGTTCACTATTTTCAAGAAAAACTTGTCAATGGAGTCTCCTTTGATAGTTAGCTCTGGCACGAAAAACGTAAACGTACATCGGTGGGCCTGTTTAACGGAAAGTGACAGCTGTGACGTGAGTGGACCTTTAGGACTACAACCTTACCAAGAGGTATCGTTTAGTATATCGCCAGAAACACACAACAAATCCGTCGATTCCCGCACGAATAATCGTGTAAACATAGTGAGAAGCGGCTGTGAGTCATCATCACCGCTACTTGACCAACGGTCGCCTGTAATACAGCCATCTCTGTCGCGTAACGGGACCAACCCTAAGTCTGTCTCAAGCATAGATCCGATGAATAGCAAACCGATATCTGCGAATTTACCGGACTCAAAATTGTGCAATGCTTCGCATGTGGTTTGTAAGAGTGATAATAATAGGGAAAGTTTACGATCCCGGAATGAAAAATCCTTTGTAGAAATAGCAAGGAACGAAGGTGAGTGGAGATACCCCGAACCGACTGAGGGATGGAAAATTGTGCAGAGAGTAAACCGTTTCACAGGATTTAAAGGAGATGCTGTGACGTGACAGGATAGTAAATTCAAGGCCGCGGATACAAGTGTCCCTATCTTTATTTACAATGTGAACAAAAGTACATCTACTTCTGACATTAGTTCTTACTTGTTGAATAAAACTGGATTGGTGGTAACTTTAGAAAAAGTAAGTATGAAAAGAGACAAAGAATATAATTCCTTTAAAATACTCGTCCCGAAGCACAAAATAGACATTTTTATGGATACTAAACTATGGCCCAATGGTATTTCTTTCCGGCGTTTTGTTGATTTCCGACGGAATGCTGGGTTAGTTGAAAAAAGCAGATTGAATAAATAACTATAACTATGGATAAAACTTGTACATTTATGAGCTTTAATTGCAAGTCAATATTGAGATCCGTTGACTGTGTTAGATCGTTGTGTGAAGAAGCTGATATTATCGCCCTTCAGGAAACCTGGCTGCTTCCTAATGACATCTCTTTTCTTGGAAACATTCATAAAGATTTTAGCTATACTGGAAAGTCAGCTGTTGACGTATCATCTGGGCCACTTATAGGAAGGCCATTTGGTGGTGTAGCTATTCTATGGAAAAATAGTGTGTTCCAAGAGGTTTCAGTGATAACCTGTAGAAGTGTGCGTCTAGCAGCAGTAAAGATATCACTCTCTAATCAAAGGTCGGTACTTGTATTCTCCGTGTATATGCCTTGTGATTGTGCAGCTAACGTAGTGGAATTTACTCAGTGTCTTGGGGAAATTAGCGCAATAATAGAAAGTGCGGGGTCAGAGTATGTGTATATGCTTGGGGATTTTAACGCTCATCCTCATAGACGTTTCGGTAAGGAACTTTTGGACTTTTGTGGTGATCAAGACTGGGTATGTGTCGATTATGAAAGATTGGGGCCACTGTCAGATACCTTTACCTTTGTGTGTGACGTAAGCGGCTGTAGGAGTTGGCTAGACCATTGCTTAGTGACTAGGGCGGCATTGAATACGGTTACGGATATCAGCGTCAATAACAATGTGTTCTGGTCTGATCACTTTCCACTTGTAGTTAAGTGTAATATGAGATTAATAGTGCCTAAAATAGCAATTAAAACCAATATATGTAATAAAGTCAAGTGGGGACAACGCGACGCCGCACAAATAAATAAATATTACAAATTGTGTGATGCGTTTTTAAAGGACGTTGACTTCCCCCGTGAATTAGAACATTGTTGTGGTAAAAGTTGTAATGATTATGACCATAGGATAGTTATTGACCGAATGTATGAAACAATAGTAGGGATTTTACAACATGCATTATTTCAAAGCAACGACAAGCCGGTTCTAAAGAGGCAAGCTCGTGTGGTGGGATGGAACAAGCACGTCAGACATGCTCATGAGCAGGCACGGCTTGCTTTTCAGGCGTGGGTACTTTATGGTAAACCCACTAGTGGAGATTATCATAAAAATATGACTGAAATGCGTAAAGTTTTCAAAAATAAGTTAAAATGGTGTCAAAATCACCAAAACCAAATAAAAAGTGATATAATGGCAACACACCACGCTTCTAAGGACTTCAAAAGCTTTTGGAAACATACTAAAACGTTTAGTCCAGTAGAAAACCTTCCCGTGAGCATGAATGGCGTGTGTGATCCTAAAGATATTGCAGATTTGTTTAGTAAGCAATTTCAGGTCAAACCTGTGTTATGTAGGCAACAGCTGATGTTGGATACTGAATCTCGTAGTGCTTATGGACAACAAATTATTTTGGCGAAGGATGTGGAAGCGGTTATTAAAACCATGAAGAGGGGAAAATCCCCAGGGCACGATCAACTCAGTATAGAACATCTTCTGTATGCTGGAGACCACCTGCCTAGAGTCCTGGCCATGTTGTTTAATTTTTGCATCGGACACTCCTATCTACCGCAGGATTTAATTAAAACAATTGTAGTGCCGATTATCAAAAATAGAACTGGTGATGCCTCAGATGCGTCCAATTACAGGCCAATTTCCCTCGCTACGGTTGTCGGTAAAGTTTTGGACAGTCTGCTCGACAGGCATCTTTGCAAGCACTTAGATTTACATGATGCGCAGTTTGGTTTTAGACATAAACTTTCCACTGAAACAGCAATAGCCTGTCTAAAGCATACTGTCCATTACTACACTAGTAGAAAAACACCTGTTTTTGCCTGTTTTTTGGACTTGTCGAGAGCATTTGACTTAGTCTCATATGATATCTTATGGCAAAAGCTTCTGGTTGATACTAATATACCTGAAAATATTGTACACATTTTAAAATTCTGGTATGAAAATCAGCAAAACAGTGTAAGATGGGCGGGCACATATTCGGATGAGTATAGGTTAGAATGCGGGGTGAGGCAGGGGGGTATAACCTCGCCGAAGCTTTTTAATCTATATGTCAATAAGTTGATCATAGAACTCAGCAGATCAGAAGTCGGATGCTCAATACATGGTGTAAGTGCTAACAACATAAGCTTCGCGGACGATATGGTTCTGCTGAGTCCTTCGATTAACGCCCTCAGGCGACTTCTTAACATTTGTGAGACATATGCGGTGACTCATGGGCTCAAGTACAATGTTAAAAAGAGTGAGGTAATGCAGTTTAAGGCAGGGCGTAAAAGCTATTCAGTTATGCCAGTAAAGCTCGACGGAACTCCTCTAAATTGGGTAAAGCATTTCAAGTACCTGGGCCACTGGGTCACCGAGGACATGTCAGACAATATGGACATGGAGCGAGAACGTAGGGCATTGTCAGTGAGGTGTAATATGTTGGCTCGCAGATTTGCACGATGTACAGACTCAGTAAAAGTCACATTGTTTAAGGCGTACTGTACATCTTTTTATACATGCAGTCTGTGGGCCAATTATACACAAAAATCTTATAATGCCCTACGTATTCAATACAACAACGGCTTCAGAATGCTGTTGAGGCTACCGAGATACTGTAGTGCATCAGGCATGTTTGCGGATGCGCACACTGACGATTTCCACGCAATTATGCGCAAAAGAACTGCGTCCCTGATGAGCCGCTTGCGCGGGAGCACCAACAGCCTTCTGACTGTTGTGGCAGAAGATTTGTACTCATGTTACATGAGACACTGGATGGCTGTGCTCAGCCCGATTTCCCACCTAGTGGCGAAATAACTTATGTTACTATTCTACTAACCAATTTTAATTCAACTTTATACATGTTACTAACAATTCATATGGATGTTAAACGTCTGAAATAAAAATATTTTGATTTTGATTTTTGAATATCATCATCATGTTGTTCAGACTAATCAACAATTACTGGCTCTCAAGGTCAGCATACGGAAAGCTCCCTTAAGTGCTTTACGACAGATTTTCTTCTTGAGGCGGGCATTCGCAAAATACCCACCATCTTATAACGACTGTTTTCGCTTTTGGTTGTCGTCTTAGGATGGCTCCTAAGACGACAACCAAAAGCGAAAAAACTCAAGAACGCAAGCACTAATAACAACCTTACAATAATTACCTAAGACTATATGAATATGACTAGAATATAACCATCAATCGGACACGCGATCTCGCTATTTGTTTAATATGAATAATAACCGGTAGAGCCATCACGCGAGCTATCTCTCGGAGATTGTGCTCTCCATTCCTATGTAGATTGTACAGTATGATAACAGAACTATATTTATGTGTATATATTTTGTTCAAAAATACTACCGACCATAAGACAATACACTTGCAACAATTCTTCATTGATAGCTTGAATTAAAATTCAGTTTACCATAATCGGTCATGTGAAATAGATTAAAGGTAGAAATTATTCACAACATAAACTAAGATCAGCATTCTCAATAAGCACTATTGAATTCCAATAAATACTCTGTATTTGCTAAAAAGTTTTATAGTGAATAATTTAGTTCTATTCGCGTCAAATCTAAAATTGATATTATTTTTATCCCGACAGTAAACAAAATCGTTATCACGAGTAGTAAATTGGACCTAGCATCTGCCGAAGCATTGCGCGACAGTCCGTTCTCATGCAAATAGGTCATCGCTCATTACCGCTTCAGATTATAATACAGTGAAGAGATAAACATGGAAGCCTTTCTTCATGGGAGCTAAGATATATCTTTACAGTAATAATACAAGTAGGAATACCATTATCAGTAAAACTTTTAGTACCTGAAATGCTCCTCCGTGCCTGGGTTGTTCATTGAATTCACGCCTAAAAATCTAACGCTAGTCTTGTTGTCAAGTAGTGCACTCGTGATTTCAGCCAGTATCAGAGAGAGAACAGGCAATGATAATGTGTCTATATTTACGCCGACAGATAACCGCATGCCGGCACGTCGTACGTAACAGATGTATACACGCGTTTTATATTCTTCTCACTGTTTTCAATTAACTTTTACGACTAAGCGATAAGGAAACTGCACTGTTGCATCATTCCTATACTTACTGTGAATTTTATGATCGAAGACAATTATTTTCTTTCTTTGTTTATAGTCTCTTTTGATTGTACAAAATATTTTATATATGTAAATACTCGGAAAAGCAAGAAATTATCCTACTTATATATACATGGCAAGAAATTCGTTTCTGTGTCTAATAGCTTCGTAACAGATAAGCGGAATATGCGATAAAATTTGGTAAGTATACATGATTCCTGGTGGTCTTTGAATACCAAACACAATGGATTTACATTTTTTTGCAGGATTTTCTAATTAATTCCAAACAAAAAGCAGTCTGAGAAGTTGGTTTGGAAATATAGGACCTAAGCACGAAAGACAAATGGGACAAAACAATCATAAAATAAGTTCTAATCCGGATGTAGTATGAATGTGTGCCGAAAGTACGTGGTCCGAAGAAAGCATGAGTCGAACTAACATTATCCACTTGATTGTTTCAGAAAGAATCCCGCACGGACGTGCAGTTCCACCTGGCGGCGCTGCGAGGTGACTGCGACCGGCTGCGGCAGCTGCTCGACACTGGAAAAGTTCACATTGACTCCAGGGACAGAGTGAGTACCAACATGTCATTATAATCATATATATGTACATCTCTATAATGTAACAGGGAGTGTCGAGTGCAGCGAGCAGTCTGTGGTTCCAATCTGAGCTGAGCTACATGCGGTGTAGCTCAAGCTCGATTCAAATCTTGAATCCCCATCGTGACAGTCCCTAGCTATTGCCATAGCTGCTTCAAAATCTTCTGCTCACATGGCGCATTTTTTCGTCGCCCGTTACGACTTCCACGGTAAGGGGAGGTGCAAGCAGTTGGAAGCAATCGTAGCGTAGCTTGCATAGTCGTTCTTAACAATCTAGGTTTAGCAACGTCCGCTGCGGTTATAACGTGGATGGGTGACCGCTAATGGCATTACGACTGTTTTCGCTTTTGGTTGTCGTCTTAGGATGGCTCCTAAGACGACAACCAAAAGCGAAAACGAACCACGGTTTAACATGCCCTCTGAAGTACGAAAGCACTAAACGCTTTCGTACTTCAGAGGGCATGTTAAACCGTGGTTCGTTTTCGCTTTTGGTTGTCGTCTTAGGAGCCATCCTAAGACGACAACCAAAAGCGAAAACAGTCGTAATGCCATTAGCGGTCACCCATCCACGTTATAACCGCAGCGGACGTTGCTAAACCTAGATTGTTAAGAACGACTATGCAAGCTACGCTACGATTGCTTCCAACTGCTTGCACCTCCCCTTACCGTGGAAGTCGTAACGGGCGACGAAAAAATGCGCCATGTGAGCAGAAGATTTTGAAGCAGCTATGGCAATAGCTAGGGACTGTCACGATGGGGATTCAAGATTTGAATCGAGCTTGAGCTACACCGCATGTAGCTCAGCTCAGATTGGAACCACAGACTGCTCGCTGCACTCGACACTCCCTGTTACATTATAGAGATGTACATATATATGATTATAATGACATGTTGGTACTCACTCTGTCCCTGGAGTCAATGTGAACTTTTCCAGTGTCGAGCAGCTGCCGCAGCCGGTCGCAGTCACCTCGCAGCGCCGCCAGGTGGAACTGCACGTCCGTGCGGGATTCTTTCTGAAACAATCAAGTGGATAATGTTAGTTCGACTCATGCTTTCTTCGGACCACGTACTTTCGGCACACATTCATACTACATCCGGATTAGAACTTATTTTATGATTGTTTTGTCCCATTTGTCTTTCGTGCTTAGGTCCTATATTTCCAAACCAACTTCTCAGACTGCTTTTTGTTTGGAATTAATTAGAAAATCCTGCAAAAAAATGTAAATCCATTGTGTTTGGTATTCAAAGACCACCAGGAATCATGTATACTTACCAAATTTTATCGCATATTCCGCTTATCTGTTACGAAGCTATTAGACACAGAAACGAATTTCTTGCCATGTATATATAAGTAGGATAATTTCTTGCTTTTCCGAGTATTTACATATATAAAATATTTTGTACAATCAAAAGAGACTATAAACAAAGAAAGAAAATAATTGTCTTCGATCATAAAATTCACAGTAAGTATAGGAATGATGCAACAGTGCAGTTTCCTTATCGCTTAGTCGTAAAAGTTAATTGAAAACAGTGAGAAGAATATAAAACGCGTGTATACATCTGTTACGTACGACGTGCCGGCATGCGGTTATCTGTCGGCGTAAATATAGACACATTATCATTGCCTGTTCTCTCTCTGATACTGGCTGAAATCACGAGTGCACTACTTGACAACAAGACTAGCGTTAGATTTTTAGGCGTGAATTCAATGAACAACCCAGGCACGGAGGAGCATTTCAGGTACTAAAAGTTTTACTGATAATGGTATTCCTACTTGTATTATTACTGTAAAGATATATCTTAGCTCCCATGAAGAAAGGCTTCCATGTTTATCTCTTCACTGTATTATAATCTGAAGCGGTAATGAGCGATGACCTATTTGCATGAGAACGGACTGTCGCGCAATGCTTCGGCAGATGCTAGGTCCAATTTACTACTCGTGATAACGATTTTGTTTACTGTCGGGATAAAAATAATATCAATTTTAGATTTGACGCGAATAGAACTAAATTATTCACTATAAAACTTTTTAGCAAATACAGAGTATTTATTGGAATTCAATAGTGCTTATTGAGAATGCTGATCTTAGTTTATGTTGTGAATAATTTCTACCTTTAATCTATTTCACATGACCGATTATGGTAAACTGAATTTTAATTCAAGCTATCAATGAAGAATTGTTGCAAGTGTATTGTCTTATGGTCGGTAGTATTTTTGAACAAAATATATACACATAAATATAGTTCTGTTATCATACTGTACAATCTACATAGGAATGGAGAGCACAATCTCCGAGAGATAGCTCGCGTGATGGCTCTACCGGTTATTATTCATATTAAACAAATAGCGAGATCGCGTGTCCGATTGATGGTTATATTCTAGTCATATTCATATAGTCTTAGGTAATTATTGTAAGGTTGTTATTAGTGCTTGCGTTCTTGAGTTGTGAGGATTTACCGGGACCGAAGCCAACCCTTAGTTACGCGTTTTTGTGCACTGAGAAAAACGACTTAAAGGCTTAAATCAAATTTGACCTTTTACCGTTGAATTGTAAATACGTAAGATGGATTCACAACTCTTAAGATGATTTTCACCAATCAATAAAAATGTACCATGTTTTATAATAAACACAACCGTCCAAAACGCCTTCCGTAAAGTATTTTCAGAATTGAACTTGTTATACGATAATAATTGCAGTATTGACCATAAAATATACCTTACTTTTACGGCGGTTTATATACGGTGATTATCACTATAACGTACGACTTAATCAGCCTCATCGAAAGGTCAATATTTAAGAAAGACCACAAAATACACCTTAAATTAAGACGAAAAGAAACATTCGCCTTCACTGACCTCGTTTAACGCCTTCTAGTTGGAAGGCGTTTTTGTACGTATTTACGTTTGGTCGGTTTTTCGCCTTATACCATATAAATTGGCCGTCATTAGGGCGCTTTTGACTTTAGATTTTTCTCAGTGTGTAAATGAAAGTAAGTACGTATGATGGTGAGAGGGACGAAAGTGTCGACGAGTGTTTATAAGGAACTATTTATACGCATATATAACAAAATTGTTCAATACTCATAATTCAAAACTAATAAGGGAAATACGATTTCATTAATTAATGCTATAATGCAATTTATATTTCTTTATATAAAAAAAAAATAGATTGTTTTTTTTTGATATAAAGAAATACAAATATAAAAATATTAAAAAAAAAAAATTTATAAAATACAATGTAATTATTCAAACACGGGAGTGCACTACATTTTACTATCAAATAAGTTGTTGCTAAACTACGAAATTTAATGGTAAATATGACAAATTGCCAAAATATGTTGTATCAGAAATAACGATTGAACTTGTGTGTGATAATTTACAATGTTACAATAATGTAACAGCAAGAATAAAAACCTTTTTATGAAAGTAATTGCAAAACCGTCGTTCGTCTAACTGTCATAACAGTTCAATTAGATTATAATAAGCAATACATTAGACAAAACAAACGCTTACTAGAGCAAGCAATGTAATTATCGCAATGAATGTGGAAACCACAATTACCTCGCAGCAGATGCTAATTCGAAACGCGAGGAAACGCGATCCGATCATTCCGCAACACAGGCACCGATCGTCGCAGGCGCAGCGCGCAGAGCGCAGGTGAGGGGATTAGGGTTGTCAAACTAACAAAATATGGTATCAAAATAAATTATTAATAACTAAAAGAAAAATTCAATTTAAAAAAATTATTGAATTTTTTTACGCAAAGTCACAATATTGATGAGAGACAATATCGTTCTTTAGTATTACTTAATATGTATCACCAAACAGGCATGTTACTATGGTCAATAAAACAGCGGCTTTGTTATCAGATTTAAAATTAATGTGCATCGGGGTGCTTTTTAAACTTTTCAGTCAGAAGTTACAAGCTAAGATAGCAGCGTTTGCAACACTGCTATAATACATATCTAGCATTATTATCAACTTCCTCCATATCGTTATCACCTATCGGGGAAATTACCTCAGACTCAGCAATAAAAAAGCTTCCCAACTTACTGGTATTAATCAATTTCCAGTCGGCAGACGATAAAATATTCGTAACATTGATCCTCATAATGTTTTTATCCATATTACCAGTTCCGTAGGCAGACAGCCCTGTCGATAGATGCCCGTAGCCCCGCTATGAATATTGAATATCTCCGGTTACCGGTACGTGAATACTCCGTACCGTACACGGGGGGTGGCCAACCAGGAAGCGCTAATGTAAGAAAATAATGATTTATCACAGCAACAGGGAGTGTCGAGTGCAGCGAGCAGTCTGTGGTTCCAATCTGAGCTGAGCTACATGCGGTGTAGCTCAAGCTCGATTCAAATCTTGAATCCCCATCGTGACAGTCCCTAGCTATTGCCATAGCTGCTTCAAAATCTTCTGCTCACATGGCGCATTTTTTCGTCGCCCGTTACGACTTCCACGGTAAGGGGAGGTGCAAGCAGTTGGAAGCAATCGTAGCGTAGCTTGCATAGTCGTTCTTAACAATCTAGGTTTAGCAACGTCCGCTGCGGTTATAACGTGGATGGGTGACCGCTAATGGCATTACGACTGTTTTCGCTTTTGGTTGTCGTCTTAGGATGGCTCCTAAGACGACAACCAAAAGCGAAAACGAACCACGGTTTAACATGCCCTCTGAAGTACGAAAGCACTAAACGCTTTCGTACTTCAGAGGGCATGTTAAACCGTGGTTCGTTTTCGCTTTTGGTTGTCGTCTTAGGAGCCATCCTAAGACGACAACCAAAAGCGAAAACAGTCGTAATGCCATTAGCGGTCACCCATCCACGTTATAACCGCAGCGGACGTTGCTAAACCTAGATTGTTAAGAACGACTATGCAAGCTACGCTACGATTGCTTCCAACTGCTTGCACCTCCCCTTACCGTGGAAGTCGTAACGGGCGACGAAAAAATGCGCCATGTGAGCAGAAGATTTTGAAGCAGCTATGGCAATAGCTAGGGACTGTCACGATGGGGATTCAAGATTTGAATCGAGCTTGAGCTACACCGCATGTAGCTCAGCTCAGATTGGAACCACAGACTGCTCGCTGCACTCGACACTCCCTGTTGCTGTGATAAATCATTATTTTCTTACATTAGCGCTTCCTGGTTGGCCACCCCCCGTGTACGGTACGGAGTATTCACGTACCGGTAACCGGAGATATTCAATATTCATAGCGGGGCTACGGGCATCTATCGACAGGGCTGTCTGCCTACGGAACTGGTAATATGGATAAAAACATTATGAGGATCAATGTTACGAATATTTTATCGTCTGCCGACTGGAAATTGATTAATACCAGTAAGTTGGGAAGCTTTTTTATTGCTGAGTCTGAGGTAATTTCCCCGATAGGTGATAACGATATGGAGGAAGTTGATAATAATGCTAGATATGTATTATAGCAGTGTTGCAAACGCTGCTATCTTAGCTTGTAACTTCTGACTGAAAAGTTTAAAAAGCACCCCGATGCACATTAATTTTAAATCTGATAACAAAGCCGCTGTTTTATTGACCATAGTAACATGCCTGTTTGGTGATACATATTAAGTAATACTAAAGAACGATATTGTCTCTCATCAATATTGTGACTTTGCGTAAAAAAATTCAATAATTTTTTTAAATTGAATTTTTCTTTTAGTTATTAATAATTTATTTTGATACCATATTTTGTTAGTTTGACAACCCTAATCCCCTCACCTGCGCTCTGCGCGCTGCGCCTGCGACGATCGGTGCCTGTGTT
This sequence comes from Plagodis pulveraria, assembly GCA_963890685.1. Classification (NCBI taxonomy): domain Eukaryota; kingdom Metazoa; phylum Arthropoda; class Insecta; order Lepidoptera; family Geometridae; genus Plagodis; species Plagodis pulveraria. Next base: position 33,963,981 of record OY982957.1, read on the forward strand.
GCGGAATGATCGGATCGCGTTTCCTCGCGTTTCGAATTAGCATCTGCTGCGAGGTAATTGTGGTTTCCACATTCATTGCGATAATTACATTGCTTGCTCTAGTAAGCGTTTGTTTTGTCTAATGTATTGCTTATTATAATCTAATTGAACTGTTATGACAGTTAGACGAACGACGGTTTTGCAATTACTTTCATAAAAAGGTTTTTATTCTTGCTGTTACATTATTGTAACATTGTAAATTATCACACACAAGTTCAATCGTTATTTCTGATACAACATATTTTGGCAATTTGTCATATTTACCATTAAATTTCGTAGTTTAGCAACAACTTATTTGATAGTAAAATGTAGTGCACTCCCGTGTTTGAATAATTACATTGTATTTTATAAATTTTTTTTTTTTAATATTTTTATATTTGTATTTCTTTATATCAAAAAAAAACAATCTATTTTTTTTTTATATAAAGAAATATAAATTGCATTATAGCATTAATTAATGAAATCGTATTTCCCTTATTAGTTTTGAATTATGAGTATTGAACAATTTTGTTATATATGCGTATAAATAGTTCCTTATAAACACTCGTCGACACTTTCGTCCCTCTCACCATCATACGTACTTACTTTCATTTACACACTGAGAAAAATCTAAAGTCAAAAGCGCCCTAATGACGGCCAATTTATATGGTATAAGGCGAAAAACCGACCAAACGTAAATACGTACAAAAACGCCTTCCAACTAGAAGGCGTTAAACGAGGTCAGTGAAGGCGAATGTTTCTTTTCGTCTTAATTTAAGGTGTATTTTGTGGTCTTTCTTAAATATTGACCTTTCGATGAGGCTGATTAAGTCGTACGTTATAGTGATAATCACCGTATATAAACCGCCGTAAAAGTAAGGTATATTTTATGGTCAATACTGCAATTATTATCGTATAACAAGTTCAATTCTGAAAATACTTTACGGAAGGCGTTTTGGACGGTTGTGTTTATTATAAAACATGGTACATTTTTATTGATTGGTGAAAATCATCTTAAGAGTTGTGAATCCATCTTACGTATTTACAATTCAACGGTAAAAGGTCAAATTTGATTTAAGCCTTTAAGTCGTTTTTCTCAGTGCACAAAAACGCGTAACTAAGGGTTGGCTTCGGTCCCGGTAAATCCTCACAACTCAAGAACGCAAGCACTAATAACAACCTTACAATAATTACCTAAGACTATATGAATATGACTAGAATATAACCATCAATCGGACACGCGATCTCGCTATTTGTTTAATATGAATAATAACCGGTAGAGCCATCACGCGAGCTATCTCTCGGAGATTGTGCTCTCCATTCCTATGTAGATTGTACAGTATGATAACAGAACTATATTTATGTGTATATATTTTGTTCAAAAATACTACCGACCATAAGACAATACACTTGCAACAATTCTTCATTGATAGCTTGAATTAAAATTCAGTTTACCATAATCGGTCATGTGAAATAGATTAAAGGTAGAAATTATTCACAACATAAACTAAGATCAGCATTCTCAATAAGCACTATTGAATTCCAATAAATACTCTGTATTTGCTAAAAAGTTTTATAGTGAATAATTTAGTTCTATTCGCGTCAAATCTAAAATTGATATTATTTTTATCCCGACAGTAAACAAAATCGTTATCACGAGTAGTAAATTGGACCTAGCATCTGCCGAAGCATTGCGCGACAGTCCGTTCTCATGCAAATAGGTCATCGCTCATTACCGCTTCAGATTATAATACAGTGAAGAGATAAACATGGAAGCCTTTCTTCATGGGAGCTAAGATATATCTTTACAGTAATAATACAAGTAGGAATACCATTATCAGTAAAACTTTTAGTACCTGAAATGCTCCTCCGTGCCTGGGTTGTTCATTGAATTCACGCCTAAAAATCTAACGCTAGTCTTGTTGTCAAGTAGTGCACTCGTGATTTCAGCCAGTATCAGAGAGAGAACAGGCAATGATAATGTGTCTATATTTACGCCGACAGATAACCGCATGCCGGCACGTCGTACGTAACAGATGTATACACGCGTTTTATATTCTTCTCACTGTTTTCAATTAACTTTTACGACTAAGCGATAAGGAAACTGCACTGTTGCATCATTCCTATACTTACTGTGAATTTTATGATCGAAGACAATTATTTTCTTTCTTTGTTTATAGTCTCTTTTGATTGTACAAAATATTTTATATATGTAAATACTCGGAAAAGCAAGAAATTATCCTACTTATATATACATGGCAAGAAATTCGTTTCTGTGTCTAATAGCTTCGTAACAGATAAGCGGAATATGCGATAAAATTTGGTAAGTATACATGATTCCTGGTGGTCTTTGAATACCAAACACAATGGATTTACATTTTTTTGCAGGATTTTCTAATTAATTCCAAACAAAAAGCAGTCTGAGAAGTTGGTTTGGAAATATAGGACCTAAGCACGAAAGACAAATGGGACAAAACAATCATAAAATAAGTTCTAATCCGGATGTAGTATGAATGTGTGCCGAAAGTACGTGGTCCGAAGAAAGCATGAGTCGAACTAACATTATCCACTTGATTGTTTCAGAAAGAATCCCGCACGGACGTGCAGTTCCACCTGGCGGCGCTGCGAGGTGACTGCGACCGGCTGCGGCAGCTGCTCGACACTGGAAAAGTTCACATTGACTCCAGGGACAGAGTGAGTACCAACATGTCATTATAATCATATATATGTACATCTCTATAATGTAAAATACGAAATATACGCCGGTGACATCCAAAAACATGGGCGGATCAATACCTACGTAAGTCGCTCTGTATTGCCTACTGTAATGTTTGGTTTATTTAGAAAATTTGTGCTATCACTAGCGGTAACTGTACATCAATCCAAACTACAGCGCTGCTCAAATTAGTGCTTGCTTGTCTTCTTTTTATGTCATAGGTGGCAAACAAGCGGACTGGCCGCCTGATTGAAAGTGATCACCGTCGCCTATGTCTACCTGTAACACCCGGGGCACTTTTTGCCTAAGACTGATATTGTGAAAAGCAATACATACCTGCATCAAAATTAGGGTTTTTCATAGCCTTCTGTTATTGCAACACAGAAAATCTATATTGAACTGCAAAAATAAAATGTAATAGCACCTGCTTCATATCTTCACCGAGAAGGTTTATCTGAATTTAAACTGAGGGGCGTTGAAAGTTCTTGACCTACTTTTCACAATTACATTACAACCCCTCGTGAATGTAACGACCGAGCCTTATCTTCGAGCCGTTGGATATCGTTGCCAAATGTTTTACAAATAGGATATGTGGAGAAAGTAAATTATAATGAAAGGGATTGTGAAGGTATGTGGACATGTGTCAAAAGCATCCGAAAAAAGATGTCCAATCTAATTAATCTCAAAAATGATTCTAATATATTGAAACTACCTACTTAACACGCAAGTACTTAAGGTCGCTCTTTCTAAAAGATTGAAATTAAGCGTGTAAAATTGCGCGTGAAATTAAGATTGAAATTAAGTCGAAGCAACTTAATGTTGATTATTTTTGAGTTGTTATTTTCTAAAAAAATAATCTACATCCACAATTTCTACAAGATATGAGAAATAATATGCCTTTTTTCTAATAATTTTATTGTTAGTAGATAAACAGAAACGATATCATAAACACACCTTAATAGAGAACGAAAGTGTATTTACTTATCGACAAAACCTAAATCTATGATATAGATTTTTATATATATTTTTTTAATATATTTTCAATTAAAAATGCTTCTAATTCGAAAAATCGGAGCTACTATACTACATCCTGCGCTTGGCCATAATATCAGTGCATCAAGGTTATTGGCTTGATCCCAAGCCTTAAACCTTGAATATGCATCTCAAGCATATAAGTAATATTTATAAAAGTAATATTTATACGAGTATTGTTCTTATAACAAAGAATCGAAACACGTTGAAAACTATTATGGCTTGGCCACGTGGCGTTTCTGACGTCACGAACACTAAACCAAGTTAGTTAGGCGGACTTGTCATAAGATATATTATTTGTATTTATTAATTGTTTTTTTAAAACATTAGTAAGATGTTTAAATATTTTAAAATAATTGCTAGTACATATTAATTATGGATATCCGTAAAGTAACTAGAAATTATCAAAAACTGTTGATTTGTTAATTTTTTTAACTAAAAATGAGACAGCCTAGGAATAACTAATGTGTTTCATAACAATGATTTTTTCGCTCATCAATCATTTGATCTGGGATGTCGAACGTTTACCCTGCCCCAATGTGATTGTTCCGCTTCATAAATATTCATCCATTTCCGCCTGACAAAAAGATCGACCGCTTTTATTGGATTTCTGCCTTTTTTTCGTTTCCCGCGGAAATTCGTCATTTTCCCGGATCGTAGTTGTCGGATAAAGTTGCCATAAACGTAACGTAAACTTGCCTAGATAATTCTCAACAGTTGGCAGGTTTTAATCATGTGTTACTTTTGTCATATAATTTATATTAATATGGTTTCGTAGCCCATTGTTTGTCGTAATAAGTTAGTTTTTTTTAATGTAATTGTGACGGATCAAACACGAGGCCCACCTGATTTTAAGCGGACTAACCTCTGCCTATAACAGATGCATTTCATCACAAGTCACGAATTGGACTGCGCCTGTTACCTTGAGACATAGTTGTTAAGTCTCATGTGCTTGTAATTTCACTAGCTCTCAAGGACTGCTGCCGGAACACACCGTTAGGTGCTTGGCGACAGATTTTCTACTTGAATCTTGAACTTGGTCGCTAGCCATGCGGGCATTCGCAAAATGCCCTGCCACCATGCTTTGAAGCTCAAGCCTGCGGCGGGATTCGAACCATGGACCTGCGGCATGGCAGTCCATAGCCAATGCCGCTAAGCCATCACTGCTTCAGAACGATAGATTTTTAAACTATTTTTCAGACTGCGTAAAATGTAGCTGAAGAAATTTTTGTATCGTACTCGTAGATTAGCGCTCTAAATAAAATCAGTCGCCAATCGTGTAACATTTTGTTCTGGCAGTTATTCTTGAGAGCCATTTCACATCCTTGGTCTAACCTATCGACATCATCGACATCACCATCACTTTACCACAATATAGATAGGCGATAATACCTAATCCCATTCATATCATCACGACCTTATATCCCCGAAGGGTTAGGCATTGGTGTCCTTAACAGCCAGTGATATCCTATGTAATAGAGTGCGAGCTACTTATACCAAGCACAGTTGCAGAGTCCGAAATGCTTTTGAATAGTTTTTTTTATATTCACTGTTCGGTGTTCGACGGCACATTTCCTACCTAAGGATGGTAGCTATGGCCAGGCGAGAATTGAAAATTCCCAATCACCATACAATGAAACTTAAGCCCACATAGCGCAGCTTCTTTCTACAACAGCGAAGCGCTCGTATAGCCAAATTAACTTAGCTGTTCTCAACCGATCAGCAAAGTTAAGCAACGTCGCGCGCGGTCATGAGTTGGATGATGTGACCGCTAGTGACATTACTACTGAGCGTTTCCGTGCTTCGGAGGGCACGTTAAGCCGTCGGTCCCGGTTGTTGGCTTAGGATGGCAGTCGTTATCGCATGGTGGTAGGGCATTTTGCGAATGCCCGCCTGGCTAGCTACCACCCTCAAGTAGAAAATCTGTCGCTAAGCACCTAATGGTGTGTTCCGGCAGCTGTCCTTGAGAGCCAGTACTTCTAGGTTAGCCGGAACAACATCTTCGACCGCATCATCACTTACCATCAGGTGAGATAGTGGTAAATAGCTAAGGTTATAGCTCATCATCAGGCATAAAGTAAAATAAAAAAAACAGAGGTAACATCGTTTCAAAACCCCATGTCCTTACGGTGCGGATTCGTAACAACAGCCGTTCTTATGCTTTATTTGAAATCAGCGGCAGCGCCCTCTTCAATGGAAAAATCTATAAGTTAGTCACACTATGCCATAGAAGCACTATACATGCTCAGTTTTATCGCCGCCATAAAGAGTAGCCGTCTCGCTGTTTACGACGCAGCAAAGTGGTAACTTTAATGTACAGTCCACCCTGTAAACGTGTTAATGACACCTTGATGTCTTCTTGTCTGAGTATTTCGCCAATTCCAATTGCTTTTAGTGAAGGCAATTATTTAAAGGTGTGATAGCTTCGTGGTAGTGAGTGCTCGGCTGCCGGTTAGCCAGAAGTGAATTTTATGCGATCTTGAGCTTGACAGCATTATGGTAGGACATTTCAATTGCAGGCGGTTAACCTACAAAGATATTCAAGTAGAAAATCTTTGGCCATGTTGCTGATAATGTGTTCTCGCAAAAGAGTTTCTATTCTGTGTCAAGTCTGCTTATATTCCATCTTCAACCCCGTCAAGTCATCTCTGACCGGCGAGACAAAGAATAACAAAGAACAAAGTACCTTGATTTCCAGTTCAAAGAAATACACTTACTTGCCTCCATTGCTCTCATCTCTCCTATGCTTCAGATGTTCAGCATTTTATGACGTTGCACCACAGAATATATACGTTGCACTGCGCCAGTCATTCATCTTTAAAACACTGGCAATAGTTAGTGAACCAGTTTCTTAATACGGATGTGACATGCGGATAATCGAAAGTATCCGAAACAATACACAAACATGTGCAGTAGCAAGCTAAGGCTTTTTTACCCGAGGTATGAAGCGCTCGTAGCGAAGTTTACTTAGCTGTTCTCAACCGATCAGCAAAGTTAAGCAACGTCGCGCGCGGTCAGGAGTTGGATGGGTGACCGCTAGTGACATAACTACTGAGCGTTTCCGTGCTTCGGAGGGCACGTTAAGCCGTCGGTCCCGGTTGTTGTCTTAGGATGGCAGTCGTTATAGTATGGTGGTAGGGCATTTTGCGAATGCCCGCCTGGCTAGCTACCACCCTCAAGTAGAAAATCTGTCGCCAAGCACCTAATGGTGTGTTCCGGCAGCTGTCCTTGAGAGCCAGTACTTCTAGGTTAGCCTGAACAACATCTTCGACCACATCATCACTTACCATCAGGTGAGATAGTGGTCAAAGGCTAAACTATCACGAATAAAAAAATAAATAAAAAAAAACTGTGTTTGAGGTTGTTAACTTGCCAGGATAGCATTCTCAATGCCATGTTGTCAATCTCATGCTGATCAAAAGCCACTTACGTACAGGCTAATTGTATTTAGTAAAGACCAGTGATGTCGTCGTAAAGAATGTGAAATTTCTTCCATTCGCGAATAATTGTCCATCGAATCACTCTGAATCGAAACTGCGAAATCGTACATCGGATACTACCATGTCTTCATCGTGGAGTGTACAGACAAGAGTAATGCATCGCGATGCTTATTACTGCACTCTGTGAAGCGTTAACTGCATTTCTATTCAAATAGCAGAGGCGCCTGCTTTTTATATGCCACCGGACGCACTGTAATTAAAATTTATTTAATGTACTGTTTATATACTCTTTCGTGAAAAGCAATGAAGAAAATTATTGATTCAAATAAGCGGGTAGGTTTTTATTGAGCCAGTTATCCTTGACATCCACTTCCCTGACTTCTAGGTATAGCCAGCTGACCGCACCGACCACGGTCGTCAAACCCTAACTTTAAGCGATAAAAAGTTAAAAAGAAGCCAGCGTTTTCTCTAGTATAACCTATGAAGATACTTATATCCGTTCATCTATTCTACTCTCCGAGGTTTTCACGAGTAATTCTCACAGTCCTGATGGCCGAGTCCGGTCCGGTCGCACATTAGCGGCGAGACGCAAATTCACACCATTACATCAGTTATGTAACAGTTATGTTACGTAGTAACGGGTAGTGATGCTATAAATCATAGCGAGCCCTACTATTATGGTTTACGAGATTTGGGGCTCGAGGCTTGAGCGGTAGCGAGTTGGCGCAACTGCTGTGATCCAGTGGTTGTCTGTGTTGTGTTAGTAGCCAATCAGAGAGCCCAGGACTGTTATGCACGAGAACTTTGCGCATTGTCTATAAAGATCGCATATAACGTGTTACAGTGGTGTTAAATTCCAATACCGTTCGCAATGTTCATGAACTATGTAATAGGTAAAACTACATATGTATTTCGAAATGCGAAATGACCATCAGTTCGCCCATTTCGAAATATGTAGTGATAACGGAAGTAGAAAGACGTTATATAAGCCGCAGGGGACTAAAACTGTATTAGCAATAAAAATATCCTCATTGAAAGTATCTTTTTGTATCCCGTCCCGTCGTCGCGTCATCATGGCAATACGGATTCAACCTTTACACATAAAATTGGGCAAAACATTGGGCAGCACGATTTATTACTTCACCATAGCTCTTCGTCACTTCTTAATGCTTACGTTTTGCTACTTGCGACAGGAATAAAAATTAAAGCATATATTACAAAATCACAAATATATGATAGGAAAAATTTAAGTCATGTGCGGGATTCTAACTCGCGTCCATCCACCCCTTGAGCCGAGTTCGAATCCCGCACATGGCTTAAATTTTTCCTATCATATATTTGTGATTTTGTAATGTAATCCGCATAGCAGGCGTTATTGCAAACCTAACAATATTAAAATTAAAGCATATATATTTAATTGTAGACATGTAGCGAAATTAATATCTAATCGGTTCTCACTTGCACCACACAGCTACTGGCGAATGTGTAAAGAATTGAAAATGTACAGAACTGGGGCGCACGATTTATTACAGTACAAAAGCTCTCCGTCACTCCTCGTTGTTTACGTTTTGCTACTTGCGACGTAAATAAAAATAAATGCCAATTTAGCAGTTCGACCTGAACTGAGATCTCGCATTCTACCAATATTTTCACTTCTAGCACATAGGCTGGTATATATAGGGCAAGTGCTAACCTGGCGTAGCTCTTTTAGCGTTCCATTACGCAACATCTTGTAGAAGGCAAAATGTTTGTACGTTTGATCACAGCTTCAAAACTGACGTCCAATTTATTATAATAATAACATATTTATATACCAAACTAGTTACATACTTTTGATAGATTCCAAAGTATATAATATTATATATATAATAGTAGTGGGAACATGAGTTATTTATTTATTTATTAACAAAATCCACAGCTCTTAGAGATAAACAATAAAACATAATTTCTGAACCGACAGCCAATAACGGATTTACATTATATGCTGTATCATATGTAAGTAAGTCGACAACAGTCATCAAACAAGAACATAAATAATATGGAAATCACTGTAAAGTTACACAATGCCTATGACAAAAATGTAAGGCTTAATATAGGCATAACATACTTAACACTAATTTAGTAGTTGTGTTTTGTGTATTTTATTATGTGTATGATGTATTTTAAATGTGGCTTCTCTTGATAATACTAGTCTCGTAAGAGTCTGGGTATAATAAGAAGACCATGGGTGGTATGCATCCATGTGTAATGTGCGCGGGACGGTGTGTGTGTGTGTGTGAATGTGTGTAATTGAGGTTAATAATGTAATTGTATCTTTTTATATTTCTTAATATATTTATTACAATTTAACAATGGGACATTCTCGATCGTGTGAAAATTAGAAAAAAAAATGTTATATTTTAGATTTCAAAAATTTTAATTTAATATCTTCTTACAATATTTTAATAATACAAGTATCTAGATACATACCTATTACTGTCACTATTATACGAGTAATGAGTCTCAGTGATATTCTATATATCTTGCCTCTACATAAAACTAGTATTTAGGCACCACAGCTGACTTCTCCTTTGCAAAGTTTACAATACCTACTTTAGGTTCTCTAAAAGCAGTTGTGTTGTTCACACATTAAGAAACGAGCGCTCTTCTTTTGAAGTGGTGGCTTTTAAACGTCATGTTGCGAGCAAAGCAAAGCCGCGCTAAGAAAAGCTGCCTTTTACATTCCTGACTCTGCGCTTTGATTCCTTTCTATAAAAAAACATATTACCAAGGAAAGAGGTGTTATTTTTCGTGTTCTATAAAACTTGTACTACTTGCTCATTAGTGTTGTCTCCCAATCTAGCTAGGGACCAATGAACCAACGAGAAGAGGGAGTGACCTGTTTCATTAACATTATTGGCACTTATCTAGATCTATTTTATAAATACTGCTTTCAGCTCATTTCGTAAAGTTCTTGTTTATGCCCGGTGTAATCGGACTAAAAGGGCTTTTTATGATCCAGTGCTTAAAGGCCTTTTTTAAGCAGGAGTCCATAAAAGGCATATCCTATATATTATTAAAAAAAATTCAAAGAGGTTGAGTGTGTAATATATTTTATGGAGGAAGTTTGCCTGGGTCTTTCATTATACTCATAGATGTCTGGATTATGAAATAACCAGGCATATATTATTTTATCGTAATATCAAAATACTAACTACTACACTGTTCAAATATCACGTTGAATTTTAATCGAAGAGATTTTACAATATTATTCATTCATTTCCTCGCAGTCGAAATGGAGAGCTGAGTGTATAACTCGTGCATAAAACCCATTCCAGCCTCGGTGCATCTAAATACCCGTTTTGCGCCCTAACATATAATGATTCCCATATAGTGATTCTTCATTGTTGAGTGGTAGGTACTCAAACTTTTTTTATATTTTTTTTTATCTAAAGCAATAAATGGGGTCCGTCGTAGATCCAAATTTGAGATAATTTTTGTAACGGATTAGTTATCTAAAAACATTTACTAGTTAGGAATCTGGAACCTGGAATTTCGGTATATTATGTACAACAGTACTGAAATGAAAGCGCAGTTTTTTTTTTTTTTTTTTATGTTATTGTGTTGCAACAAGCGCTAGGCCCACCTGATGTTAAGCGGTATCCTTTGCCTATAACAGATGCATTTCATCACAAGTGACGAGCTGCACTGCGCCCATCACCTTGAGACATACCTGTTAAGTCTCACTCTACTCTGTTATTTCACTGGCTCTCAAGGACTGCTGCCGGAACACACCGTTAGGTGCTTGGCGACAGATTTTCTACTTGAGGGTGGTCGCCAGGCGGGATGCTTTTTATGCTGTGATCAACAAACATGTTTTCTTTTACAGGCTATTGCAAAGCGTATCTCTAAAAATTACGTAAAGCGTGAGGCCCGACTCACACGTAGCTAGATTTTTGTTCTTCTTAGGCGTTTTAGACTCATATGCCTGTGTTTTCCCTTCAAATCGGAACACAGTAATGCGAACAATACTGCTGGGCGGTAGAAGGTATTACCCCGGACGCACACGTTCACAAAGAATCCTACTGCTACTAAACTTCTTAACGTATCTACGCGCCATGTACATCAGTGGTAGATGACTCTGACTATTATCTATGCGCCATGTACATCAGTGGTAGATGACTCCGACTATTATATATGCGCCATGTACATAAGTGGTAGATGACTCCGACTATTTCATTGTAAATTTACAATAATATTACAAAAAAACTGTCTGCATTATGTTTTTTTTATTGCTGATAGGTAAGCATTTGACCACAATCTCACCTTATGGTAAGTGATGATGTGTGTCGAAGGTTAACAGGCTTAACCTATAATTACTTGCTCTCAAGGACAGCTGCCAGAACATACCGTTAGGTGCTTGACGACGGATTTTTTACTTGAGGGTGGTAGTTAGCCAGGTGGGCATTCGCAAAATGCCCTTCCACTATGAAAAATATAAAATATAAATGTCAATATTAAGTTATATAAGTACATTCTTTCAGCCTTTTCACAGTTGTTGTACCTATGTTATGATCATTTACAACGTTATGAAAGCCACCGTTTTGTCGCTTTTTTAATATCAATTTTTTTTTCAAATTTTTTTTTAATTCTTTAATTAGCTACAGTAGTCTTTGCTTGTTCACAAATAAGGTCTCCATAGATAACTTCTATTTTTTTGTAATCAATTTTCATTTTTGTTACCTTGATGTTCTAGTATTATAATTAGTGTTTAAGCAATGTAACTTTTTTGATCAATAAACAAATTTATTATTATTATTATATAACCCAGTTCAATAAAAATACGAAATTGGTGCCGATAGTTTTCTACCACTGGCACACTCTAGTCAGCAATAGTGTGTAGCAATTATTATACCAAACGATGTTTTTTCTGTTATCATATGTTTATTTACTCGTACTATGTTGTTATATCAGAATATCATTTAACGATTAGGGCCTTAACCTTATTTCATTATATTTATTACGTGTTGATTCCACATCAACATAATTTTAAGTATCTATTATTAACGATTACATTGTAATATCATTTAATCTCTTAAAATGAAAAACCTTAATGGGAAAGCCTTTCACGCTTAGCTGTCGGAAACGGGCGCGCCACATTTGAAGGGGCAGTCTCTTTAGAGCCAAGCACTGAAAAGTTTAAGCGACCTTTTACTTTCATCCCTTAGGTCTTTGAATTTTTCTGTACGAATTCTAGACGAAACGTTCGGTACAACTTAACCTGATTCACTTTAATTGCGATCTTTTTAAAGCGCTCTTACTTTAAATAGGTATACTAGGTAGAAAAATTAAATCTGACCTCATTAATCATGCCAGTGTAATCTCCTCTATATAGAACATCAGTAGGCTCGATATAACAATAGTACGTTGAATTTTGATGACATCCTAATTTCTGATTTTGAGTTGTCGTTCCGGGTGTTATATTTTTCGGTTTGTTAGGAGCACGGAATAAACAATAGTTTATGATTAAAGTAAAAATCTAGGATAGGTGTCATAAACATAAAAAAATGCCTTGTTGGTCGAGTGGCGTCAAGCGCCTCTTGAAATCTTCAAGTCCTGAGTTTGATTCTTGCTTATGATTCTGGCTTATGGGTTTTTCTGACAATAAATTTCTGGTAGCAATCTGGAGTCTAATACTGACTGCGCTAGATGGCAATACGCATATTAGCGTGGGTGATCTACACATTCGGGAACGCAAAGGCGTGGTGTTATGATATATTATAAAAAAATATGTGTAACACTTTGACAACTACAAAATCCGGGTTATTCCTTATAAAGTGTTTTAGACCTCAAGCGTTTTAGTTATAAAGTGTATTAGACCTAAAGCGTTGTAGCCCGATGGCGATGTTGCCGAATGAATTTTAGTCAAAAGGCGACATAGACTTATAACGTTTCAGGCGTACAGAGAACAAACGCTTCAACTTACTAGGATCCCCTAGTGGGTAGAAAAAAGTTCTTATTAGCCCATATTCACACAGCTAGCTAAAAGTGCTATGCTGCAAGGCATCGATTTCGGTCCTATGTATAGCTCACCTTGAGTAGTTATCGTCTATTCACGGAGCTGATGATCTACTTCGTAGCCCTATCTTATTTATGAGGTACAGCTTTGTCTACTTGAAATTCACCCGAAAAGTATTCTGTCCATTCCCACTTTAAAATGACAACTTTTGTTTCCTCTGTGAAAGACAGACGTGGTTAGTACACTTTATCAACATCATAACACTTGTTAAAAAGCTTGTATCTCTATTCCAGGATGGCACGACGCCTCTCATCCTGTCAGCTGCTATGGGACATACGGAGTGTATTCGGGAACTGCTCGCGCAAGGAGCTGACCCTGCCTGCTGCCGCACGGTATATATGATCATTTGAAACAGTATGTCAGTGTTACACCCGCTCTTCCTGTGGGAGTTGTAAGGGGCGACCGAAAAATTACATACCAGGAGGTGGGCAGCAGCGCCTTCTGCAGAATTGGCATCTTGCTCTGCCACAAGTCGCCTTCCAAGCGTGGAGGTTATGGAAAACTCCCCGAGGCTGCGTTCTGGAGTGAATCCGTCTGATACAAAATACTGACATACAAAGCAATATATACATTTTTGAATAGGGAAAAGATCATCTTCAGGACTTAGATCCGAAGCTCTTAGGTAACAAAAATACACATCGGTGTCCTAGAATTTAGTCACTGTTAACTTCAGTGATGTCTGCGTAAAAAATATGTATTAATTACATATTGTGTCTTCATAATACTTCAGAAATTCATATATGATTTATGCCAGCCAAAAACATCCATAATGTAATTACTTAAATATGTCAAAAAAAGATTTATGCCTGATAGTTTAGCCTTTGACCACTCTCTCACCTGATGGTAAGTGATGATGTGGTCGAAGATGTTGTTCAGGTTAACCTAGAAGGTGGCGAGGCGAGTATACCTTTTGTTCCTGAGGCGGTATCAGCTTGGTCGGCTCTTAACCCGGGTGTGCTTGTCCCTACGACTCCCCAAATCCAGCGAGCTTGGGATGACATTGGAGCGAGACGAGCTCACAAGCAGTCTTTAGACGGCGCTACGTGGGCGGACTTGGCCAGACTCCGTGCTGTTTCACAGACAGAATCCGGGGCGTGGTTACACGCGTTGCCGTCGCCTCACCTGGGCACTTTACTTGACGATGACTCTCTGCGTGTGGCAGTGGCCCTCCGTCTGGGCTGCAAGGTGTGTGAACCCCACATATGCACCTGTGGCTCGATGGTGGAGAGCGACGGCCACCACGCATTGAGTTGTCGTCGTTGCACTGAGAGGTTTTCACGCCACCACGCCTTAAATAACATAGTGCGGAGAGCTTTAGTGTCAGCAAACGTACAGTGCCTACTGGTTTGTCCAGGTCGGACGGCAAGAGGCCGGACGGGCTGACCTTGTTACCCTGGAAAAATGGCAAGTGCCTAGTGTGGGACGCCACGTGCGTCAGTACTGTTGCCGCCAGTCACCTTTGTCGCACCGTCCACTTACCGGCGGCTGCTGCAGAAGATGCTGCTAACATGAAGCGTCAGAAATACGCAGCGATGGAGCCCAATTACTTGTTTGTCCCCATCGCTGTGGAGACCATGGGGTGTTGGGGGACTGAGGCCAGGGCTCTGATAGGCGAAATAGCGCAGGTTGAGAGAGAAGACGGGTGACTCCCGCTCCGGATCGTACCTGGTACAAAAATTGGCTATTGCCATACAACGCGGCAATGCCACCAGTGTTATGGGTACCTTTGCACCCGGTGCGGTAAGGGGTGGGTTATTTAGTTAACTTTAGGAATAATATGTATATATTTTTTTTTTATTTATATTTAAATTAAATTTGACTATGAATTTTGTAATCTAATCATTGTTTATATTGACTTTATGTTTAAATTTTTCTATGTGAATTTTAATATTTTTATGTAACTTAATTGAAACAAATATTTTTTTTTAAATTTGATTAACTAGATGTATACAAATACTTATACTCTGTTCTACTCAGCAAGTTCTTATAAGATTTATCTAAATGCAATGCAACTTATTATGTCTCGTCGATAACAATCTAAGCAAAATCTTTCTGTTGCGCTTGTTTATGAATGTTTTATTGTTTCTTTTAGTTGTGTATGATTGTCAATCGTCAGACATGATGATTTTCGGCTGGCATATATCGTATATGAATTTCTGAAGTATTTTGAGGCCACAATATGTAATTAATACATTATTTTTATACCGACATCACGGAAGTTAACAGTGACTAGATCACAGATTAAAATAATGACTGAGTGAAAGACGTTTTATGACCTCTGATGTCAGTGATTACATCAATAAAGGATGGGGAAGCACTTGCTTCTTCTTAAAAGTTTTTCCAAACTGTTTGATTGTATTTGACCACAAACTGTAATATCTTACTAACAACTGCTTCGTCCCTTTGTCTCATATCTATATATATCAATTCCATTCTTGAGTTGTCTCAGTGAATAAGGTACAAACAAAACCTATGTAGTATTTGTATACTACATAGGTTTTGTTTGTACCTTATTCACTAACCTGACCGCTTTCTCACTATCTCACCTGGTGTCCCCTATAGGAAGTGATCTTGTGGTCGAAGATGTTGTTCATGCTTACCTAGAATTACTAGTTCTCAAGGACAGCTGTGGAACTCACCGTTAGGTGCTTGGCGACTTTTCTAATTGAGAGTGGTAGCTAGCCGGGCGGGCATTCGCAATATGCCCTACTGTACAGTTTTTAATGCAACAGTTTATGTAATGATTCGTTACCTTCCTTCTTGGAGAGGTAGGTATGATATGAGTGAGAGTGAGATGACAGGTGCATTGTCAGACAGGAACGAGCGCGTTGTTCTTCGCGGCGCAGGGAGGGTTCCTCGACATCGCGCGGCTGCTGCTCGACTGCGGCGCTGACATCAACGCCGCCAGCACGGTAAATAACATTTATTTTTTTTAGGTTTAATGGACCCTATTACTAAGGCAACGATTCCATCCGTCCGTCTGACTGTAAAAAGGCTGGTTGACATTTTCACATAATTTATTTTTTATTCATTACGGGTTGATTGCCTAAAAACATTATCAAGTGTATATAAAGATCAACACAAAAAAGTATCCCACACTGCGAATCCATACAAGAAACGTACTATTTAACTTTTTTTTAGATAATACGTAAAAGGGCTAATACTGTAAAAGCTCTTTAAAGCGGGGTATACGTTCCGTAAATATGCCGCGAATGCAGAAACCGTGGATACGGAACGGTAATTTGTATGGGAATATAGGGGATACGTTCCAAGAACTCAAAATAAATGATTTTTTTTATTAAAAATCAATTGAATCACATAACGTAACTCGTTTTTTTAACAACACCTACCAATTATTATCTGGTTTAGACAAAGCTTAAAAAAACTAGTAATATCCTGGTGTTTTGTCGCTTTTAAAAGGTCCTTAAATTCTAGATTGATATTCGGCAGTGACGTCAGCAATTTTCCTTTTGATAATAAAACTTATCTCCATAGATGGGTAAATTGTCACAAATTGAAACCATAACACACTGACCATCGCAAATGCGGCTTACAGCGGCATTCATCATAATACAGCGGCGGCTCATTTGACTACGAACTTGGGCATAGTGGCAAAAAGACTTATTTTTCTTTTTATATAATATATTTAAATACATACAAAGATAATTTTAAATTAGTTTAGGTGCAATCGCAAAAGCCTTCGTAAATGCCGCACTGGCACGTGCCAGTAGTACTCAAAGTATGCCGACGCGTTAGTAAAGGAAACTTATTTCGATTTATTATATACCAACTGGATGGAAGTATTTATCCGCGAATACAGGGCCGCTACTACAGTTCGACGAAGTATCGAACTTCGGGTCCGAAAGTAAGGTATCCGCAAAACACGTATTGGATTGATTATTACACTTTTGTTTAACTTCGTTCGTAGCATATACTTGCAAGCATTTGCCTGTGTAGATTCTGTATTTTTTATATCGGATTCTTATGGTTTGTACATTTTCCAAATGTGAAATTATAATTTATTCGTTTGCTTATAAGTCAGTCGAGTTCTAAATATGCAGAAAGAACACAAATCCTAATGTGTAGATATAAATACCTATGGAGGACAAAGACATTAACGTAAATTCTAAATATCTTAACTGTATTTTCTAGAACAGTAGCGTTACCTCTCGCTGAGCTCCATAACTTGGATTCTCAGAGTCTTGAGACCGTGGGAAAATGTTCTTTATTTTCTCTCTTTTAAGAATAAAAACTCATTGAAGCATCTTAGCGTTTGCAGAGTAGTATGGGAGATTCCATAGCGGGCAAGATTTGTGATAAACGATGCGGACCGACCATAGATAATATCAAACAACGAACTTCGTACCGCAAATTCAATTTTCGGTGTCTAAAAGGTCGCTCGAACACGAAAAACTAAACTTCGTTAAATTGTAGTAGCGGCCTAGGAAACGAGTCGCAATTTTTTTACCTGCGAATAGCGAAATCGCGAATTGCAGAACCGTGGATAACGAGCTTTTACTGTATTTCTACTGTTTGTGGAACACAAAAACTTTTAATAGTTTACTTTAAAATATCAGAAAGGAAACATTTCTATTGGTGAGACGCAAGTAGAGCATGCATTACATACAGAGTGTGCCTAGAACTTTTAACTAATATTAAATTAATTAACTTATAACCATGATTTCACTAAGAATAATTTTCATAGGTATTGAGGACAAAACGTACGTACTTATGTACCTATGCAAAACCTTTGAATTCGAGCAAGTAACAGCTCATCGTGCAAAATATAGGAGACAGAAAGCATAAGTAACGTCATTCTAGGCTACATATTATAGGTATCAATACTTCAAGGCATTTTAAAGTTGTGTTTATGATAATTGTTCTTGATAAGACGAAGTGTCTAACATTGTGCAGTGTGCATTGTGCACAGAAGTGCAGTAGTAGCTCGTTTGATGTTCTGTATTTAATGTGCTTGATAAGAAGTGCAGTAGACGTGTGTTAGGCAGTAGATATATAGGTAAGTACAGTTTCATAACAGTTGGTTGTTGAACAAGTAAGTGTGTGCATTACAGGACGGCGGCACGGCCCTGTTCGTGGCGTCGCAGTGCGGCCACGTGCCCGTCGTCGCGGACCTCATCCGCAGGGGGGCCAACGTCAACGCGGGGATGAAGGTAACTGCAACATTGGGATTATAATAAAATATAAAATGTAAATAAGCGCAGGCAGTATCACCAGCAGCCTTTTTCGCTAACTAGTAGAACCATAATTGCAGGTACAAGTTGTAGGTGATCATTGCCAAATGATCACCTACAACTTGTACCTACCTGCAACGCATGACGGCTGTGTGTTGCAGCATATTAAGTTTTTTTTTATGTCATTGTGACGGAACAAGCACGAGGCCCACCTGATGTTAAGCGGTATCCTCTGCCTTTAACAGATGCATTTCATCACAAGTGACGAACTGCACTCCGCCCATCACCTTGAGACATACTTGTTCAGCCTCATTTTGCCTGTAATTTCACTGGCTCTCAAGGACTGCTGCCGGAACACACCGTTATGTGCTTGGCGACAGATTTTCTACTACTACTGTGATTACCTGAAACTTAGCAGGTATTTACTTATTATTATAGTGTTGTCAGCGAAAATATCTCTTGTGTATTTTCTTGTATTATTTTCTGTATTTTATTAGAAAGACATTTTGCACTGACCTCTTCCGAGTAGGAAGATACTTTTTTTTTGCAATAAATTTAAAGTAATTAAAATAATGTCAATGGTTGTGTTCCAGGACAAAGCCACCCCCCTGTTCATAGCGGCCCAGAACGGTCACGAGGAGGTTTGCCGGCTGTTGGTAAGGGCCGGCGCGGCGGTGGACGCGGCCCGCACGGACCGCGCCACGCCGCTGTGGATCGCTGCGCAGTGCGGACACGAGCACGTCGCCAGGGTGCTGCTGCCCAGTGGCGCTAACGTCGACCAGCGCAGGCAGGTCGGTTACACATACTAACATCGTATATATATATATATATATATAAAATATATATATATATCGACATCACATGGAAGATACGACAAATTAACGACACCCCGTTACTTACCAATCTTGTCTTTCCAGATCTACGACATCTAGGTACATTATCTTTAAAGCTCTCACCGCGATTGTACATAAAATGACTAGAATTACTAGCTCTCAAGAGCAGCTAACGGAACACTATAAAATGCTTGGCGACAGATTTTCTACTTGAAGGTGGACATTTGTATCTCTCACAAGGCCTCAAGTCACGCGAGTATACGCAAATGTTTACCATGTGGTTAAGATACCGAGCCCATAGCAGGCCTGGTTCACTCCGCACGTTAGGTACGTCGCTACAAGTACATGTGCGGCTGCGACCAGACGGGTTTACTGTACAGAGGGTTGTCGCGCGCCGCCTCCAACGCACGTCATCTCGCTCTAACGCGCCGTGTATCGCGTTCCTATCTATCCGTAGTCTGTTTACGTACATAATTTCACAGACTAAAAAGGCTAGTAGTTAGGTTGAAATGAGGACAACGAGTAACTGCATTGCATTTGACTGCATGAATAACAACAAAGATCCGAATCTCACGTTTTTCTCACTTCCTAGGGACATCGAAAGGTAAGGAAATGTACGCATACCTATAGGTTTCTAATGTTAACTAATTTGTTACTATTGTGATAAGTGATGAAGTGGTAGATATTGTTACAATCATTGCGTCATCCATTACTAAAATACCAAACTGTTGTGTAGTATCTAGGATGATAGTAAAACATCTGTGCGAGAACGAAGTGAACAAAGAAAGGTTCCTCCATATTTGTGCTGATTCATTAGTTCTGGACCGCTGATGTTAAGTGATGGTGCTGACTCGTTACTCGTATCGTGGTCGCGTTCTCTAGTCAACGCAAATTTCATTTTTTATCTATATACTAATATTATAAAGAGGAAAGATTTGTATTTTTGTATGCAACGAATAAACTTAAAAACTACTGCACCGATTTAGATGAAATTTGGTATGGATATAGTTTGAGACCCGGGGAAGGATATAAGTTTTTATCCAACTGTGCAAAAAGAGGTTAATTGTTTTGCGCGATAACCGACAACGCGGTGGAGCCGCTGCCGGAAAGCTAGTATATTGTACAGGGTTATTGGTAAAATGCTAACAACCTCTTAGGGTTGACATCTGCCTAAGAAACATTATGAGAAGTTTTTTTTTGTTTTAAAAATAATTTTTTTTTTCTTTATTGTTTTATTTTGACTGAATAAGCCCGATGACCACCTGATGTCAAAAGTCTAATGTGCCTGTAATGTATTATTTCATATTTTTATTACTTTGCTCGATGTAAATATTCAAAACTCTATTCAAAGGGAGCGCAACTCGGTCTAGTATTGCCGGGGCGGGCGAGCGCCCGCCCGCGCAATAGGCATTAAATAGGCGCGGTGTAGGCATTAAAATACAAAAAAAAAATAGGACTAGCAGAAGTCAACCCTAATAGGTTGTTAGCATTTTACCAATAACACTGTATACTAGTGTTATACTATTTTTGTTGGATAGATTGTTCATCTGAGTTGGTCCCATTCAAATAAAATCAACTTTGATCATTTATGTTTTAAGTTACACTGAATGAACTGAACAAAGTGATTGCCTTTGTTACCTATACCTACCTGGATGATATAATTATTGCACTATGGCCGACGGTGACCAGTATTATGGCAGAGTGGCACATTCGATCAATAAAAAGTGAAATAAAAAACGGATTTGACTTCCAACACTAAAAAGTAAGAAATAGCCTGTAGTCGTACCATGTGTGAGCTCAGATTGCATTAACATAGTATCAACATCAACAAGTTAATTCATAATGTTGTCTTAAGTTTTCGCGATTATTACACATAGTAATTAAACAACTTTAAACGGTTTAAATCGCGTATATTCAAACACTTTGCAGTGATAGTGGTCACGGGGTCAGTCACCCGGTGACCACGATCACTGCAAAGTGTTTGAAACGTCGGGACAAAAATAATGATAAATATACGCGATTTAAACCGTTTAAAGTTGTTTAATTACTAAGTTAATTCATGTTTCAGTTGGTAGTCCTCATCGGTTATTATATTTTATTTTAAACTAGCTGTGCTCCCTGGTTTCACTTTGAAAAGTATCCTATGTATTTTTTCAGGAGCTTACTAATTATATTTCAAGTACTTATCATGGAAAACGGTTCAGCAGTTTCAACGTGAAGGAATATAAAATATACATAGTCTCACTCACTCGCCAATTTTCTCATTTATAATATTGTTGTAATGTAATAGTTATTATATGAAATGACAAACAAATGATAATGATAAACAATGATATGATTCCAGGACGGCGCGACGCCACTGTTCAAGGCTGCCCACAAGGGGCACGCGGCCGTTGTCGTAGAGCTGCTCAAGTACAAACCTAACCTGGGGCTCTTACCGGTCAGTACCTATATACATACTATACCTACCTACTTACCATACATTGTATACTGTATCAGCCGGATAGTCCACTGCTGAACACAGCCGTCCCCAATGTGGGGGTTTGCCATAATTCCCACGCTTGGCAGGCGGCTTGGGGATCACAGTTTGACATATCAGTTCTTCAGAAAGTGCTGCTGCCCACCTTCTGGTGTGTTAGATTATGGAGGGGGGGGAGGGGGGGGCATTCTAGCCTGACACCCCACGGGCACATACATTATGTATGTG
This sequence comes from Plagodis pulveraria, assembly GCA_963890685.1. NCBI lineage: Eukaryota > Metazoa > Arthropoda > Insecta > Lepidoptera > Geometridae > Plagodis > Plagodis pulveraria. The sequence goes on from OY982957.1 coordinate 33,985,977, forward strand.
CCTTATATGTATTCTGGTTTACCAATCATGGAGATGGATAAAAGTAGTGTGCACATTGCAGAGATGTTGACGTGTAGGTATATTTGGTATAAAATACACAATATTAGGAATGAGTAAATAAGAAGAAGTTTGAAAGTACCCCAAGTGTCACGAAAAGGATGCCTGAGGCCGACTGAACTTAATCCAATTTTACCCTAAGAATACACATGTTTGTGCGTTTACCGCTAAATTATCCCTCTTTGTAGTTTCCCTCCGTTTCGAAGACATTCCCCTTGACCCCTCAACTAGCATCGGAGTACTTGGCGTCGACATATCGATCGTCGTACCAGTTCACGCTGTCACTTGGAAGATAAGGCTAAATTAGCCTCTAAAAAGCTTGGTGTGCTCGGTAAGAGCGAGGCTCCACTGTAATTCGTCGAAGTATCGAACTTCGGTGTGATGAACGATGCGGTCCGACAGTGTTTTTGTTGTTATAGTGTAGTTTGATATAGTAGACTATATCAAATAACGAACTTCGTACCGCAAATTCAATTTTCGCAATCTAAAGTGTCGCTTGAAACACGAAAAACGAAACATCGTTGAATTGTAGTAGCGGCCCTTGTTCGGGCTCACATGGAGTACTGCTCTCACCTCTGGGCGGGAGCTCCCCAGTACCAGCTTCTTCCTGCCGATCGCATACAACGCAGAGCGACTCGAATCGTTAACGATCCAGTTCTCTCTGACCGGCTCAACCCTTTGGCACTACGTAGAGATGTTGACTCACTCTGCATCTTCTACCGCATCTATCACGGGGAGTGTTCTGAGGAACTGTTCGATTTACTACCTGCAGCTGTATTACGCCATCGGACGTCCCGACGATGCATGATGTTTCATTCATGTCGAAATCTAGATGTCCAGACCCTTGCGATCTCTACCTCGCACTGCCACAATATGGAACCAGCTGCCTAGTGAAGTATTTCCGAACAGATACGACTTAGGGGCCTTCAAGAAGAGAGCATATTCCCTCCTCAAAGGCCGGCAACGCATCCTCGATACCTCTGGTGTTGCGGATGTTCGTGGGCGACGGTGATCACTTGCCACCAAGTGAACCGACTGCTCGTTTGCCCTTCTATCCTATAAATAAAAAATGTATCAACAAGCATAGAATGGAAGTCTTTTCGCAAAGTGATGCTACCATAATATTAGGTCCTTACATATGAAATTGGCGTTTTGTATGGGAGGAACAAAAAGTCGAATATTTTTTAATATAATATATTTAATTAATCAAAGTATGAACCATTATTTTCTATGCACTTTTGCCATCTCATAGGTAGTTCATTGATCCCTTTACTAAAAAAACCAGTCGGACGGGAATCAATAAAATCTTTGAAGGCGATTTGGACTGCCCCATCGGAGTTGAATTTTTTCCCTTGCAAGAAGTTATCCAAATTTCGAAAAAAATGGTAATCTGTTGGAGCAAGGTCCGGGGAGTACGGAGGATGTCTTAGACTTTCCAATTGAAGCTCTTCTAATTTAGTAGCCGTCTGTAGCGCAGTGTGTGGTCTAGCGTTGTCGTGAAGCAGCAGTGGCGTGGAGCGATTGACCAGCCTAGGTTGTTTAGCCGCTAGCTTTTCCATCATGGTTTGCAATTCCTGACAATAGACATCAGCCGTAATAGTCTGGCCAGATTTGAAAAAACTGTAATGAACAATACCGGCACTAGTCCACCAAACGCTTACAAGTAACTTTTTTGGGGTTAATTTTCGCTTGGGGCAGGATTTGGCTGGCTGGCCAGGATCTAACCATTGCGCTGAGCGCTTCCGATTATCGTAAAGAACCCATTTTTCATCACAGGTAATGATTCGGTTTAAAATACCTTCATTATTGTGCCGGTTTAGTAATGTAACGCAGCAGTCGACGCGCGTTTGCCGGTTTGTTTCAGTCAATTCGTGAGGTACCCACCTTTCAAGCTTTTTAATCTTCCCAATTTGCTTCAAGTGAATTAAAACAGTTTTATCACTAACATCGCAGCCTGCAGCTAACTCGGACGTGGTTTGCGATGGATCCGCTTCCACAATAGCCTTCAACTCTTCATTATCAACTTGAGTCTCAGGCCGTCCACGGGGCTTGTTCTGCAGGTCGAAATTTCCAGAACGAAAACGTTGGAACCAAAAACGAACTGTGTTTTCTTTTGCAACACGACCGCCATACACATCATTCACCCTTCGAGTTGTTTCCGCAGCACTAGTGCCACGGCGGAACTCGTACTCGTAAATAATGCGATATTTAAGGTTTTCCATTTTGTAAAATGAGTGACGCAAACAGAAAAAAACAGAAGAAAAAAACAAATGAATGACGATCATCGAAGCACAAATACATGAGTCTATAGCTGTACAAATTTGAATTTGGAATTCCTTACCAAAGAGGAGAAATTCGTGATTAAAGTGGCCAGTACGAAAAACGCCAATTTCATATGTAAGGACCTAATATATAAAATAGATATTAGCACAGGTATTATATATTATTAGCACAAGACTTACCTAGTGTTAATCGATAACCTCTGCCTATAACAGATGCAGTTTGCCACTTGTAATAAACTGGGCCCATCACCCTGAGATGTAAAGTTATTAAGTCCCAAGTTTTTTTTATTATGCCTCATTGGTTAGCCTTTGACCACTATCTCACCTGATGGTAAGTGATGATGTGGTCGTAGATGTTGTTCAGACTAACCTAGAATTACTGGCTCTCAAGGACAGCTGCCGGAACACACCGTTAGATTTTTGGCGACAGATTTTCTACTTGAGGGTGGTTAGCTACCCAGGCGGGTGTAGTAGACTTCTTAGTCGCTACATTTCAAACTATTTGTATATTCAATAGAGTATAGTACTCTATTATCTTGACTGATTCCTTGTCATAATAATGTAATGTCTGCTTAATTCTTTATGTTGAATAAAGCCTAAATTAGTATTAAAATGGTTATTGTTATTATCATAACAATTTATTCAACATAAAATGGAAAAATATCTACGACCAATTCTTTTGGATCTCGATCCAACATCACCGACGGCAGCTCAAGAGTGGACACACTGGCTATATACTTTCAAAAATTTTCTTCCCGCAAACGAAGATGGAAATAAGCAAATATGTGATAAAATGAAGTTACAGCTGCTTGTTAACCATGTTTCACCAAGAATATTCGAATACATAAGTGATTGTAGCAGTTACGACACAGCTATAAATACACTGAGTACGATATTTATAAAACCGAAAAACGAAATTTTTGCACGTTATATCTTGGCCACACGTAAGCAGAAAAGTCATGAAAACATACACCAATACTTACAACAACTGAAGCTTCTCAGCAAAGATTGTCAGTTTAAGAACGTCGATGCAGAGACCAATCGAAATGACTTTATAAGAGATGCATTCATATCTGGCATTATCTCAAATAAAATTCGAGAGCGATTGCTTGAAAATTTAAAATTAAATCTGGATGAAGCTTTTAATCAAGCGCAATCAATTGAAATGGCGGAAAGCAATGCAAAATCAATAGACATAAATAAGACATGTGATATTGCTGATGGTTTAGTTATGGCATTGCCGAAAAGTACTTCAACTGAAAAAAAGAAATCACCATCAGAAGAATGTCAGTATGTTCTTAAACAATGCTTTTTCTGTGGAGACAAAGTTCATCGACGACAAAACTGCCCTGCACTGAATGCTATTTGCCAAATATGCCAAAAGAAAGGTCACTTCGCCAACGTTTGTAGGAGCCCTAAGACTAATCTTAATGCTACTACTGAAAGGTCTAAAAATGTATTAAGCAAAGAAGTCATTGCTGCTGCCCCTACGAGTTTAAAGAAATCAATTGCCACAATAGAAGTTAACGGAAAAAAGGCTAATGCACTTATTGACTCAGGCAGTTCGAAAAGCTTTATTAGCTACGATTTTTTCCAAAGTTGCTCTTTTATAAAAGAAGATTCAAAAGAATTTATAACAATGGCACAAACAACCCATTCAATTACTTGCGAAGGACTACTTAAAGCAAAGCTTAAACTAAATGGAAATTGTTACGAAAATGTTTCTCTTCTCATCGTAAAATATCTATGTGCTGATATTATCATTGGACATGATATAATGAAAGAACACTCAAGACTCGAAATTTCTTTTGGTGGACCGAGAAAACCGCTACAAATTTGCAGTGTTCTTGCTGCATCAGTACCACCAGTATCTCTATTTTCAAATTTAACTTCTGGTTGCAAACCCATTGCAGTAAAGTCAAGAAAATATAGCAACGATGACATAAAATTTATAGAAGATGAAATAGAGCAACTTTTATCAGATGGAGTTATTGAAGAGAGTAGATCACCTTGGCGAGCACAAGTCTTAATAACTAAGAATGAAAATCACCGAAAAAGGTTAGTAATAGATTATTCTCAGACTATCAACAGATTTACAGATTTAGATGCTTATCCCTTACCAAATATGGAGACAATGGTCAATGACATTTCAAAATACGACTATTTCTCTAAAATCGATTTGAAAAGTGCTTATCATCAGGTGCCTATCCTGGATTCAGAAAAACATTATACTGCATTTGAAGCATGTGGTAAGCTCTATCAATTTTGTCGTATTCCATTTGGAGTAACTAATGGAGTTAGCTCTTTTCAAAGAGTAATGGACTGGCTAATAACAAAAGAACAATTGACGGCCACATATGCCTATCTAGATGACGTCACTATTTGTGGTGAAGACAAATTACAACATGATCAAAACCTTCAAAAATTCATGAATGCAGTAGATAAATATCAGTTGACTGTTAATAAAGACAAGTCAATTTTCTCACTTAACTCCATAAATCTTTTAGGCTACAGTATTTCAAAAAAGTCCATAAAACCAGATCCAGAACGACTTGAACCTCTAATAAATATGCAGATACCTACTGACAACTCTTCCTTAAAACGAGCTCTTGGTATGTTTTCGCATTATTCCAAGTGGATACCCAAGTTCTCTGAAAAGATTCATACTCTTGTGGATCCAGAATTCCCGTTGAATAAACAAGCAAAATCTGCTTTTGAAAGTTTGAAATGCTGTATAGCTAAATCCACAATATTTGCTATAGATGAAAATAAAATGTTTACTGTTGAAACAGATGCTTCTGATAATGCTATAGCAGCTACATTATCTCAGGAAGGACGCCCGGTAGCGTTCTTTTCGCGTACACTCTCCAATACTGAAAAGCGACATCCAGCTATAGAAAAAGAAGCCTACGCTATCGTTGAAGCTCTTCGTAAGTGGCGTCACTACTTAATTGGCAGGTCTTTTCGATTGATTACAGATCAACGATCAGTTTCTTTTATGTTTGATCGCAAACATACAAGCAAGATAAAAAACGAGAAGATTGAAAGATGGAAATTGGAAATATCTTGTTTTAAATATGACATTGTCTACAGACCAGGGAAAGAAAACAATGCTGCTGACACTTTATCACGTGTTTGTGCAAGTATTCACTCTGAATCTAAACTAAAGGAATTGCACTCTGACTTATGTCACCCAGGTATAACTCGGATGTTTCATTGGGTACGAAGCAAAAATCTGCCATATTCTATGGAAGAAGTTAGAAAAATTATCAATACGTGTCCGGTCTGTGCAGTTGTGAAGCCTCGATTTTACAAAAACAATAGTTGTTTGATAAAAGCAACATCGCCATTTGAGAGATTGAATATAGATTTTAAAGGGCCAGTACCATCGTCTTCGCCTCATAAGTATATTTTGACCATAATAGATGAATATTTAGGTTCCCATTTGCAATTCCATGCCAAGATGTTAGTGCTGCAACTGTGATAAAACATTTGTCGTCAATTTTCTGCACATTTGGAATGCCAGCTTACATTCATTCAGACCGTGGCTCCGCATTTATGTCTAAAGAAGTAAAAGATTACTTACATAGCAGAGGAATTTCGACAAGTCGTACGACGGCATATAATCCACAAGGAAATGGACAGATAGAACGTGCAAATGGAACAATTTGGAAAACAGTACAATTAGCGCTTAAGTCCCAAGGACTAAAGATTGAGGAATGGGAAAAGGTTCTTAACCAAGCACTACATGCAATGAGATCTCTTCTCTGTACTGCCACAAATCAAACTCCTCATGAAAGGATGTTTACCCACAATAGAAAATCAAACAATGGACATTCTATACCAACTTGGCTTCTTACACCTGGTCCTGTTCTCCTTAAAAAACATAACAGAAACAACAAGTATGCTCCTATTGTCGAAAAAGTTGAACTTTTGGAGTCAAACCCAGACTATTCATTTGTAAGGCTGGGTGATGGACGGGAGACAACCGTTTCAAACAGGCATTTAGCTCCTGCAGGTTTTGAAGAGGAAGAAGATCGAAGCTCTTCATCAGAAACAGTGGAAACCGAAAGCGACTCATCATATGTGTCAGCTGAAGGTGCTTTACCTGACACTCCACTTGCTTCACCAGTACCTGATGCACCAACTCTACGGCGGACTACCAGAAACAGAAAGTTGCCTACCTATCTTCATGACTATGAGTTGACACACTAGAGCGGGGGAGAATGTAGTAGACTTCTTAGTCGCTACATTTCAAACTATTTGTATATTCAATAGAGTATAGTACTCTATTATCTTGACTGATTCCTTGTCATAATAATGTAATGTCTGCTTAATTCTTTATGTTGAATAAAGCCTAAATTAGTATTAAAATGGTTATTGTTATTATCATAACAGCGGGCATTCGCAAATTGCCCTACCAACATGCTATAACGACTGCCATCCTAAGACAACAACCGGGACCGACGGCTTAACGTGCCCTCCGAAGCACGTGCACGCTCAGTAGTAATGTCACTAGCGGTCACCCATCCAACTCATGACCGCGGCGGACGTTGCTTAACTTTGCTGATCGGTTAAGAATAGTTAAGTAAACTTCGCTACGACCGCTTCAAATACCTTCAAAGTACCTGTAATTACACCGACCGGCAACTAATCTACATGTTTTTCAGTTGTATAGAATAAACAGTTCAGTTTAAAATATATTTCAGAACGGACAATCGGCTGTACACGGCGCGGCGATGTTCGGCCAACTGTCCTGCGTCAAACTGCTCGCGCGGAGATCTGATCTCTCCCTCAGGAACTGCGCCGGCCTCACTCCGCTGCAGGCGGCGCTCGCCGCCAGGAAGAACGATGTCGTCGCTTATCTCAAGAGATTAGAGCAGGAATCCTCATGATAGTCATCGCTCCCTACCATCTACTCACAGGTACAGAACGGATAAGTTACGTCAAGTTCTGACAGTTAAAAATAGATATTGTTATGATTGAAACGATATTGGAATGATGTTTGTTTTGTTTTTCTTTACTTACATATTTTTGTTTAAAATCTTGATGTTTGGAAAGATTAAAACAGAATGGAAAGTTTAGGCTGCGTATTGACTATAAATGTGCGAGGAAAATATCTACCAATAGGACCGCTGCTCTAAGCGAGGCTAGGGAGCCAATTGGTGGAATTTATGCTCACTTATCGCTTCCTCGCACATGTGGCCGATACGCGGCCTTAGTGTGGTGGTTGTGAGGGATCACTGATGTATAAGTAACACCTTTTTTTTATGCCTGATAGGTTAGCCTTTGACCACTATCTCACCTGATGGTAAGTGATGACGTGGTCGAAAATGTTGTTCAGGCTAACCTATTATCGAATAAGGCTTATTACAATTAAAAGTCCCCATTGAACATTACCACCAATGGGAATTATTGGAGATTTTGTCCTAAATACGAACGGTCAAAATGTAATGGAAATTTCTGATTCTGGAATATTTCTAGAGTGCCGCGTCCACTGCGTGGCAGTCTTGGATCACAGTTCGAATCCTGCCGCGGGCATTATCGTTACTGTATGGTGGCACATAATTTTGATAAAGCTCGCTAGCTGCCACCCTCAAGTTAAAAATCTGTCGCCAAGCCTTCACGGTGTGTTCCGGCAGTGGTCCTTGCAAGCCAGTAATTCTTAGTTCGAACAATTTTCGATCAATGGTAATCAAACACAATTCAATCAGCTACAAAAAAGTGTGTGAGGATAAATGAAACAAATACTACATCAAAATTACCAGCATCTCAATGTCTAAGTAGTGATTCGATGTTCCAATAACCTCGATCCAATTCTGTCTTTTGTTAATTATATTTTTGGGTATCTTGTTAATAATAATACGCAATGAGTTTATGAATAATGAATGTAATGATAGATATACATAATTAATTTTATAACACTCGTATACCTTCTGTATGATATTTTACGTTTACAAGAATTACCCAAAAATGATACTTATGTAAGCATTTAGGTTGGAGTTAAAAGTATCGAATTGAAGAATGATTGTTAATGCTGGCCACAGTTTGTCAATTTCATCGATATTATATTTTAAGATTATTACATTGTATTTATATAAGCAGTAGACTCCTTTATGTAGAGTATGCATTGTGAATTCATTGAAAAAAATCTTACTTAACTCTTTTTGTTACCTGTCTCTTTCATTTCAGTTACGATAATAAGAGCGGACAACACATTTTAGTTGGAAGTCATTAACTAGTTGTCTAAGAAGGTGTGCTATAGCCAAGAAGGTCATACATAAATAGTTTAAAATGCAAACAAAGTCTTAAATAAAAAAACATAGCCTTGAATGAAGTCATATATTTTTTTTAATCTTTCTTCAAGATGACCACGTTTTCTACACTGAAAATTTTACAAGTTTAAGAGAAATAGAAATACATGACGAATGAACTTGCCTTCAATAAGAAGTTCAAGTGACCTCCAAGTGTGAAAGAGAAAGAAAACTTGACATCATTAAAAAGATCCAGAAGCACCTTCCAGTGTTTATGTATATATAAATGCACATACATTTTATTTAACGCCCTAATATATGTAAATAATATTCACCACAGCTAATATACGATTTCCTCCTCCTTTTGCGATTTACTGCTTCCAGATCCTTTGCTATAAAGACTCAAAAAAGGTGATATGAACCCGAAAGTAAGTCACCAATATTACTATTGTTCGTATAATTCCTTGATTGTCTCTAGTTAATACGGTTATTTATTGATTAATTAAAGAAATTTGAAAAAAAAACCCTGTATAATGGAGTCTACTGCATTCCTAGTTCTAACCCAATGATCTGAGGTAAATCTCGTGTCGTATTCCTAACTAGTTACTAACAAAACGTACTATATTTTGTATAAACATATTGTACTAGCCATAACTAAGCTTTACTCACATGCCTTACGCGCAATACCTCACTCTAGGTACCTACATACTATAGTTGTATGTATATATCGAGCCTAATTTTATTAAGGGCAATTCCCATCTTTGTATAAAGGCCGCGCATCCACCAGAAATGTGCGAGGAAACAGCCACCAATAGGATCGCTTCATTTCCTAGCCTCGCCGAGCGCAGCGATCCTATTGGAGGATTTCTCCTGCACACCGCACATATCTGGTGGATAGGCAGCGCTATTCTTCTATAAAAAAATTTTATTTTATTCGGAAAACAAACAGTATATATAACTAAGAAATAACAACATTAAACACTAGTAACCAATTTACATGTTTTCGCATATAGGAATTATTCTTCTTTTCTTTTGTAGCTGTGATACCTCAGTGGCATTGGCTATGGACTGCCGCGCAGCAGGTCCATGGTTCGAATCCCGCCCAGAGTTTGAGCTTCACCGCATGGTGGATGGGCATTTTGCGAATGCCCGCCTGGCTAGCGACCACCCTCAAGTAGAAAATCTGTCGCCAAGCACCTAACGGTGTGTTCCGGCAGCAGTCCTTGAGAGCCAGTGAAATAACAGGCAAAATGAGACTTAACAACTGTCTCAAGGTGATGGGCGCAGTGCAGTTCATCACTTGTGCTGAAATGCATCTGCTATAAGCAGAGGATACCGCTTAACATCAGGTGGGCCTCGCGCTTGTTCCTTCACAATAACATTAAAAAAAACCCTTTATATTTTAAAATATAGGGCTAAATAAGTACACAGATTGCGCCACAGCACTGGTTGGGTACATCTGGACGACTATCAATAACAAGGTTTAAGTTTTAATGTTGTCAACAAACAAAGGGAGGCGCACACTGATCTACTCATTGCCGTATTGATCTCGTCTCAACTCAAGCCGTTCTTTGCTTTGTGTAAGTCTATACCACGCTAATTGCCGCCGTATTGGCGTCGCTTCCATTCACCTATAAATAAAGTTGGTGAGGGTATTATATATCACTGATATTGTACGGTAAACAAAGGTAAACAATGCAATCTGTTACTGAACGCGCGCGGACGCGAATCTTGTCAATTACATATTTTAATAAATCATTATGTATATATCAGTGATAATTATATATGACTATATCTTATGTATCACTGATATAAAATACTCGTACTTTTAAATAATTTCGGCCAAGCTCGAAGTAGTTGTGAGAATGTGGCGAGGCGACGTTGATACGATGCCGAAAGATACGTGTGCGTTGACCAGAACTGTTTAGGAACTTATGCTTTCACGTTTTCATTACGCAGAATCTAATTTGGCTCGATGTATACGTAAATACATTTTTCAAAAGGGTCGTCATTAAACTAAGCATTCTTAATAAGTACAAAAATAAAATATATTTCGCCAAGCAACTAACAGAGTGTTCTTGCAGGTGTACTTGAGAAACTCTTCGCATTCTAGATTTGACCTGATAATAGTGTCGATTCTATACAAATTCTATAAATTTCAAACTTATAAATTATAGTAATTATATTGTGCAGTCGTGACTGAAATGATGACGTGTCATCAGCTGGTCAAAAGCTTCACTTATTTTTAAACAACTTATAAAACGGAGGTTTCCAATACGGTTGTATTTTTTTATGTTTTTACCTCAGTTTCTTATTCAGACCAGTTTCGGACTGTTAAACCTTCGTCTGGGGGTCACGATTGCGCAAAGTGACAAGCGCGGGTTCAGTCCGTAACTATAAACTGGTCGGAATCTGTCCGGTAAATATAACGCGGGTCCTAGCCGGTTCCTAATAAGCTTATTACCCCAGAACTCGGTATGTAAATACTTTCAGCATGGTCCCATAGAAATCGGTTCAGTAGTTCGGTTTTTAAATCATATTAACTGGATAAAATATATAAACTAAGTAAAAGAAATTGCATAAGTATATGCTTTTCAATTCTTTTTTTTTAAATAGATACTCTTAAAATCAGTTTTTAATCCTTCAAAAAGCACTATTACGGTACTATTGCATGTTCTTAGTTTAATTACGATCCTTGACTCGAACTTATTTTATTGTAAACACACTTGTATTTGTAATGTTAGAGACTTTGTGGAGATAGATGTAATATAAACTAAAATAGATAAAAAAAAATGAATTTCCAAAAAAATCAGCAAGTATTTAATTACTAGTTAGGCTAGCGTACCAGTTATAAAAAAAATGTTTTAGGAAAAACATTTATTAATTTAGTTTAATGCATATTATACTTATCGCCACAAAGTATATACTTTCAGCAATAAATAATAACTAATGATTATACAAATATGTAACATAACAAAACTTGTCATATTTTATCCCACAGATTTTATAAAAGCATTTCGTTAATTGTTACAAAATTGTTTTTATTATTGGTGCTGATTAGTCTGTAAGCTGTAATATACACATTAGTTTCGTTTAACGCTAGTCACTCTACATTTTGTGGTTACATCTTATGAAATAATGTTTTAAACCTCGTTAAAATATACAACGATATAGATACAATTGTCCTGGCGTATATGAATTGTGAACTACAAATTTATCTATCTGGCAATATATTAATCTTAAGGGTAAGGGTGAACTGGCCGGCCCGTTCTCCATACAAACGTGGTAGGGTGATCACTCCCTTATTTGAGGATTTAGGTCCAAAAAAAAGCATAATACCGATTGATCTCGTCATTATCTAGGCTTGTATGATGCCGAAATTTTAATAAGATAATAAACTTGAGAATTATGTGCTTCGAAACATTTTCAAGGCTCATAACTTTCATCTTAATTAACTTTTTTTATTAAATTTTGGCATCATACAAGCCTAGATAATGACGAGATCAATCGGTATTATGCTTAATTCTGGACCTAAAATCTCAAATATGGGAGTGATCACCCTACCACGTTTGTATGGAGATGCGAACGGCCAGTTCAACCTTAACACACATGCGCAAACCCTAAAATGTCTTTTTGTTTAAACAGTTGGCAATATGCACAGAAATAATGAAATCCGATTTCCTAAGTTTTTTTTTAAGTCCTGTTTTTATTAGTAGTATGAGTTTTTTTCGTGTTTCATTGGGAGCGGTTCGAATCCCACCACAGGCTTGAGCTTCACAGCATGGTGGAAGAGAATTTTGCGAATGCTTGCCTGACTAGCTACCATCCTCGACCACAACATCATAGGTCATAATAGTGTTTTTTTAAGAATTGATGAGACGTGCTAGATGGTAAGCGTCACAACTGTCCATTACAGTCGCAGTCTCACCTTCCTCGTTCTGCTTCGACTATGCCTACTGTCAGCATAAGTATGTAACCACGAACCTATGTATAAAGCAAAGTACACTGTCACTAAGCTTTTAAAGAAATGTTGTATTATTCTTAAGATCACTAACTACGCATTAATGTAAGTACCTACTATAGGTTATGAATAACCATGTTGTATTGTTGTAATTATAGTTCTTAATCTAGGTTTAAGTTATTTATTATAAGTTTTGTGTTTAACTTGTAAAGTAACGCTCAAAATAATTTTTAACTTAAGGTTCCTTGTAAGCTACTATATAAAGTTGTTTGGACTGGATTTAGTTACATAAAGTACCTACCTTAAGTTTTTGTTTATTTTGTTGGAAGTTACAAACTGCTCAACCTCATTGGTAAATGAATATGGAGATTCCAATGTCCATTTGGAATCTTATGGTCCTGAGTTTGACAGCTGGGTTGTTCTGGCAAAGATATATTCAATAGCAATCAGGACTCTGGAACTGTCTATAGCTTTCTATCTATCTATATATAGCCTCATAGATGTCAATAGCCTCGTGGCAAGTCCCTATTACAGACCTGTTCACATACGAAGGCGCGCCCTTCCACAGTAAATTATTAATGCGCATTTGTATGGGTAGGCTCCTTTGTTAACTTATGCTCCCCCATTTGTGGAATATAGGTTTGACAAGTTTATGTATTTACTTTAAACAACATAAAGCTAGAAAATGTATATCTTTACAATATATTGCCTCTCAAGGCATGCTATAGAAGTGAAGCAGGCTTCCATGCTCCTTTCAATCTGTCCCTTTCGGTATGCACATAAAATGAATATATTAATATGAGCATGGTTTTACTTGTATTGTATACTGTAAACTTTTTTTATTGGTCTGAGATCACTGCGTAATACTATTAATTTATTACTCTGAAAGTAGTCCAAAGTATTTTAATATGTAACTTCTAAATTAACTAATTCTTTACATACAACTGATGTAAATAGAAACCTATTGTTATGATTCAGAATTCTGCTGTAAAATTTAGGAAATAAACAATACATCAGCTGTTTTATACATCTCCTGTTTGAATTTAACTATTTATAATGGCATCAAGGGAGTCAACAATATCTGCTGTTTTCATGCAGTCCAAGTAATTGATGCCGGCGAGCCTTATAACTAAAAGTATTTTGAATGTTAGCCAAATATTTAAATTGGTATTTAGGAGTTCAAGTATTTGTGGAATCTCTTGGAAATTAAAAAAAATCTCAGTTTGTCTTTTATTTGGTACATAATCATTATTATCTTTTAATTTTGACGAAGTACTAAATAATGTGCAACATTTTGTTAAAATATGTTATATTCATTATTATTAAAATATTTTTTTTATACATTATACTGTTTTATTTGTTAAACATTCATATCCTAATAATTAAAAATCTTATATATATTTTATAATATAAGTAAACTTATTGTAATCTCAGAGAACAGTTTTTAATAAAAATGTCATAACTATTTATTTATACATCTATACTGTACAGTATCAGCGGGATTGTCCACTGCTGGAAACAGACCCGTTAGGGGGAGAGTGGGGCAAGGTTGCCATCACCCACACACTTGGATGGCAGTGTAAGAAATCAATTCTTCAGAAGTTGCTGCTGCCCACTGTCCAGTATTTTACTCTTAGCCGCCCCTCTTACGACACCCACGGGAAGAGATGAGGGTTAAATTATATCCCGGCACCCCACGGGCATAAGTATATGTTAATTCAATCTTTTCTATTTTAATTTCTTATTTTCTGGTATGCATAGTTTTGAAAAGTGTTCATCAATTTAGTTTTACCAATAATAAGCTGTACAGTTATTGGTTTAAGAACATGAGGTCCGTTGCACTATTGGATCTCATAAGAACTGACTAAGAGCGAAATGCACCTAAGGGCAAGGGCAACATGCCACCATTGCAATAAGAAAGAAGTACCACTGCACATTGGGCGCAAAAACAGCCCTCATTTCACGAAAAGTGGAATACTAGCAAGGCAAGCCTTCACAGAGAGGATTGGGTTCAGACAGGCGGCCGAGCCTGAAGTCGCAGCTAAAACTTTTTTACACTATGTCCTTCTGGTATCCTGCGTGATCACTACATATTTGCATACTACCAACGCGAGCGTTCCGTGTGGGTGGGCGTCAGGTACACTGACAACCATAAAAGTAAAAACCTTTTCTCCAATTAGGTCTGTGTTGGAAGCAGGAATATTTGTTAATATCTAAGAGAAAGACATTTTATAGCGACCCCATGTAACGGGATAAGGGCGGGAGAAGATTTTAGAGAAATAGTTTGGTTTCTTAATACAGAAATCAGTCATATGTTTACATATTGATAAAAAATATAAAATATTGGTTCTATAACTTGTCAAACATATCTTTGGCTGCAATAGAGAGGTGTAGTGCGGAGGGCCTCAAGGCAGGCATGGTCTCAGTGCAGCAGTGGAAGAGAGCCAGCGGGTCCAAATATTGCTGTTCTGATATATTGGCTGGGATGGGGGGCCGAGTGCCTGTAAATTATAGAATTAGTTACATACCAACCATCAACAAATATCTAATCCAACACTAGCAAAACAGAACAGTACTTAGTATTACAATTATTTGACATAGTGGAGTAAAATCCTACTTTTGCTAGATTTACTCCTTAGTACTCTCATAAGAGATAAGTCTAATGAGCTCATAAACTAATCTCTGAAATATAAATTTCATATATCTCTACAAGTACTTACTTTTTTTTCTTATGATGATGATTATTAAGCTCATATAGATATAATAATAATAAGAGATTTAATTAAATGCTAAAATTACATTTCTTGTCTAGCTAGATGCACTTCTCAGAACTTCATTACAAAACAGATAGAGAAGGACAGAGCATAATATTACAAATACATCACTCTTAGTAGCTATATTCACACTCAATAAAATATCACTCACATCATGTGTTTCATTGTCTTACCATATTTATCTATGAAGTAATCATCGCTGCTCTCCGACTCATCTAGGCAAGCAACACTGTCATCATAGTCGTCATCAATTTGTGTGTGAGGAGGCATCAGCGCCATCATCTCCCACAGTGTGAGGCCCAGTGGCCAGATGTCTGTTTTGTGGCTGATCTCACCACCATGGATTACTTCTGGAGCACTCCAAGCTTCTGTGCCTGTAATTCCAGGGAAATATCTTGATATTTTATATTACTCTATGAACTGCAAAACACTTCATCGGAGTGGCTCCAATTGGCAAAGCATGCCCCGCTCCCAGAGTCAGATGGTAATGACTCTGGGAGCGGGGGCTGAATATGAAATGTGAAAAACGTCTCCACAATATATACATATATATATATATGAGTTTTGTGGACTGTGGAACTGACTGGTTGGAGACATATATATATATATAATATATGTCTCCAACCAGTCAGTTCTTTCACTATTGTAACACTTACTGCTTTGAAATAATATGATGTAGGATTCCTCAACAGGAAGATTACAGATGGATGGGTCTCACCTAGCCATATAGGGTATGTTCCATTAGTTACTAAGAACGTTATTTTCGATAATTTTGATCACATTCTGCGTCTATGGTTGTGATCACGTGATCGTTTGTAACTGTCATCCCCGTTCCATTTTTGGATAAGAACGCTAAGAATGCCACTAAAATTTGCCACTTCTGTCACTTTTGACATTAGATGTAGCGTTTAAGGCGAAAATAACGCCAAGACCTATGTGGAAATTTTTTTTGGGCGTGTGATTGTTTTTAGCGTTTTTAGCGAATCTCACTCAAATGGTACGCACCCGTTATAAGATTGAGCCTAATATTAACTAAAGGGCTTATTTGATACTTATTAAATAACTTACCAAAATATACAACCTTAAAGGCCTTATCCTTGTCAAAAACGCCATTCTCATCAAGAGGCAATGTTACACCAAAGTCACATATTTTGCAGATAACAAAGTCCCCATTCACGAGGACATTGTATGACTTCATGTCACCATGAAGAATTTGCATTTTGGTATGCAAATAGTCCAATCCACTGGCTACATCTAAGACTACCTGGAAATAACCTCATACTATTTATTGTAGCCAACTGGATTTTACAAGTTGTATTTTACATTTACATAATCACTAACAAGCTGGTGCAGATAGTGAGGTATGGCTTGAAGGGCCGGCCTGGCACAGGCTAGGCTCAGTAGAGTTAGAGTACAGATAATAAATATAACATTTTATTAAAATATTTTTCTTCTAATAACTGATGCTTAGAAGCACAAAAAACAGCTTCGTATTATTGTCAAGAGAATTTATGCATGCTAAGTGATAATAATTGCCAAATTTGGCACTACCCGCACAATATGGCTGGCAGCGAAACCGTCAAATACACTTCCACAATGCAATAAAGAAGGAAACAAATCACATTTTAAAATATGAATTGTGAGTGCTCTTGGGACAAATGCTAATTTAACTCTAAATTAAGGTGAATTCAAATGTATGTCAAAGTCTTGATAAAGGATAAGAATTAATTAACACTTGCACAAGTAAAGATTATATGAATGTAAATTTATTATTCTACCTTAAGCATTTGTTTTGGTGAGAATGGCTCAGAATCATCATCTATTCTTTTCTCAATCATATCACCCAAAGCCAAATCACATGCCTCCATGCCCAAGTACAATATCTTGCTTCCACTGAAGGCCCTGAATCCCACTATGTTTGGATGAGACATGCGCTGTAATAATTCCGCTTCGGCTTTCAAACGTTCGGAGTACACTCGGTTTGGCTTCACTCGCTTGTTTAACATCTTCAGAGCCCATGGAGAACGAATTTGTCCAGCTCTGGGCGAGCGGACTAACTGCATCACCGAGACACCTGGAATCCATATTAATTAGTGAATTAGTTTAATATATTGTAATAACTATACTTATTTACATTCTTCTTACTATTTGCAATGAGTTTTTTGAACAACCATTTTACCTGTGCCATAACCAAGTCGGTTCAGGAAAGGTGAAGGAGGTATTGTAATTTGTTCAGGCTGTTCTAACGCCTTTATTTTCTTAACAGGCGTTTGGAAGTCAGACATAACTCTTGATTATTAGTAAGATACACAAGGAAGAAAAACTTCTAAAAACTCAACGAGCAGTTTATCAAACGAACTAACCAGACCATACAATCTTTCAGTAAACAAAGTTACTTTATGGAACTAACGAACCTTACAGTAACTTTGTATTATACGTAACGAACTTTGTTTTGAATTGATGAACCAACCAGTTTGAGCGTACTCCATTGGACGCCAATTTCGTTATTTTCGATAATTTTGATCATATTTGTGTCTATGGTTCTTGACGAAATGTGGAACCATAGACGTAAGATGTAGTAAAAATTATCGAAAATAACTCAAATGGAGTACGGCTTTTAAATTGTGTGTATAATCACCGTCCAAGGAACGACCGGCTCGATAATTGGAAACCCAATAACGAACGACCAGACCAACTAGGCCACTACTCTAATTAGATATACTATACTCTGGTTTTTAATTCGAGATCAAAAAGGTAAACAAAGGAAGGTCAATATATGTCATTGTCAAACTGACTGGTCAGGGGTATTCAATATTTTTTCTTCTAAATGTTTTTACGTAATCCGTAACGGTGCTCCCTGCTGCACTAAGTTTCACACATTTTTATGAAATTGAAATAACTCCACACCTATATACCGTATATATTTACCTTAGTCGCCTCTTAAGACACCCACGGGAAGAAACGGGGGTGACATTATAACCCAGCATCCCATGGGACGTTGGGCCACAAAAATACCGGAAGGTGAGAAGCAGCACCTTCTGGAGAACTAACAAATTCTACTGCGATCCTCAAGACGCCTGCCAAGCGTGGATATTATGGCAAATCCCCCCATTGGAACCTTGTTCAACGGTGGTAGTTTCAGATTTCATTATGTGACTTGTGCTTGAGGAGGTATATGTTATCTTATTTTGGTGAGAAAGTACAAAAGTATTTACTTCTTTACTTAATTATACGTATGGATTTTGCTGTCTTGAAAAAATTTTGAACAATCTGCCGTACCTATAGAGTGAAAAGTTATCTTGGCGAAGTGAACTCACTGCTTCCCTTATTTTTGCGGACTACCCTTCTGACTGAAACTGACGATATTCCCAACATGTCCGCGGTTTTTTTAGGACATTTGAAGCAGTGATGGCTAAGTAGCATTGGCTATGGAATGCCACGCAGCAGGTCCATGGTTCGAATCCCACCGCGGGCTTGAGCTTCACCGCATGTTGGTAGGGTATTTTGCGAATGTCCGCCTGGCTAGCGAATACCCTCAAGTAGAAAATCTGTCACCAAGCACCTAATGGTGTGTTCCGGCAGCAGTCCTTGAGATCCAGTGAAATTACAGCCACATGAAGTCTCATGTCATCATATAGACAGAGGTTAGTCCGTTTAACATCCTGATGTTAAACGGACTAACCTAGAGGCCTCGAGGCCTACCTGTAGGCCTCGAGCTTGTTCTGTCACAATAACATAAAAAAAGAGCAATACTGAGTGCTAAGCGAGACGTCAAAGCGGGCGTCCCGAGCTCTCCTTGAAAAAAAACACTGAATGTGGTTGAAACTATAGTCGGAGCTATCTGACTTATTCACGGTAGAACCCTAGAGGCCTACCTACTCAGGGTAAAAGGGAGCATAAAAGAAAGAAGAGAAGAAATCAGAATACAAGTATATTAGAGAAAGGGTCGTGGATTTCAGACAGGTATGGCAATTTGGCAAGCTTCCTTGTTTAAGGACTTATCTCCGGTCCGCTAGTATTCGAGTCGATGCTCAGCAGCAGGTCTGCCGTGCAGGGCTCGGCTCCACACCGCCGCGCCGGTAGAAATTCCCAGCAGTCGCTGTAGAAGGGTGGCCGAGGTCGGTGCTGGAGGTCAGAGGACGGCCGGAGTTCAGAGGTCGGTAGAAGGTCAGCCGTGCACTGGAAGTCGTGTACACAGCCGTGTACTGGAACTCGGATACTGCTATCCGGATACTGGCAGTCGGCGTACTACAGGAACCCCAGATTTGGGGTTTGTCAGAAGATTAGAAATAGAAAGATCTATATTTTAGTACTGGAAAATCAACGCAGTGATTACAATTTTAGTTTAAGTGGTGCGCGTTGAGTGGCTGGTGGCTAAGTGACGCCAAAAATAATTTAGGAAGGACATCCGAGGTTTGCCGGAAGTCTTTTGTCCGTTCCATGACCTTATTTGGTAATGTACACCAGCCTCAAAGCCGTTAGAGTCGTCAATCCAATCACTACACTGTATTTAAATTACTTTAAAAGATAAACGTTCGTCTATCGGAAGCTCAAAAATATATCGTGGTATTTTTTTCTGACAGCCTGGCTTGACAGTTGTTTAACTGTCACTATATGAGTTTTCCGGTTCCGGTTGTCGAGCAGTAAACATCGCGTTACAACTTGTTCCCCAAATTAATAGTGAACACTGGTTCTACCGAGTTATCATAACAGCAGTCGAGCTAAGTGGAAAAATAAAGTGATTCTGAACACCCTGGTAAATATTTACAACTAATATCAACAATATTTTACAAAACAGCCACAAAAAGATCACTTCATTTCGAGGTTATCCATAAACATACCTGACCAAAGAGGATGTAATACAGAGATGGTACTTTTATGTCCTTGCTTACCACAACACAACATAACATATAACTGATCTGTGACAACGTAGCAAGTGGCATCTGACAGTGACGGACGGTGACATCTGCTACCGTCGAACGTCAAATACATCAATCAACACCACACGCTTCGGGGTTACCAGTCTGTAAAGGAAAAAACTGCCAAAATGGAGGGACAATTCAAATTACTTTTCGACCAGATGAAAATTGAAATGGAAAAACAATCAAATACTATATTAGAAAAAATCAACAAACGGCTAGAACCATTGATAGAAGATAACAAAGTTATGAAAAGCCGAATCGAGATCTTAGAAAGAAAAATCGAATATTTAGAGAAGGAAAAGAAAAAAAATAACATCATTGTTTTTGGTTTGGAAGAAAAGGAAAAATCTCCTCTGGAGTTACTGCAAGCAGTGCAGGATACCATCAAAGCAGACCTAAAAATTACTTTGGAACCAAGCGATGTGTCAAGGATTCATCGCATTGGAGCCATTACAGAAAATAAAATACGACCTGTGCTTATTGCTTTTACAAACATATGGAAGAGAAGCGAGATATTCAAAATGAATAAACACCTCAAGCAGGTATATGTCACTGAGGACTTTCCGAAAGAAGTACTAGAAAAACGTAGAGATTTGCAGCCAAAACTTAAAGAAGAACGTGCGAAGGGAAATTATGCTTACATAAAATACGATCAATTAATAGTTAGGGAAGGTAATTTGAACAAAGAAAAAAGAAAGAGGGATCAGTCGACTTCACCTGAAATTCAAAACTACGCTAAGAAGCTAGTGAATAACACTTCATCAGTAAAAGAGAACAGAAAAAATGCGTTCGATATGATGAGACCTAGATCAAACTCTCTGTCTCAAGTAAAACCCAACCAAAGCAAGTAGCAACTAAACACCAGCAACCAGAATCGGAACAACCCCAAGCCGGCTGGTCCCCGTGGGGTTGTCAGACCACCACCCCCTAGGAATGCGCCCTTAAGCAGAAACAGAAATAATAAAATTTATCTTGCAACTTTAAATGTCAGAACACTAATGGACGACCATAGATTCACAGAATTAGAACAGGCTATAAAACAAATAAAATGGGACATCATTGGACTCTGCGAAGTCAGAAGAATAGGAGAAGAGATAAGGGAATACAATGAATATATTTTCTATTACAAAGGCGAAAAACAAGGGATGTACGGAGTAGGATTTCTAATAAAAAAATACCTTAAAGAAAACATAATCAGTTTTGAAGGAGTATCAGACAGAATGGCAGTTCTTAATATACAACTGCCTGGATCTAAACAAACGTCATCTATTATTCAAATCCATGCACCTACTGAACAAGATACGAAGACAGCGAAAGACAAATTTTACAAAAAATTGTTTGAAATAATGCAAAGGATGAATAAAAACGTAATAGTAATAGGAGACTTTAATGCAAAGACAGGCATCAAATCAAACAAGGACGAATTTGTCCTGGGAAAATACAGTAATGGGGAAAGAAATGATAACGGACAACGGCTCATAGATTTTTCTTTTGCATTTAACCTAAAAATAATGAACAGTTTCTTCAAAAAAGCAAAGTCAAGGAAGTGGACATGGATTTCTCCAAATGGCAGAGATAGAAACGAAATCGACTACATTCTGACAAGGGAAAAACAACTATTCAGTGACGTAGGCGTAGTAAACCAGCTAAATTTCAACACCGATCATAGAATGGTAAGAGGAGCTATAACTTGTAAAAATAAGAACTCAAGAAAACATATCATGTCGAATGAAAATGAAATAGCACTGCCTTTACTACAAAATATTTTAAATAAATTAAAAAGCACGTTACAGGAAATCGAAACATATAAGACGCCACAGGAAAAGTATGACTTCCTGGAAAAGACACTTAAGGATGCCAACAAGTTACGGACAAAAAAAGTAAAAAGAGATAAATTAGGAGAAGAAGCAATAAAATTAATGGAACAGAGAAACAAATTGTTAGAGAAACGAAAAGATAATCATCAAAACATAGCGGACATCGGTAAGAAGATCCAGGTATCAATAAGAAAACACAGGAAAGAAGAAAGACTTAATATATTAAAGGAACAAATAGAGAAAACAGGCGGAATGAAAAAGGGTCTTAAACAACTCAAGGAATATACTCATTGGATACCCAATATCAAAAACGAAAATAAAAAGAAAACGGTGCAGCTGACTATAAAAAGATCATTGATATCTAAAGTGGCGACGGAATTCTACAAAGATCTTTATACGGAGAAGGATAAAATAACAGCTACAGAAGCAGAGCAAGACGTTATTGAAGAAAAAATACCACATATACTAGAAGCAGAAGTTGTAAGAGCTATCCAAACACAAAAAAGTGGCAAAACACCTGGAGATGACAAAATTTCGAATGAGCTACTGAAAGACACATTAACAGTGATCTCCAAACCTTTGACCTACTTATTTAATGATATATTTTACACTGAGCGAATACCAACTCAATGGACAAAGGCTACCATAATCTTGTTGCATAAAAAAGGAGAAAAAAGTGATATTAACAACTACAGACCTATATGCCTCATGTCAAATATTTACAAATTGTTCTCAAAAGTTGTACTTGGAAGAATAACCAAACAACTTGAAGAAAATCAACCTAGGGAACAAGCAGGGTTTCGCTCTGATTATTCTACCATCGATCATATCCATGTAGTAAAACAAATCATAGAAAAATGTAATGAGTATGGTCAAAATTACCATTTGGCATTCGTAGATTATAGCAAGGCTTTCGATTCCCTGAGGCATAGCTACATCTGGAAGACACTAGAAAACCAAGGCATAGAAAACAAGTACATAAATATAATAAAAGAAATATATAAAAACTCCACAGCAAAAGTTCAACTTGAACAGGTGGGAGAAGAGTTCACCATTGAGAGAGGCGTCAGACAAGGGGATCCACTCTCGCCACAACTTTTTACAGCAGTGCTTGAAAATATATTTCGAAATATTGAATGGGAAAATTTAGGAATAAATATAAACGGAACATATCTAAATCACCTACGATTTGCGGACGATATCGTGCTATTTGCCGAGAATCACGAGTCACTCAAAACTATGCTACAACAACTGGATCAAGAAAGCAGGAAGGCAGGCTTATCAATGAACCCAATAAAGACCAAGTTAATGACAAATTCTACAAAGGAAAATATACAATTAAGGCAGGAGGTTATTGAATATGTCGATGAATACATATATCTGGGACAAACAATATCTATAAAAGACCAATATTCAAAAGAAATCGATAGAAGGATAAGCAACACTTGGAAACGCTACTGGTCTCTAAAAGAAATATTTAAAAACAAAACCATGCCCGGGTCAGTAAAAAGCAAATTATACAACATATGTATTCTCCCATGTCTTACTTATGGGTGTCAAACTTGGCCTGCTACAAACAAAAACAACCAAAAACTTATCAATAGCCAACGTCACATGGAGCGAAGTATGTTAAATATAAAATTGCAAGATCGGTGGACCATTTCAAGAATAAGGAAAAAAACTAAAGTGATTGATGTCTCCATAAAAATTAAAAAACTGAAATGGGACTGGACCGGACACATTATGAGGACAAACAGAGGAAAATGGACGAAAGATATCATGGAATGGTACCCCAGAAACGGGAAAAGACAAAAAGGACGTCAAATAAAGAGATGGGAAGATGACTTACCAAAGGGATGGAGAAGATTAGCTTACGATAGGAAAGTTTGGAAGGAGCTAGGGGAGGCCTATGTCGAAGGACAACCTGACAAATAAACTGGTTGCTGAAAAATTACTTAGATATAATGTTAAAACTCTTATTATATTTTACTTTTAGCACTATTTAAGTTAAGAAAAAAAAAATCTGGTCAGTGAATAAAGGCTATATCTATCTATCTATCTATCTATCTATATGAGTCGAATTGACGAGTAATTACTATCAAATGTTTTAGATTTTTGGAACCATATTTTTCTTATTATACAGTCCAAATAATGTTTAGTATTTATTTTAACGTTTAAAAATTATTTAGAATGCTGATGTATTCTAAAAAGTTATAAGTACCACGGCGACATCTATCATCTCGTGTAGAAAGTTTCTTCTATCTGAGGTTATCTGAGATTTTAGATTGTGATATGCGACCTCTATCGGTGAGTCGCTGAACTACCTCAGCGCACAGCAAAGGTAGTTAGGATTAGAGATTTAAGGGTGAACTGGCCGGCCCGTTCTCCATACAAACGCCGTTGGGTGATCACTCCCATATTTGAGGATTTAGGTCCAAAATAAAGCATAACACCGATTGATCTCGTCATTATCTAGGCTTGTATGATGCCGAAATTTTAATAAAATAATAAACTGAGAGTTATGAGCCTCGAAACATTTTCATATAAAGTTTTCGAGGCTCATAATTTACAACTTAATTATCTTTTTAAAATTTTGGCATCATACAAGCCTAGATAATGACGAGATCAATTGGTGTTATGCTTTATTTTGGACCTAAATCCTCAAATAAGGGAGTGATCACCCAACGGCGTTTGTATGGAGAACGGGCCGGCCAGTTCACCCTTAAAGGACGCTTTCAACGTTCAGATGGAATTTAGATAGTCGATCGTGCGCTTGACTACAGATGGCGCTGATTTAAATTAATTTAGTTAAATTTTGATTATTAAGATAACCGATTTTTTTAGATCGGTTACAACTGTTGTCCCCTGTTCCATTTAGAATAAGAACGCTAAGAATGCCACTAAAATTAGCCACTTCTGTCACTTTTGACATTAGATGTAGGTAATTCAAACTGTTCCAGTAGCTTCATAGCGTTAGTGGCGAAAATAATGCCAAGACCCAAGTGGAACAACTTTTAGCGAGTGTGATCGTTTTTAGCGTTTTTAGCGAATTAAACTTCAAATGGTAAGCACCCTAATTCGGCTCCTACAGGGGGCCGTTCCAAGCCTCAGAGTGTAGTTGTTTGGTTATTTTAACTTACTCCAAGGTTCGGAACGATCCAGTTGTTTTATAACCTCAAATATAGATTTTTGGCGGGGAACTAGAGAAATATATAGACGTTTTATGATGTTTGAAAAACAATAACTACTGTTACATGCAAAATACAAAAAAGTGCCTATAATTCTCTCATCAACAAATGTAGAGGTCATTTAGGTTAAAGATGCAACCTTTAAACTGTACAATGCCATAATGGGTCTGACAAACGTTTTTTAATTTACATGCCAAATTAATTTACAATAAATTACGAGAAAAACTGTGTTTTTACTATATTCATATCTTAAAAAAATGGCTGAGATATTAACGATCCAAGTGCGTATTTTTAACCGAAGGATTTTAAAACTCGAGAGGGCGCTCTCTAGGTGATAACGTCACACCCCCAGCCATTCCACAGTTGCGCTTTGGTTCGCACGCTCTGCTGCGCAGTAAAAAACAAAATTATAAAATTCTCTGTGGTAAATATGAAAAACAAAATAGCAAAACAGCCATAAAAAGAGTTGATACAATAGGCCCTTAAACTAAAGCGCATTGGCTGCGAAGAATGGTTAATATAGGTATATTATATTTTAACTAAATTAAAATCCTGCCGTGTCCGCGCACGTGACAGCTGAAATGGGATACGCGTAGGTGAGGGGACCAGTTGTGTTAGATCATACTCTAATGCGAAGTCTCCCCGCATGATCGGTGGTGCGCAAACCAAACCATCCGGCTTGGTGGGCGTTGAAATCGCCAAGTATCACGATCTCTGCGGTATCGTACTTTTGATATGGGACCTATACAGGCACGCGTAGATTCGCGGATGGTCATCGCAGTCTACGCGCAATCAAATGTCAGATAGGCCCCGTCCTTCAAGGCTGCTCAGACAACGAGCACAGATATCCTCTCTGACGTAAAGACATCCCCGCCCGCGGCTAAAAGGAATGCTCCAGTTTTTATCCTGGGTATGTGAGGAATTAGATGTCTGACGGAGAGCATATCTGTGTTTTTGATAAAAAAGAGCAAAGCTGGCTTAGCAGCAGGCAGGTAGTGGACATCGTTCAGTTTAGAACGGAGACCCCGTATGTTGCAAAAGTCCTCAGCTAGCGTGGTGTGGGATGACTTAAGCAACTGCTTTGTTGGCCTCGAGCAGCAGAAATAGGTTTGAGCATGGTATTGCCCCCTCCAGAATACGCAGTGCAGCCCGAACCACCTTCAGGTTCTGGTCCTGGAGGTGGATGCCTGGAGGGGGATTCTCCAGCGTTTTCGCGGTTGGTACCCTGCTCTTGATTGGGGGTATTGTTTTCCAAAGGAACAAAAAAAATATGTAATATATACATAATACTTGACACTGTATGCATGTGTAGTTAACATCACTGTCAAGTATCGGTTCTAGTGATAGAAACTTCGCTCATTATATGTATACAGAAAGCTCGTCTGAGTGTTTAGCCAAAAATTGGTACCTACCATGGCAACTTATGAACAGGAAAACTCAGGACCAAGCACAAGTAGACTAGAATTATTGAATTTGACAACTTTCACACAATTATCACATCAATTATCATAATTTCGATAGTTCTGACGAGGAATAACCGTATTTTATTTATCTCTAATAAGATAAAATTATAGACTTTTTTTTAACAATAATTACAATTTTGTTTTGTAACGTTTTTTTATTTTAGCCCTTATTTCTCCAAAAATTTAGCTCTACTTTGGAACTATAACTTGGTATAGTGTGCAAAAAAGAAATGATGAAGCATGTATAGATTAATAAAGAAAATTAAAAAACCCGACTGCAAATAATTATTTTTCATTAAGTGTTTTATCGATCCATTGAAATTAAAACTGACATTTAATATATTTATGAAATCGTTTTTTAAAGCCAATCATTTTGTACACAACAACCCAACACGATGGCTTTGGAATAAAACATAAATGGTTTTTCTTACTATATGGCGTCTAAAATCCAACAGTTTTTTTTTTAATGTACATAGTGTCACTAGAGCTATCAAGATAAATCTAACGATATCTCGTACATTAAAATCGGTTAAGCCGTTTAGAAGTTATGGTGAAATAAAGATACTCACAAACATACATACATAAAACCTGAAAACTTAACACACGTTTATGTGGGCAGTCGTGTAAAAAACAAGTAGTCATAGGTAGGTAAACGAAGTTGTAGGTGACTGTAAGTACCTACAGCAAACACAAAAATAATTTGAACTGATTTTATTTGTTAGCAATATTTTGTACTTAGGTATCTTAATTTGAATCGCTTAGCTCTTCGATGCTGCATGTCCTGATTACCCACTGAGTCAGACTCATCGTTATCACCGTAACGGGTAACAAAAACAAATATAACAATCACGAAAAACATGTTAAACAGTCAACAAGAACAAATTAAACAATCAATAAGAAAAATTAAACGAGAAAATCAATAAACACTCGGAACCGTGTCGCGTGTCGCGAGTTTTCATCAAACCAAGATGGCCTTAAAAATATTAATTTATTAAAATTAATAATTTCGGGTCACTCATTAAAAACTACGTATAAATATATGGCACTGCTCTAGTCCTAAGTTTGTTCTGCTAATCGTACTTATTAGAGTGAATATGAGTGAAGAGCCCGTCCTATTCTTATTTTAATCGCATTGTACCTACAAGCTTCACAATACACGTATTATTCAGCCAAGCGGCATGCCGCCGGTCGGAACAGATATGAGAAGCAAATTGACAGATGACAGATGTCGTAAGCGCGGCTGCTAGTCAGTTCAAATGTTTTGCGTGTAAACAGTGCATATTTCTCTGTAGTGTTGAAAGAAAGTTTAACAAGAAATTCGTTTAATTAATATTGATGGTTACATTCATGTTAGGGCAATTACTGATAGGTATTGTGATCGATTTACCGTGGGCATTTATATTTGTTTGTTGTACATCTTGCTTAGGTAACGGACTCGGATGGCAGTAAATCATATACCATTTTCATACTTATTCATATATATATTAATCATATTTTATCTTATTTTCATACTCAATCATATGTGTTGGGGGCTGAGTCATCCGCGTCCGTAGGAGAGTACCCTAGAGCGAATCCCAACACGTGGTCCCCGGGTGGTGCTAATCAGATGATATACTGGTGGTAGGCTTCGGCCGAGGCTAGTGACCACCCACTGGACAAAGTCACGCCGCCAAACGACCTAGTCGTGTTCCGGCGTGTTGTCCAGTGACGCCGTATGAAAGTCGGGTCAGAACAGTAGCATCCTAAGTAGCCTGAATAAGAAGCACAACGTTCGGCCGCATTGGGCGACTAGTCGCGGAGGGTAGCGGGATCCGAGGCACCGTGCACCGCTGGCCGACCGCAGTCAGTAGGGGACCCAATTGTGACTTAGCCACTCATGAAAGGCTGTCCCGCCAACTGTGAAAAATCCCAGAGATGCGCCATCACGCCGGTCGGCAACCGGGAGAGAGGACGCGATGGACATTTCTGGGGGGGCTCGGGCGTCCCCGCAGTCTCCAGACTAGTCCCCCGACGATGTGTGCAGTTTCGTTTTGTTTTGCAGGATCTACTGAGCGTGATGCCTCGTTCTACTGCCGACTTTCAACCTTTTTACTCCCAAACTCACCATGCATAGAAACAAAAATATGAGAAAGTATAGACAGCGGCTGCACTCCCTCTCACTGAAAGTGCACCTCTGCAATATAAGAGGCTTGCACTGTAATCTCGTTCCTGTCCATTACCACCTGGAGACAGATAAACCTCACCTTTTGTAAACCTAGGAGGTACTCTACTGAGCTCCTCTACAAAGACGTGTCAGTTCTCACCGTTCGTCAAATATTCGTTCTACACTCATGCCTAAGAACCCACAAGCCAAAAAGCTACTGCACTAACAAACGTAAGCGACCTATCAAACTACCTCTTCCCAATAATAATACTGGACTTGCTCGCAGGATGCCCATGTACCTATATCCATATATTTATAATAGAGTTCTCAACTACTGTGACATCACCACATATTCATCAAACGAAGCTAAGAAGAAACTCCGTGCATGGCTCTACTCAACCTCATATGATGAGACTGAAATATTATTAGTTCCAGTATCATAATATAAAGTAAAGATTGAACATGTATATAAATAACACACAACTCTAAAACATAATCCACCAATCTGCATATCTCCCTTCACATAGGTACATTCCCCACACTCAAATACTCTCTCTCTCTCTCTCTCTCTTTATAGCCTCCTCACCACTACATCGAATGAAGCTTAAATATAGGCATGGACAGTACACGTAGGATGCTCTTTAACTTGTAATTATATTAAGTTAGAAATTAACAAATTGTACAATGGGAGGATATAAAATTTTCAACACTTTAAGGGTTACCAAGATATAGGCTGCGCCTAGTTTGGAACCCATTGTCTGAACATACATAGATATATATTGTGTTTATTAGAATAAGATTAGAAACTAGGTATATTGTAATTATGTATGTATTTGTTAACACTGTCCGGCAAAGATCGCCCATGGTTCAGTCCTGAATGTGGACACGCTGAGGCGCTAAAACATCAAGCATACTTAGCCTGGGTTGATGCTCGTAAGCACAAGGCAAAGGATATTCACTTAAAGAAGAGAGCTTTTAACAAGGCTGCCAAATCCAGCAAAAAGGTCTTACAGAAGGCTCGTTTTGACCACATTGGCCGAATAGGGAACAAGCTTGCTTCATACCCTACGGGTAGTAAAGCGTTTTGGTCCCTAGCTAAATCGGTTGAATCGAACTTCTGCCGCCCCTCACTGCCTCCACTGCAGAAACCTGATGGAACGCTGGCTCACACCGCTGAAGAGAAAGCAAACCTGTTTGCTTCTCTGGTTGCGGAGTCTTCACGTCTTGATTCTGGTACTGCGACTCCTCCAATTCTACCTCGAAGCGCAATTGTCATGAATGACATAGATATTCGCCAAAAGGATGTTCGTAAGACACTATGCAATCTGGACGTGAATAAAGCCAGTGGTCCTGATGGTATACCTGCAATAGTATTAAAAACTTGTGCGCCTGAGTTGTCTCCTGTACTAACACGCCTTTTTCGGCTGTCTCTTGAGACTGGTAAAGTGCCCAAATCATGGAAGCTTGGTAACGTGCAACCCGTGCCAAAAAATGTAGTCGTGCCGACCCTGTTAACTATAGACCAATCTCTATCACGTCTATACTCTGTAAGAGTATGAAGCGTGTTCTCAACTGCCGGCTCCTGGCATATCTAGAAGTGAATGATCTCCTCAGTGACCATCAATACGGGTTCCGCCGAAATCGGTCCACTGGGGATCTTCTAGCGTATGCCACGTATATCTGGAGTGAAGCCATTGAGAAACAAGGGGAAGCCCTTCCGTCTCCCTGGACATCTCTAAGGCCTTTGACAGGGTCTGGCATGACGCCCTTATTAGCAAGCTTCCTGCATACGGCCTGCCTACTGGTTTTTGTGCGTGGATATCGGACTTCCTGAGGGATCGATCATTACGAGTAGTCGTTGACGGCTGCTCGTCTGATCAAATGGGTATCAATGCCGGTGTTCCCCAGGGGTCAGTGCTCTCTGCGACGTTCTTCCTGCTGCATATCAACGATCTGTTAAAGCCTATGATACCTTTGGGTATGCAGACGACAGCACGGTTGTAGAGAGCTATACCGCACGAACCAGTGAGCCAGAAATCCAGAGACTCAGAGAAGCTATGGTCGAACGCTTGAACTTATCCGTTAAGGCAGTCTCTGACTGGGGCGATGCCAACCTGGTTAAGTTCAATGCCAATAAGACCCAGGCGTGTTTGTTCTCCGCTAAAAGGAGACCATTTCAACTGTCTCCAACCTTCCGAGATGTATCCGAGCCCGTCACAGACCACCTAGACCTCCTCGGTGTCACTCTATCATCGACTCTAAACTTTGGCTCGTATATTGAGTCAAAGGCTTAGTTAGCCGCCAAGAAACTTGGTATCCTCTCAAAGGTGAGACGGTACTTCACACCGGAACAAATGCTAACTTTGTACAAAGCGCAAGTAAGGTCCTGTGTTGAGTACTGCTCTCACCTCTGGGACGGCTCTGCCAAATACCAACTTGAGGCACTGGAGTCGATTGAGAGACGCGCCAGGAGGTTAATAGGCAGCGACTTGCTGAAGGAGTCTCGGCTGCAAAGCCTTGAGCACCGCCGTAAAGTCGCTTGTCTATCGGTCTTTTACCGGATACATTTCGATGAATGTGCACAAGAACTGCACGACTTGGTTCCGCCCTCACCCTTTTTCCATCGGACGTCCAGACAAACGGGGAGACGCCATCCGTACATGGTTGATATTCCCAAGACTCGTACGAAGCGCTTCGCTTCCACTTTTCTCGTGCGTACTGCGAAAGAGTGGAACTCCTTACCGTGGTCCGTCTTTCCCGATGAATATAATATGGGTGACTTCAAATCGAAAGTAAATAGGTTTCTTCTAGGTAAGCGTGCTCCATCCCAGACCACATCAATGCTTAACATCAGGCAGGGTGTGGTCAAACGCGAACCATATCGAATAAAAAAAAATAAAAAATATATGTTATTATTACTCATTAATCCCGCCAGTAGTCTTTGTTTTTTTTTACTTAAAAGTTTGAGTTTAGTTTTGAACATTATTATATTTTTACATTACATAAATGTTTTAGTAAAAAAATGTAAATTATTGTTTTTGAAACTCCATGTTAGTTTAAAAATAGAAAGTTTTAGTCCAACATGCTTTATAAACGGAAATTACTAAACAAACATAAAATCCCACACTATACTTCTACAACATTACCAAATACAAAACGCAACGTGCATACTTTTACTGCGTCGTGATAAGAGTCACAGACTATAAAATGGCTGTTTAAGGCTCCAAAAATAAAATATATCTATGTCATAAAATGTCATACCAAAAAGAGAGATAGATATATATTTGGAGCCTCCCTTCTATAACGATGTTTTAATGGCTAAACTCTAATCTGTGTTTGGTACAATGTTTTTTTTTCTAAGCAGATCTACAGAGGATGACCAAGTATAAGTCAAGTAAGTAAATTACATACTTACTTACTGGTCAGTAGGAGGTACCAAATTTAAAATCTCGCTTCTTATGGGACAGTTGTGAACTTGTGAATAAGTCTCCGGTAGAGTTCACTTTCTGAACACTTTAGAGATGTTATGGCAGCATTACATACCATTTTTGAGAAAATGTCTTTACTCTTTTATAATTTGCAATTTGCAACAAACTTTTATATTTTACATATGCAAATTATAAAGTGACAACAGAGAGTTGAAATACATAAATCTTACAAACGGTGGCTTGACAGAGGTGGACTTTGGCTAGTCACTTATGTCTGTACATTAATCTAGAATGTTGTAATTTTTATTGTAGATTCCTGTTTCCAACTAAGTAACATAAGAAAACGATTTGCCAAATCTCAATCGTCGGAAAATAATAGTTTCGGATATATTAATTATTGTAGAACGATCATACTTTGAAGGCAATGGCTAGTCTAGGGCAAAGTCATTTATAGGTAGCGGCCAGCGATGCGCCAGAAGAAATTTCGATTAAAATCGATTGGCGGTAAACAAAGTCCTACCTTTTAATTCAATACTCAAGTAATTAAAAAATTTACTCCTGAGTGATGTTTGTGAATGCCAACGCGACCCGGCCATCTTGCCCACTGACTGCTCTCGAGGGGTGTTATTGGGTACAAGTCGTGGGACTTAAACCCAATAAAACCTCCTACCGCCATCCCCTCCCCGTGGAAGGCAAGTGCGAAGGCTTATCTCACAACAAAACACTCAACCTCACAACAAAAAAAAATGCGCCTTACATCTAAATCGTCAAGAAATCTGTCGCAATAGCACATAACGGTGTGTTCCGGCAGGTTCCCATTTTAGGTGAAGCCTGTGGTCTGTATACCACCTTCGAGCACATCAACACTTACCATCACGTCATAATGTGATCAAAGGCTTACTTAAAGGCAGCAAAAAAGTGCGTGTTTTTATCCATACTTACTCACCCCGGTCGCGGGTATATTGACATTAAAATTTGCGTGTTGGATAATAGGTAGGTATATAATAGTAATACATTAACATGTTTCCATGTCCGGATGGTTGTAATCGTTCTCCCTATATGGTCACATTCCTGGATGTGCTTAATTATGTTTTTCTTTTGAGGAAGTTTTCACTAACAGTAAATTACTTTAGCAATATATGAAATGCCCATTTTCATCAACGACTCCTAAACAGAGCCGTAGTATTAATTTCTTAACGATAAGCATCGCTTAAAATCCAACTTTTTTCTTAACTTGACTTCTGAGGAAAAAAGTTATCAATTTCTCAGAAGTCAGAAGGCGCTGCTGCCCACCTTCCGGTAGATATTTTACCTTTAGTCGCCTCATTACGACACACACAGGTTGCAATTTGGTGATATTCTAGCCCGGCATAAGTATACCTACTCACCAAACATCGCCGATCAACAACCGACCTCAAAACGGTGTTTTTGGTCTGTCACACAAGAGATGTTGAAAAAGATTACTGGGCAGGTTACCTACATGACTTTTGAGAGAGTTTCATTTTACCCGCTTACTAGCTATGTCATTTTCAAAGCTCCGTAAGAAGTAAAAAGAAAGAAGTAAGAAGAAGTTACGCGTTGCTCTAAGGTACAAGTTCAAGTTGTCATTTCCGCTTCCAAGTACCTATTGCTACCTTTGAGCTCCCGGTAGAATATGTATAGACCAAAGCATTTTTATACTGCATGACATATATACTACCGTATAATTTTTTATTTATTTATTTCTTTACGTCTTATCGGCTAACCACTATCTCACCTGATGGTAAGTGATGAATTCAAGGTACCAAAGCCATGCTTTGCGCCACTTGACCAGCAAGGCAGTATTTAATTACTCAAAGTATCTACAATCATTAATATACGAATAAATCCTTGTCTGACAAAGTAATCCCCAAAAAAACATAAAACATTAATTACGTGAAACTACATAATATGCCGAAGGCTGCGTGTGGAAGTGCGGGAAGTGGAGGAAGGAGGAGGATGCTGGTGGAAGGAGAAGACGGCCTCGGAGCGTCACGTTGCACAATGGCAGGAAGCTGCGATGCGCTCATACTGGACTCGACGCAAGCCGTGTTGTCTGTCGCATACGACGGTAGGCCTACTATGAAACACATTAAAAACATTATATCGCGTGCAAAGCGAGAGCCTCGATGTTAGTTTGGTTAAGGTGCGTAGAACGAACTGGGGTCACCGCCCCGAGGTTTAATGTGGTGTAAAATATTCGTAAAATTGTATACGATCAGTAATTTTGTATTTTAATGTATTTAAATTATTACATATACAGTCTAGACACAGACATTTGTATATGAGTGAAAATAATACTTAAGCATATAAAATTCAAATGAGTTAAATTTCATAAATTCAAAGGGCTCATAATATGGAGAGCGAAGGTTTTCGGCGATCTAGATTCAATCTGTCAGCGGGCCTCTTTGATCACAATCTCGCCTGAATGAAGTATGATGCGGACGAAGATAGCAAACAGGATTAACTTAGAATAGGAACTCTCAAAGAACTACTGGAACACATGTTAGGTGCTTGGCGATCGTTTTTCTACTTGAGTTTGCAAGCAATAATTGCATTCGCAATATGTTTATTAGCCTGACAACTTTCAAAGGCCCTCCATGTCCTTATTTTGAGATTTAAAATATTTTTTTATAATACTCGACGCACCGTATGGCACGGCACGAAGCAAATACTTTTTCGGCTCCCTTTATTTTATTACTCTTATTTGATTTTAGCTGGCCTATATACCTTTGTGATTTGTAACAAACAATATCTGATCGATATCTAATATAATAGGGGCTAAGCGATAGCATGATATCATGAGTACAACGCAAGTGGTACTATAGATGTCGCTCCATCCCAATACGATGGTTAAAGAACGATAGGAAAGATTCGAGTTATGACGTCATGTCATGTGAGCTCAATTGGTTAGAGCATACCCCGGCTCAAAGGGTGGATGGACGCGGGTTCGAATCCCGCACATAACTTAAATTTTTCCCATCGTATATTTGTGATTTCATAATCATAATAATATTTTGTTTTTAACAAATTACATAATTTGCCAGCTGGCTCGCTCGTTTCACTAAAATTCCCTGTTTCAGTCCCCGAAGGTCTGAGTCAGGTCTGTACAGCACTCATTACACCTTTAGGGGACTAAAAAACACTGACTATGCCTCTAGCAGGCCCCCACGGGAACAGTGTTAACCAAAACAGCCATATTTCGGAAACTATTCGTCTCAGACAACTAATTTGTTCAAAAAAGTGATACTTACACCCTGTTGGTTTTATGGCTCAGCATGACACAAACGATTCGCTTTAGGGAAGAGATCCGTGATCTTCAAACGGACGGTCAGACATAGAATGACAGCAATAGAAACTGTTTAGCCTTTTAGTAACGAAACTAAAACCACATACGACAAACAACTGTCCGGTCCGTTTCACAGTAGCACCTCACCACCTGCCATCGGCAAAGAATGACCACCGACTTAAATCAAGCATCAGTGTTGAATCAACAACCGCGGGGCGCGGACGTGTGGTGCACTGACGCCATGTCGCCTTCCAGCTTTACCAGGTGAGTGCATCACCAGTTACTACCACAAGTTGTCTGCTCCACGTACATACTGTTGTGTTGACTGTGGTTTCTTAAACACCTGTGTTTGTGTGAGGTCTTTGTTTTGTATGGAATTGTTATAATTGAGCAGTCTTCTTTTCATACATCATGAAATTATTCACATCCCGGTATAAAACTCCGTGTTATTTTTATAACGTAGATAACAATGACTGTTTAATTAAGAGTAAGAAAGCTATTTACATGGTGGTAGGGCGTTTTGATTTGAATGGCCGCCTAGCTAGCTACCACCTCGTGATAGTAACATGTCGACTAATCCCATTGGGGACAGAGCCAAGATATTTTAAAATTGGGATAAACTGTCATGCTATACTTTGTAAACCGTGAAGCTTTTTGACAACAATAATTAAGTTTGAAAGAATCATGCAACTTTTAAAGTTTTGACTCTGTGTTTTTGATTTGTGTTTTGACTACATCAAAAAACTTGAACGATTTTTATTAAAAAAAAAAATATAATTTAGGTACCTTACTTAATTGTAGAAATAAATAAATAAATAAGTTGTGTAAGAAATACTTAATACGAAACTTAAACTTAACAATGAATTATGGAATATACGTATATATAAGTGAAATTACTCGTACTGACCAGACGAGCTATAAGGTGTGTCGAGCGCAGTGCAGTGTCAAGCATAACGAGAAATAAGACACAGCAACTGTGATGGACGTCCATGATGCTTACCATCAAGCGGGCAACTTGTCCGTCTCGACACTAAATAATGACGAATCATGGAATTCCGGATATTAGAAAATTACCTTTTCCTAATATTATTTTAAAATCATTACCTACTAAATATTTGAGTTCATATTTTTGTCCCAGGCGGGAATGGAACCCACGTCCTCCGATTTCGTGCTGGATGCCTAAACTACTTCGCAACCGGAGCACACTCTTTCGTGCCGAAACTTTGTGCTTCAATTGTATTATTTTAACCGTTATAGAGGACGGTGCACGGTGATTAAACAGACTTCTCATGTTCTAATCGAAAGCAGTGCTTTTTCAAACACAGCGCCAATTTTTTTCAAGTTCAAGTGAAATCGGAGATGCTGGTTCGATTCCCGCTCGGGACAAAATGTGCTCTAATAATTTGTTAGTGGGATATATTTTACACTTAGCATGCGATTATCCCCCGTGGGGTGCCGCCGTTAGAATTGCACCTACCCATATCATCCCGTGGGTGTCGTAAGAGGCGACTAAGGAAAACATACTGAAAGATCGGCAGCAGTGCCTTCTAAAGAACTGATATCTTACACTGCGATCCCCAAGCCGCCTACCAAGCGTGGGGATTATGGCAAATACCCCCTTGATAGCGGAGGCTGTGTTCAGCACTGGACAATCCGGCTGACAATATGCGATTGTGCTTGTAATCATATATAGATATATAAAAACCGGCTAAGTCTGAGTTGATCATTCACACCAACACAGAATGTATCAAAAAAAGTTTTTGAATTCATCCAGATCCAGATGCTTAGTGTGAGTCCGACCTGCTCTAGGCTGGTTTTTAGATTTGTTGTTTACGTTAGATATTGGGTTAAAATCGCACCAAGTTTGACCCTTGTACCGTTTTTACAATAGAAAAACACGAATTAACATACTTGCCCCACTTTTTTTTTTTTTTTGTTATTATTATCTGTTATGAAATCTGCTATAATGATACAGTTTTCTGTGAAAATTGCAACCGGCTTTACGTATTTTAAGATAAAGCCATAAAAGGTCGGAAGAACGTACAGACAGCCAAAGCCTAGTAATAGGGTCCCATTTTCTAGTACGGTACCCTAAAAAGTTATTGAACATTAATAAATAAACCGTCTACAATATAAAACAATTGGTAACTATACTTACGTGTACCTGTCAGTGTAATCAATTGCATGATTAGTACCCTTCGTGTAATCAATTGCATGGTTAATATACCCTTCAAAGAGTAATCAATTGCACAGAATATTTTTTGAAGCTAGCCATCATATTGTGTGTGTGTTTAAAACTGACCTGACTGAGCTAAAAAAAGTTTGAATTATGAATTTTTTGCCATAAATGTCAGCGTTCCGCCATATCCGAAAGTTTTATTTTTTTATGTTTTTGTGACGGGTCAATGATGCCCCTCTCTGCATTTAATAGATGCAATGCGCGCGCAACATATATAACAGGCGCATTATGTCACAGGTGACATAATGCGCCTGTTATATCAACAGCACCCATACCCTTCAAATCGGTAAATAGTATGCAAAAATTACTGCTTGGCCGTTATAATGGTGGCAGGACGAACTCGTCCACAATGTCAAAAAGTCGAAAGTCAAAGGTCAAAATCATATCGGCGTCTACGACGCGCTTAATAAGGTCAATTACAATTATTAATATTGAAATACAATAAAGTAAAACACATAATAGCTTCTGTAGAATGTCCTTAGATTTCTCATAAAGTTCGTAACTCGGTACCTAATGGGCTAATGAGACTCTTCCGCTTGTGAAAATGTGTCGTTTAACTCATTTCTTCATCCACTATAACTACCTACTATACATCCCGTCCGTTAATAATTATTGTACCTAATTATTTTTTTATATAATCTTTGGGGTGCCGAGCTAGAATTTACCTCGTCCATCTATTTCCGCGGGTGCCGTAAGAGGTGACTGAAGGTACACACTGGAATGTGGGCAGCAGCGCTGTCTGAGAAACTACTCTCTTACAATGCGGTACCCTAGACGCCTATCAAGCGTGGAGATTATGGTGAACCCCCCTTAAGGTTGAACTGGCCGGTCACTTCTCCATACAAACGTCGTAGGGTGATCACTTCCATATTTGAGATTTTAGGTCCAGACTTAAGCATAATACCGATTGATATCGTCAATATCTAGGCTTGTATGATGCCAAAATTTTAAAAAGATAATTAATTTGTTAGTTATGAGCCTCGTAAACTTTATATGAAAATGTTTGGAGGCTCATAATTTACAAGTTAATTATTTTATGAAAATTTCGGCATCATACAAGCCTAGATAATGACGAGATCAATCGGTATTACGCTTTATTTTGGACCTAAATCCTCAAATAAGGGAGTGATCACTGATCACCCTACGACGTTTGTATGGAGAACGGGCCGGCCAGTTCATCCTTAATGTTGCAGAATGTGTGCAGTAATGGACAATACAACTGATTAATTTAATAAACCAAAAAGCAAATTGAATATATGCATAGAATTAGCAGTTAAATAGGTACGTATTTAGGAACTGTCAGTTCAGATAGGGCTTTTCAGCATTTTTATGTTTGTTCGACCATGAGTTATAGAAAGGTATTTCTAAAGGTAGATTTATCCATCACGAAGGTTGTAGTATTATGTAGTTCCTATGTTTTTTTTGCCGATAGAGGGCAAGAGAGCATGTCGCTCATCTGATGGTTAGTTATCATCTTCGCCCATGAAAATCCACAACATCAGTGGTCTCAAGGAAGCGTTGCCTGCCATTGCATCCGTGTAGAGCATTTTGCGAATAGCTAACCACCCTCAAGTTGAAAATCTGTTGAGCCAGTTGTCCTTTTGAGCCAGATCCCACCCTACGTTAAGCCCATTTGTCGCCTTCTACTGCATTATCACTTACTATCAGCTGAGATTGGGATGAAGGGCTATCCTAAACCAAAAATATCACCTACTGTCAGAAATCGAAGCGCACTTTATCAGCTATAAAGAAATTGAGTTGACCCGCAGATTTAATTTGATGAAAGTTTGTACTACTTATACATAACTTTTAATTTAAAAGTTTTCAGAATCTCAGCGTGGTTTGAGTACTTATTTCTAAGCAGCTTTTTGTCACATTATATACTCTTATTGTATTTCTCTACATTAATCATAAATCAAAAACACAAAAAAATTAACATAGCTTGTTTAAAGGTTATATAATTTAATCGATATGTTGTAGTATACCCATCCATATATGGATGGGTATACTACAGGTATAACTGCTGATCACCTGATCCAAGTCAAGATACTAAAGAGCGGGCAGGTTATAATACACGCAGCGCTTTCCATACAGATGTGGTTTCGTCATAATTATTTCGAATGTAATGTTTTGTGTTGAAATTCAATGAAATTTTGCAT
Source organism: Plagodis pulveraria (assembly GCA_963890685.1). Lineage (NCBI taxonomy): Eukaryota > Metazoa > Arthropoda > Insecta > Lepidoptera > Geometridae > Plagodis > Plagodis pulveraria. The sequence goes on from OY982957.1 coordinate 34,025,971, forward strand.
GCATATTCTTGAGCCTAAATTCTATGCTTCTGGTTTGCAAGTTATCCGTAAAATGTAGTATTTTTAAAATTTGCGGAAATGTTGTATAATAAATAAAATATCTTATAATACGGAAAACTGAAAAACCACGAGCATAGATATTAAGACCAAGGACATGCAAAATAACATCACATCTGATTTAAAAAGTATCTTATTATTATTTATTACAAATATAATAATAGCCTAAAAAATTAAATGATTGATCGTCACCACGACTTTAGGAACATAACGAAATAAATATAATTAAGTAAATGGCACCAGCCCAAGACTTATTCTGGATATTTATGTAAGGGTAATTTCACCAAACTGGTGAAATGAGCCAAATACATAATAGCTTCTGTAGAATGTCCTTAGATTTCTCATAAAGTTCGTAACTCGGTACCTAATGGGTTAATTAGACTTTTCCGCTTGTGAAAATGTGTCGTTTAACTCATTTTTGCATCCACTATAACTACCTACATACATCCCGTCCGTTAATAATTATTAAATTTATTTTTATTATAATCCTTGGTGCCGAGCGAGAATTCGCACTTCGCCCTCTCCACCCAAGGTGGAGAACCTTCCCATCCAGGTTGTCCTCAGTGACGTATTCATAATTATTAAAGAAAATGTGATCATAAAATTCATACAATATGCCCCGTCTGCCATCAGCCCTAATACCTATGTAGCCAAGTATGACGGTGTGTTCTGGAAGGTGCCCAATTCTTATTTTAGGTTAACTTGTAATATATTGCCTACAAACTGATATTTGCAGTTAGTCAATTAATTTGGTGAAAGTAGGTATAGGTACCATTAATTTTGTTATTGTTATATTATGTAGTGTTAATAAGAAACAGTGGAAACTGTCACAACGACACCTAAAACCATACTTACGTTACGTACTTGGAGCATTAGAGTTTACAAAATGCCCTACTAATGTAGACCTCTTTAAATTGTGGTTCATCCATATATAGTGATTATATGTATCTCTGTGTCTTCAGATTTAGGCAGTTATGTTGCGGATAGTTTATAGATTCTTTTATTTTTTATGCAATAGGTTAGCCTTTGACCACTATCTCACCTGATGGCAAGTGATGATGTGGTCGAAGATGTTGTTCAGGACAACCTAGAATTAGTAATAGTACCTAATAGATAATAGATTCAGTCGTTACTTCACGGAAATTATTTACTTTAAAATATTATATTTAAAATATTTCAAAATAGAAGATATTAACATTTATTAGTTAATATAACTGAAAATTTTGTGTATTTTCTTAATAATTATTTGCAGTTCTATCGCATCAATACGAGCGGGCCGCGGCCCTCGATCGTTTCCCGTTTTTGCGATCGGAATAGTAGTTCGCATATTATAAGCAGATTATTGGAATTTAATTACTTAAATAAAAGTTCACCTTAGGTGTACATACATTGTAAGAATAGCATAGACAAATCTACTGCGTACCATAGAGTACATACCAAAATTTGCGTCTCCGGCAAGCGCAGCACGTCTATGCAATAATCGCACACGTTTCATAGATTTTTTTACAACCGACACCAAAAAACTGAATTTTCTTCAAGTTTACAACAGATTTTTTACAATTATTTATTATTTGGCAATGCTGCCAGCATGCAGGGCACGCTGCCAACTGGTAATGGGCTGGAACATTTTGACTGCCTGTGATTCTGTAATGACTTATAGGTTGTCTAAATGCTTTTATTGTAGTAGCTGTAGTGTATATTTTGTAGTGTCGTATTTAGTTCATAGTTTATCTTTTAATAAAGGCATACCGCCGGTTATAAAAAATATTTAAATATATTTTAAGGAAATATTAAATGAATATTTCAGAATAACAGACAATTCCGCCTGATTTCCTGCTAAGCAAAGGGCGACGTGACGTCATAAACGCAATATAGCCACCGAGAGACCAATCTATCGTGCGCTCGAACTGTCAATACCTCCTGATGATGCTTCGTGAAGAAGCGAACGTGTCACAATTCTTTCGGTTGTGTTGTGCTACGTGGCGTTTAAAACGCCACGTCCGCTTAACCGATTTATGCGGAATCGTCACTAGATATATTTTTAAAGTATCTTTCTAAAATAATAATTTATTGTTTTCATAAAATATTTAAAAAAAATGTTATTATTAAATATGGATTTCCGCAAAGTAACGCCTGAATATATTCATTATATTTTTTATTTTCTTTTCAATGTTATTTTTCTGATAAGTTGATTTAATTTTAAAATATTTGTTATTAATAATTAAGACAGCATATCAAATTCTTTTTGCTCTCTATCATGTTGTGTGGGTCTACTCTAGAGCTAATTGAGTAGAGTATAAAATATATAATCTTTACTTTGTTATCAAAAAAAAACAGTCCACCGCAATAAAATAAAATTCAATTTTTAGATAACTTTTGTTACGGGGTTTATCACAATAACAAAACTGGATAAGTGCGCACTGGCATTATAAAGGTTTGTAGCAACACAGAATACACCACTAGATTAATATTTTTTTTTTCAAAACTTTTATATCCCTTTCTGAATCGATAGGTTCAAAAACTGAATAAAAAATTATGTTTATTTTTAAATTGTAAATGTTACAAGAAAAGGGTATTTTACCTATTTGGTGTCAGTGCGAAATCGTCGTGATTGCGCGTATAGTTTAATTCTATACTTACCGTACATAAGTATTCTACACATAATAGGTTAGGTTAGATGCCGTATGCGCGTCGCGACGTAACGTCTTCCCCTGGATATGGTAGTGTGCGCTACATAACTAACACCGCGCCGCGCGCCGCGCCACCGCCGCCCCGCGGTTGTATAACCAAGGATACCTTATTCATTACAATATCATTGTATAACCCTAAATCTCAACGTCTACTTGTACAAGTAGATATACAATACTATGAACTAATCAGTGATGTTGATAAGCCATTGAAGTCAATATTTTTTGTCTATTCGGTTCTGACCGCGATATCATGACCGAATTTAATCTATTTTTATTATTTATATTTTTTTATTTTACACAATGACATTCGTCATGTTTCATCTTATCGGCATTACTCCTATCCAATCATCATTGTAAACCTTCGATGCATGTCTGGGACTAAGGTTTTATGAAATAAATGTATATTTATGATATGATATTCGACTTACACCGTTTACATTTTAGTTATAGTGCGATCCCTAGGGAACTAATCAGTAAATCAGGATAGAATGCTCTTATTAGTTACTCGTATTATTAAATTGTTGATGCTGTGAGCTATGAACTGCCCTGACGCAGGTCGCCGCCGGCTTGAGCTTCACCTCATGGTGGAAGGGCATTTTGCGGATGCTGGCCTGGGTAACTACCAACCTCTAACAGAAAATTTAGAAAAAACGTTATAACAAAACACATTTCTTGTATGGGGGCCTGCTTTTGTTTTTAACTGTTATTAATGTTATTTGTTAGGCAATCCTTCGGTTCGATACATATATTCTGTGAAAATTTCAATCGGCCACCGACTACCGGTATGACGGTTCCAAAGGTATCGCTCTTTAAATGTTGGACGGACAGCCGAGGCTTAGTAATAGGGTCACGTTTTCTAGTACGAAACCCTAAAAAGTAACGTTTTGATGGTATATTGTGTTGGTACGGAACCGTCCTTGTATGAGCCAAACTCGCACTTTGCCAGTTTATATATATTTCGAACTGCCTGGTACTGTCTAGAGCAGTCTAGAGTCTAGACACTCATACATATAATGAACTCATATAAATGTGTACGTTGTCCTTGTCGGTCAAAGAGAAATTCGGTTTAATAGTTCCAAATTACTGCAAGAAATTGTGTAAAATCGCGTGCGTGTTTTAATTTGCTAACAAAATTTATTGGTGGATTTAATGTGAAGGCTGGAAATTATAGAAAGATAGATTAATTGTTGGAGAATCACTAAGTAGTGTACAACTAACGCAGATTGCATAGTATATCTCGGTTCCTGTATCTACTCAGTTGGTGATTTTTGTCGACAATTCTTAGGTCGAATTAGTGCATATATAAATGTGACCTAAACGTCTAAGACGTCTATAATTATAAGACTTTTCTCTTTTTTAAATTTATAAAATAACTGGGCATATAGGTGTATAGGTATATACATAGTGTATATATAGATTATTTCATTTGTAATCATTACGAGTAGAGTAGATACCTGTTGATGTTTATCTCGCAATCAAGTCTCAAAAATTCTGACTAGGTAAAAATAAGGCGCTAAATAACCAATACACAATGAGTTCTACGTAATACTAATAAATGAAATATAAAAAAAAAATACGTATATTTTCATTCGCAATGGACGACGAAGTTCGTGTTGCTCTAAGTGGGCAGTATAATTAGTAAGGTATTATTGCGAATTCAATATAAAATGGAAACAGGGCTTATTTTTTCACTGTAAGTGATTTGTATCATATTAGCTAGCAACTCCTGTCTTAAATAGCATTTGACCACTATCTCACCTGATGATACGCGGTCGAAGATGTTGTCCAGAGAGAGTCCAGAATTACAGGCTCTCAAGGACGGCTGCCGGAATGTAGGTACTATTAGGTGCTTGGTAACGGATTTTCTACTTCAGCTTGGTAGCCAGAGGGCAACGGTGAAATGCCCTACTACCATGCTATAACAACTGTCATCCAGACGACAACCAGGACTAATGGTTTAACGTCTCATAAAGCACGTGCACACTCAGTTTTAAATGCAACTAACGGTTACTCATCCAAGTAATAACTGCAGCGGACGTTGCATAGCCTAGGCAAGTTCCGCTACGAGAGCGTTTCACAATAGAACCTACCCTAAGAATCTACCCGACATAAGGAGATGATGACAGATGACCACTGCGGGATTCGAACCATGTTCTTGCAGTGCGGCAGTTCGTACGTCTTAGTTTCGGATAGTGGTCCGTCCGAGGTCTTAGTCATTGCCGCTGGGCCATCGCGCCTATACAAAATTAAAAAAATGTTTGTTTTTGCGATCAGTGATAATCAAATTTCAACACCCGGTTATGTGTTTTCGTCCCCGTGACATATCTAAGCAACGCGATTTTTTTGTTTTGCCACTTTTTGTTTTTAGTCATTGCTTTTCTATTCTCATACTTGGAAACCACGATTGAAGTTAATTGATCACAGGGATGAAAACAGTACTTTTCATCCCTAAGAAATGATTTTTCCTGCTGTCAAAACTTTAAAAACCGTTACATAATCAACTTGTAACGGCATTTTATTCTTATAATTTGATTTTCACAAAATTATTATTTTATATATGAAACTATCGTCATCATATGATGACTTAAAAACGAGAGAACATATTATTAGAGTTCTAATAACTGCTCTGACCGTTTAAGCTAACATGACTAATAAGTTATCTTTTTTTTATTGCTTTGACCACAATCTCACCTAATGGTAAGTAATGATGTGGTGGAAAGTGTTAACCAGCTTAACCTAGAATTACTGGCTCTCAAGGACAACTTCCGGAACACACCGTTTGGTGCTTGGCGACAGATTTTCTACTTGAGTGTGGTCGCTAGCCAGGCGGGCATTCGCAAAATGCCCTATATACATATGCCCTATACCACCATGCGCGGTGAAGCTCAAGCCCGCAGCGGGATTCGAACCATGGACCCGCTGCGCGGGAGCATAGCCAATACCACTGAGCCATCACTGCTTCAAAAGCTAGCTTAAACGGTCAGAGCATGCCTCAGTGGACGGCGCGTATTCCGCTGTTCATCCCGCACATGACTATAATTATTCCTCTCATAGTATTGAATTTTGTTAGGAAATATCATTTATGTACTAATCAGGTTTTTGTTTAATTGTCTTATATTTGAAATGAAGCAGTGTGCTTGTTAACCTCGTGGTTAAAGTACAATTTAGGTACTCGAACTATGCAGCCAAATTACTCCAACCATCTACTATTTCATCCCTTGAATAAATATATATATCCTAACTTATCCCTTGTAGTTCAAACATCTATTTTAATATTCCCGTCCCTGCCACACACCAGTCTTGTCTTTCATCAGTCTTTTTTAGTACCTACCCAACACTCTGAACCGTATACCACGGTCAGTCTAATGACATATACATTCCCTTTGAGCTTGATGGGGACGCGGTGGTCCCAGACATCTGCCGTCATTACATCTAACTTGCAATCAATGATATCGTCATTTAGATGAGTCAGAAATTCTCTAGGTTAGCCTGAACAACATCTTCGACTAAGTCATCACCTACCATCAGGTGAGATAGTGGTGAAAGGCTAATCTATCAGGTATAAAAAAGAAAATAATTACGTACTACAAAACCCCCCTACTAGGGACCCTATTAGGTACATACTACTTACTGTTTTATCAGTAAAACACACAAAACGCGTCTTCTGGGTCTCTGATATAGTGACAATGCATAGGTTTGAAAAATTACCATTAATCATTATACATTTCTCAATAACAGTAATGAGAAACTTCTAGATAAAAAATGACAGAATACAAATTGCAAATTGACATGGCGATGTTTGCAACGGCTCGAATTAGGCCGATATGGTAATCCAAGCGATTCACGCACTTCACGGCTCACTGCCGCCGGCGAAAACATCATCAATGTGCAATATCATTCACACAAAATTATCTAAGGACGGGATTTTTATTTTGAGGAATGGGTATAGCTTCGTGTCGCATTAAAGTTATCTTGACTGGCAGGCCTTCGGTCGTCGCCTGTCTTGCTACCACACCAGCCTCAAATTCAATATTTGTTCCCAAGCTCTAACGTTGTTTTGGTATTAGACTAGACAGTGCCAATTTTTAAAAAACCTAACCTATCGATATCATAATGTCATTAACAAAACCAATTGTATTTTTTTGTTTCTGTGACCCAAGTTTTACGTGCAAACTGATGATACTGCAACTGTTCCTAGGATACCTACCGGGCTTTTTCACCTACACCTAAGTAGTTCTTGTTTGATATTAAATAAGTAATTTTGCAATACAGGATAAAATAACCCATGGGGTGCAAGGCAATGACTGAACCCGTAACGCCCATAACTTCCTATGGAAGTAGTAAAAAGCGACTAAGGGAAAAATAACAGGCGGGCAGCAGCGCCTTCTGAAGAACTGACATTATACACTGCAATCCCCAAGACACTATTCTAATTGTGGTGATTACGACAAACCACCCCTCTTGGGGTAGGCATTTGTTTAACAGTGGATGTTTTATAAGTATATACTTAGCTGATTGTAATTTATCAAGACGAAGAAGTCTGAAAAGAGGCTCGTTATTTGTGCTCATATAGTCATTTATAAACAGCCTCATGTACTGATTGCGTGTTGAATTTGTATCTAGTCAGTCTAAAAAAACTTACAAAATGCTCTACAACAGTTCCGGCGGGACAACAGCAACCAATTCGAATATGCTACCATACATTGTTGTACCACTGAGATGCTTCATCGCTCCAAGATGGTCGTGCTACGTCTACAACACATATGTATGTTAATTAAGCAGGTAACAAACTGATATGAGCATTGGAATTTCTTAGAACACGCAATACTAACGTAACACTTAACTAATGAAGATTTCCAAGTTAAATACTTGAAATTGGCATAAGTACCTATACGTAGAATAGATGTAACTTGTAAAACAGACCACGCAACTGAACCGGTGTTACAAGTCGAAAATTTCACAAATACTTTTTGAATCAAGTGCATCGACTTGTCAATCATAGAAAAAAATTACACGATTGCCGAAAAGAAGCTAAAATTAGCAATTGTGCTACGTTTTCGTGATTACACCAGTTTAGCGTTTAAAATCGCGGATATTAGTCCAGTTGACGAAAGGTCAACTGGACTAACTATAGACATCAATATTGTGAAAAATGGTATGATACCTTGCCGATATAACCGAATATAACTTTCTGTTCTTTCTAAACCATTTTTGTTTTGTAGTAAGTAATAGAATCTTTGCTGTTCCGAGCATACCTCTAATATATCTACAGCCCTAAAGCAATGATAACCTAATAATAGCTGCTATGGACTGCCGTGCCGCAGGTTCATGGTTTGATCTCCACCGATTGTTTGAGCTTTACCGCATGGTGAAAGGGCATTTTGCGAATGCGAGAGCTATTAACTTTGAAATGATAGAGACATGAGGCTTAACAACTATATGTCTCAGTGGAGTCACATGTGACGAAATGCATGTTATCGGCAGAGGTTACCGCTTAACAGGAGGTGGGTTCGTGCAAGGTCCGTCACAAATGTCACAATCCATAAATAATTAAAAATGTAAAATGACTTTTGTTTTTTTTTTTACGGCTGGGGCGTAAAGGCCATGTCACACAGCCGTGGGGATCCGGGCTATAGTTGCACACCCCATATCCTGTGGGAGTAAAGGAACAATTGAGGCAAAAGGTGGGCAGCAGCACATTCTGAAGGGGACGGTGTACTTATACACAGACTTATTGCTGAAGGCGGCAGAACCCTTGACCAGCAAGTATTATAAGTAAAATGTAAGAACGTCGTGGCAACATATATGCACTGATGCTAATTACAAATTAAACAGGTTTTTATTTTAAAACTAACGTGATTTTGACTCATTAGTCATTAATATAGGATAACTCACGTATAAATTAGTCAGAGAGCTCAGACTATAGTACCCCCCTCCCCCCCTTTAAAGAAAAGTTTTAGTTGGTTATGGCAATACATATTTTATAATTTTACTCAAGAGCTCTAGACGATGATTGGTCCTACAAACAACAGCTAGGGCAAAAAGACATTACTTTTCGGATACCTTCTGGTGACCCGCTGAAAAATTATTAAATTGAGTTTTAAGTCCAATACTCATCATTGAGGTGTCAACGTTTTACAAAAAATATTTCAAGTTTGTGAACAGTGGAGTTGGAACAGATTTGCGCTCTGGGTACGGAACCCTGAAAGGAAATTTTATAATTAAAGGTGGAAATGACGAACTCATCTCTACAGCCATATGCGAAGGTGAATACGTATATGTTTATGACGGGAAGGCATTGTAAGTTGAAATGGACAAAACCAGAATAGGATGACATCGTTTTGTATATATAATCTGTAAAAATAGCCATATTAAGAACGTGTTATATAGAATATTAGCGACACTGCAGGTCCTGAGGGTCTAATCAATATGCACCATTAGTTGTGCCATCCGAAATATACATCCTTATGACACAACTTTCCTTAGTAAATAAGGGGACTTCTTGTCGTAAATTACTACAAGTAGCTACATGTAGTAACTGTAGTACTTATGATAAATTACGATATCAACAATAAGCTTTTAAATAGTACTTATGCGTACTAATATATAAGAACATTATGCTTATGTATAATAAAATCCACATTTAAATACCTTTCTAAATCCTGCAGCAGTTTTAAATGCCTTTAACTAATTCTTGCATAAAAGATATTCGGTTACTACCGAATATTTATGTCAGGACGCAGTGGTGGTGCTCGACACTAACTACACCTAGCTTGTGTTTCACCTAGCCTGCTTATGATTTTACTCGAGTATGGTTTGTCTCATGGCACCGTTTTTTAGGTTTAGCGTTAAATAAAGCCCCCCAGGAACACTCGTTGGGCCATTAGGTAACATTGCTAAGCCTTAAGACCGTCTCGCTATAGTATTACTACATTAGAATTAACCGGAAATAGCTGTATATGTATTCAATATATATATTGAATGTATATATTATATATATAGAATACATATACAGCCATTTCCGGTTAATTCTAGTGTAGTAATATAGTAGGGAGCAGGAATAGGGACGTAAATATCTATAACCTACTAAAAGACTGGCCTCGAAATCAAAAACTAGGTTATGCAAAGTTCACTGAGGTCATTAGGTGCTTGGGTGGATGTCCGCTAGTGGCACTTACTATTCAGCGCTCCCGTATGCTTTGGATTGGTTATGCTATGTCAGAGTCCTTCAAGCAGCTTAAAAATTCTAACACTTTGCATAGATGGTGCTTGGTGCATTTATGAAATACCCTCGTGGCTAGATACATTTGATTACAGCTACAAATGACAACGCAAAATGTAATTTTTGACCCATCTCCGGAGATAGGTCTTTATTGATACTCCCCGACTCGGGAATTGTATCTAGGAGCTCGAGATTCTATAAAGTAACGTCAACCAACGAGGCAACCAGTTACTTAGAATTTTTATTTCAGAAAAACGTAATATTTTTATCCAAGTCAGGAATAACTCATGGGCAAGGTTAGTTCTTCAAATCATCCTCGCAATATAAACGCGACATTACGCGGCAGGACTAAAGAGGCGTTATCGGATAAATCTATCTTCTAATAGCTATCATAATTACTGACATAGCACCCTAGCAATGCACTCTTCGTACCTATAACAAAATATGAACCTATTACAATGTATCGTAATTAAAGCAAAACATCACCTCTGCACAATGCTGTTATATGCAGTCTATGTAAACAATCACCTTAAACCAAATGGGCTAGAAATGTTTAATAATATACGCCATTGTCTGTATATCCGTTTTGGCTGTCCGTTTAGATACTTATATAGGGGCGGGGAGATATAATCAGTACATATAGTTTATCACCGCCTTCAAAGCTGTTGTTGCTACTAGATTTTTGTCTATTCCCTATGTGTATAATTCTCTAGAGATAGTTATTAAGTTTAATTTTATATAAATTGGTAGGTACTTCAGCTATGGAACAATATTTTAATCTGTGTTCGGTATTAGGGTTAACTGGATACGGTTGAAACGATTTGGACTTCATCGTTCATAGTAATGTTGTTGATAAACCTAGCGACGAAGACAATAGGTCAAATTCAAGGGCGTGTTTGTAACTGCGAAACGGCTATGCAATTTAAGTTCCTGGGGCCCTATATTTAAAAGCATTATAAAAAAAACGATTTGTATCAACCGTCCCCATGCCAGCGGCGGTTGAAGCAGTGATTGGGGACGGTTAAAACGCATACCTATACCAATACTACAATATATAATAGAAGAACCTGTTTTATTTATCATTAGGTACTTATTATTGTAAGCATAATTATGACACCTTATGACAAAAACAATCAGTCTTCAAGCTTTTAATTTCCAATCAACTTTGACGAGTAATAAAATAACGTAAAAAACAAAAATAATAAAAAACCGGCCAAGTGCGAGTGGGACTCGCGCACGAAGGGTTCCGTACCATTATCTCGTTTTCATTATTATTATTTTTAGCAAATATACGGCGAATACCTTTTTTATTGTATGAGAGCCCCCTTAATTATTTATTTTAATTAATTATATTTAAAGAGAACATAAAACTAAATATTCTGTGAATAGTTAAAGCGTCTACCGGTCACCGCTATTAGTATCGAGCAAGAAATTATAAAAAAATCAAGTTAATGGGAGCCCCCCTTAAATATTTATTTTATTTTATTTTTAGTAGGTGATGTTATAGCGGCAATAGAAATACATCATTTGTGAAAATTTCAACTGTCTAGCTATCACCGTTCTTGAGATACAGCCTGGTGACAGACGGACGGACAGCGAAGTCTCAGTAATAGGGTCCCGTTTTTACCCTTTGGGTACGGAACCCTAAAAAAAAAACAGAAAAATTAAGAGATAGCATTTCTTCAATTACATAAAAATGTAGATAAGAGATCAATCTGAGTCACCTTGTGGTGTGATCACCGTCGTCGCTCACGAACTTCCGCAACACCAGAGGTCTCGAGGATGCGTTGCCGGCCTTTGAGGAGGATAGGATATGTTTAACAAATTGTTGGAGTACAAAATTTTATGCCCACGGTGGGAATCGAACCCTCGTCCTCCGATATCGTGTCGGATGCCTTAACCTCCTCGGCCACCTGGACTCGGCATTTCTAGCCGAAATGTCGTGCTCCAATTGTATTACTTTAACCGTCATAGAGGACGGAGCGCGGTCATCAACCAGACTACTAGACTTCATCTGATCGAAAGAAGTGTTTTTTTCATAAAATTTTGTACTCCAATAATTTGTTAAATATATTTTCGCTTAGCATGCGATAGTGCTTGTACCTAATCATATATAGAAAAGAATATAGAAGGGTAGCGACATCATACCGAGAAATAAGTGTTTGAAATATATACTATACTATTACACAAAGAAAAAAAGTTTTTTAACATTCATATTAACTAATGTCTTCTATGCTTACTAATTCTGGGTTAGTTTGTACAATATCTTTTACTACTGCATCACTTACCATCAAGTGAGACAGGGATCAAAGGCTACCTTATCAGTTATAAATATCGGTACTATACGGTTTCCTTAACGTTGTTTTCCATGTATAAGTACTGTTTTTTTTCAATCCATTATTAGCTATCATAGCTGACTGAGGTTTAATTTTCACGACCTTATTTATACTAAAGGTTTTTTTGTTTCCAGTTCGTACGCTATTACAATGGTAATCGCGATCGCAATCATTGGACAACAAGGAAGCGGATTTACAATAGATCGTACCAGCAATGACACTACCATATCAACGAAAACGCACTCCACAAATCTTTCCACAATTGATGATTTTCAACAACAAACAAAAGAAGACTTGAGTATAGAAAATGACACTAATATTAATGTAGAAGACAATTTGAGTAAGACAACAAAAAGCAGCGATTCTAAGACAGAAATATCTGCAGATATACCAGAAGCACACACTAAAAAAACTCAGAGGGTTCAAAATATTATGCAAACAAGTAAAGAAATAATAAACACAACCGAAAACACGAAAATTCCTACAATAAGCTCAGATACTGTCGAAGTATTAGACTCCGTAGAAGATGTTACCGAGTTTAAAAATGACAGAACTAATACAGAATATTCTGTCAAACCTCAACAATTTGAATCGGGGCAGAATGTAATAGCACTTGTTACGAGTAACAATAAGTTAGAACGCGAAACAACTACGCTACTCACGGAACTTCCCACAACCACTTACCAAATCTCTACAATCGATAATCAACCTACGCTAAATAGTTCTATTACAAACAATGAAGAAATAAGTACATATCAATCAATTATCAATGATATAACGGAAGTTACATCAGGCACAATCAAAACAGAGGTATTTAATCTCACCAGCATAGAATCTTCAACTGATTTTTCACCAACTGCTACTGAGACAGTTTTATCCACGGCAACTGATAAAGATACCGTTGGAACGACTGAATTGCCTACAACATTTCCCACTACAACAGAAGACAGTACCAAAGTAAGCGAACCGTCGTGGAAAAAGTATACAACTATTGTAAGAAAGCGGATTACGAGTGCTGAAGACACATCTGAAATGTCAAAAGCGAAAGGTGAAGCAATGAACGCTGAAACTTCAAATACACACGTGAACTTTGAAAAAGCTATCAACGTCACGCCCATACCCTCTCTAGAAAAGTTACGAGTCGAACTTTTGTCAAATACAAATCAACCATCATCGAATAGCGAAATGATGTCTGCCGAAAGTGGGAAAACAACTGTGGCAATCAAATTATCAAAAGTATCTCCAAATACTGTTGAAAACATTCAATCCAAGGGAATTGGAATAGTACAAAGTAAACGAGGAGGATATCTAGACTATTCTGAAAAGGCTTCCACAACTGTAGCTACAGCCAGAAACTCGGATAAAACGTCGGAAACAACATTTGAAACGACAGTAGAAGAAATCGATACTACAGAAATTGATGTACCAGATTTAGTGAAAGTTAAAGGTTCAGAGTCACAAAGCCAATTGGTAAGACTACTACAATATACATAAATAATATATTAATAGAGAACAGATTGCTTCAGGTACAGATTTATAATCCCTTAAGACGGTTAAACGAAGGGATACATTTAAGCTATGAATCACTCACTACGATAGCTGCATTGCCAGAGCAGGCTATAAACACGCTGGTTCAGCTGGTTTGGTAAGGCCACGGGTTCGAATCCCGCTTATAGTAAAAAAATACGTAAAACTTTGTAACCAGATTTATATAAATAATGCTTTAGGATTTGATTTTTTTACACACACACACACACGCGCGCATTCACATTTATATCGATTTGATGTGGTTTACTACTTTTCAGGCTGAGGACGCGATACAAGAAGAATTAATGAAAGAAGAAGCATTGAACAACCACGAAGAAAATGTCAACAGATACGAAGACGAAAAAACTGATATAAATACAAGTACTATTTCACCAGATGGACTACTAATCAACGCCGAAGACTCACTGAGCGTGCAGCCCATTAACCAAGAGAGAACCAAAACCACGCTCTACACAATTAGCCCCAACTATAAGCCTATGAAAAAAATAGACGTCCAGCCTGCTAAGCCATTTATCAGAGATCCAGATGATAACAGTTGGAGAAATGAAAGTATTAGTTCTCTAGGCATCGTTTTTAAGCCCAAGAACTCCACAATATCCTTCAAGGAAGTGCTTAAAAATAAAACACAAATAGAGTTAAATAACCTACAAGAAAAATACGTGAGAGACAACCTACCAGATTTAAGGGTGAGATTGGAAAAAATAACTGAAGACAGGAAAACAAAGAAAAAGAAGATGAATAAGGATGGAGAAGAGGTCTATATTGATTCTGAAGAGGACAAATCAGTTGAGGGAACAAATGCCCCTGTACACGAATCTGTGACTTCGTTACATGGTTCTGACGAATTATCGCAGTACAATACGGCTACACTACCCAGTACAGAAATTAATCCTGAAGAAAAAACTTCCCCGATGATTCTAGAAGTGAAAAAGGCAAATACCATAACCTCACAAGCCTTATTTAAGAGTCTTGGTCTGGATTCTCTTGATTATCTCACCACCGCAAAGCCTAAGAAGTTCTTTAACATTGCCGAGTATTACGACACGACAGATGAATACGATGCAGATTACGTTACAATGTCCAAGTTAGATCTGAAGAAATTCACCAATCCACCACTAAGAACGTCGCCACCGCCAAAAGAGACGCATCAACATATAGAACCATTGATAAATAGACCCATGAACACTAACTTTCCCGACAGGAAGCCCACAGTCCAATACTTCCCACCGCGCGAGCCGCAAAAAGTAAGCGTCAATAATATCGACAGAGAATTCGAGAGAAAAGTAAATCTTTTTAAAGATCGTCCTAAAATTGAACCTCTACCTCCGTTCGTCACTGTGGCGCCTCTACCCATAGCCACCGAGAATCCTGCACCAGAGATGAGACCGGAGTATCCACACGAAATGAGGCCCTATATGAGACCAGACCTCAGGCTATCTCATGAGCCACTCGTACGACCAGACACTGGGCCGACCATGAGACCCACAATTCAACCCACCGATTTCCCAATGTACACGCCCACGCATGTCAACAGGAACTATTACATGACAAACGCACCACACACGACGGAGCCTCACGACGCATACGTCATCCACGAAGGAAGCCTCAACCGGGGCTCTTACGTCATAAAACATTACAAAGACTTGCTGAACGCGGCTGCCGTGAAGAGCAATGACGACGACAGGCCGGATTACATGCCTCTAACGGAGTCGCCTCGGCAGGTCACCGTCGCAGGAATAGAAAAAAGCACTAACAAAGGCGTGGACGACGATTACGACGCGCATTTTCGCAAGGACGTGCTGAACCGTTTCGTCGACAACTTCAACCAGAACAGCGAGAGATTTAAAGTGGACTTTCCGATTCTGTACAACAGCAGCGTCGTGCATCGACCGGCCGACGAGCACGGTCGAGTGATGGCGTCATCGCGAGCTTTTTTAAAGCGGCTTTACAACAATGAAGGGACGGCGACGAAGAGTAACGCTCCGATGAATAAGCCTTGCGAGCCGCACTGTGACGTCACAGTGGAGTTGTCCCCTGCGTACGAGCTGCATTACTACGTACCGGAGCAGGAGGAGAAGGAAGAGATGGAGCCGCGCAGTGCCTCGCCGCCGCCGATGCCGATGCCGCACCGGTACACATTATGAGACGTCACGAGCGTGCACTCACCACGGTAGCGTCGCATCGCATCGTTCGACCGGCACGCCGCCGATTGATGGATGTTGGTCGGCACACCACGAACAAGTGGCTACGCCGGCTGATTATGTAAATACTTCTATTTTTTCAGCGGTTATCGCTACGCCCTGATTTAATTCTTGTTTTCTTTTATGACGTGATGAGATGAATGTGTTGTGCGATGTTTTTATCGGACTTTATTTATGATATTGATGTCCAGTTACCAAAGACTTATAGATAGATATAAGAGTGATAGTTTCATCGTCATTGTGAACTCGTTGGCATGATTGTACATGACGAATGTAAATCTTACTGTGGTGCTATTGATGCCTTTATAGGTTTTTATTCTTCTAAAAAGGGTTATTGTAATTTATCTATGTCTATGTGTTTAAGTGTGTCGTACGCACTTACTTAGTTGTAAGTAGGATTTTTAGTGAGTTATTATACAAAAAATTGTATATTGTAGATCAATATACTGATTTATATTTTACTGTCATTTTTTTTTCCTTTACCCTATAAGTGACGTTTACTTCCAAGGAACCCTGTAGCATCTTACAATTACCATCGGATTCATCATATATTTAAAAGAACTGCGTTCATGATGATTATGATGTTTTTCTGTCATAAAGTGATGATACGGACAAGTCGCCCGCATGATGGTAAGCGTCCCGACTGTGTGTACAGTTGCAGTCTCAACGTTGTTGTTCTTCTTGCCCTGCTCTGCACTCGTCACTCCGAGACGATAGTCCTTATTTCTCGTGCACTTTGTAATTTCACCTGCTAGTTTTCGTACAGAATGCCTATATGGGAATAAAGTTGAGACACTGTTGAAGTTAAGAAAATATATTATATAGGTAATTAATGAGGCATTCTTCAAAATTATAGTCACAGATGACAGAATACTAGGTCAAGTGTTAATCCATACCTCGGTACTCTACTGAGGTACAGGTAGAGAGATTTAAACGTACAAATAATAAATATATTAAATATACATAAAATTACGCCTGTTTCCCATAGGGGTAGGCAGAGCAGTAGTAAGTTGTAACTTTACTAACTTTTGTGGAACTTAGGACAAAACACGACGAAAAAAGAGTTCAATTTCTTTTTTGTGGGCATATACTATAATTATGTACGAGAGTATATATATAATATGTAACCTTTGATATTTTATATTCCGTTCTAACTACAAATTGTGGTATGTGATGATGTGGACGAAGATAGTTAACAGGCTTAGCCGGACATAGTCTCGGAAAATATTACAAAATCAACCACGCTGTCTTTTCGCTTCCGGTATAAGCTCGCAGACTGTATTCTATACAAGTGACGAATGTAGCAAGTAAGTACTTATAAGTGCAGACCTATAGTGCTACATAATAAATTTACTGCGCACTTACACTATAGATCGCTGCGCTGCAGGGCAGTTGAACAAACCACAAAAAACATCAACGAAGGCAGTTGTTCTTTTTTTTTTATGAACCTACACTCCACGGAATCCAATGTCAATACCATTTTTTATATCTGACTATTTTTTTATTAACAACAAGAAATAGGACACATACAACATTCTAAGGGGGAAAAGTATTTAAAGAAAGGTTTTATTCCGATAAAGTCATGAAAATTAGCATCCAGAGCAGACCGGTGTTCTTTAGCAGCACCCGTTCACGAGTTGACGCACTTGCCAGCCATCGCCCAGTTTTTATTTTGTGATGCTCAGAATGCTGTTCTTCGGTAACCGACCATTGTGTCTTCATCAAGCATGAAGCGAAGTACTCAATAGTTAATTTTTATGATCCTTTATATCCAGCAAGCCAATCTGGAAAATCTGAATAGAATGAAAACTAGCACTAGGACAGTATATAACTTCAAATAACCAATTTTCTTCCGCCTTCTATTCGGACACAGCAATTAAATGTTTCGACTGTTTCCACGTTATATCTCATCATATACAACTTATATCCTTGATGAAAGTGAACCAAGATGGTAGTTACGTGTATCTGTTTTTACTGAGATAGCTGTAATGAATTATTTAATGTTATCTTAGGTTTTCGCGTTTATTATACATAGTAATTAAACAACTTTAAACGGTTGAAATCGTGTGACCATAATGCTGCTGCAGTGTTTGAAACGTCGGGACAAAAATAATGACAAATATACGCGATTTAAACCGTTTCGAGTTGTTTAATTACTATAATTCATTATTTGTAATGTCATACAGCACATATATAATTATACCAATATCTGCGACTTTGAAGCCTTGACATATCCCCAGTTTCTAGAAGATTTGGTAAAATCTTGATCTTTTAACTGACTAAATCCTAGACAATTTATTCGTAGGTCCGGGAACACATCGTTAGTAGCTCGGCGACATGCTTGAGGATAAGTAACCAACCAGACCATTGCCAGGTTTACACGAAAAATGACGTACTACCTTGAAGTTCACGTCTGGATTATAAAGAGTCAGTCCCTATGAAATTAAAACAAAATATACTTTTTAAAATACAATTTTATTGACATTTTTCATTTTAGAGTAGTGTGTATGCAAACATCACTCGATCGTTCGATCATCTCGGGTTAAAATACATATCAGTTTGAGCATAATCATAGTGTTATATAATCTATAGCTAAAATATACTCCATAAGACTGCAGTAAGGAAACACATATCTCGAGTGGAAATGCAATTCTGGATCCAATAAATAATTATTTTACAATCTCATAAAACAATCAAATTAAATAAAAAAGAAACAAATTTCACAAATGAACACATTCCTCTTTGGATAACAAAAGAAAACCAGAACACTGAACGGTATATCTATTTTAATACAGGTTAGGTTTCAGATATATATGGGTGTAGACTAACGATCAAATTTATACCTTTGAAGTAGGTATGTAGTCTATTGTAGGATTATTATATTTTGCAATTGAAATTGAAACATGTGGCAATGTACAAAATTAGGCACTCGCTTGTTTAGTCCTGCAGGGGTGGGCATAGGATGTGCAAACACCGACTTGAAGCTATTTTCTATGTCACATGTAATAATAATAAGATTAAAATTCTAACCAATCACATAGAATGGGCCACAGAAGACAGTGACAGGCTTTTATAAAAACGTGTAAAATTGGAATGGCTAAAATTCCTTGCGTACTATAAAATCAATCGAATAATTTATTTAAAAATTTATATTGGTAAATAGTAGAATCATGCGGTACTTTAACAAATATATCTTGTGACAATTCCACCTAATTTTCCTGCTAAGCTGATGAGTCGTTATAAACGCCACGTGAGCCAACCGGAAGAATTTTGCCGGTGAATTGTCGATCGTGCGCTCGAACACTCCTGACAGTGCTTCGTTCAGAAGTGAAACGTGGGTAAATTTTGCAGTTAGGCAACGTGGCGTTTACGGCGTCACATCGGCTTACCAGGGAAATTGTGCATGCGGAATAATTGTCATTAGACAAGTTTTAATATTTTGAAATATGTTTTCATATATTAATTTAATGCGTTCTTAAAATATTTGTTAATATTAGTAGCCATAACTTATTTCCATGAACATTTTGTAGGTTTGTGAATTATAATTTTAACAGAAACATATAAATATAAAATATAACGAATTAACTTGAGTTGTTGGCCATTAGTTTAAGAAGTAACCAGGAAGTATTTAGAGCAACTTCGTATTTTTTCAAATATTTTACTAATTACTTAGTTTGTCAGTCTACAACCCCATTCTCCAATGTTAATGTGTTCATTTTTATTTAGAAAAAAAAGAACAATAAGAAACAAAACGTGTGAATAAAACAAAATAATCTGCTTTTTCTTTCAGACGTTGTAACGTTGACGTTGTGATTCATAAAAAAACAATCAAGCTAGAAATACATGTCGGTAACGCTACTCCAAATTAGTGTGATCAATGGATACATTACATTATAAGAACAAGACGTCTGTCTTAAAAAACGTAACTTAAAAAAACACACACAATGCTAACTTATAATACTTATATTTTTTACCAGAATTTACGATTGATAATGAGCTACGAGAGCATCTGAAACGTTATTGTATTTCAACCATGTTTAAAAGCATCGGATTGTGAAGTGGCGTAGATTATCAGATATGTATTTCTAGCTTAGCATGGAACATAAACAAATACAATAGACTTCGCATATCTAAACCTAGTATTTATATAAATATGTTAAGGTAACATGTTTAGCCAAATGGATATTATAATTAAAAATAAAGCTTAACATCTTAACAATGTCTCGACGATTCAATAGGAACATAAAAACACTCATCCCGGGAATATTTAGGAGTTAATTTTGTGTTCATCTTACTTTTGTTATAATTATCAGCTGCAAAAATATTTTAAAGTCAATTGTAATTGTTTTTATGGCATATAAAATAAAACGTAGAATGGGTTCAGTTATAATCATATCATTTTCAAATTTCAAAACACAAGCATAACATTTGCGATAGGTTTCAAATTCTTTCTGCAAAATATCACAAATTCTTATATCTGTCTCCGAGCTAGGGTTGCCAAGTTGAAGCACGGGACCTTCGCATTTTTTACATTCATAAACCCATTCTACGATTCATAAAATTAAAAAAAAACACGGCATTTATTTTTGTTGTAGGTAATAATCACGCACACCGTCGACAAGATTGTCACAATAACAATAATCAGTTATGACAATAATATAATAACTAATACAGAATAAAAGTAAAAATAAATAGATCAGTAAGTATATCGAATAGTGACGTTCAGTTAAATACTATTTACGCGGTAGGTACATACACTTCAGTTATGATAATTATAATAACTATAATTATTTAACGTCGTAGTTTTATACTAAAAGCAATATTTACAAGAACACGCCACTTTACTAGCTATATACCTGCCTCATCACATCACCCCGCTGTCTGACACTCGTCTGTTACATGCTTACTTTGAAACGTTTTCATATATAACAAGATTACTTTGGTTGATTCAATTTGGTTTTAATTTTTTTGAGATTTGTAATTTAACTTTGGATCGGAATACCACACAATCATTTTACCGTCATATTGGTCGTTCTCGGCGCATTATGTTACATATGCCCTACGTTGGTAACTTAAACTTGCGGTTTCATATGCATGACGTAACATGTTTAGAAAACTGTTACCTTTGATGGTTTTGGATATTTCGAGTCAGGAACCACCATCCAGAGTTTAAAAGTTAAATCTAGACACCAAAATGTCTATATACAAATTTGAAAATTTTGACAACCCTGAAATTTTAACACGTAACATATTGACCTTGAATTGTGTCTATTATTCAAATTATTAAAACCTATGTCCTTTACAAATACTATTTTCATATAAATATATATACAGAGCGTATGACAGACAGAATTGATCAGACAACGTCCTTCCCACACTCGACCCTAACTCGTTACTTTAGCCAGTCTTTCGTTTACTACACTAGGTACGACACCCGACCACTGCCCGCGTTCCGCTTGTTCCTACTACTGCACTCACACGATTTTGCACCTTACGGTTACCCTCATAAAGTCTAATACGATGTTAGTTCAAAACGCGGGTGGATTGGAATAATATCATTTACATTTTTGGTTTAAAAAGCGTGACATCTAGAATTATAATATTCTAAATATTATTGAAATATTTTTATAATAGATTGACGGTATTTCACTCGAAATGTTGTTATTGTAAAATAAATGAATAAGGTGTAAAATCGATAGAAGTTTTAGTAGTCCATTTCAATACGGTTCTCGTAAGATCACTGAGTAACTGTGTAAATAAAAAAATATTGTCTCATATAACGGATATATTGTCAAATAAATATTTTGATACTAAACTTTCTTATGAGCATCGGTTGGTAAAGTGGTATGAATAGAAATAATTACGCAATCGTTTTTGACATAAACATATAGAAGGCACAGTTAATTCAGCGATCCAACTATCCCTATTTTGGCTAATGTACAAATGGAGAACATTTTCCATGTTTAAGAGTGTTCACAAGCAACCAAACTCTAATACCACCAAGCACCAGGGTTTTCCAATGTAATAGGAGCCAAAATTACCTTATGAAAAACCGGACCATCATTGAACTTGTATCAAGTTTAGTAAAGCGAACAAAGTGTTCATGTTAAATAAGTAACTGTATAGGAAAACCCTGTTCCAGAGCAATCGCTAAACATTGGCATGAATTTAATAATATTTAATGTTATTCAAAATGTGCATAAATTTTCTGTTATTGCTAAGCTGATGCGTTCCGGTACACCAAAAGGGAAGCTATTGTTGAAACATGAGAGCTAAAAGTTATACACCATAAATAAAAAAGAAACAAAACAAAAAACTTAACCGAATCAACGTCATGTTGGCACCCCGCATTTTTGGCACCACTAGCATTAACCAAACGTAAATTTAAGAAAAATAAATTAAATTCTTCTATATTTTAAATTCGGAATGAGCACCAAAAAATTTCACGCAAATAAAAAAGAATTAGGAACAAGGTGCCTTGTGTAATTTTAACTAATAGCAAAAATTTATACAACGGCGGTGTACGAACAAACTAGCACCACTATAGATTTACGTATATATCGAACCAAACAATCAGGACTAACCGGGTCTCTACAAACAATCGCTTTGTTTAAGATTCCTAACAATGACGATGATTTTGACATCAAGAAAATGTCACGAAAGGCTTTTAATCAAATCGATTGATTTCTAAATTCGGCCACTTTCGATATGGTTAATTTTAATAAATAGTCAATGGCAAAGCAAAACAATAATATTATCATATTTTTAGAACACCTGAGTTTTAAGTTAATTTTCAAAACTACCACATTTATAATAAAAAATAAAAATGCAAGATATTTGACTAACAAACAGTGTTCACCCGAAAATGGCGGAACTTTATATAGGAACCCTTATTAAATGTGTATAAATGCACAATATTGTTACATCCTAACTACATAGCGACTATATTATGATGATACAATTGACTCCACAAGTGTAACTAGCGCATGCGACGGCTTTCATAGGACTGATTATTGTTTCATAGTGAAGAACGTCTGCAACAGTTTGGACGAGATTAAGGCTATGAATATGGATAAAAAAATATAGCTAAGCTCAAATTTCAGATGATGACTATGTAATGTAATATAGCAAAAGGAAGAAAATAAGAAAAAAACACAAATATAATTTACTTAAAAGGTAATAAATTTAAATTTCTTCGGAGACCCGTCTATAAGTTTGCCAATGACAAATTAGAAATAGTAGATCCGCGTAAGTATTCTTCAATCGGAGTGCAGACGTCCTTAGGAAATTTAGCAATAACACTCAACAAAATATTAACAAATCTCCATTATAAATTCTATAACAAAACCTGTCATCAACTTGTCCTCTTTTCCAACAATCGACAGGAAGCACAGTACAAATTTCAACCTTATTTTTAAACTGAGTATGTTCAATTTACCGTATACTTATTATAACCACATCCATAAAGCTCTAAGAGGAAGCCTCACTATACATATATTAATAAGTAATTATATTTTAAATATCATTTGTAACATTATACACATTCATACAAAAATTCTACAAGACTAAAGCATTCTCGATGTTTATATAACTATACCGTTCCGAATCAATTTTAAAATTTACATTCTTATTTCTTTACGATCGTATCGATAGAAGCGCCTAGTTGTGACGATTCGGTAATTCGGTTTTTAGATTCACACTCGACTAGTATTTTTTCGGAGGTGTGATGATATATACGTAAAATAGAACCCATTTCAAACATCGTAAGGTTTTCAATACAGAACACATTTCAAAAGTGAAAAATTTACGACAATCTAAGCCATATTAACAGTGATATAAAATTCAATCCGTATTTTAAGCAGATACATTGAGGATAATATTATCTTAGAACACGGTCTTCAAATACTGAAAAACTTACAATAAAAGGTGTGGATTCCATTTTAGACTTTTGTTATTATATTTGTAATTATCACACCTCCAGGTAGATTATTTTTTTCGCTAGAACCTTGTGACTTGAAATCATCAACATTCCTTATTGGTCCTGTCAGAAGACTAAACAAGTCACGAGAATCGTTTACTAGTTGTCTAATCCATCACTTGTAAAATTTCCAATAATAGTTTTAAACTTGAGTTTAATACCATATAAAAATATTTTAGAAGCGATCATTAGGGATGTTGTCGTTCGCGCTCATTCGGATAATCATTCGTATGCAAAAACACATTATACACGCGATACAAAATCTCTTCATAAAGTACCTTCACTAACTATTAATATGCATAATCTAATCTATTACTATACGGGTACGATTTTGATCCTAACATATACAAGGTTATGTATCAAAATGCGCGTTTCTAGCTAAGTTCAAATCCGATCCCGCGGCTAGACTATGTATTAACCTCGTTATATATCAATATAAGCTAAGTGCTTCGGAAGTATCTCTAGGGGTAATAATAGTGCCGAAGCCCTAATAAAGCAACGGTTGTTCCGTAAAGAGCTATTGATACCGTATCGCCTTCTTTTTTCTAATTTTACGTATTTATAGGAAACGTCCACTGCCGACTAAACAATGATTATTCAATATACGTGATATTCATTCAATATTAGAGCTTTTGTTTCGGTAATCGCATAGTAATAAACAAATTGGAGAGGTGTGCCACAGGGTAGTGCTTTAAGACCACCGTTTAACATTATATGCGCTAAAAGCCTAAAGAATGGTATAAATTCTACGATTATTGAAAGCCAACTAGTATTGTGGATATTTTAGAGTTGTTTTACAATATAATAAACGTGTCATACAACGTTACCGATTGAATTAATTGTTCAACTATATTAACCGGAATTAGTAGGTATGCATAGAATATGGTTTAGCATCATCATATATGATCGACCTTAAAAGTTAATAGCGATTCATATAGATTTTCCCCTTTATCTTGATTTTTGAGGTGTATTGTTTATGATACATGATTAACGTCGATCTTAGTTATCCTGTGAAAGCTACGAATAAATATGTAAAGAAGCGTAATTTTCATACCGTTACCGCTTTGATTTCGTACACATCAAGCACAGAATTAACAAAACACGCATACAATTCAATAGGATTGGTTAATTGATTTGGCGCTTAGAAATGATCGCATCCGATTGGTCGCGTCGCAGTGATGTTATTGGGCTGCACCGTACACTTTTTAAACCACGCCCACCGCGGTAATGTTAATGTTCTGCTGTTTTTGAGCTAAATATAAATTTCTTTACATATTTATTCGTAGTCTGACGGTTAAAAAAAAGACACTTAATACCTGGCTTCCATAATCGATCAGTCCATTATTTAGATATCGATTCATAAGGTATGTAGGACATCACTCGTGTGGTACTTATGAAAAATTACTAAATCGAAATAATGGACAGACCGATAAGAGGAATCGATTACCAGTTTGAAATCTGATTATTTTATCAATTAACAAATTGTGACTTCACTATCCGACAAACAAAATTACACAACACAATAAATCCCATCCTTTTCTAGTTTAATATCAGCAATGAACACAATTTAATCCGGAGCAGAGAAACAAAAACAATCTCGATTTCCGAAGACAACAGCATTTAGAGCGGCATATTGACGAAGGCGTCCTAAAGAGCGGCAATCAAACCTGAACCCAGGCGGTCGGCAGCAGAGGTCGGCGCGGCAGCAGCGGCGCGGTGAGCACGCGAGTACCACTAGCTGGCCACGTGCGCGGCGCGGCGCGGCGCGGCGGCGCCCGGCGCAGAGGACGCGGGGGCTACAGGGGCGGGGCCGAAACTACTGCGGAGGGACTCCTCCATCAGCCGGCAGATTTTATCCCGGTCCGCCTGAAAATACAACAAAACAATCTCTATAAGCTGTTATGGCATACATGTATCCTACTGAATTTCTGTTGGGTTCCTTAGGGTACAACTCTTTAAAAGTTAGAAGATCCCATGACCAATTAGGAGTAATGTGTAAAATCCTGCATGGCAAAATTGAGGCGCCGGATCTACATGAGTAGCTCGACAATGTGTCGCTTTTGTGTACCCGATACCTATCTTCGTAGCAGGAAACATAGATTGTTTGCTGTACCGGAGCATAGAACAGTTTCTCACCAGACATCTCCTATAGCACGCTCACTTGCCGCGCTCAATGATCTCCTTGACGCCAAACCAGACTGTGATTTGTTAGCAGACGAATGGAGGGAAATAATGGCGGAATGCTTGAGTTATTGTGAGGGGGTCAAGCCACATTACCAAAATCGACATATCAAATATTGACAATTTTGCTTTTATCATGTTTCTAAAGTATTTTATTCATAATTTTGTAATTATAGTTATTATTGTTTTTTAACCGGTTTGAACACAGACCTAAGATTTTTTCGCTACGCTCAATAGACCTACGAAGTGTGTGAGTGAAAGGTCCTAAGCTGCTACAAATCGTCGCGAGAAAAAAAGAGATAGTGAAACAAGAAGACGGTATGTCATTTTTTACTCGAGTAAGAGGCCATAGCGTCCCGGCCTCTTCCAAGTCGGCGCGAATTTTGTGTATTTGCTCAAATATCTTACGATTATAATATATAATATGTATTCTGCAAGCATGGTGTCTTGTTCAGCGAGTGAATGTGAGGTTACAAGACACAGTAACCCGAATATATACACGTTTCACAGGTAATTTATGATTATTTGTACTGCTTTTTGGATAATCATTATTTTGTCATTTTGTTTTAAAATTAGTTATATGAAATATGGAAATATTAGATAATAGGTTTCTCTTCATACTTATCATCAAATTACATTGCTAAATGAAGAATTGGTTGGTATTTTACAAAAAATACAAACACATTTGTTTACGATAGGGCTTGACAAAGTCCTGACGTCACACGTATCGATAAAGTCGATAGTTTATGTCTGACCTGTAGCTTCGACGTGAATGCTCGGATACATATTCGAACCTCTAAAATAATTGGTAGTTAGTTTAATCATAAATTTGTTTAAAAATAATATAATTACATAATAATTAGCGAGAAGTTGACAGATCAGTTTATAGCTTATTGAGTATTTACGAATAAGGGAGTAAATATTATCACAAGATATATTATTCAAAATTTATTATGATGTTTTCTGTGAAAAGTTCCCCTAACTCTCAATAAATAATTGGAAATATCTATTACTTCTATCATACATTTATACAAATGGCTATTTAACAGAATTTGAAATAACTATATGCACGCGTATAATAATGTTTGTGTTCTTACAGATTACCAACAAATTTTCAGTATGTGATAAAAGGGTTCGGATTATTGACGCAATCTAAATAAAAACACTACAGTTTGTAGTAAACTTTGAATCAAAATGCTTCATACAAAGAAAATATCGATTTATACTAATGAAAGACTCAATACCAACTTTTAATGTCCCTGAATGCATAAAGCTGTGGAAATGGTAGTCAATAGCTTTAGGAAATGATGACAGAAGTAACGTAAAGTTTAATTTGTAGTAAAATACATGGTCAAATAATTTTATTTCATGTAAAGACTGTAGGATATGTTAAGTCAATCTAGTAACCTCCTTAGCCTTCCTACCTTCCCTTAGCGTCCCAGGTGCGATAAAATCTACAATACTCGCTTCATTGCAGCGCTGGATAGCTATGGCTATCCTGACACAAAATAATTTTTATTTTTCCTTTCAGATCAAATTGAAAATAAGACGGCCCTGACCATACTTAAATAGAGATATATTACCACCGTTAGCCATTACCTGCCCTTCAAATCAAGTACTATCTCTAAGGAAAAAAACTTATTAACTAATGTTCTAAATTGTGACAAAAATAACAGAAAAAAATTAGCTCTTAAGAAGTTTAAAAGCTGAAACAAAAATAATGATAAACGGCTTTTAGACTTAAAAGAATTATATGTTTTGTAGGCCAGTTAGTAAAGATCATCGAAATTATGTACACATCGTCATTTCTACAGCCCAATGAGCTATGTTTACCCAAGGGACAAATTCGACCTTTGCTTACCAAATGTGAAGGATTTACGCAAATGGTATGCAGATAAATGTAATTTAATAATTTACAGTACCTACCTGTATATTTGCAGCTTAATGATTTTGTTAATGGTTATTTTTTTTTTTTTATGCCTGATAGGTTAGCCTTTGACCACTATCTCACCTGATGGTAAGTGATGATGTGGTCGAAGATGTTGTTCAGGCTAACCTAGAAGTTAGCCTAGTAATCATAATACTTAGTAATGGTAAGTTTTATTTCATCTTATTACGATGAAGTTATAGTAGTTTACTTTTAAAAGTGCTGTACCATTTTAGATCTACAATAAATGCATTTGACTTCAACTTTGAATGAGTTTTATTTTTAACAGATCAAAAAGGGAGCAGGTTCTCAATAAGGTTGATTTTCATTTGAAATCAATGATATTTGGTTTAATTTTCATTTGAAAACATCGTATTTTGTTTGAAAGGATATACTTTAAGATTCATCCCTTTGAAATTTCATCATAATCAGTTAGTAGTTTGGTTTTTAAATCATAATAACTTGAAAAATAAGTTGTTCAAGTTAATGAAATTGCATTTCTGTGATTTCAGTGTTGTTTACGATCATTACAATAGTCTCAATGAACTATATAGGGCATAATTTCAAACGAATGTGTCCTAAGATTCAACAAGTAAAACTGTCGATAGTATTACGCTCGCGTCATTACAACACTATGTCACTCACACATTTACATTTCATTTTTTGTTACACCATTCATCCGTCACTGTTGGTCTTGTACATCCTAAGCCTATGGGTTTGAATATGTATTCCTTTTTTTACATTATTTTATATTGACATTATTTGTATGTGACATTTTCGTGCATTTGACATTTAACGTAGGTAAGTAATTAAGCATAGTACTTGATAATTATTTAAAAAAATGTGTTATGTTTATTTTAACAATTTAAAATCATAATCTGGTATTTTGTTATATTTTAATGTAAGTAATTTTTGTAATATGTAATCACATCTATGGTTATATTTCTATTATGTAATGTGTCATTAGTGTAATTCGTCTATAAGCGGTACTAATTGAAGAAAAAATTAAAAGTAAATAAATAAATGGACACTATTGACTTATTGTATTTTTTTTACGGAAATTTGGAAGTGAAACGTTCATGAGTAATAGATTTCTGTTGTATGACAAAATTAAATAATCAAAGTTGTTATATCATCCTGACAACTTCCATAACGCCCACTGTTGAACAAAAGTCATAATCGCAGTCTGCACGATGATAGTTCTTCAGAAAGCGCTACTGCTTAATGGTTTCTGATATATTTCCTTGAGTACAACTCCCAAAGGAAGATATGGTGCAATTCTAGCCCAGCATCCTACGGTCTGGAAGTTCTTATATGATATTCGAAATACATACTATGTTAAACACGGTTATTGTGAGTACAAAGAAATAGACTCACGGTAGCCTCTTGAACTACCGATCCAACAAGGTACATTATTATTTTATGGCGTAACGAGACGGACGATCTCCCTTAATTGTAAGCGTCACGCCTGTTCATTGCAGTTCCAGTGTCACTATTCTCGTATCGCTGGACACTGCACTGCGTTCGTCACTGCGGGACGTTAGTTCTTATGGTTTGTCATTTGATTTGCTACGGTGCTCTTCACACCTAAACACAGTAGTAGTTTGCACACGTGTGCTTCAAGGTCGAATATCTGACATTGCGGTGGTATCATAATTCAATTTAGAGACCTACCGCAGCCCTCATATTTGATTAGAAACAATATGTAAAATACCTAAGGTGGCAGATATAAAGCACTGCCTTGTAGAACATTTACGTGTTATGAACAGTTTATTGTTATAATTAAAATAATAATTACTAGCAACAAGTTGAGCTTAGTGAAGGCTCGCGATTATTTTACCACCTGATCCTAGTGGTGTCACCTCGTATTAAGTAGATTAACTACTATTGAGTTTGATTACAGATGGCGTTAGTAGGACAATAACATTTCATCCATTGAATACAAAATTGTTAATGTTAATGGTTATAATTTTTTTCTTCACTGATAACACATCTATATATGAAGTTAAATTAATATGTTAAAGCACAAATCTATAGGCGTAATAGTTTTTTAGTAAAAGGGTCCACAAAATGTTCAAGTAGTGGGACAGTGATTGGGCTCGCTTCGCTCGGCCTAATGAAAGGCAGCGAGTGGTGCGGATGTACAGTATAGGTGAGTACCGACCTCGTGTATAAAGCCGAGCTGTACGAGGTCGTGCGCGAGCGCGGCGGCCGAGTCCCGGCGCGACACGGCGCACGTCAGCTGCCGGTTCATCTTGTCGTCCATGCGCAGCAGGATCGTCATCTGCCGATAACAACATTACCTACACGTTACATACACACTAACTCTACACATCTTTCTAAAACTTGTGACAATTTCACAACGTTTGCGAATTTAACGCTGAACGTTCATTGGCCGCCCGGACACTATAAATTACGTTCTGAATCTGAACAAAAATTAAGTGAGGAACAATATAGTATTGAAGTTTTAACAAGAAAATGGCATTAGCATATTATTTCTCAAAAATGGAATGTAATGTTGCCATGACATCTCTAAAAAGTATCCAAAAAATTAACTCTACCGGAGACTTATTCCCAACTGTCCAGTAAGAAATGACATTTTAAATTTGGAACCTCCTCCTGTCCAGTAAATAAGTATGTAATTTACTTTATGGACAGTTGGTCAGCCTTTTTAAATCAGCTTCGAAAAAAAAACACAACTGTACCAGACACAGATAAGAGTTTAGCCATTATTACATGGTTATTAAACAAGTTTAGAAAACAAGGGCTACTCGTACGAAAGCGCATCAAAAATTTACTGCGGAGGGTCGTGCCTTCGTAAGTGAACATGTTAATCCACAGTATTTGAGTTAAGTATATAGGTGTGGAGAAGCCAGGTATGAATATGAACGTAAGTGGAAACAAAGGGCACGAGAGATAGAGTGGAGTAGGTAGATAAAGAGATAGGTAGGTAGGTAGGTATAGTAAGTAATGTATGTATACAAGCAGATCGTTGAGCGGCGCGTCGGCATGCGGCGGATGGGGCTGCAGGCTGCACATCATGTTGACGACGCGCCTCGGCTCCACGTCCCGCGCTAACGGCGAGGGGGCCCTCTCCGCCCCCAGGCCCTCCCCCTCCCGCCCCCGCCCCGACGCCGCGCTCCCCCCCGAGGGGGGCGACGCGGCCCCGCGCCCCCCACACCCCGTCGCCGACACTCCGTACGCGAACAGAGGGTAGATGCCGTACCTGGAACCAACACTGACACCTCACTAAACGTACTCGCACCGGACCTCTACAGTCAAAATATCAATTAAAAATATGCAAAGTTTTTAGTCCCTTATTTGTTATTTGCTTAAATTAGTCGCGTTCATACCGCCGACAAGGGAAGTCGCTTCAAATATCAATTGACGGCTTCTCCGATGCCGACCTACTTTCCGCGCGGCGCACCGTTTACGTGAGCGCTGCAAAACCGTGATGGCGCAATCTACGCGCTCGGACACCCTCGTGGTCAACGAGTTGTTGGCCTTCGTGCAGAATAAGCTGGACGTCATGGACGAGCTGAGTTTGCAGCAGATATGTCTGTCTAGCTACAAGGAGACAGACATCCTCGCAGCCAAGAAGGTCTTAGCGGACACTGCTAAGACGTCGACTCGGCTGGGAACACGTCAAAAAGATGGAAGCGGCAAGAAAGACCTGCAAGACATCTTCAGGGTTTTCAAGGAAACAGATCCTGATGAGATTTCAGTAACCTATGTCGCCAGGGACCTCCATTTGTTACCTCCGGTAGATTTTTCTTCAGTCGATGTGACCTGCCTTTTAAAGGATATTATGCGATTGAAGTCTGATGTCACCGATTTGAAGAAACAATTGGAAAAATCGAATGCTGTGGTTTCTAGTTTGCAAACTGAAATCATAGCTTTGCGCAATAACGCTACGCAGGCAAAACTGCCGTCACCGGAGTCAATGCAAAATGTGACTATGCGACACGTCCGACAAAATGCTCGACTCAGCAGTCCCGCGGAATCAAATGTCACCGGTTCACCGCGGGGCATTGACCGAACCACGCAACCGACCTCGATCATCGAGACTCCCCCTCAAGTTATGATTTCTTCCGAAGTACTACCAATATCCGGGAAGCAGAAGAAATCATACGCACAAGTGACACATCGTAAACAGTGTTCGATACCAGTCACAAAGAATGAGGGTACGGGGAAGCCTGCCACCAATAGCGATAATGAGGGGTTCACTCTCGTGAAGAAGAAATCGAGAGTTCGACCATCGCGCAACCATCGTGGCACAGCTACGCCTACAGCAGAGAAGACTGTACTTCATGCTGTGGAGCCGACCATCGCTATATATCTCTCTCGTTTGGACCCAACAACATCCGGGAACGATGTACTGCAATACATCAAAGAGAGATGTGAAAGACGTCGAGTACCATTTGAAGTGGCGTTACAGCGGCTGGAATCCAGCCGGGTGAAAACTTTTAAATCTTACGTGCTCCGGGTTCCAGCGAAGAATAAGGATGCGTTCCTTGTCTCCGACTTCTGGCCGGAAGGAGTAGTATACAGGCGCTATAGGGAGGCGAGGCCGAAAATGAATCCCAAAACAATTTAATTTCTATATATTATTTAAGTCTGTAAGGTATATATTTCTATGGGTCAGTGTTTATGTAATCCTGTTACCTGAAATAAAGAGATATTATTATTATTATTAATTATTTACTAATTTTCACATTTTTAGGTTTATTGGATATTTCTTAAATGCAGTGTAGTGACAAGATTCTTCATTTTCTCTTTAATAAATTTTACTACATGCATTGCTTTGATATTTCATTCTTTTGTGATCGTTTCCTTTGTATTTTTAATCTTCGCAGGGGACGATGCTATCTTCCACCTCTTTACTGGTCTTCGCCTGGCCTAGTCATGAGTTTTGCCCAGAATTAGACTGAGAGCATAGTAGAAAGAGAGGAAGTAGGCCCTCTCCGGCCCAATCCGCGATATAACTACCTACCACACTGGTCTGTCTCAGGGTTGTCACTTTTAGCAAAATTTTAATTCAGTGCCTAGAAATTGGCAACGGCCGGGAAGATGTGTTTTTTACTTATGTTGTGTGGGTTCAGGGTAAGTGAGGTCGGTTTTACCTAAACCATGATGAAGCCTTTCACGATGATAGAAAGAGCGACAGAAGATACCTATGTGGTTGCGGGGCCAGAGACGGCGACGCGGGGCGGTGATGTGTACGAGTACCTACGGTAGTTTACGTGAGTTTACTGATAGTACTGTCAACCAATTCACTAGTTTAAAGCCCGGCCCTTGCCAAAGATGACACATCTCTGTATAGCTAATTTAGTGATTCAATAAAGTTCAACAATAGTTATCCTAACAAATACAGAAATGTATTCAAGATTCAGAACAGTACTATTTATAAAAAAAGCGCCGTTTCGGACACGCCCTTATGTAAGGTTTCGTAGTTCATGTGTAGTTATTGCGTTAGTTTTTTATTGTTTGTAAGTTTTGTTTGTTTTCGCATACATTTTATATGAAAAAACCAAAATAACTTTGCTTCTGTAATTTGATGCTAAATACCTTTATATTTCGAAAACTATAACTTACATTTTTTAAAGTTGTACTATGGGAGTTATTGGTGGAACTAAAAATATGTCAAAAATGGGGCTTTGATAGAGTATCATAATCTCGAGACAGACACATTCAATTAACTTTGTTTCAATCTTACTATTTACTACTACCTACCTACAATACTGAGAAATCGGCATGACTAAATGTAAACAAAGCAATAGCGGCATATCAATTGACAGATCAAATATACCTAGGTAATACATTATAGTGGGAAAGTAGGCCTGCCTACTTCGTCTGCCTGATAGAAAACTACCAAATAAAATCTATAGGTATCTCACTCATCATTAATTAAAAATTATAGGTATGCTAGAATAACTTGCTTACCTTTCCTGTTCAGTAGGTAATCTGAACAGAGACAACTCTTAAATAGATGAACTGTTTAAACAGCCAAACACGGCAACAAGTTCTCCTGCGATTATCACACATTTTTAATTTATTTAGAGGTGCCGAAAAGCCGTGACGCTCAAACTTTGTGCGATGTTAGCCCCGACTGGCGCACGGTCGAAACGGGTCGAGATTTTGTTAGAGTGTGCGTGCGGGACGCATAGATATTATGGCGCACACATACAAGCCGCGCGCGGTGCGTTTGTATGAAGATAACTTACTTCCCACTCTTTCTACTATGCTGAGAGGCATGATTAACCTGCCGATTCAGCAAATTCAGAGATGAATATCAGCATCTTCTCTGCAGTTACCTAGCAAAGGAGTACACAGAGAAGGAGAATAGAGAGTACGTGTTAGTAAGACTGACTTGACATCCTCGACGAACTTCTCCAGTTTCTCAGCGCCGGGCGGCAAGTCCTTGGCCGTCAGCTCCACGGCCCCCCCGCCCCGCGCCGCCCACGCGAGCGCGCCGCCCCCCCCGCCCCACACCTCGTCCGTTATCGTCTCAGATATGTTCGCTGCAACCAAACCAACCACACGATACCATACATATACCCTCTTACTTTATAAATATTTATAAAGTAAGAGGGTTTATAATCAATCAATATCCGTGTTAAACTTGTTTCAGTAATAAATCGATTTTCATAATCCCTCTTTCGATCTAGGGAACTATACCCGACTACGATACTTATAAACTGTATTAAGTCACGAATTGCACTGCGCCCATCACCTTGAGACATAGTTGGTAAGTCTCATGTGCCTGTAATTTCACTGGCCCTCAAGGACTGCTGCCGGAATACACCGTTCGGTGCCGACAGATTTTCTACTTGAAGGTCGCTAGCCGACGGGCGTTCTTCAAATGCTCTTCCACCATGCGGTGAAGCTCAAGCCCGCGGCGGGATTTGAACCATGGACCTGCTGCGCGGCAGTCCACATGCCACTGAGCCATCACTGTTTCATTCAAATTCTGGTCGTTACAGGATTACTTAAACTTATACCAAGTAACGGATCCAGGACTTAGTAATTCAATAGTGGGAAGCAATGGTAATAGCGCAATACCAGCCCATAAGGATGAGGAACAAATTTTAATAATGAAGGTAGATAAGTATGCCCTGAAAATATTTTTTACTGATGGAGCCATTAGACAAACCTTTCTTTTCAAATGTTTGTTATAAAATGAATCTTGTATAAAGTATGTATAGTCCAATTACCTGTGGTATTGACAAGCGTATGCGCCGCTAACAACTTCAAAGAATGCACCTCGAAGAGCAGCGGATGGAACAACAACTCTCGCGCAGTCGGCCTCGCAGCCGGGTCTTTGTTTATGCATCTGAAAAATTAAACAATAGATGGTTAAATTATTATTTAATTTAAAACTTACAGTCAAATGAATAATGATGTAAGAAATACCTGTATATAAAGTCTTTCTGCCTGGCCTCTTCAAGAGACTCGACAGTTCGTGCGATGTGTTCATCGGTGACGTGCACCCCGGAGTCCCCGTTGCCCTGGATCTCCAGCGCGGCCGTCTCCAGCGCGCACATGCCGAACGAATATATGTCCATGGCCGGTGTTACCATCTGGGCCGCTGGAATGTGTAGGTAGCATATCACATAGGGGTATCTTTAATAAACCTTGAGGTTCTGCAAATGTTACCCAAGTTTAAAAATCAAGATGATTTTAACAAGTGATAAAGGTAAGCTTTATCAAGTCTAAATTGACGAAAATACCCATTTCCCTATTGTTTACAAACGGGAAATAATGCAAAAGTAGACAGAGATTTTCCAAAATTATATAATACTAGCAGCCCGACCCGGCTTCGCACGGGTATTAAAAAAATAATATACACACACATAAACCCTTCTATTTGAGTCAGGTTACTAAGAAAAGAAAATAATAAAGAATGTTTGAATACAATTATTTTAATGAACTTTTATTTGTATATTTTTCTGTTCTTATGATTTTATTTATACGCGCAAAATCATTTAGGTACCTCTTTTTGCGCAGTTAGATAGTAACTATTTTATGTCCTTCCCCGTGTCTCAAACTGTTTCCATAGGTACCAAATTTCATCTTAATCGGCCCAGTAGATCGGTTATCGCGCAAAACCATTAACCTCTATTTGCGCAGTTTGATGAAAACTCTCCTTTGTCCTTTCTCGTGTCTTAAACTATTTCCATACCAAATTTCATCCTAATCGGTCCAGTAGTTTCAGAGCCTATTCAATGCAACCAACAAACAAACAATCAAATCTTTCCTCTTTATTATATTAGCTTCGATAGAGCATACTATTTCATATAAGTATGCAAAATATAATGTATCCTAACATTTTAGAAAATTATTGAATGAATAGCAGCTGAACCATATAAGCATTGACATACCATAAAATTAGTTAAAATTGTGTCAATGGTCTAGAATTGCTGATGAAAACACCGACATAGCCCATGTTAATTTCAGAAGTCTGAAAAGCATACTTACATCCATACTCTGGCGCAATAAGGTGCATATTTCTCATATTTTCCCGACAGGTTTTGACATGATGATGAATGGCGTCTGGCGCTACGGAGCCAATCTTTACGAGCCCGTTGTGCTGGATGAAGATGGTGTCGCAGGTCAGGTTGCCGTGGACTATGGGAGGCACGCAGCCGTGGAGGTAACTGGAAACCCAGAGTCAAGAGAATTAGTTTCCGTTACTGGGATTGCACAGTTAGTAGCTTCAGTGGGATATTCAGATACCTGTGTTTCGATGGGAATATACAAACAAAAGACCAACTCGATTTAGTTCAGTGACGAATATTAAATGACAGGTTATAGTTGTGTTTGTTGCAAATATGTCTAATGATAACTAAGGTAAGCATGCTGAGTTTTAGTTGTCACTAAAGTTTCTCTGTTATCTGTTACCAGAACTGTTAGTGTGTTCAGGACGATCCACCTAGCTAGATAAACAAAATAAAAACATTAAATGAAATAAAATAAAGTCAGTGCGGATTTCTTGAAGTGCTGTGTGGTCTGAATCGCGTCAGGACTCACCTGAGCGCAGACAGTATCTGCCTGCACCAGCGCTTCCAGACCTGCAGCTGCAGGCTTTTCACGCTGCGCTTGGTCCTCTTGAGGAACTGCTTCAGCGAGCCGCAGGACATGTATTCAGTTATCCAGCACACCTGCAAGTATGAGGAAGTTCAGTCTCACCTGAGCGCCGATAATATCTGCGTGCACCAGCGCTTCCACGCCTGCAACGGGAGGCGTTTAACATTACGCTTGGTTCTCTTCAGAAATTGCTTCAGGGAGCCGCAAGACATGTACTCTGTTATGAATATTACCTGAAAATTAGAAAAAAAAATATCTAGTTATCTACCGGGGGAACCTAACTTTTTTTGTATTTGTGGTTTTTGGACTGATCATTATTCTTTTGGTGCCAGTTATAATCCTTTAATTACTTTCTCATACCTTTGATATTTGTCAAATATATGATTTTGTTTTAAAGATTGATATACCATTAAAGGCTTTTTTTTTTGGATTTAAATCCGAACCCTGTCTTTATTTGACTGAGATTTGACAAATTCAAGTCCAAAATTATGTGGTGCTTAAGAAGATACTAATTACTCGTGTTATTGGGTATATATATTATATGCCTTGGAATAGAAGATCTTTGCTCCAGAAAGTAGCATATTCTATAGAGACTATTCAATTGGATTCAACTCTGCATCCAATGAGTTTGAGAAGTACTGAGGTATGTATCCAGTATTTTTAAATCGTAATAGGCAGTTAGATATTGTCAGCTTTCATAATCTTCAAACATACTATCTCCTTTCATCGTGATAATACTCAAAAATTTCCTAACACAACTACCTCAAAGTTCGCCTATGACTTCTATAACATAGTATATACCGTATCCTGGTGAGGTCGCCGAAGACCATCTGGACTTTAAATTTCCCATCAAACGTAGTCTTCTTCCTTCTCTGTCTTCTGTAAATTTTAAACTGATACTTACTTGATATATATTCACAGAGCGTAATCACCAATTCCGAAGGTCTCTCCATCTAATATCCAGGGTTTCGTTTCTATTCCGTTACTACTATTCTAATCAATAGAGATCAAATATACTTACTCGTGGTTTATCGTTGTGGGTATCTGTCCAATATCGATGGAATTTGACTATGTTGGGGTGCTCGAGCCTGGTCAGGTTGTCGAACACCATCTGTATCTTGTCTTCCTGTGCCTTGAAGTTCTTCCTTTCGGAGAACTGGACCTCGTTCCACACCACCTCGACGCCTTCTTCTGTGTCCATGGCGAGGTGAGCGCAGTCGATGCCGGGGACATCGCGCTGTTCGACCTGGAACAAGCAAAGATGGAGGTGAATTACGACCCAATATAGTGTTTCTGTCGCATGTTACTGAGTTACGAATGTGGATTAGGAGTTAAATATTTTTTGTTTCTATTTTTAAAAGGAAAACACGATCAAATTTAATTTCGTTCTATATAATAAATCACCGCAACTTTAAAAATATTTTCCAATAGTTTTCTGAAATTCCATTACACATTTAAAGTGATTGGTTCTTCAAGAGTAGTAAGGTAATCCATCATTCCTATATTGCCTCACATTTAGAAATACGATTAATGGCGTGGTTTTTAGCTTATTTATGTTTTTACTGAGGCATTCTATTTCTATCCCTTTCCATCACACGCTTAAGCGTATAGCGCTATTTCAGTTTCG
Source organism: Plagodis pulveraria (assembly GCA_963890685.1). NCBI lineage: Eukaryota > Metazoa > Arthropoda > Insecta > Lepidoptera > Geometridae > Plagodis > Plagodis pulveraria. The sequence continues at coordinate 34,064,825 of OY982957.1, forward strand.
AATTAGCCCTTTATCAATAAATAAGAGAGCACATAGCCCACAGTACGTAATCAGGATCGCACCCCAGAGGTACAATAAAAGCGCGGTTCGCAGTACACATATTTGTTGTTCTTTTGAAGATATACTTGTTTTATTGTCATAACTTCTGATGCATCATTAATACTGCGCAAAGGAAAACTCTTTTGCGCAGTACTTATGACTTTAGAATTATGAAGAAAGGGTTTAAATAATAAAATATATTACTAGAAAGTCGATGATTCGATATGATTCAGTTACTTCGAATAGAGGAAAATAAGTTTAAAACATTTAAAGAATTTTATACATTGAAGTCCAACAAAAAATGTGACATTAGTGTTTGGATTGTAAGTATATAATAAAATCCTTAGATGCATCTCAAAACAATCGCAGGAAGATTAGGGTGGATCTGAATATAAAGCCAAATTACACAGCAATAGGTACGAAACATTATCTTCGTACCCCATATCATATGCAGGGGGTCAGTACAATAATTTCTCAACAAAACAAAGGACATACCTACTTGTAAAAAGTTTTTGCTTCGATTTTATGGCCGGCTGCCTACTTGACGCTAACCAGCAATAGGTACGAAAACGTATATATGTACAACCAACTACATATTGGAAGGGAACAGTCATACAATTGCTATTTATAGCAGCTGTTTGCGAATATCCGTCCATCGAACATGCAAATATGGCGACCATTACCTACATTTACGACTCCCATCAGGACTTCAACAGGCCTCATGTAAAATCACTGTATCTTGAAGATAAATCTCCGAATCAGTAAAGGGTTTATGGACTGTTTACATTGATTTTTAGGGATCCGTACGAGAAAACGGAACTTCGTTAATACGCCTACGCTGTCATTCGTCCCTTTAGTCCGTAGAGATGTTGTATCTTTGGAACCGTAATAGCAGTGATAGCCGTGGGATATTAGATGTAGACTGCCGTGCCGCAGTTCATGGATCGATCCCAGCTTGAGCTTCACCGCATTTTTTAGGGAATTTTGCAATACTCTCCTGGCTAGCTAACATCAAATAGAAAAGTAGTTTGATCTGTCGCCAAACACCTCGCGGTGTGAACCGGCAGTTTTTGAGAGCCAGTAATAAATTATAGGGACTTGACTCTTAACAACTGTATGTCTCAGGGTGATGGCCGCAGCGCAGATCCAGAGTTGTGTCGAACTGCATCTGTTATGGGCAGAGATTACTGCTTGACAACAGGCAGGCCTCTTGCGGGTTTCGTCACAATCCCATAAAAAAGGTGCCCAGGTGAAATTTTACACAGAAAAGTGGAGGGTAATTTAAAAAATTATTAAGAAATTTTTAGGGGAATTCTGATAAAATACATATTTTTTCAATGTTTTATTTTATCTCAATTAAAAAACTGCAATACATACAAGCGTATAGTAGTAAGCGACTATAGTAGAAACCCAAAGTACAACAACATATTAAAAGCGGTAACATACTAGAAGGACGAGCGATAAGGATCCAAAACAAAATCACCTTATTATCTGCAGAACTTTGTTTGCGTATGTGTACACAACTATGTGCGTTCCACATAAAGCCACAATAATGGACAATTCATTGGCATATTTGTGCGATTTGCACACAATGCCGCGGGCGAGCCGGAGGTGGAAACAATCCGGAGAATTGATGGCCTGTGTGTACTTACTCAACTCAACTAGATTGCATGATTCAACTAGTAAAACTTATATATCGTCTACTGTGAGGCAGTGATGTGATGCCCCAGTAGCAATGGCTATTGACTACCGCTCAGCAGGTCCATAATTTAAACCCCACCGTGCGCTTGACCTTCACCACGTGAGCGGGCATAATAGGGTGTTCGACGTTAAAAGGGCATTGCGAATGTTCACTTACTCTAGTTACATCAAGTTAATCTATCGCTAATAACGATATGTTCTTTGAAACACAGTTCCCATTCAAGGGCTCGTATTAGCAAATGCATCTCAAAGTTGAGATCTATCTTCAAATGCAGTTTAGATGTTTACTGTATGGAACATTTTTATTTTTTTATAGCCTAATTGTAGACAAACAGGCAGACAGCACACCTGATGGAAAATGGTCACCGTCGCCTATAGACGTTTGTAACATCAGCTGGGTTACCAACGCGCTGCAGACTTCTAAGGAATATTTGAAGCCCTTTTTAAATAACACCTTATCATAACCCAGGGTAAGAAATACCTCGCTGGGGAAGTCCCCTCCTAATCTTTATTCTAGATGCGAAGTCAAGTGCAGAAGTTCAAGGTAGAGGGGGTGAATATCCGGGCGATGGCGATTCAGGAGTGGGCATCATATCAAACAGCTCCTCAGAACACTGTCCATTGTACAGACGGTAGAATACGCAGAAATGCAGTCTCTCCGGAGCGCGATTCCAAGCCGTTTGTGAGAATATGCATGTATAACTTGTATACCATATAACACAGCATATACATCATTCAAAACTGCATCTTAAGACCAGATCGGTCTTAAGATTAAGAACTATAAGAATAATTTATTAATACAAGCCTAACTTGGCCTGTTTATCTTCTTCAACCACATCAACACTTGCCAACAAGTGAGATAAAAAGTCAAAGCTTTTGAAAGTTTTTGAAAGAAAGAGCATCGTTTGATTAAAACTATACAAATTAGTATTCAATCAAGTGACCTATCACTTACTACACTATGGATTCCTAGAAAGAATACTGCGATACTCCATACCCTTAAGTAATAGTGGAATTTAAAAAAAAATGGTCATCAAACTTTACAAAGGTATCCTGTGCTCTTCCTGTACAGAGCAGTTGAGATCCAATCATTCAATTGAAGCATAAAGAAACCGAGGTTCTATTGTGGGCGGCGAAGATATAGGTGTGGAAAATCACCTGATGGAACTAGGAAGCAATGATCTTACATAAGGAAGACTCATAACTAGAAGTAATCTAAATCAATACGTTAACAATAGGAAACTTTTAGATAATATACCTTAAAATTTTCTAATGTCCAAATATTATGCCGTTTGATTTAAACTCGATAGAACCATTTGATTTAATATATCTACTAGTTGTATACTTCGTTACTTCTAAAAATTATGTGAATTGATATTAAACGTAGGTATGTTCAAACATATTCAGATTTCCTTTATATATTAAGAACTTCTCAATATCCATGTGTTGGACGTTGTAAATGGCGATAATGCAACGAAAACAAAGTACGCCACGACACACGGCAACGTGAGTAATAGGGGTTTGCTGCACATTACGAAAAAGCTCTTTACCATTTAACATCTTAATTATAACTAATGTGGGCCTACCTAATTTTTTTTAAAATTGATGTCAGGTAGTTTTCCGGTCTGTAAACCGAAGCCATATTAATAATTTAATATGATCTTGTGAAGTTACAGAAAACATATTATGCTGATAAAGGCATAGGATGATGATTGTGGTCGCCGCTGAGTGATGATCGTACGTACCAAAATTTAGAACTAAATTTATTTCAACCTATCATGTTTTTAATGTAGGTATCATATTATTTACACATAAATAGGTAGGTATAATTTATCTTGTCTGCCTTTTAGACGTTCGATGGGCGATCTGGAGCATCATTGTACCCAGCTAACCAAAAAGTACTATAAGATTGATATTATAACTAATATTTTAAGGTTAAATAGAGATAATTATATAAATAGAGGAATGCTGTCTCACAAATGATATAATAGTTACAACGAATGCAATTCTATAAATGTACAGGAAACTCATTTATAGTTTATTTACAAACATAACTGCATCCTTATCACAACTATTTACATACAAATAACTTTAAATGTATTTCATCGAGCACAACCATTATTATGTATTATTATTATGTACAATCCGATAGTCTATAATTAGGAGAGGCTGACGGCTGATATTAATATTTATTGTGACACTTGATAGTTTGTTTAATACTTAGTAATTGGTATTATGAAATATAACCAGGCCTGGCTCACTCCGCACTACAAATACAAATCTACAGGTACATCGCCGTATCCGTCCAAACGGAATTATTATACAGTGCGTGCTGCATCAGAAGAGATCAACGCGTGGCTATGCGATAGAAAGAGAATTATCCTTATGGTCCTTTTTAAAGTGTGACTTAACAAAACACTGGTACCTAATTTGTATATCGTTATGATTGTAATAACGCCTGCTAAGCGGATTACATTACAAAATTACAAATATACGATAGGAAAAATTTAAGTCATGTGCGGGATTCGAAAAATTCGAGTTATGACGTCATGTCATGTTAGCTCAATTGGTTAGAGCATGCCCCGGCTAAAGGGGCGGATGGACGCGGGTTCGAATCCCGCACATGACTTAAATTTTTCCTATCGTATATTTCTAATTTTGTACTGGTACCTAATATCTTGTGGCGAGTACACGGCAGAACTATATATCCGCGCCTTGGTGTGCAGGGCCTATACTACGAAATCCTTTTACTAGACTATTTCTTTCATTGTGAATGTTGGGGTACTTTCGTTTAAGACTTTAGGTGTATTATTAATTGATACCTACCTTCATTTCAGTGTACATAGTGCGTTTCTGAGAATGGCTGTATTTAGCACCTATAGGTTTACGCATAGGGGACTTATGCAGATTAAAACTACTACAGCCTTAGACCAGCCAGTCTGGTTACAAGATCCTGGTCTGGACCAGACTAATATTATTCAGTAAACAAATTAAACATATTAGACGAGTCTAGAGTCAAATTCAGTTTGAGTTAAATTTATCCAGTTTCAAAAAGTATAATTTCAATCTAATGTTTCCAAATCATGTGATATAGTAGAGTTCCAAAACATCAGTTTTTTTCAGAATATCGTGCACTAATATTGGTAAAAAATGATAACGATTATAGGAAAATTAAGAAACATTATCAACATTTAATAAAGGGACTACTTTTTGTGAGCTACAATTACCTATCTAAAGTTTTTGTTACGATGGAAAAACAAAATTTTGTAGTAAATGTACTAATTGGACAATAAACTGTCAACTGATGATGTCATGTCCAGACAAAAAAAATAGAGTGCGCTAACAGGTGTCCGGTACTTTAAAATTTACAACCTTGTAAATTGGACAATATTTGCGAGAAGCAGACTCGTATTAAATATTGCAAATTTGCTCGACACACATGACGGAATTGCGCCGAAAATATTTTCCAACATTTAATAACTCCCTAACCTAATCATCAACGGCGCAAGTTTATTACTTGCGTCCATTCCTTTTAAGTGTCTTTCAACAATGTGTAATATATTTAAACTATTGCAGTCTATTTATTTGAATACATAAGTGAACGGTATCTTAGCATAGGTAGACTTTTTCAAACATCTTCGACGTCTAATTTAAAATCACAAACTGAGCAGTGTACTTTTTTTATAAAAATATTTTGCATAGGCATAGGAAAAGGCATGCATAGGAAAAGTTCCAGTGGCAAGTGCCACTGCGAGCACAGGATTATGTTTTAAGGAATAGTATACAAGTTCGATTCTTCATTTGTCGACGTCCGATTGGGCTGATGCAGATACGCCCTAATTATGCGGAAACTTTTATAAGACACAGAGCAATTTTAGGATATTGCTCCATAACAACGGTTCTGGGTAAGATTAATGGTAAGAGTAACGGTAATGGATCGATTTGTATTCAGAGTTAGTGCACCTTGATTAAATCTGATTGATACTGATGGAATTAACCTTATGACATATTTTTAGAATACGGGAAGTCAAAGTAACTGCGGACGCTGTTGCACATTTTTGTTGCAAATTTTGAAGAACTATGGATAATGAATTCAGACTAATTTAGGTATATTTTAACGTAACATTGTGTCTACTCTTGGTGGAAGTTCCTACACAATTTATTATAGTTAAATATGGTACCATAAAATTTTCCACAGTTCCATTAATCGAAATGACGTGGACTTCATTAGCGATCGATAGATAAAGTACGTTGATCAGACAGGCTGTCTGGTTTTTATCATTGTAATTAATTTATTCATGATTCGAATTATTTCCATCATATTAATCAAGATATTAATTGTTATAATGTACTTTCTAGTTTAGTTTCTGATGTCTGCAACATAAGCTAGTGATATATTATGAGCTGGTGCCGAAGCACACCATTATGAATAACTTTATTTAGAAATTATGGTTAAACGATAAAATACTGTTTAATACATGAGTACTGCATAGGATACTTATTTCTAACTACATAACTTAAAATAGCATACTTACCTGTTGATAGATCGGTACTTCTACCTCTTCTCTCAATACTTGACTTTAAGTAACTATACTAAATCAAGTACATAACACGGCGCAATAAAAGGTCGTATAAAAATATCTGCGATAAGATTATAAGACATCACGGAGCGAAAAATACGAATATCATCTATGGCAAAAAATATCACACGTAAGCATTCTTGCGTGTAATAAACAGACAAAACCGATAGCGAAGTATTAAGGAACTGTCGTAAAATCGTCTCGCTTATAGCTGTTCTTGAGAAACGGTCATAGATATAACTTGTATTAAATGTATAGAATCTAACACGAACATAGAACGTCACATAGAATTATTATGATTTAATCTTCGTTCTAAATCTTAACTGTCATAAAATTTACTATAAGTAATGATTGAGACATATCTGCCCATCCCTTCAGGAATATATGCAAGTCGCTATAAAAACATGCTCCTATGGGCATTTTAGTTATGCCTGTATGATTATGTGACGTCACTTCTATAACTACAACCATCAACAACTTTATTTGTCTTCTACGTTCAGTGTTGGTAAAAAAAGCCCTGTACGATATACCGAAATACCCTTACACACACTTTTACGAAAACATCTTTCGCCGACAGTAATATTCTTCGCAATTGAAATTTCTCTATGATTGTTGTTTAAAAGAATAATCGCTAAAGAATGACAGTGAACATAAATAGGCAAGAGAGAAACTGTTTTAAAATTTTTGTTTTTACCTCGTCGTCAAGCGAGGCCTTAATTTGGCAGAAAAGCGCCTTTTCTTGTCAAATTATGTAAATTAGCTTATGAAACTATAATAGCTGTAATCGATTCTGAACTATTAATTGGTGTCGTGTACGAAAGTTTCTTTATAAAACTTTTAAAGTCAAAGTCAAAGATTTTATTTGCAATTTCATTAAGTTTTTACATAAATTTATTGAGATCAATTAACTGTGTAATATATTTGGCACGAAAATGTAAACTGTCCGAAAAAAGTAGAGAGCAGATGCAGAACAAACATATATACTAGAACAAAGCAAAAATATAGGCACATAGTTTGGTACTTATCCAGTACATTTTATATATATAGTAGTCTAAATTAAAAGCTTTCTGAATCTGAAAATCGAGACTTAAGGAGAGCTCTTAAAAGAGCCCTTAAAAGGCTATCGATATGTAATCTAGACAGCCTCTTTACTTTGTAGCATCCATTAGTTTAGTTATAAGTATATTGACTATACCGTCAGGCTCAGCTTACTATCAAGTGTACCAAGCACTAGAGAAATACGAATTACGATATACACAATCAATATTTAAAAAGATGGACCTAACATCTACAGAATATTTTTTTTAATGGTCCGATTTCAACAAACTATTTGAAATGTTGAGTATTTTTATAACATCAGTCGGTTCAGTTTAAATATAAAAATAAATTTGGAATGCATGCTACTATTACCGGATCGACATACTAGTCTAAAATAATGTTCGGCATCAGTAAGAGTTACCTTATCAGGTCATCCAGTAATTGATATATTGGCAAGCACTTAAATATTATACATCGTATATTATATACATCTAATTACCATTATTTGCCATTCCAGTAGAATCACTTTGAAGCGTGATAATGAAAGAGCAACCGATGAGCTTTTTATGCCGATGTTCGCATGATGTATCGCCGCTATTTAGATAATTAACGAATCATTGTTTCGTTAAACGCGATTCTGCAGTTAGGAAGACCCACGCCAATGTTGTCATTGATGCCTGACATGACAATGAAAATCATAAGACAATACCATACTTTATACACTGCTTATATTATGTAAACTGAGTCACATTAAAGTAACTGAGTTAAAATTATTTCCTTGGAAGACACGACTATGAGCTCGATTGTGTGTACCAAGTTAAACAAGAGGATGAAGACCTCAGTATAGGTACCAGTGGGCGTCAGTACGAAAATTGGGGACGCTATTTGTCTGTTCACACAACGCTCAACAATGGAACTTAATTATGTCCTTAGTTATGCAATGACAAGCCCGTATTCTGTGTCGACAGGGGAGGTATTTAGGGTGAATTTCCGAAACAAAATGAGATGAGAGCTTTTGAGCAAATCATCGTATTCTTGCCTTTATCGCACGTGTAAAAGGGTCGATGTAAAATATTTAACCAACAAAATGGGCGACGAGAATTTTGATTTAATTATTGTGTTTCAGCTTCAGTTTTATAGAAGACTTCTTGACAAATTCTTCTTCAAATCCTACTTGGCTCTTATTTGTAGTATACCTTTCGTTTAATGATGGCGTTAAGATTTTAAAACCTGTTTTATGTCCATTTCTCAGTATATTAAAGTAATTAATTAATAAGTTAAGCGCCTATTATTTGGATGCACTTGCGCTACACCGCAAGTGGAATTTACTACTGAGCGCTTCCGTGCAAGCTTCGGAGGGCACCTTTAGTTATTGTCGGTCCTCCTAGTTGTTGGCAGTCGTTATAGCATGGTGGTACGGCATTTTGGAAACGTCCACCTGGCTATTTACTAATCTTAATTACAAAATATGTCGCCAAGCAGCTAACGGTGTGTTCTGAAAGTTGTCCTTAAGAGCTATATATACTTCTGGGTTAGTCTGAAAAATATCTTCAACCGCACTATCACTTCCCATCAGATAAAAATCACGATAAAATTAGAACAGAGACAAATATATGTGTAGCTACATAATACATATCGACATGAGTTTGAGCATGCTACAAAATGAGCGCATTCTTTTTTTCAAACATGAAAATATCAATTTACTTTATATCAATGTCTGGAATTGTATACAAAAGATTATATACATAAAAAAATAATATATATTGAATAGACTTTCTTCGTATCAAAAACATTCTATTAATATTCCTTTTATAATTTCGTGATTTTGTACGTCTACAAAAATATGAATTCGATAATTCATCTTGTTTATTTGTTCGATGAAACTGAAAAGGCGACCTCCTATACATTATATATTTTTTAATACAAATCGCCGTAGTCATGCTTTTCAAATAAATTGTTGACTTAACAACTTCCTTGTGTGTTTTGTATTTTATTAGCTTAGAATTCGACGGGCGGCTGCGTTTGGCTTTCTGTTTATTTGCCGTTGGTTTATTTGAGGTGACGCAGTCGTAGGTTCCATTCTACTGTTTTAAAAAAACACATTTTAACGACCGCACATGGCTTTGGGATACAAGTAAGATGATGAATGAGTTGCTAAGCCATTTTTTATTACCTCGAAACTGAACCTAAGACAAATAACTTGTCGAAGTCAGTACCACGCGCACAATATTTTATTATATTACATCCCGTACTTTAAAGAGGTCACCGCAGTTATATTAGTATTTAATCCAATTCAATAGCTACATTCTCAACAAAACGTGTGTATGTACATTTTACATATTATGTAGTTCAATAATTGTAAAACTGTCAATTTCCCTATTTTATTGACAATGTGAGTACCTACAATGGCGGGCGTGAACGTATCCAGCTATAAATAAATATAACCACATTAGTATCGCTGGCAAAACGTCAGTGCAATAAAACTCTTATCAAAAGGCATGTGCAAGTTCGTTCACTGCGTCATAGTTTCAATACCAGTAACGTAACTTCACGCCACATAATCATAAAACAAAATATTTCCCGCGGAGTATGTACAGGTATTCTTCTAATATAGGTCTTAAACCCTCAACTCAAGATCTATGATAGATATAATTGATTGTATTTGGCTTGTTCGCGAGTTCTTATTGGAATAATGACAGTTGCCGGTTACCACCCTGAGTGGACGCAGTAAGGTCAGCATCAATTTTTTTTACCATTCGTTGAATCAACGAGATATTAAGCTAGCCAAAAGAACAAACCCGGCGAAGTGCAAGTCGAACATCTAGGGTTCCGCACCAACACAATCAATTAACCAAAAGTCTCGTTATTTTTGCATACAGTTCGGAATACTTACAGAAAGTCCAAAACGCACATGACCGGTTTTTTTATATATTTGTTGTTCTACTTTAAAATTAGTAATTATTATAATAATAAGCATAATTTCTGCTATTACATGTTAAACTAAAGTATATGTCTGAAATAAAATAATTGAATTGGACTTGCTATATAAAATGACGATAAGTGACACACGGCCATTTATAGAGATTACTTTGATAAGATCAAACCTTTTTATATTATGATAAATCAAAATATTGGCCATTCATTGTAGCCTTGTAAGCTTATTCGCTTAGCATGAGTTAAGTACATACTCGTAATACAAACAATACAATATTAGTATTGGAAAGAATACTTAAACATAATTGAGTAAAAATATATTGTTTAGTTTTATTCTTGAAGTTTAGTAGCGCTTTCATACTTTTTTTTCCAAAAATGGTTTATCTTGACATTGTTGTGCTGTCTGTACAAAAGAGATACACACACACACACACACACACTACTGTACAGAATGTAGAGTATAGACTACATTGCCCATGACGATATTAGAATAGAACATGGCGTATTGACAGTTCTATTTCCGTGATAACATATTCCTCTGAATATTTCTTTGGATCCGTGGGCGTCAGATATTTAGAAGAAATTTGTCAGCGATCAAAAACAGGGATGGTCAATAACATCCCCACTCTAATTCAACGAACTTGCTTTGGAATACCACGTTTTAATGCAAATTTGGACGTTCTATGGATCTACAATTTCTCTAGTCTGAACTTTAAATAAAAAAGTCACCAGCACATTTTGGTTTAAGCACTTTGTTTTAGTATTCATAAGCTGACACAGCCTTTTTTAACATTTTAATATAGTTCTAACGCCATTATCGCAGAATTAATACAAACTAAGTTTCGATCGCTTGATAGCTCTCGAATAACTCTTATGGTTCTATAACATTATAGTTATTTTTAACTATCCGCAATATTCTTCCGATACACAATTCACGCCATAGTTTTAGAACATGCGTCATATATCTCAAGCGACTAATTTAGTAGCTAGATCGAAAGAAAATTGACTAGTATGTATGTAATATAATAATATTAGATATATATATATATATACGATACGAGAGACCTCCAACTCGTTGTTGGAATAACCTAATTTAGGAGAAATTGCATTATGCGCGAGCCAATATGTGCATACGACGGGCGACGAGAGCTTTGCTCAGTTTGTGTATTGAATGAAAAACTAACTAGAAATAATTATCTTTTTTTAGTTTGTAAACAATATGCGATGTTAAGTCTTTTATATACAGCTCACTCCTACAAATATAGACACAATCTTCGCTCACTGCCGAAACTTTAAAAACACGTATAATTCTTGTCTATATATTTGTAAGATTTATTAATATATTATTTAACATTTTGTGACTCATATGTATTTTAAATAGATTCTCTGAAAACTTCTAATAATATGAAGTAGTTACAGCATATACCCATAAAATGTTTGTCGAAGTATAAAATCTGCTATATCTGATGAGGAATTTGTGGACCCGACTGTACTTTGTATGGTCGTATAACTATAAAATATTATAAAAATGTAAGGGACGATTACTAAATTACTTATTATACTAGATTACTAATTAATAATAATAAACTTTATTCATACCGAAATTCAGGCTGCACTTACATGTAATTTATGAGTATAACTATAATTTAATCACTCGAATGGTCTAATTTGTTATGGTCGAGATGACTGACAACTCATATTTTTGAATTCAGTTTTTATAACTCTATAATATAGTTAAGAATCACATCGCGACAAAGCTCAGTACCTACTACCTATTCATTAGAGTGGGTTCGTTAGCATAAGTAGGTGTACTGTTTGATATACTGTGGCTGTGGTAACAGTCCCTTAAATCACAGTTTACGATTACGAGCCCAAGTAATCGTTTCCCGCTGTAATGACTTCTAACTTTACAGTTATCTGTCTAATAACAAGGTAATATTGCACAGGTTTACAACTGTCTAGCAATAATCGAATCCTGTTATCTTTAAGTTTAAAAATAAGAAAATAAAAATACATATAACTACCTACTCCAGCTTATTGCCTAAATGTAAAGGGTAATCAAATAGTAGGTAGGTAGGTAAAGGGGTGTCCCTAAGCATCTACATTTCGATACTCATGTAAAGAAAGGACGAGCCTGAAAAACCCAATGATTTTAGGAGAATAGGAGGTTCTCTCTTAATTGTGAATGTGAATCATCAATGATTTTAGAAAAGAGCCCTCTTTTTTATTTTTGGAAAACTCCTAAATAACTGTCCGACCCTTGAATAGAATACATCTTTAGATTACAAAGCCCCCTTAATAATATATTTTATTTTAATTAATTATATTTAAAGAGAACATAAAACTAAATATTCTGTGAATAGTTAAAGCGTCACCTGTCGCCTTTATTAGTATCGAGCAAGAAACGGTAAAAAAATCAAGGTGGGGCCCTTAAATATTAAATTTATTTTATTTTTAGTATTTGTGGTTATAGCGGAAATAGAAATACACCATCTGTGAAAATTTCAACTGTCTAGCTATCACCGTTCTTGAGATACAACCTGGTGACAGACGGGCATACAGCGAAGTCTCAGTAATAGGGTCCTGTTTTTACCCATTGGGTACGGAACCCTAAAAAATAGCAGTCTAAAATAAGACTTGACTCAATGATAAAGCTGCCCAATACTTCGTCTACCTAGACTCTACCACGATATTATATATAATGAATAGGTATGTGTACTGTGACTTTACTTTTTATGCAATATATTTTGAAAGGGTCGTGAGACTGTCCCATTGCGCAAAGACCATCGCATGCCGGTCTCCTCTAAACTAATTGAATTGCCTTCCACATCGGCACACAACACGGCATGGACGACGAAAATTATAAGTAATTGGATCGGTCGTGAAACGAAAACGACCCTTGTTACCGTAACGTGTTTTGTCAGGGCCCGTCGCGTCGGTCCACTGACGACTTTATTAACACGAGTCAAATGGTCGTAACGAGTTCATATGTAATGCCTGTACTCCTGTTCTCATTTTTTTAATGGTAAATGGGTCTGTTGTACTTGTTCACTGTTGTAATTTTTTTACAGTTTTGTTAATAACTGAAAGGCCAGACAGCACTATCTCTTAATATTGGTAAGGGGTGATGTTATTGTGTTCGAAGAATACCATCTAAACTTGATCACCCTGACAGGACATGGCTCTCAATGACAGCTAACGGAAGAAAATGGAACTCGCATACGATTTTCTACTGCAAGTTGGTAAGTATGTACTTAGTCAGAATTCCTTACGACAATGCACATTTATTTATTCAAAAAACTAGCAAGTAGTCTAATGATTGTTCTGCTTTCAAAAACTAGCAAGGTATTCTTTGATGGTAGTTCTGCATCCGAAAACTAGGAAGCATTTTGAAGTTTAACACGGAATTGAATTTTCATCCATGGTGATACAGAGAAACTACGAAATTCTCGCATGAAGACGTATGTAAATTAGTATTCATTGCATTGGGAACGTAGCATGTTTCACACGGCTTACATCAAAGGGTGCATTCGTGTTTGAAACTAACGGCACAGGTAGTTTCAGTTATTCTCACTTGGCTGATTCTCGATGCTCGTTCATTTTTTTTAATGACATAGTATACCTACCTAGCATTATGTGATGATAAACTAATGCCCTATCCTTAAAAAAAGTACAGGTAGCACACGTTAATGTTTATCTTTTATCGTAATGTGATACTGTCCATTTCAATCCACACGTCAGTTATTAGCTTTTATAACAAAGTATTCTCAGTAAAATCGGAACTATCCCAACAGAGTAGACCAATAACATGCCCGGGAAAACGTGGGTGCTAAGACACCTCTGCCCAATCAGGGAATCATCATCATCAAAAGATGTCCACCGTTGAACAAATGCCTCCCTTAGCTATTTACGTCATCGGTTCCCGCGTCTTACTTTATCTCGGCAGTCTACCAAGTGTGGGCCTATATACTCATCGTCTTCTTGTAGTGTGGTAATCACTCGAGAACCTTTCTTCCCCACCAGTTTTCGTTCGTCCAGTAATGTGGCTAACCTATTGATACTTCAACTTGCAAATTCTGAGTGCTATATCGACGACTTTGGTCCTTCACCTAATTTTGTCATTTCGGATTTTGTCGTGTAAAGAAACTCCAAGCATAGCTCTCTCCATGGCACGTTGTGTTACTCTAAGCTTTTTTAAGACGGAAACAATTATGACCCACGTCTCAGTGCTGTCAGTTAACACTGGCAACACACTATGGTTGACTTTAAAAAGCAACATAAAAATATTTACATAAGAATAAGAAGATACCCATCTAGACACGTTTCAGAAGCTTTCCTACCCGCACCCTGTACTACTGACAAGTTGACAAACAATAAGGCGTGATTGTTAATTCCATCATCCAACAACGTTAGCAAACATATCTAAAAATCAAACAACCACAATATTACCAAACCACACATAATTAAACTTGTGTAAACAGATACGATAATATCCTTGAGTTATTGCCAGTTACGATTTACTGAAGCGTTTTATAGCCACAGTGTTGAGCTTCCCAGAAATCTATAGGGAAATGGAAAGTGGCATCAGGCAAGTCAAATTGCTCAATAAAATGTACGCGGGTTAATGCATAAAGTAAAGATATACGAGAGACAGTGCACTCTGTGAATTTCGAAACAGAATACACGCTTCAACATAACGTTCATAGACCTCGTCATTTTCCCGGTAGAGTAGGTAGGCAGTGAGCACGAATTTCCATTTGCTAACATCTTGAGATATCTCTCTTGCTACCTTCACACTCATCCCATTCTTTGCACTAGCCCATCTAGGGTACTCATAACCTGCAAACAAACCTTTTCCAGATTGTCACCTCAGAATGTCTCTGAATATATATCGGAATAGCTTCGCTGAGGTTTCACACTCGGAATCGCCTTGTATACTTGCTTTATTAATTCTTTCAATATGTCCAAACCATGTTAAACCATTGTTAAACGGTCTTATGATGACATTATAATATTAACGCCTTTCTTAACGAAAAGCACCGATATACATATATGTCATCAAGAGCACTCCTAATATGCAAAGGTTGGTGTCAGGCTTCCTTTGAGCTGTAACAGAAAACATATTGTACCTATTGTATGTGCTGTCGCAAGATACGTGTGGGAAGGGGAGGAAGATTATGAATTGGCCGATGGGAGAAATTGGACTGGCCAACGTCAATCACTCTGGAAAGAGCTTTAGTTTGCTGCTTAAGAGCATTTGCCCAGCTAGTGCGTATAAAGTTGCGATGGTAACACACAGGATAGCAACGAGACGACGGTATACTCCGCCCACACCTCTCGCCAAAGACAATAATTAACGAAGCCAGACGTCGCTCGCTAGCTCACCACTAACAAAATTAAACCTGATACCCCACAGTAAATCTCAATCAGCGACTGAACAAATTCCATTCTCGTACATCACATATAATGAAATTGAAACCCCTCGCATATACGGTGTGCGGTCTTCGTTTTCGCAATACTCGTGCCTCCGCAATAGTACACGTACATCGTACATGTGTGCCATTGTAACACATGTACGTGACCATTTTGACACTTATCTCAGTCAAGTGAAACATTTAAACATTAGCGTGTATGGAACAATAGATAAATTGTATTCTATTACACGCTAATGAGGCTAGCGCCCCGCTCCTCGCCCAACGCGTGACTTTTCAGCAAATGTACCAGAATTGCTGTATAAATCTCTTTTGGCACGAATGACTTTTATTACAAGCGTCAACGTGTAATTAATAAGAAGAGCAGCTGGGCGTATTAAAATGGAACTGTTAATGATCACGCGGCGTAATTAGCCAAAGCGTTGATATTAATTAGAGACAGTGAATAGAGAATCTTGAGCTTGCGAGCAGTGTTACATTGCGGATAAAACTGCGGATTTCTCGCACGAGAATCCTAAGGTATAAAATAAGCATAAAACAGTCGAAGGTCGTGACATTGGCCTCCAACTAAACGGCGATTGATCAAACCCGGGAGGCACGCACGGATTCAATGTCAAGAGCGGATCTATTCCTATCTGAGTGGTGCGCAGCGCACCTTGCGTCACGTGACGTCATCGTCACGGGAACTCTAAAAACCGCGATATCTCTGATTCCGCCCACTCGCTGATTCCACAACAAGAAAGTGTACAGCTACTAACAATACACGGGTGTAATGGAGAGTAGTGACGTTTTGTGGATGCGGTGACGTCACAAGGTTTGATTAACGACAGCCGAGAGGCCGCTTCGAGGCGAATCTCGATATAGAATCGTGACGTTTGCTTGCGGAACGGTAGTAATATTGAGTGACAAATTGGAAACATCCGCTGGCGACCTGGGGGAATGTTCCATGTTCACAAGACTCTTAAGAAAACATTTTGCTTACAATTCTGTCTCGAGGTCGTCGCGGATATTTTTATTTTCCCGAGATGCGCTGTTTGCAAATCGTAATATGTATTGGCATTTCTCAATATTGGGCAGATAGATGAAATAAGATTTGTAACGACAAACGAATCGAAGTCTCTGAAGGACACAGAGAGAGGGGGACAATGATGTGTTGTATCTATTCCCGAATAGTGCGGTTAACGTGTCGAAATGTAGCCGGTGTCGTCGACCGTGGCGGCGCTCTATTCGCGACAATACCCTGGACCTGGCAGCACTCCAAGCGCCGGATGCCGTCGATACATCCAATCTCGCAATGCACATGCAGACACCTGCAACTACTTTCATAATACTAGCCTTATACAAATTCCAACTTTATTCCAATGTGTAAAGGACGTCAAAAATTTTCCCGTCAGAATATGTAAATTTGTAGAACGGAAAATTAGCGAAAACGCCTGCGCCATCCTTCCAGTCCTTTGATGTACATCTCGGCGTACAATTTCAACGGAAGTTATTATATTACGACGAAGCTGCATTAGTTTACAGCGTTCCAAATAGAAATGGAAAAGGCGTCGCCAGTTCACGCCATCTGTCACGTCTGGAGCTATATACCCGACACGTTTGCAGATGGCACTACAGAAAGGCAAACTTTGTGTATAAAGCCGAGCGCACACTTTCGCACAGCATCGTAAATCGAGTATTTTGGATATTCATGGATATTCATTCGTGTTCAGCAGTGGATGATCCAACTAGTAGAGTTAAAAACAACTTGATCATACATTTGATATAAAGTGCATTCTTAAGTTATGAATGGTTGTATAATGTACAAGGCTGTGCATGCTCTACGTCAAACGTGTTCCCCAAATGGAATCCAAATACCTGATGCACGTTGCAACACAGTTTAAAGGTATATAAGTAACTTTAATAATCACTACAATCAAGTAAAGCAGAGGTCAAACGCAAACAACATAAATTTATCAACAGTTATGAAATACAGTGCAACTTTTTTGTCAAAACCGCAATGATAGTCTGCGATGTGCTCTAAGCCTTAGAATTCCTGGATCTTTACGTGCGAAGTGTCACGTACATTATATACTATGCCTGTGGCAGTGCTCTGTGGAACTAGGTTATTCATGCCAGAAAAATCTTGGAAGGTAACACGGAAAGTGACGTGGCGGTGACGTTTTATTTACACTACTCGATGTAACTGGAACATTCCGAGCTCGGCGAAACGATTGGTCACTCCAATGATTAATAGTAACGCCTCCAGCGTTAACATAATACGATTTCTCAAAATATGAAATAGATTTATGATGTACGTTACTTCTCTGATGTTTGAAGACAACACTTTGTGTTCTTACACAAAATCGGGTTGCGTTTGGTAAGTCTTCTCTCCTGATTCAAAACGAACCAGACGGAAAATGGTTAATCAATAGTAATTAACTAACAGTTTCTTTGAAATCTAATTTTACACAAATTAAACTTGAATGAGAGTATGTAAAAAATATGTTTAACCTACTTTAGGTCTTTTGGAAGTACTATTATAATAAACCTGATTTAAGAGTTGGTAATGGAACTTCCCCGTAGGGTGCCGGTCTAGAATTACATCTTTTCTATCATCCTGTTGGAGTCGTAAGGAAAAACGAAGGGAATAAATCCGAGATATATTTCTCTAGATATTAAATTAAAAGCTAGAGTTGAACGCATAATTCTGGCATACCGGACTAATATATTTACATATAACATGCAAAAGTTAACTGATAACTGGAACATCTGACTGCAATAGGAAACAAACTAGTTTCCCTAATGGATATAGGAAAGACAGTGGAAACTACTTGGTTAGTCATCGCGCCAAGCAGACAATGAATGCCTGTTTGGTTTTGTTAATAGTGTTGACAGTGTTAATGGCTTTATCCACATTCTTGCCACGTTTATCTCCTCTAATAATAGACATTCAACTATATGATAACTATTCTTGGCTTTATACTTGAAATTTTGTATAATGACTCACAATTGTGTTATAAGGTCCATATTAGACCTTATGTATGAACTGATTTGCAGCTACAGTAATGCAAGTGCAATTTTTGCCATCTTCTGCCTAGAGGATGGACGTCTTGAAAATAGCCCATAAACGGCTATTAGACTGCGTATACACCAGACAAGTGTGGGAAAAAATTCACCAAAAGGAACGTTTCATTTTGCTAGTCTCGCGGGATGCAGGGTTTTCATTGGTGCATTTTTTCGTCGAACACTGCTCATCTTCATTGCACATCTCTTGGTGGTTTACGCAGTCGTTGCATCAATCGGCGTCTTGCGACTTTCAAGATGTCGTCGCAGAACCAATATTAATAGTAGTTAAATCTGATGTCCCTATTTGAATTTTGACTATCCATGTCTTAACCGCTGTACTTGAGATATATTTCCCACTCAAGATCGCTTGGTAGCCTACACAACATCTTCAATCACGTACCAACGGGTGGAAAAGTATTACCTCAGCTATCATAAAAACATCTGCAATGTTTGCTTTCCATAACTTCGCCAACATTAAGAAGGCGGTGGTATCGTCATCACACGTGTTCTTTATTGTGGATTCCACCTAATAGTTAGGGCAACAGTCTATTTAACATATCGAATTTGTCGAATTCACATTTTGACGTCAAATCGAGGTCGGATACGTAAGTAATTACAAAGTATAATATAGTTGTATGGTAATGGACTCAATTATCTATGTGAACAGAATTAATATCACAAGTGCTTATTACTTCGGACATTATTCAGATGTGTAACTAGGCGTTTCGTATCGCAGAATTAGGTGACCGATATGGGTTTTTACGAATATGAAACTAAGTTGCATTCAATAAGGATCATATCGGCACGTTTGATATTACCTATACAAAATTATAGCAACATATATTATAGCAATAATAAACGACTTAATTGTTCAGTGATGCTACACTTAGTACGATTTACTTAACTCACATAAACGAATATTTACTAATTATGGTTACTGTACTGTATAAGCCGTATCGTCCACTGCTGAACACAGCCTCCCCTATTTAGGGGGTATTTGCCATAATCCCCACGCTTGGCAGGCGGCTTGGGGATCGCAGTGTAAGATGGAAGTTCTTAAGAAGGCGCTGCTGCCCACATACCAGTACTTTTCCCTTAGTCGCCTCTTACGACACCCACGGGATGATATGGGGAGGTGCCATTCTAACCCGGCACCTCACGGGGATTATGGTTAAGCATACGAAAAAACATACGGTCCACATAGTAAAGGTACTTATAATTTAAATATTTTAAATTTTATGCATTAGCTAGCGATAGTAGTAAGTATAACGTTTTTATGCAAATTTATTTTCCGTTTTGGTATAGTTAAAGAATGTGTTGCGATATCAACCAACGCGTAGAGAACGCAAATTTTGACGGTAACGATCTAAAATCTACAAGCAAACAAACACAAGGAACATTGAATCCGATCCAACTGCAATAACTTTCCCTGAGATACGATTATTTCTGACATGAGCCGTAAAATCTATTTGATATTCGCATTGTTTTATTGTGGTCGAGCGCAACAATAGTCTACTCGTGCCAAAGATAACTCCAGCATCAGGATGAAAGTGGATTAAAATAGCGAGACCAGTGAATGCAACAGGGTATGCAAAAACCGCGCGGGATAGTCACGGTCTAGAGCAGAGTGATGTATGTTCATGTCCATCGATACATTTTGCTTTTTGCTCCAACTAGGGATTGCTGCTTCGTTTGTTCTAACCAGTATAAAATCCACAATGCTTTTTGCTTCACAGTGTCGAGATTGGTGCATTGGTTCGTACCGACCAGGCCGTTACGGCGCAACTCGATGATTCTATGCACATAACACGTCCAAATCGTAATGAACTACGGTGTGTTATCTTTCCCTGTAACTGAAATCTGTTACTGCATAATTTACAACATGAAAAAGTTATTTCTCAATTGAATCGTGTGATTTATAAAAGAACAGATGTCATGGAGCAATCAAACAGCAGACTTTATATTATGTTAGGTTCAGCAAAAAATCATCAATAAATACTTATATCATAATAAAAACTTTGGACATATGTCCTACCAAGAATATATGGACCTGCATTTGTGTTGTTATAAAAATATACTCTTTATTAGAATTTAAAATTATATTAAAATTGGTTATATTTATTACAGATTTATTTTAATAAAAATTATGTTGGTTAAATTCTTCAAGTAGGATGCACTTGAAGAATTTAACCAACATAAATTTTATAACACTAATAGTAGTTGGCTAATCAAAAATTTCTTTCTAAAAGCTTTGATTTTATATTCCGTTGAAGTTACTATAGAAGATTATTTACAATATTTAACTAATTAAATTACAATATTAATAAACGTAAAAAATTTCTTACGAAAACGTAATTGCCTTCTTGAACTCAATTGTGTTTGAGAACGTAATCGTTTTCAAAGTTTTACATACTTTTTACAACGAAACGTTTAGAAACAACTCCAACAACTAAGTTTAGTTACTGAATAGATTCAGGCGTTACTTTGCGGAAATCCATTTTTAATAATCGATCGTGCGCTCGAAGAGTCAAGACCTCCTGAGGATGCTTCGTGTAGAAGCGAAACGCGTCGAAAATTCTTCCGGTTTGGCTGCGTGGCGTTTGTGACGTCACCATAGTTGGACATGTGTTATATCAATACTATATATTTTTTATGTTATTGTGACGGTACAAGCCCGAGGCCCACCTAATGTTAAGTAGACAAACCTCTGCCTATAACAGATGCATTTCGTCAACGACGAATTGCACTGCGCCCTTCACACCGAGACGTACAGTTGTTAGGTTTCATGTGCCTGTAATTTTACTGGCTCTCAAGGACTGCTGCCGGAACACACTATTAGGTGTTTGATTGATACAATTCGATTCAAATAATTCGAATTCAATTTAAAGTATAAAATGGCACGCGACTTATGTGGTTTTTATAGCAGAGATACAAATTGGGCTAAGCGAACAATAATACTTCAAAAAGTAATCGCATTTGTGTTGTTTTAAAATTTCAATAAGACTCAATTAGTAACCACTCATAAATCAGGAATAATTTAGTCTGAGAAAAAATTGTGATAATTTGGTATTGTTTCAGAGATACGAGAAACCATTCAGAATGTTAATGAAGTGGAACATCTCAAAATCGATAGAGGACGCGGCGAGAAAATGTCGCAAAAGGAAAATATGATATTTGGCGCAATATGATAGCGTGTACTATTGACTCATTTTTGATTCAATTTGCTAAGCACACAAGCTTATATCCCCCACCCGTTATTCCGTATACTGTTTGTTCTGGAATAATGTCGGGCTTGTTTCTGATTGAATGTGAACAATGGGGCTGTGATTCAGAGATAGATTCAACTCAGAAGGCATATGCGTATTGTCATTCACTACTGTATGATACTGCACGGTAAGATAGTCGATCCAACTGTATCAAGCGCTATTAAATTATTCGTTCCCGACACCTATATCCGCTCTGGTGAACGTCGTAGGCATAATTTGTTTCTTTGTCCTGTCTCAAGAACGAGCTATGCCAGGAATGCACCTACACAACGCGCGCTGGCTCTTCTTAACGCTACCACGCAGATCCAGGATGTAGATGTGTTTTTTGACACAATACGGACCATCGCAAATGTGTTTAAAGTTCATGTTCATAAATCTAAAATAGTTAGCACTTTGGTTTAGTACTGTAAGTTAGCTATTGTTATTATTAATAAATAAATAAATAAATAAAAGTGAGAATAGGCAATATTTCAAAATGTGTATTGAAGTACTATCGCAAGCTACGCAATTTTTCTAACAGCGGCATGTGAAATTGGTCATGTTTAATAATGATATCGTTTTAATACCGGGCGATGAGCCTTGGTCGTGCGCTCGATGGTAGGAGTTCACGGAATTTGGAGTGTAAACTAGCTTCAAGTGTCCTGATACGTGCGCAGAAGGTAATACCACTCCAGCCAGAGATATGATGATTGATGCAAGATCCCTTGCATCATTTGCTATAGTGCGCTTTAATCTTTAACACATGATATCTGCGCTCTACTGATTTTTGATATGGTAGCATCTATATCTAGCAATCCAGGCTCTGTGATCAATCAGGCGAATTGTTCTCCAATGAGTTAACTGCTTGGTTCTCATTATACATTTTAGGCAAGTTTCAAATGCATTTCAAAACTGAAAACTAAGTCTAAGGATTTAGCGGTTCACTGTGAAGTCGCATGGTGTATCCAGTGTTTTGAGTGAGAAAATTCCTTGAAGAAGTTGATCGAATGGGTTCGAAACTCGGTAAACAATCACAGAAAACTAATAAATTTTGGATGCCTAATATATCCGTCATGGAAAATTTACTTTAAGCATATGATTAAGCAAAGAGCGTTGAGTGATGAGTGTCAACTGCACATCAAAAAGTTGCGTAATTGGCGTATTTGGCGTCGATGATCTGGCGCCGTGACAGTAACGTAATGGACAGTATTTACTACTTGCGCTTCTATTATAAGATCTGCTTTATAAATAACCAAGGCTGAACTGATTGCAAAGAATGACGATATTAGGGATTGGATGAATTAGGTAGGGCAGGTAGGAGAAGAAAAGTCTTTACATAGACTATCTACAATTAGCAGGTGCTAGACCCCCAACTAGCAGGTGCTAGACCTGCTAGTTGGGGGCAGATGGTATAGTCGGTAGGTTTGGACATACGCGGGAGAGGACAGCTTAAGAAGTTATGGCAAGAAGAAAAAAGTAAATGAAGAAGGCTAATTGTCCTACACTGGATACAGCTGTTTATGATGTAGAAGGGCTTTTAGCATAAGTTTTCTAACTTTGTCTTTGTACTTGACGTAACCACTCCAAAGTGACACATATTTTGTAATTTAATTTTGTGTTATTTGTTTTATAGAGGCTTGAAACTTAAATTAGTTATTTATTTAGCTTCACGTTGCTTATGTGTAAGTCAAAGCGAAGCAATAGTTATTTAAAATTAATGAAGGCCAGTATTGTACATCTATGGGCAATTTATTTGTTCAGATCCAAAAAAGGCCCTTTTCTTTACAATCTATACTTATAATAAAACTGTAACAGGTCCAATTCTGTACATTGAAGATAATTTGCAAAAAAAAAATTGAGTGCACTCTGTAGCTGATACTGATGCCAAAACTGTATTTTTTTTTATTTTTGTCTGTCTGTCTGTCTGTATCCCGACCGCGCATCACTCCAAAACTACTGAATGGAATTCAATGAAACTTAACACGATTTGAGTTCATACTACGAAGAAGGTTATTGTATACTTTTTATCCCGAAATTCAGCACGGTTCCCTCGGGACAGGGGATGAAAGTCAAAATGTACACTTAGTTGTAATTTACTAACGCGTAGTCCGATTTCAAAGATTCTTTTTTGTTAGAATAGTGATGAGTGAGCTCGGAACCCCATGGGCAGCCCGGCACCCCACGGGCAGCCCAGCACCCCATGGGCTACTGAATGGAATTCAATGAAACTTAACACGATTTGAGTTCATACCACGAAGAAGGTTATTGTATACTTTTTATCCCGAAATTCAGCACGGTTCCCTCAGGAAAGGGGATGAAAGTTAAAATGTTACTTAGTTTGGGGGCTATCAAACCCAAAGTAAAAAGCTCCTTTCTGAGCTATGCTTTACTAAGAGTGCTTCACCACAGACCACAACGTTGCTTAATATGAGATAAACAGTGCTTAAATGTGAATAATTAGTTTGCGGGTACAGCAATCGCGTACGAAGTCGCGGGTACAGCTAGTAAAATATAAATTTACACCTGTGTTTCCTATAAGGGCATGGCGGATGTTTCTTAAACACGCAAATCAGAGGTGTAAGATAATATTTATGTATGAGTCACACACATTGGTACGTAATACAAATTGCGCATTTTGCGTCTCAGATGACATGTATTGAATTTTAATAGAAGTTAGTAGTGCTTATTATTAATTAACCTTACTCATGTTTCTAGCTTTTCTGCTCATAGTCAGTCATTATCTTCCTCTCATAAGTGAATAAAACAAAAATAGACCCACAATCCCCGTGGATTGCCGAGCTAGATTTGCACCCCCCATTTGCATCTTCCTGTGAGACTCGTGAGACGGCGAGAAAAGGAAAAAAATCAGAAGGCGGTCAGCAGCATTCTCTGAAGTACCAACACACACTGCGATCCCCAAAACACCTGCCAAGCGTGGGGATTATAGCAAACTCCCCCTTCATGGGGGAGATATTTGTTCAACGGTGATGTTACAGGATTTGATGATCAGACCTACATTAGTATATTTAATTTTGATTATTGGTGGTATCCTACACTTATACAAGGACATGAGTTGTGCCACCGTAAAAATTTCTACGTTGCTGTTCATTTGTCGTATTTTTTCCCTCAGATACCTAACATTTGAAAAAAAAAGCTCTGTTGAGAAATTAAATTCACGTAACATATTATTCTGGCACGTGACACGATTTGTTTACCTTACAACACCCACGAGCAACAACTACCGAGTGCTTTCCACCATTCGGATATTTCCGGAAAAAAAACGTGTCAAAATACTGTAACGTTTACGTGCGGTGACTATTATTTAATCTGTTAACTACGCAGAATGATACGTGATATGTTGATCTTGGCACCAGCTTTTACCTTGCTGGTGCTGTTTTTTCCACTATCTGATGCTTGAATGATAAACAATACCGCCTTGATTATTTCGTTAGCATGGAAATGTCAGGGGTCTTTGGAATGTTCTAGGTAAGTGAATAGATCACAATTTTTCAAGAGATTATAGCCCAACGAGGTTGTTAAGATCGACTCTCGAGCGAAGATTATTTTATATTTTTAAAATGTTGTTAGGCTAGCTTTGACTACAATCTCACTTGTTCGTAAGTGATGATGCGATCGAATATTGCAAGCAGCTTAACCTACAATGTAAAGCTAGCTGAAGCTGTCGCGGATGCCTACCAACCTAGGTAGGCATTTGGAACAGTTCATAGGCAGGACTTTCTGTAGTCAATGCACCTATGACCTATGAAATGGGTTATGGAACTTTTGGAAGATCACCTTTAGATATAGTTAGCTACCTTTCTAGGCCTAGCCTACCACAAACAACTTTTTTGACCATATTATCTTACCAACAAGTTAAAAGGTGGGTTAAAGCAATATATTATCAGAAGATAATATTAAAAAATAAATGTAACCGTCTTCAACACTATAACGTAAGAAATTTAAGCATTCATAATTTTACTTCAATGACATATTTTTTGCATTAATAACCGAACAACTATGAAATATCTATATTGCCAATCTGATACATTTTCTATAAAAAAAATCTATAATCGTTGGTAACATACATAAAAAATACAACTGAATTAAGTACTTCCTCATTTTTTGAAGTCAGTTAAAAAGTAGTCGATATCGTTTCAATCGCCTTTTCTATGACCTTTAATTTAGGCTATTCAGATATCTTTGACCACTATCTTAGCCGCTGAGGCTTCTGCTTTGTGATGATATTGCTGAAAATGTTGATGGGCTAGGCCGAGAAATTAGACAGTTGCTATCGACGATACATGGTAAACGCGATGTTCAAGATCAATTCTAGATTCAAGATGATCAATTCTAACGTATGTTATGGTTTATAAAAGTGTAAAACATGTGTAGTTTAGAATTGTATTTTATCGAACATCATAAAAGACTAACTTTTTCATGAAACCATAGATATACTTGTAGTATAGGTACGTGCTGGAGTCTGGAACATAGCAGCTTGTGTGTTTCAAAGTTTAGTGGACAAGTTTCGGTGTCGCGACGGAATTACAAATAGCTAAACAGATTTGGCGTGATGTTTTATCTGAAATATCTTATATCATATCTTTTCTTTACATGATTATTTTTTTAATTTGTTTTGTGTGATTGTGTTGGAAGGGGAAGACCTAGGCGAACGTTCCGAAATCAGATTGAAGACGTTCTGAAAAAAGGCCAGGTCAAGAGTACCCTAAACCGACGCTTATGTATGAAAGGATTGATGAGTGTAGATGAAGCGAAAGAGATATGTAAGGATCGTAGTAAATGGAAATCCGTGGTCTCTGCCTACCCCTACGGGAAAGAGGCGTGATTTTATGTATGTACTAGCTGTACCTGCTACTTCGTTCGCGATTGCCGTACCTGCAAACTAATTATTCACATTTGAGCACTGTTTATCTCATATTAAGCAACGCTGTGGTCTGTGGTGAAGCACTCTAAAGCATAGCTCAGAAAGGAAATTTTTACTTTGGGTTTTATAACTCCCAGCTTGTTTTTCCAGAAAACAGTAGTTTTACTCAGAGAGTTCCTTCGCGGTTCGCACAATAAATGTTGAAGCAAAGTAGGTACTTTGTGCGATTCTTTGGAATTTCGATTATAAAACGGTATCTTTTTGCCGAGGTTCTCCTTGTTTGACGGTAGAACAAAAATATATTAGATTGTACACTTCCATTGCGCAGTCTCCAAAATGTATCCGGCAAACGAAAGATAGTTAAAAAAAATTATTGTGGCAAATATTCCAGATTTTAGAGTTTTATCTTAGCAAGCTGCCAAATCTTAATAAGGATGCCGAGATGCCCGTGGGGTGCCGAGCTACCCGTGGGGTGCTAGGCTGCCCGTGGGGTGCCAGGCTTCCCGTGGGGTGCTGGGATGCTCATGGGGTGCCGGAATGCCCGCGGGGTGCTCTTGGGGTGCCGGGTAGCCCGCGGGGTGCCGGGCTGCCCGTGGGGTTCCGAGCTCACTCGTCACTATTCTAACAAAAAAAGAATAATTGAAATCGGACTACGCGTTCATAAATTACAACTAAGTAACATTTTGACTTTCATCCCGTTTCCCGAGGCAACCGTGCTGAATTTCGGGATAAAAAGTATACAATAACGTTCTTCGTGGTATGAACTCAAATCGTGTTAAGTTTAATTGAATTCCGTTCAGTAGCCCATGGGGTGCTGGGCTGCCCGTGGGGTGCCGGGCTGCCCGTGGGGTTCCGAGCTCACTTGTCACTATTCTAACAAAAAAGAATAATTCAAATCGGACTACGCGTTAATAAATTACAACTAAGTGTACGTTTTGACTTTCATCCCCTTTCCCGAGGGAACCGTGCTGAATTTCGGAATAAAAAGTATACAACAACCTTCTTCGTAGTATGAACTCAAATCGTGTTAAGTTTCATTGAATTCCATTCAGTAGTTTTGGAGTGATGCGCGGCCGGGATACAGACAGACAGACAAAAATAAAAAAAAATACAGTTTTGGCATCAGTATCAGCTACAGAGTGCTCTCAATTTTTTTTTTACAAAATATCTTCAATGTACAGAATTGGACCTGTTACAGTTTTATTATAAGTACTAGCTTTTGCCCGCGGCTTCGCTCGCGTTGTGAAGTATTATTACTAACTAGCTTTTGCCCGCGGCTTCGCTCGCGTTTAGAAGTATTATTATTCATTAGGTATAGTTATTGCGGCTTTAATTTTGTTTAGCCTAGTCATCTATAGTAGTCATCTGTATTAACCTGGGACCACAAATTAGATTTGTTAATGCACGACTTTACTTCGTCAGCTCAGTAGTGCCAAAAGGAACCATCCTTTTGGCACCACTGGTAGAGTGTGCCGAAAGTCTCCGGCCAGCAATACTGGTACGCCACCCATTAATTTTGTATTACCCCTTGTATCCCTTAGTGATCTGTTTAAGGCTTCAATACCACCTTTATGAGCCGTCGTTATTTCGTCCCACACGATTATTTTTGTACTCTTTAAAACTTCTGCAATATTACTTTGTTTGGAGATGTTGCAAATGGGAGTCGCGGCAGTGATTAAATTGAGTGGTGACTTAAAAGTAGCATGAGCAGTTCGACCACCTTCGAGTAATGTAGCAGCTATGCCGGACGACGCCACAGCCAGGGCAATGCCGTGAGTACTTCTTACTTTCGCCAAAAGTAAATTAATAAGGAAGGTTTTACCAGTTCCACCTGGAGCGTCTAAGAAGAATATTCGATCGTCATTTGCATCTACACTTGTGATAATTTTATTGTATACTTTCTGTTGCTCGTCATTCAAGGATGCTTCATTTTTTCTAACTGCGTCTTCTAAGGCCACTGTATCGTAACTGGTCTCCTTCAAGTACTCTCTATTTTCAAAATGAATTGATGTTATTGGCTGAGATAATCCATACTCTTTAAGAGGACGGCCACCTAATGATAATGCGGCATCCTCCAATACCGACAGGCATTTGTTAAATATCAGGTCCGATGAGTGCTCTACATCCACGTCCCCTTGCCTTTCCAGTTGTTTTTTAAAGTCTTCAGAAAAGTATTCTTTGTATTTTTCCCAAAGACATAAGGGGTCGGAAACATAACTCACCAAAAAGTTCTCTCCAAAATAACTCAATGTAGATGGCGCTAGCATACAGAAATTCGTATATTTTAAACTGAAAAGTTACTAATTTTATATAGCCTGCATCTCAAAATCCTTTCTTAGGAGATGTCTACGTCATAGTAGCTTTATGCATGCAAAGTCTCAGCCCGATCGGTTTAAAATTGACAAAGTTTCATACAAACTTTCATCCCCTATTTTATCCCCTTGGGGGAAGAATTAATCAAAATCCTTTCTTAGCGGATGCCTACATCATAACATCTAACTGCCTGCCAAATTTCAGCCCGATCCATCCAGTGGTTTGGGCTGTGCGTTGATAGATCACTATGTCAGTCAGTCAGTCACCTTTGTGTTATATATATTTATATAGATATAGATAGATATAGATTATTTTTTTAGGAGGGCATACGAGCAGGCGGCTCACCTGGTGGTACGTGATCACCGTCGCTCACGAACTTCCGCAACACCAGAGGTCTCGAGTATGCGTTGCCGGCCTTTGAGAAGGGAACATGGCCTAAGTATAACGTTTGTTTGCATTTGGAAATAAATAGAATTAATGATTTTGACTTTGAAGCAAACATTATTCAATTATCATATAATATAGCATTATACATATAAATTGCGAATAACTGGATAGTGTCAAAGATGCATTTTCTTTACAAAATTGAAATAGTATCTGAGTAAGACAGGTAAGCGAAAGCATGGTAGATATAATATAAAGAGAAGTTCGCTGTACCTACGTACGTTACATTAAAATAGACCAATTTAGACAGATAAATGCCCGCCGATTGCTCGCAGAGGCTAGACGCCAAGAATTGTTCAAATATGAGTATGCTCAAAACCCGGATCGACGTAAGTGCTTGGCCGGATAATAAAAAATTAGATAACTATGTTTATACACTTCTGGACTCATCTATTGGCCCACCTTGTATTTTCAGTTTCGTTTGGTCCTAGCTAAAATTTTATATTAGGTCGAGCAAAAAGTTTTTATGCAGTTTTGAACCTGGCACATTTTACCATCTTTTTCGATAGTATTGTTTTAAATTTGAATTCAGAATACCATACGACATGGAGCTACGCCTAACAAGTCGGATATGCGCCTTGTTAAAGGCAATTGATTTTTGAATAAAAAACATGTTTTATCAAATAAAGGTTTAATTTAATAACGCGTGTTGCCTCCATGGGCATCTACCACAGCTCTCATACGATTAGGCATAGAGTTTATCAACCGCTCAATGAAATTTTGAGGGATCATCTCCCATTCCTCTTCTATGGCAGTTTTCAACTCCTGCATCGTCTGGGCAACTGGCTGACGAGCCCTAACACGTGTTTTTAGCTCGTCCCACATGTGCTCAATAGGGTTCATGTCTGGGCTTCTGGCTGGCCAGTCCATAACTGTGATGTTCACATCCCGAAGATATTCCCTGACGATGCCGGCCGCATGGGCTCTTGCATTATCATGCATAAAAAGGAAATTTGGGCCCACATAGTCCGCGTATGGTATCACGTGAGGTTCTAAGCACTCACGAATGTACCTTTCAGCATTTAATGTTGGCAGCCGTGGTCCTGTAACAACCTCAAGTTGAGTTTTGCCGCTCGCGGATATACCGCCCCAGACAGTCCATGAGCCACCGCCATAAGCAACCCTCTCTTCAAAGTGCAGCATTGTGCGAAACGCTCTCCCTTACGTCGGTAGACCTTCTTCCTTCCATCATTGCCATGTAACACAATTTTAGACTCATCAGAAAAGAGTACACGGCTCCAATCTTGCTGTGTCCAATTTAAATGACTGCGTGCGAAATGAAGGCGCGCTGTTCGGTGGGCTCGCGTTAGTTTGGGCCCATTAGCTGGCTTGTGTGGTACCATATCGCGTTCTTTTAACCTTCTCCGAACAGTTCGAGCGCTTACAGATACTCCGTGGAAGTCGCGAAGTTGGTTTTGTATCTCAATGGAGGTAAGGTGACGATTTCTCAAGCTGGTCGTCACGATGAATCGATCCTGCCTTTCAGTTGTGACCCGAGATCGTGGCCTTCCTTGGCGACGAACAAAGCCGCCAATCTCTAGGTACCTCCGATAAACATTTCGGACCGCAGATCAACTTAAATTAAGTTGAGCACTGACGTTTCTTTGGCTGTGTCCGGCCTGAATAAGTGCCACAGCTTGGGCGGCGACTTCAGGTGAAGTATCCATAGATTATTGATAGAACCTCACCTTAATGTTAAGAATAAGTAATGTTTGTTGCAAAACCAAAGATATCTATCACTTTTTCAAGAATTAAATCCAAGTAAACCAATAAAACCAAGTTTTCTTAGTATTCGATTGTTTGATATCAACAAACAGGCTCCAAATTGTCTTTTGTTTCTTTAAATTCTGTGTTCGAAATTCAAAAAAAGACTATTGAATGAAATTGTGAATGTGCCAGGTTCAAAACTGCATAAAAACTTTTGCTCGACCTAATATAAAATTTTAGCTAGGACCAAACGAAACTGAAAATACAAGGTGGGCCAATAGATGAGTCCAGAAGTGTATGTTCAAACGCTGAAGAATATATATATACCGTCACATTTTGAAGCAATGATAGCTGATCGGTAATAGCTATGCATGAACATGCCGTAGGTTCATGGTTCGTACCCCACCGTAGTCACCGAAAGGCAGTTTGCGAATGCTCGCCTGGCTACCAGTAGAAAATCTGTCACCAAGCACCAACAGTGTGTTCCAGCAGCAGTTCTTATGAACCAGTAAATTACAGGCACTTGAGACTAACAACTGTATGTCTCAGGGCGCAGTGCAATTCGTCACGAAACGCATCTGTTATAGCAGAAGTTACCGTTGCGTTACCGTGTCAAAACTTTCTTGAACCTCCTATAATATTCGTGAATCGTGATAGGAATTTTATAATACTGAATATACAGATACATATATATATATATATATATATATATATATGAAGTTCAAACTATAGGTATGTGTAGGTACATACGGGGCCCTTACTCCTAACATCGTTTGTTTTACGATCGAGAGCCGATACGTTTACGTGCCATTGTTTGCGAATATACGTTCGGTGACGTATAGCGAATAGCTCTACAAGACGTTGAACGAAGTCGAACGCCGCGCGCTGGGAAATCATTACTAGCGCGCGTGCAAACCGTGCCCTATCAGGTTCAACATAAGTTTGCAAAGGATATTAGACTTCAGAAATGGAATTCATTATAGCATAATCTAACACTACAGCTTTAAATAATTAAATAAAAATAAATACATAAACTTAAAGGTACTTATTAATTTTTAAGCTTTGTGCAAGCAAGCAGGTGCATCCTTTTCATCGTGGCCTTCCTATCCTAATGCAACACAACGAGAGGTCAGTAAGATTACGTGTTCTGTAAATACTTAAGTAATATCACACAGACATATTTCAAATATGTTTTCTTAAACAACACTCATAATAACAGCACTGTTCTGGCACAGTTCATAACTTCCAATAGTTCCAATTCAAGTAAGTGCTTTCAATCTTGTGCATTAAGGTCAATTTTAGAATGACGATGTAACATAGTTGAAGCCTCACCGCATGCATGCTTGCCGTTCGTCTGATAGACCGCGTCATTCTAAAATTCACCTTATGCAGAAGATTGAAAGTACGATGTGTCGGAGTGATGCTGTTGTGATGGAATGTAAGATGATAGTGAATAATCTGATTCCTAATGTGCAGCAACACCATATTCAATCAAATTCAGTAATGGTAGGAATGCTGCTCTTTTGGCTCTTACGAAATCGTATTGGGAGAACATAGAACATGTTATTCTGAAGTTGGGTTGCGACTGTACGGCATTTGGAATTAATCAAATGAGTTTACATAGCTTACAATAAAACACATGACAACAATTTCTTTTCAATTGCATTAGATGGGTGAAAGTACCCATTAAACACGCGTGTGTACATATTATCACATTATATACGAAACATCTGTTGAGTCTATCTGATAAACATAGTGATAAGTGCGTACCTAACATGTTTTAGATAATAGGTAATGATCGGTAGCCTATTCTTTTCCATTGTTGTTACTTGTTAGACAAAGTCTAAGCAAATAATGACGTGGTAAATATAGGTAACATGGGTACCTAGTTATAATAATATATAATACGCTCGTGCCAGTCCACGTACAAGAACTGACCTTATTGTCTTATTAGAACGGTGATGGAGATTAACGTTTTTTTTACAGTTTACCTTGAAAACGAAGCCGATAATATTATCATTTAAAATAAAGTTAATTTTCATTCTCATCATCACAGTTCTCATTTTAAGAACAATGACTGAATCAAAATTCTCCTGTTAGAAGTTCATAAAGGAATGTAAAGGGGAATAGGGCCTAATGAGCACCCATCAGTTAACCGTTCCAGGAACCGGGCGACCCTGGAAACGAAGTCAAAACTTAACAGGGTTTATCACAGATATACTTAGCTGAAACATTTTTTTTCGGGGTCAACAACCACACACACCATTCCGCTAGAGGGCGTCAGAAGTGTTTACATCGGCTCTGTGATAAAAAAATTCGTGAATATTCTTTTTGTTAAACTTTTCAATTAATTCCAACTGAAAACGGTGGATTACGATCAAATCCACAAGTGAAAGTGTTATCTCGACAGTACATACAAAGACAATCGTATAATTATGTGATAAAATCTTACAAGTGTTTCAATAGTAATTGGTTATTAAATCAATCAATTTACTTAAATATACATTCAGAAAACTATTATCAACAACCATGCAACTTTTAAACAAACTATGTGCAGTGAATCAAGTGCAATTTTTAAATAACTAACAAAAATTTTCAGTTACAACAATGACTCTGACCAAGTAAAGCGAGTTTGGACTTTGGACTCTGAACACTTGCTGCCGTGTTTTGTTCAATGACTATTGATACACAACACTAAACTCAATATATACTAAAATTTCGACACGCTGTTCAATGTAAGCGTGGCGCAGTTAAGCGAATGTATTACATTCCTTTAAGTCGATTCGATACCGGGTTCAAATCTTAGTGGAAAAAGGAATTTTTTGGACTGTTATTTTTTTCTCCTCTTTTTGCATGTTAATATAACAGATATTTTGTGCATTATTTTTGCTATAGTTGTTTTAATAATGGATCTAGATAACATAACGTACCGATTGCGACCGCAAAACCGGCACAACTCAATGGGCAACCTTTCCGATATGTCGATATTAGAGTCGACGCAATTTTACAATTTAGACCAAAATGACTCAACAGAAACTACAAATTACAAAATAATTGAGTTGGAAGGCAAACTTCTATCAGCTAATAACGAAGTCGACAAATGACTGTACGAAATTCAAGAACTAAAAAAGGAGTTAGCTAGAAAAGACAAACTGATTGAAATCTATAAGAAAATTGACTTTGATGAAATACATTGTTCGCCCATGTTGGGTCAAAAAAGAAAAAGGCAGAAAATGGCTTTTGGTCTCGAAGAACCAACAAATTTTATCAGAATGCCAGCATCTCCAGCGACTATGCAATTACTGCGACAAAATGTATCTAAGATACCACCAGATGACAATATTATAACGAAATTGAACAGAGAAATAAAGCAACTTACAGAATGGTTACATGAAGAAAAAATAAAAAATACGGAAAGGACAAAAAGTATGTCTTCAAATAAAATAGATTGTTCTCCGTCTAGTGGAGCAATAAAAAGAAACAAAAGACTTCAATTCAAATGTCCAATGTATAACAAATCAAAAGTAAAGAATACAAAGAAAACGCAAAAATTTACTAGGAAAATGAAAAAGTTGCAAAAAGAATGTTTTAAAATAAAGAAAGAAAATGTTAAGCTACAACACAAAATTAGAGAACTGAATGTGAAAAATGACTTACTCGTAGATACTGAAGATAACATCGCAAAAAACTATATACAAAGCCAAGTCGAGCAACAACCGCAGCTGAGCAACGACACTCAGGAAAATATGCAACAATATGTGAAGAACAAAACAGGAACCGTGGAACACCACACTAAAACCGTTATAATTTTATCTGATAGCGTGGGAAAAGGATTAGCTTCAAAAGTATTCGATAAGACGGACAAAAGAAATAAAATTATGAGCTACTGCAAACCTGATGCAGGATTTAAAGATATATTAGACAATTTTGACAATAAAACTGAGAACCTAGGAAATGAAGACATTGTGGCAATATTAATAACGAAATTTGAGAATACCTTATATTATAACAAAAAATATTACATTAACATACTTGACAATATAATGAAATCCCCAAAAAGGAAATTTAATATTATAATCACTGGATTACGCTATAATAATAAAAATAATACTGACATATACAATATTAATAGACATATTGAAAATTTGGCTAACTTTAACGATAGTGTTCAATACATAGATCCAAATATGACATGTGTAAATAGCTTGACAGAAATGAAAGTTTGTATATTATATAGGCTGATTAGAATGATTGAGGAAAACTTTCAAGGATCATCAAATTTAAAATTTATTAAATTACAGCAGCTTATTGAGACAACACATCAAAAAATAAATTTTTCAAAGGTTCAACACCTAAAACAGAAAGGATAATAATGCATGCCAATGTACAAAGCATACATAATAAGTACATTTTAATTGAAAATTTTCTAAGTGAACAAAATTGTGACGTATTGTGCCTCACAGAAACATGGGGTAAGGATCATCAAGTTCAGGCAATGACATTAGAAAATTTTGAACTTGCATCGTATTTTAACAGGGTGTTTTTCGAGCATGGTGGTACTGCTATATTTGTAAAAGATAATGTTCTTTTTAGGGTACGTAATGACTTAAACAAATTATCTTTTGAAATGAACTGCGAGTTGTCAGCTATTGAATTAAGATCCTCGAAAACAGTTATTATTTCAGTTTATAGACCTGATCAAGATTTAGACTTATTTTTTAATATACTGACAAAAGTTTTACATATAATAACTAGGGAAGGCAAAAATTTTGTAATAGCCGGCGACTTTAATCTAAATGTTTTAAAACATGATAAAAACGTAAAAAAACTTAAATGTATTTTAGATAAGTATCATTGCAAATGGGTATTAAACGAACCAACTAGAATTCAAGGTACTAGTTCTACATGTATAGACAATTTTATTGTTAATTTTAAAGACTATAAGGGTAGTGTACTCAATAAAAAGTTATCTGATCATAATGTAATTGCATTAACAATTGTTGAAAAGTATGAAGAACAAGTAGGTAATAAAGCAACATATATGGCAAGAAGTTTTACAAAAAATAATTTAGGTTATTTTAACTACCTGTTTAATAAAAATTATATTAAAATTAAACAAGAAATAATTATTTGTAAATGTTCAAATGAAAAAATGCAGATTCTAATAGACGCTATTCATTTCTATTATAATATTGCTTTTCCTAAACGACTTATACCTATACGGGCAACTAATAAAAAATGGACAACCCCAGGTATAGAAATATCAAAAAGCAACTTAATGAACATGGAAATTTTACAAAGTGGCAACCCTAATGAAATTTGTAATGTTAACATTAAAAAATATAAAAAGGTCTTAAGGAAAGTTATGTACGCAGCAAAAAAGTTACAGTACAGACACATAATAGCAACTTCGAAAAATAAAATTAAAGAAGCATGGTCTATTATTAATGAACAAGTATCTCAAAAGAAAAAAAAGAATGACAAAAATATATTGTCAATAAAGAATGACATTGGTGAAGAATCTAGCGATCCAGCGAAGATGGCTGACTTATTCAATAGGTATTTTTGTAGCATTGCCCGTAAATTGACATGCAATATAGAAATTGATGACCAAAATTGTTTAAAATATTTAGAAAAAGTTAATAAACCATTGACAAAAATAAAATTTTACCCACTTGAACATAATGAATTAAAGACGATTGTTGCTAACATGAAGCAAAAAAAATCTTTAGACTTAAATGACATGAGTACAAAAACATTACGAAATCTTATTTTAAACAATGACTGCATAATGGACCTTTTGCATAATACAATTAATTATTGTCTGGAAGAAGGTATATTCCCCGAGGTTTTGAAAAATGGCAGAGTAATACCGCTTCTTAAAAAAGGAGATCCAACTAATATAAATAATTATAGACCCGTATGTATACTACCAGCAATATCTAAGATACTAGAGACTGTAATAAAAAGAAGAATCGTCGAATATTTTGAACAAAATCATTTGTTTGCCTTGGCTCAATTTGGTTTTAGAAAACATCTTTCTACGGAAAAAGCTATCAGGAAAGTAATTTATTTTATCCTCGATTCTATGGACAGATCACATAAATGTGCCAGTATTTTCTGTGATCTGTCCAAAGCTTTTGATTGTTTACAACATGACATACTTATGACGAAGCTCCAATTCTATGGTTTTGAAGGAATCGAACTTAATATGATGCAGAGATATATATGTAACCGTACTCAAATTGTCTCTGTAAACAAAGTCAATTCGCAAGCAGAAGTTATGAATATTGGAGTACCTCAGGGTTCAATATTAGGACCAGTACTATTTCTAATATATATCAATGATCTTCCCAATTATGTGCCAGAATGGGCAAAGATCAGCTTATTTGCCGATGATACTCATGTAGGTATATCAGACATAAGTACACAAGGGCTGGAAATAAAAATTAAAATCATTATGGATAAGCTTAAAGAATGGTTCGACGCAAATGGTATTGTACTTAATGCAAACAAAAGCTTGGTAATGCAATACCAGTCAAGGCTAGGTTTAGGTAAAAATGTAAATGTAACAGAACATATGTTCTTAGGTTATACAATAGATTACACATTAAGCCACACGACGCACATAGAAACAATATGCAAGAAAATCTCTAGCGGAAACTATGCATTATATAAATTGAAACCAGTTTTAAATAAAGAAGCGTTATTATCAGTGTATCATGCATATATACGAGGGTGAATCAAAAAATTCTTGGAATCAATATTAAAAAATGCAAAGATTTAAATAATAATATTTTATTTTTCTACATAATCTCCCTCCAATGCAATGCATTTAGAATAACGCGTTTCTAACTTCCTTATTCATTGTGAAAAAAAAATATTTTCTTGACTCTCGAAAAAGTCCTCTACGGCAGCTATAACCGCGTCATTATCGTGAAATTTTGTTCCACGAATTTCCTCTTTTAATTTTGGAAACAAGTGAAAATCACTTGGGGCTAAGTCCGGAGAATATGGTGGGTGGTCAAGGAGATTGAAGCCAGCACAGCGGATTGCGTTGACCGCAACTTCCGATCGATGAGCAGGAGCGTTATCTTGAAGGAACAACACGCCCAACGACAGTTTTCCACGACGTTTTTCTTTAATCGCTTCACGCACTTTCGGGATTAAATTTGCGTAATAGGGTCCAGTAATCGTCTGGCCTTTTGGCATGTAATCAATAAAAAGGATTCCTTCACTATCCCAGAACACAGAGGCCATAACTTTGCCAGCGGTAGGAGCAACTCGAAATTTTTTAATGGATGGAGAGGATGGTCGTTTCCAAGACATGCTTTGTCTTTTAGTTTCAGGATCAAAATGGTGGACCCACGTTTCATCCATGGTGACAAGACGACGGCAAAAATTATCCGGATCACGCTGGAACATTTCGAGATTACGCTTGGAAATTTCCAAACGTCGCTTTTTGTTTTCGTCGGTTAACATTCGTGGCACCCATCTTGCAGACACTTTTTTGAACCCCAGTGAATCAATTAAAATGGATTGAACGCTACCAAAAGATATCTTTAGGATCTCAGCTATATGTTTTATAGTCATTCTTCTGTCTTCCAAAACCAGATTCTCAACCTTTTTGACATTTTCTTCTGTAACGGAGGTTGAAGGCCGCCCAGAACGCGGGTCATCTTTACAGCTTGATCTACCTCTTTTAAATTCAGCCACCCAGTACGCAACCGTAGAATAGGGTACAGCATCACCCCCTAATGTCTGCTGAATGTCCAAAAAAATTTCCTTCGTAGACATTTTTTTCAAACTGAGATATTTTATCACCGCACGTAACTCACTTTTATCCATAATTTTGACTTTTTAGCAACTCGTTGCACAAAAAAATTTATTACATGCGAACGAACTGACAAAAATAAGTGACAGTCTGCATAAATATAGTGTGATAGACACTCTTTAATTTGAATATCGAACTTGATCCAAAAAGGTTTCATATATATGCACTTCTAAGAACTTTTTGATTCACCCTCGTACATTCGAATATAAGGTATGCAATTACCATATGGGGTAACGGGGCAAAAATACAGAAAGTTT
Source organism: Plagodis pulveraria (assembly GCA_963890685.1). Lineage (NCBI taxonomy): Eukaryota > Metazoa > Arthropoda > Insecta > Lepidoptera > Geometridae > Plagodis > Plagodis pulveraria. The sequence goes on from OY982957.1 coordinate 34,104,279, forward strand.
TGAAATGTCAGAAAAGGTCCATCAGAATAATAAATGGTCTAAAAAGAAGAAGTTCCGCTAAAAAGTATTTTAAAATAAATAATATTATGACTGTAGTTTCACTCTATGTTTTCAATTGTCTACTAGAAATACACGAGGAAAAAGAAAAGTTACCAAAAAATAAAGACATGCATACATATAATCTCCGCAATAATTACAAATTGTTTAGGCAGAAAGCTAGGCTTGTGAAAACAAAGAAACAAGGTTTGTTTTTAAAAATCACCATGTACAATAAACTGCCTCAAAAAATTATTAACTTAAATTACAAAAAATTTAAACAAACAACAAAAATATTTTTTGTTAATAATCCTCTATACAATATTAACGAATTTATGAATATGACATTATCAGAATCTTTATTTTTGAATTATGAACAATATAACAAAATTTAATAATAATTAATATAATAAATTATATCGCCATTCCTAATTTGACCATTGACATTCTCTTTTTTTTTTATTAATATTAAATGTATCGTCTATATGTATAATATGATTTTATAAAATATTATTGACTTAAATCTTTATTTTGTATAATTCACATGAATTTATATATTATGTATATTCATTTTAAATTGTTATTATAAATTATAATCATTGTCTAAATGTAATACATATTGCAATTATGAAAACCTTGAACATGTTAGATTAAGTAGTTCGTTATCATAATTTTCTAGTATACAATAATGTTTTGAAATTAATACCAACCTGATTGTAAAGTGACTTGCCTAGTGTAACGTTTACGGTTATAATGGCCAATAAAGATTTCTGATTCTGATTCTGATTCAACTTTCTTACAACTTTCTTTACAAAATAATATTTAAATATGCCAATGCAAATTTTTGAAGCCTCCGAAAATGTCAACGAGATAGGATGAGTATACAATATATATAAATACCGCAGGTGAGTATACACATCTACACTTATCAGCTAACAATTATACGGATGTCCAAGGAGGTACTAGTCATAGATAACAGCGTGTGTTTCAATATGTTCTTGTGTTGAAAGAGATGAAATATTGTACCGACACTTACATAAGAGTAATAAGGGTAGGAAAAGGATGAAGATGCATGCGAAACAGCAAAGTTATAAACGTTAAAATCCAATTTATATTGTAGGCAAGCTACCTAACTCATTATGCAAAACGGAAAATAGAACACGAAAATTAAAGCTTGTAAGGTTTGCCACGATTGAAGGCGATGATTTTATCCTGGTGTTGATTTTTCAATTAATGGACTAGATTAACAACGACCGAAAGGATCAGTTATACTTAATATAGTTACCACTTAAGTTATTATTAAATATTGTATTTTTTTACAAATTGTCTATGTTTATTTCGTGATTTCTTGATAAAGGTTCAAAGTAGAGTGTTTACTTTCGTTAGACCGCGGCGCCGCGCTGTAGAGGCTACAATTAATAAATGATAGTTAACTTTGGAATACTTTATCATTAAACTTTAAGAAAACAGTTAAAACGAGTACTTTTTAATATTACGTAGCACAATTGGTATCAGCGAGAGAATTATTTATATATATTAGTTAAATGTCTCATGTACTAAAGTGACACTGCGCTCGTGACAGGTCTGTACGAAAGCAAAACACAATTGGAATAAAGTTGATATAATTTGAAATATAACAGTAAAGGTAATGTAGACAGTATTCAGTGCACTTTTCTCTCCACCGGAGAATAGGGTAAAAAAAATTTAAGGATCCATTATATTTCGTATACTTATCGTAGTATATGTAACTTCTCGTCTTAAATAATCTTCAATACGGGATATATGTGATGCTATAATGCCCATAATTAGAATATATAATCTTATCGATCCGAATGGAAATTAAGTTTTTAAAAAGTAAAATCACAATAATCACTTAACTATATTTCATAAACAAATTATCACAATTAATATCGACTACCGAGACAACCGTCACGCTTAAACGCCACGCACAGAATGAAATCGAGGCTCGGTCGGCGCTTGCTTTTATAGAGCCGCACTAGTTGCCAGTCTTGACTCGGTAACACGGCCGTTCCTGACAGCGAGGCGTCCTCGACCGCGTCATTGTCCAATAGCGGCATGTTCCTCCCAGCTGCATTTGTGTCTGCATCAAAGTGTTCACCCTCTGCAATTGAGAACATACACTTGAGGCGACATGTACTTACTTCATGTTTGAAGTTTTCTACGGTTGGTAAAAAGGAACAAACATTTGAAGCCCCACTACAGATGTAAGCGTGCACTCAAACATTGGCAGTAGGAACTCAAAATTATAGAAAAACTGATAGTTAAAGCCACTGGGTAATTCACTGAAAACAAGTAAGTACCATGAAGTATATGAAATAGAGTAAAAATGTATTGCAGATGTCGACATGCCGGCGTATCGGCAACCACAACACACTTGTTTACGTAAAAATAGAAGAAATGTGATGTCGTACGAATATCTCAACTGCGCAGTTTAAGGTATAAGTATGACACCTTTATAATGGCTAGCACGTTAATGAACGTCTAACAAAGTAGCACAATGTTGTCGGCAATGTTCACCGATACAGATAATGATCATTACCGGCAAATCGCCTACACAGTATGGGAAGAAAAAACCCTGCAGAGTCCACCTCAACCATACTGTTAAATGGGAAGTTTATCACCGAAGTGTCCACCTCAACCTTTAAATGGGAAGTTTAGCACAGAAGTGCCCACCTCAACCTTTGAATGGGAAGTTTAGCACAGAAGTGCCCACCTCAACCTTTGAATGGGAAGTTTAACACCGAAGTGTCCACCTCAACCTTTAAATGGGAAGTTTAGCACAGAAGTGCCCACCTCGACCTTTGAATGGGAAGTTTAGCACAGAAGTGCCCACCTCAACCTTTGAATGGGAAGTTTAGCACAGAAGTGCCCACCTCAACCTTTGAATGGGAAGTTTAGCACAGAAGTGCCCACCTCGACCAGCGCATACTAGTCTCGAAGAAAGCGCTGCATACATCCGGGGTCCACTCGCCACGCCACAGCACCATGTGCTGCGCCGCCGCCTGGGTTTTTTGCCATAAGACCCAGCGAGGAGCTCCAGCTCGTAGCGGTGATGTGGGAGCATGCGCCTTGTAAGAGCCGCGCATCCCTGAGTCGAGCTTCCCCGTCGACTGTGACATCTTGTTGACGAACACGAAATCGCCAACGGCAAACGTCGCATGCTCTCGTAGACGTGCATTGATACGCTCGTCTTGACGTCGCTGATTGGCTGCAAGTAGCTCAGATGTTTTCTGTCAACTGAGGCAAAAAGAAATCGCAAAGCTTCACGGTTAGAGTTAGAGTTATCTAGTGCGACATCGCGCACCAGAGACCTGATGACTGGGGTCACTGCCTCTATGCCAACAAGCAGCTGAAGCGGTGACGAATGCGTGGTCGCTTGTCTCGTAATATTTAGAGTCGACTGCGCTTTTCACAGCACGTCAGATCATTGGGAGCCCTTGTTTCCGACTCCATACAAAAGGAATATCTTTTCTGAGAAGTTAAGAAATGCAAGTAGTCTTGGAGGAGTAGCCAGCAATGTATCGCCGATAATATCCCACCAAGGTCAGAAACTGAAGAACATCTCTCACGTTTGTTGGTTTTGGGGACTTAATAAGAGCTTCAACTTTACCCTGGCTCGGTCGTACCTGACCATTTCCGATCAGTCCTCCCAAGTACTCAACTTCGGTAGCTAAAAAGGTGCATTACTTCAAGTTAACTGAAAAACCAGCAGTAGATTGTAAACTACCGCCTATTCGCTCCAAACACTTATAATCGTCCAGCTATTTATTTCTTTAGCGTGATCAACTTCCGCCATGCGTCAAAATCGTGCACACTTGGGTCAAACGACGAAATATAGTAATTTTGAGACCTTACTTTAGATAACGCCATTAATGCTTCAACAACCCCATCCTTAGTGTCCTCTTGCCGACCAGTAACGCCACCCTCGCTTAACGAAACGCATAAAGCAGCTCCAACGGTCACGGGAGCACTTGCGTTACTTGCCTCGACAGTAGCAGGTGTAACTGGTGTGGCTGGCTGGCTGGATGGCTGGCTGGCTGTGAACAAAGGTATCTGCGCGTGGCGTTCGGTTCCCGAGTGTGACGGTGTGCTATTAGATATTGGTCCCGGTTTAAGTGCTTTCTGTAGCCGTTAATCTAACGAGAATGAGATTTAAGGTAAGGTACAGTCGCGCGATTCACGATGACATTTACTACGTCGCCTAGGTGTCCTATATCTCTCACTCACAGAACAGTCACAAGTGTCGCGACGTCCAAACACCCGAACGCGCATCTAAACAACTCCTGGAACGTTCAAGCGAATTGAATCTATCACGACGGCGTTGATGATAACGATCACGATTCCTGTTTCTCAATCGACGTCCTGTCATCTTCACATTATTATAAAACAAAAACAAAATCAATAAACAGAGAGCTAACGTTAATTTTTCAATTTACCCTCAACAATTATTAACCGTAAAAAAATCACTACAAGAATTAAGCCAAAACACAAACGTCTATCAGATAGCCAAACTTTAAAGACACGTGGCTGTATGGTTTTAATAGCTTGCATCAAAGTATGTGCAAGAGTGGATGCCTCAAAACAAAGAACACCCGTCCCCGCAGAGGTTTTCCGCTGTGTACAGGAGTGGACGTCACGGATGCGGGTTCGGCTTTAACATGAGTATGATATCCTTGACGCAAATCCCTACGTAAACGCGACCGCGATCTATTATTGTCTAGAGATTGACTTCGGAGCTGATGTGAATCGCGAATACGCAAATGATGTTTAATCCTGTCACGCGATTTGCGCCCTTCAGTACTGCGAGAATCACGCCGACTTCGGACACGTGAGCTCTTCCGTGAATCACGCTTTTCATCTTTTTTTTTATGTTATTGTGAAGGAGCAAGCGCGAGGCCTACCGGATCTTAAGCGGTATCCTCTGCCTATAACAGATGCATTTCATCACAAGTGACGAACTGCACTGCGCCCGTCACTTTGAGACATAGATGTTAAGTCTCATTTTGCCTGTTATTACACTGGCTCTCGAAGACTGCTGCCGGAACACACCGTTAGGTGCTTGGCGACAGATTTTCTACTTGAGGGTGGTCGCTAGCCAGGCGAGCATTCGCAAAATGCCCTTCCACCATGCGGTGAAGCTCAAGCTCTGGGCGAGATTCGAACCATGGACCTGCTGCGTGGCAGTCCATAGCCAATGCCACTGAGCCATCACTGCTTCATCACTCCAGCTACGCCGCTTTCGGTTACGTGACCTACCTCGAGTGTACCTTTCACGGTTTCGTCATTGTAACTCACAAAATCAAACCAATAGGAAAGAAAAATGTGAGTAATCGTTACGAAATTGAAAAGAAAAACAAAGTTCAAAATAACGGCTTTCTTGTTCCTTCAAAACGCCATAAGTTTCTTCAAGTGTTCACCTACAAGTGGTGTATTAATAGGAACCTCGGATCGAACAGTCATCACGCTCCCGGGTAAGTAACTGAGTATCGCGTGTTCGCACATATCGGACCCCTTCCCTGTTTAATACATCTGTACCTACTATAAACGGCGTATTCATAAATTCCGAGCTTACGACAAACAAGTCGACTTCCATCGTTACACCGTCAAACTCAATAGGCAGTGTTATGTAACATGAGCTCTCGATTTCCTGTCCACCTAACCCTTTTAAGATACACGAAAAGCAGCTTCCGTTCACTATCAAAATGTTTTAGAAGCGACGTAGAAATTAGAGATATCGAGCCACTATCAATGAAGTCATCGACAGGATAACCACGAATCACTACAACGTCACTATTGCAATCCGTCAAAAACTCACGACAAAAGTTAACGATGTTTACATTTCAATATTCTGATTTCATCTTCGCAAAGCATGACTATTTTGTAGCCAGGTTTTTTGCAGAATGAACACGTTTCAGTTTTCGTTGCTACAAAAGAGGGCTTCGTATCTAACTCATTAAAAGATACACTTTCCTTTACACTACACTACACTTTCCCTACTCTGTTCCTTTTGCAAAACGCTTGCCTATGACCAGGGAGGCCACACCTGTAGCATTTTCCTTCTTCTTATTTTCGCTTCCTACTTAGCTCTGAGTCTAATTCATGTTTTCGTTTCTAACCTTGCAATTTTAAGCCTACGGAATTGCTGGTGGTGGGTTGTTTCGATCTTACAAACGCGGAAAAATATTCGATTAAATCTTGAGGTGAAAGATTTGCATTCATAACGGCTGATTGGATTTGTGGATCTGTGATACCTCGTACATGCCTGAAATCAGTTCATCACTAAGACCGCGCACGATACGTAGTCGTAGAAGTAGTGAACGTCTGGTATAATCCGCGTATGTAGGGTAGTTGTCAGAGTTTGTATTCATGACTTCAAATAATATACTCGCGATATCGGGAGATTTCGGGCACAAACAATTAAACAATAAACAAAACACTTCAACTCCTTTTTAAAATTACTCCATGTGCGATCACTTGTCACCTAGTCACTAAACCACGTTCTTGCGTCACCTTTGAGGCAGTTTCCTATCCGTGAGAGACATTCGTGATCGTTCCAATTATTAATATTTTTTTGCACGATCTACTTCATTACACTAGTGATCAATGTTGTACACATGGGTCAAAATACGAAACGTAGTAAGCTGGTTGGATCTTACCAGACTTCCAATGGAACGAATCGCATCTACGATACGATCGGCACCCGTAACCTGCGTGGCCATCGTTGACACCTCGCTGTCTTCTCTCTCCGTTGTCGGCACCGCGGCAGCGAGCTGTGCTGTTGGCGCGCAATCTGCTGACGTCATCGGGTACCAACCCGACGACCGATGACGCTGATTGTGTTGGTGTCACATGTGGCAGCATAGAAGGTGAACATCCCCGGCATCACGTTGGCGACACCAGAGGAGGCATCCATGGTGATGCCTGGCGCGACTGGAGTACTGGAGACTCCAAGTGCCGCCCTGCCAGGCGATACCCGGTGTGAATCGTGCCGTGGACATCTTTCTCGCGAACGAGTAGGCCGGGCTGCAGATCGTTCCTCCAACGCTGTAAGCAGAGATAAGATCGCCTCCATTATGCTCCGCGGTGCACCATCAGGAGTGCGACCTCGTCGTCTGTTAGATTGTCTATTACGCGTGCCGTCGCGACTGCGACGGTGTTCGCAATCTGACATATCTTTTAGCCGAAATGTTATTCGATCAAACACATAAAAACAGTGGGCGATTTAGGATAGAATCCAAAAGATCCTATCCCACTTCTGATCTTATCGATCCGAATGGAAATTAAGTTTTTAAAAAGTAAAATCACAATAATCACTTAACTATATTTCATAAACAAATTATCACAATTAATATCGACTACCGAGACAACCGTCACGCTTAAACGCCACGCACAGAATGAAATCGAGGCTCGGTCGGCGCTTGCTTTTATAGAGCCGCACTAGTTGCCAGTCTTGACTCGGTAACAATAAATTATTTTAGCTGTCACATACACTTCCGCTGAAGTGGGTGATCGACGGGGGTGAGTAAGACCGCGGTTTTATGGTTCGTTGGTGAAAGTCTTAAAGACCGACGAGCCTGGCTCGTGGCTCTACAGTTTTGTTTTACTTTTACTCAGCTCTACGCGTAAGGCCTCAAGCGATGTAGCGGCCGTACCTCGATCGAGGGCCCGATTCTCTTAGCTATTTAACGTCGTTAACGCAACTTAATTACATGAAAATTGTAGTTTTTGACAGTATCTGTATTTTAGATAGAAAAATACCTAAATGATTTATATATTTTTATTTAATGTATTGTTTGCTAGAAAACAACTGTATTGATGTTTTGACTGATGATTGATTGATAGAAGTTTTCATTATGATTTCAATGGCAAAATTTGCATGCCAAAGCACAGCCATACGATAGCGACGCGATTGCTATACAACTGCGATTAGGAGCTAGAATTAGCAGACTACCGAATTTGACATTAACAGCAGTTCGATCGCAGAAGCATCGCAGTAGTGTGGCATTTGGTCAATAGCTAAGAGAATTGGGGCCCGGGTGATCGACGTACGAGCCGCTACATCGCTTAGTTACCTAGCTTAGAAGGAGTTTGACTTTAAACCGAAAAAAAACATCAAGGGAGCATGGCTTTTAACAAACCCGGCAAAGCGACGCTGAGCGCTGTAACTGCGGGCACGCCTCATCAGTTTCGATTTAGGTGCCTGAGCGATAACACGCAAAGAATAGGACAATTATCTCTATACAATATGCTAATTGTATAGAGATTGATTATTTAATTAACGGAATATTCAGATTGTGTTCGGGCACGCGATACGCGTACTTTTTATTGTAATGAGAAACATTAATATTTTTACCGACTTCCAAAATAGGAGGAGGTTCTCAATTTGACTATGATTGTTTATTTGTACTCCACAAATTATGAACTGATTATGATGTTTTTTTTTGTTTGGTTTAATACCTTCAAGTTGATTCATCAAAATAGTTTGAGAAGTTTTTAATTTTTAGTCAATTAACTGAAAATAATATTTGTATGCCTAAATGATTTCATGGTAAATTGAACTCCTGTCGATGGTGAATAGTATTTTTGGCGAGTGAATGATGCTTTATGCAGTATATATATATCATTAAAAGGAGTATTAAATTAGTTAAAAAAAAAATCGGAACCGACCTCTAACACTGAAAAGTATGAAATAAATTATGTAAGTCGGACCATGACTACGTGAGGTTTTGGATCAGCATGGTACCGACTTTAACAAAGTTTTTTTTTATTTTTTATTTTTTTATGCTAGATAGGTTAGCCTTTGATCACTATCTCACCTGATGGTAAGTGATGATGTGGTCGAAGATGTTGTTCAGGCTAACCTAGAAGTACTGGCTCTCAAGGCAGCTGCCGGAACACACCGTTAGGTGCTTGGCGACAGATCTTTCAAACTTGAGGGTGGTAGCTAGCCAGGCGGGCATTCGCATAATGCCCTACCACCATGCAAAACAGTATTTCATACTTGTCAGTGTCTGATGTTGATCCCGTTTTTTATAAATATTTGTGTATGTTTGTCTAAATTGGACGGCTGTGAGATAACTAAAATATCAGCTGCATAGAAAATAAACAGATGCTCTAAAATTTGACTAATGCCCTATAATGTTCTGTAACATAGCTTCAACTTTAAGCCCCTAGACACTGACTAAAATTGATTCCCCATCCCTTAGAATTTGTCTTCCACGTTTATGATAAAATTACTACATGGAGCGTTTTTTTGCGCATCATCATGACCTAGTGACGTCAAAATGATTTCATGAAATCATAACAATGCATTGAATTGTAAATGAAAACACAATGAAACATAGTATTGTCATCGAATCGTGTTTCCATCGTGGGAAAAACATTTTCTCATGCCACTCCTTTAGTACGTCATCCAATAAAATATGTTACAATGGTGCACTTAGTCAATTTATCTACACAATTCAACGTGTATTATATATATATATATATATATATAATATATACATCTATATCTTTTTTTCTTTGATACTAAATATCACAGTAAAGTTCCATTTTGTAGTGTATGTTTTTATATTCTCTGTTCTTACAAAGGTAAGACGTTCACCTCTTTGCGTGACATATAACTTAAATATGTAAGTGAACAGAATGTTCGCGATAACTTTATTGCAGATTACCTTTACCTTGCTTGCGTGATAATGCGATAAGAAATGACGTACAGTTTTACGATACTATGCTCATTTGAGTATGCAAAGAGCTGAATACGTAAGTATGATTGTTTGGGAAACTACAGTGCCCTGGAAATCAAGGTACGCAGTTGAAGAGTATTATGATTTACGGACAACACAATTTAGATACTGAAAGCTGTTTGTATGACATGTCTAAGAGATTGTTTAGTACTTGGAAAATTACTGAACTTCTTTCGCTCTTAGCATCATAGAAGAAAATACGAAAATCCTGGTCATCTGCATGTCACAAGGTCGACGAAATGAAATACACCGGCTGCTAAAAATGTATTTATATTATATTTTATTCGAAGTAACGACTCTCTCTAAATACTTATCTAGATTATTTTATGGACATATTTGTGCAAAATTCCCACGTGTTCTAAAATTTTATGTAAACTCAGATTACTCATTATTTTAGTGAAAATCTTAAGTTTTTTTAAAACTCAACGCTTTAGTAATAAGTTTCTATTGCACCTGATTCCGAAACGAGAGCAACAAATAAGTCCTGAGGATCACACAAGCGGGTGAATTGTTAAGTCAATTAAGTCGGAATCTCCTAATGGACCACTTATCTAAATCGCTTGATTAGATTTTATTCTGAATTTTAAATTGTTTGTTAAGTTCTATTGAAAACTGCAAGGCTTACTCACTACTAAAGCTTATTTGACATTTATTACTGTTACGAGTCACTTTATTGGGTTGGGTGTATTATCGCTAATTTCTGTGTTTATTTTGTGAGGATATGGAACAGTCACACTCAAAGTCAAAGTAATTTTTTTTTTCATTCTTCTTCTCTTTTAACATGCCTTGAAACTGTATGCTTTAATTAAAAACAGGATAATGACTACCCGCATCCAATCAACGTTTGTATTGTAGGTAGGTGTACTGGTCTCATTTCACCGCAGAACGAAACGAACGATCGTGCATCGGGATGAAATTAATTGAAATTTGTATTCCAACTCGTTTATCATGACAGGTAATTTATTATTGTTATTTATTTATCATTTGTGTTCTATTTGAAACAATAATGGCCGAGCGGTAATATCTATTGACTGCCGTGCCGCAGGTCCATGGTTCGACCCCCACCCACCGAGGTAGAACGGTATTTTTCGAATGGTCGCCCAGCCAGCTACCATCCTCAGGCAGAAAATTTGTCATCAAGCATCTAAGACTGTGTTCCGGCAGCAATCCTTGACAGCTAGTTATTAAGAAATTACAGTCACATGAGAGAGAGTCATATAATATGGACGAGCGGGCTTCGTGCTTTAGCCGTCACAATTACATAAAAAATTAATTCGAACACTATCGTTCTTTATGAATGACAGTCAAATATGCTGCCAGTCAGCTTTTGTTTGAATTAATCTTTACTTGATTAAAACTTTCTTCGATAAACCACCAATGAAGTAAGGCTCCATTATATAACGATTTCATCACATTGGTTTGCTATTGGAAGTACAGTAAATGCATCAATTGTCATCTGATTGTACTCGTATAAGTAGCGGGACCAGCCGGCTTCACACGGGTTTTAACAAAAATAAAAAATAAAAGTAAATTAAATATTCCATATCCTCTACGTCCATCAGAGATAATGTAGGATTCTAATAGTGTAAGAATTTTCTAATCGCTGCAGTACCTATTTATAAAGATTTGTTACATATACAAAAATATAAATTATTCCTCTATATAATATTAGTGAAGAAATGTAGAAGACATATCATAACCAAAAAACAGGAAAAAATACTACATATTCACTCATCAAGTTGTAATCACCACACATCCGCAACGACTTCATCGTGGTTCATCCAAAAGCGTATAATTAAATGGTAATACACGGAGAACAGCAAAGATCTTGCTCGGTCAGTCGCATTGTAGGGCTAATCAAATCAACACCTTTTGCAACTACCACATAGGTTAGGTATAAGTCAGTATTATTTATTATAGGCAGTGCATCAGACAAGACGCGCCTCGTTCACCCGATCCGATCGTCCAACCGCGATCCCGACCGCTAACAATGGATGCACTCCAGCTAGATCGCATTACAATGTTGTATCTGTAACGCCTACACTGTCTAACGGCGAATACATATGAAGTAAAGCCTGCAACTTTGTTTTTAAAGTCATTTCCAAAATAATATACCGATTTCCTCGTCAACGAACACATACAATATTAAACAATTTTGTTAATTCTTTTTTTATTTGGATATACCGTACAGTTTCCGGCAAGTAATATCAGGCAGGACGGTTCTACATATATCTTCCTGTTCGACGTCGTGAATGGTGACTAAGGAAAATTTAGCGGCGAATGCTGCATTTTAGACGCACAAACACAGAAAGATACTGAATACAAACAAAACATTTTATTAAGCCGGCCATAAAACCGAACCTACTTATAACAAGTTGAAGAAAGACAAGATGTTAGAGAAACCCTCAAGTAGAAAATGTATAGCCAAGTAACCGATGGTGTGATCTTACAGATGTACTCGAGGAGGGTCAGTACCATTGAGCAGCAGACAAGACAGTAAAAACTAGCCTTTCAGAAACCAAAACATATACATTTATGAATCAACCATACCTGATGCTGATCCTGCCTTCATGTCTGAAGCGTTGACCAACAGGATTAGTCACCAAGATATGTCATGGGAAATGGTAAATTGTTTAGGGATATATATGTAAGTAGGTACAACAGTTACGTAACATATAACTGTTATAGTACATCTCAAACTTTGTGGAATTATTCGAAATTCAGAATATCACCGATAAACAATGGTATACTTAGATAATATGTTTTTCTCCGAAGGCACTCCAATTTAAATGATTCAGCGACCTACGCACCTTTCTCCGAAACGATATTTATGAACAATACGTATAATCTGCTTATCAGACAAATCAATTCTGACGAGTTAAATTGTTGTCACTAGGGGCAACCGTCGGAGTAGGCGTGGATCAAATAGACAAGGCATGGTTCCGTAGACGCCGCCATGGTGACTAAACTTAGCAAAATTTAAGTCCTTATTTGAAATTCTATGAAAAATTGTAAATATTATTCGTCTATTATCGTAGATTCTTGTCTAAGCCAACGGTCACATAGTGTTATGATTCTACCCTTGTTTCAATTATAACGTATTTGAATTTTGCGCGGGCGAACCGTTCCATGCTATACTTCAACAGAATATCTACTAGTAAAAATCTTACATCATATGCATCTGATTTAAAGAGAAATAAAATTTGACATGAGCCCCACTGTTGGCATTCACTTTAGTTAAAACTGTTAACTATAACAAATAATTTCAAATTAAAAAATTTCGTTAAAAGAATATTTTAGAAAAACACTTAAAAAATATATCTAGTGACAATTCCGCCTTATTTTTCTGTAAAGTGGACGTGATGTCATAAACGCCATGAAGCCAAACTGGAAGAATTTTCAATGCGTTTCGCTTCTAGACGAAGGATCCTCAGATTGCCTTTAAGTGTTTTTGTAAAATATAAATTTAATGTTTTATTTAAATATATTTAAACTAATTGTTATTATTAAACATGGATTTCAGCAAAGTAACGCCTCAATTGCATCTATTCATTAGATAATTTTTATTTCCATCGCCTTGTTGATTGCCGGAGGCGCCGTGTTATCATGGTCAGTAGAGATACCCCCTTGCCACCGGCTTGATCCAGATGATGTCCTGTGTTAAGTTTTAGCCTGTTTGATTCGGTGCAGTATATTATGCCTATCCTTGTTGTAGAACTAATGACCCTTGAGATATACATAAAGAAATGTACATATACTTAACATATACTTGACATTTTAAGGATTTCTCGCTTTTTAAATAGAGAACCTTAAAAACAGTCTACAAAAAGCATTAACGAACTGATATATATATTTTTTTACTGTCTAGATTCCAAGATTCGTGATTTTTTAATTCTATTCAAAATTTGCAGTTCAACGTAATTATTCAATATTTGTTAAAGTACACAAATGGGAAACATTCGTAAAACATACTACTTGGGAACATATTTAAAACTAAGGGTATTTTTTCCTGTTATTTGATTGTCAGGAGCATATGGAGCAGACCGTCCTCAAGCTGCACCCGTTCACGAGTTAATGCGTGTGCCATGCCAGCCATTTCCTTCCTCAACCGTTTTAGTGCGAAAATGGCGACAGCCCCGTCGCTGCGTTGTTTTAGCAGAAACTTAATGGTAGCGCCACTCTCACCACCGTTTGAGATAAATCACTTAAAAAAAACTCTCAAATTCATAATGGTTACAATTATTCGTCAATGGGAAGATTTGAACCTATAAATACACTAATTTTCTGTTTGAATTACATCAATATGCGATCTCCATTCGGTACTGTAAGAAACAACGTCAGATTGTGACGAAGCTCTAACACAATTGTAACGCGTTGTATGACGTCAACGGTAACGGTGGTGATTATTTTATGGCGACACTTGTTTATTTGCAGTAACATGTCATTAAAAACAATCACGAAGTATGTGAGACTACCTATTAAATAGCTACTAATTTGACTAAATATAACTGAGATGTTCTACTGTATACGACCGTTTATTAATTTTGAAGCGATCTCAATAATCACAGGACAATAAGTTTCATAAGATAAATTGAAATGATACGTTGAAATGCTTCTTTTCACATTTCAACGTATCAATGCAATCGTAAAAAACATTTATTATGTATAGATAAAAATATATAATAGTAGTATAGATCAAATTTATGAAACATCCACAATTTTTTTACTGTTGACTAATAATTATTAGTCAACAGTAAAAAAATTGTGGATGTTTCATAAATTTGATCTATACTACTATTATATATTTTTATCTATACATAATAAATGTTTTTTACGATTGCATTGATACGTTGAAATGTGAAAAGAAGCATTTCCAAATATCATTCCACTACCACAGAATTTTTGCATCAAACTTATATGGTTACATGGAAATTATATATTGTAAAACTTTTATTTAAGATATTATTATATAGATTATTGTATTTATTTATATACTGGCTGTCTGTACCTGCAAGTTCGTTCGCGATTGCCGTACTTGCAGACTAATTATTCACATTTGAGCACTGTTTATCTCATAGTAAGCAACAATGTGGTCTGCGGTGAAGCACTCTTAGTAAAGCATAGCTCAGAAAGGAGCTTTTTACTTTGGATTTGAAAACTCCCGTGTTGTATTTTCCAGAATTCCGCAAGGTGACGATGATGATCGTATTATTATACTTTTTAAATCGGACGACTGCGTTCAATTGTAGCAAAAGTATTGTTATCTGATATTTATAAGTTTAAAAAAAACCTGTTTTGAAAACAATTCTCTTACAGTTTCTAATACAGACAAAGTAGATCTAGGATATATACGCAGTTGGTTAATTAATCGGCTTTGGTGCGTCCATCACCGCTAATCCTCGGGGGCGGACACTGGAAAGGATTTAAATTATACTGGAAATTATACCATCAGCTTCATTACACGCAGCTCTATTATGATTTCCTCATGTTTAATAGATTGTACGAGCTACGGATTCGACTACCTATTTCACTTAGAATTCCGCGTGGTATAGAATAGGATATAATAACAAATATTTATGAAAATATTTAAAAAAATCACAAGGCTTAACAGGATAATTAGGCTTAGTTGACACTCAGTAAATATATTTTTATGTTTTTAAGTGATTTTCTAAAATATTAATTCATTGTTTTTTGTAATATTTTAATTATTGATATTTAATATATTTAGTAACGTATGAGTCTATTAATAAGAATTGGATTTCACTTAATAATTACTAGATTAGTTATTTCGCACATTTATTTAATGGTAACAAATATTTAAAACGTACATTCTTATTTGAAAACCAGAGTTAATCGGTTAATTGTGCGGCTAAGTTTCTTTTTAAGTTTTTTTTATTTCTGTGAAAATATTGTTGAATCGAGATGTTGTCCATGCTCTGCCATGGTTTGGTTCTGCAATATAAGGAAATAGCTGCGATGGCACATCCCCAAAGTGAGTCTCCCAAACTGAAGGGCATACAGCGCAACTGACTGAATCCAATAACCAAACGGCACATGTAGGCAAAACAGCCGCAAGCTGCGGGGAGAACGCTTAAAATGTCTATTCAACCCCGCGGCTGTCATAAAAGCTGAACTTTGCCATTTTACAAACGCCTTGCGTGTTTTATTTTGATTTATTTGTTTACTTTAAATATCATAAAACTTTAATCTGACGTCTAATAGTTACGCCTTACAATACAATTATTAGACGGATGCTTTTATGAAGATCAAAAAAAGAGTTTAAAGATTTCATAGTTAAGAAAAAGAATCTATGTTTGTATGCAAAGCGCTAATCATGTAATGTGTATGAGAAGTCTTCCTAAACTTCTCAACTACAAAAAACATCAAGTAAGTCTATTCATTTGGCAGTGTCCAAATTGTAACTATGTAGCGCTAATTTGCAAGCTGTTACTCGCGCCCCTATCTTATCACACATTTCCACGAAGAGGAGACAAAGTGCCCCAAGCATACATACATACAATAGGGATAACTTTATATATATATACTCTTAGAACTGCAAGTTATTTAGTAATAAATACTTAAATAATATGTTAGACAAGGTCTGCTATTTTGATTAAATAATTTTATACCTAATAAAACGTGGGGCACAGGAGGACTAAAGTGTTGATAAAAGTATAACCCGTGCCCGGACGTCATTGACAAATAACGATGCTCGTCACCTATTGATATAAATATAATTTTGGGTCCAACATTATGTTCATAACAAGCAAATATTAGCGTCTGGTGCACACTTGTGCCCCGCGCGTGTAACACAGTGTTAAGGTAATATTATTACATTTTATCAGTTCAGATATAAAACTTAGCACTCACACAGACTAAAATATGCATAACCATTTTAAACGTGGAGAAAGTTCTGTAAGCTATTAATATGTTAACAGCCATAAAATGTCTATAAAATTGGATACAAGTGAATGATCGTATCACGTCTCGACTAAAGGCGAACAATAAATATACTCCTTATGACTGTTTAATCGTGAATGAGAACCGTGAAGAGAATAATAAAATGTAACTGAACCGTTCCACTGTTTATTATACAATTGACTAGCTGACTTGCCGCGACTCCGTTCGATGAAGCAATGATGGCCGAGCCGTTATAGCTATGCAATGCCGCAGGTCCTTGGTTCGATCCCTTCCGCTGGCTTGAGCTTCGACGCATGGTGGAAGGTTATTTTGCGAACGCACGCCTGGATTGCTACCACCCTCAAGTAGGAAATCCGAAATCTGTCACCAAATACCTAGCAGTGTTTTCGGCAGAAGTTCTTGAAAGCTAGTAAAATTACAGGCACATGCGACTCAACAACTGTACTTATCAGGGTGACACGGGTGCAATACGTCGTCACTTGTAACCACATGCATCTGTTATAGGCAGAGCTTTGCCGCTTATCATTAGGTGGGCCTCGTGTTTGTAATAAACTTAAATGCCAATAACTCTTATGAATGAACTTCTGATGATGTACAAACATACAGATATCGTTTATCATATAAGTAATTTATTTATTCCGTATATATGCATACGTATATAACGTCAGGCCTGTTTCGCGGAAGGGAGGCAGATACGACATATTAATTGCACTTGGTACAATCTTGGCGCATCTAACTTGCTTCTGTCTGTTATTCCTCATATTCTTCATAGTCTGCTATGATTGAGTACGTGCTGGTCAGACGTTCGCCAAGGCTCGTCATGCCAACTGCAGAAACAGTTGGCGTTAGTTTAGAACACTTCCTTTGTCAATCCGTTGTAGTCCTAAATATTTCAGCATAGTATTTTTAGCTATTGTTACAGTATCTTCAGACAACCCATTTCACTTTCTCATCTTTCTCATTGAATAATTGCTTCATTGACATTTTAATAATCCCATCCATCATCCCAAACTGCTAGTCTTTGCAACTTACCGATTCCTGAATTTATGAGTCATTATAACAGTGAAAACAACATTAGCCGCTTATTGCGATGAGATATTATATACAACAAACATGCCCTTTTATGACTCTCTAGGGAAAGTGGTCGGTCGTACCAGCAGTTATTGGTTTTCCTCAAAGGCTGGTTCGTTTGTTTGCCTAGCACTCGATAGTAATGGTTCGCAAAACTATATTGGTACCAGACAATTTTACCGGAACGCTGAATTATAATCACGTTTTATCACACATATCGCAATTCCGCATAATATTGTAATAACAATTGCTCACACCTTTAGCATTTGGTGACATAATATTATAACCACTTTATTTGTAATATCAACAAACATGATGTTTTTTTTTATTCATCATAGGTTAATCTTAGATCACTATCACACCTGAAGGAAGTGATGATGTGGTCGAAGATGTTGTTTTCAGACTCACCTAGAATTACTGGCTTTCAAGGACAGCTGCCGGAACACGTTAGGTGCTTGGCGACAGATTTTCTACTTGAGGGTGGTAGCTAGCAACCACGATGCTATAACGACTGTCATCCTAAGACGACAACCGGGACCGACGGCTTAACGTGCCCTTCGAAGCACGGAAGCGTTCAGTATTAATGTCACTAGCGGTCACCCATCCAAGTCATGACCGCGGTGGACGTTGTTTAACTTTGCTGATCGGTTGAGAACAACTAGGATGCGCTTCAAATGATGATTGCTAGGATGCTACGAGTATATATATGGAGTTGAGTACATTACCAAAATATTATAGTTATAAAAAACTACTATAGTTGAGATATAAATATAATAGGTACCTATCGTTTAATATTTTAACAGTATGGTTGGAATAATAGTTTCAACCATTCTTTTTGATCTTGAGTATTCGGAACATACTCTCTCGCGACTCTAATCGAACAACAAGCCGCAGCGCGTAACGTCAAAAACACGTTGTCTTCTATAATAAAACTAGCGGCCGCAACGGCTACACAAAGACATTAAAAAAAACATTTTTTTGATAATATTCTATAGCTATTTGATAATATTATGTTCATCAGGGATAATGTAGGATTCAAATGGTGAAAGAATTTTGAAAGAAATCGGTTCAGTAGTATTTATGTTTATTCGTTATATACAAAAATACAAATCTTTCATCTTTATAATATTAGTATCGATATACACAAGGGTCCCATACTTTACTATACCCTACAGTATAAATATATATAATATTATTACTAAAGTACAGAGAGTTTTAACAACTAAGAATATTTTGGATCATCTCGATTCGATACGCATCTACAAAAATAACTCTAACGCAATATTACCGTATTACTAGTTACGACTAGTAATCATCAACACAAAGATGAAGAAGCGTTAAAGATAATCAATGCGATTCCCGCTCAGTTAATTGCCAAAATACAATCAAGTCTGTTCTAGGAAAGCTCCGTGGTCAGAGTCACGTATGCCATGTCCCTGCTACGTCCCAATGTCTAGGACAGGACGCTCCCCATCGTGCGTCATTTGTCACTATCAGCCGACCTAACTATTCATGGGATAGGGGAGGATGCCAATGTAAAATGCAACTCACGTCCGCTGTTCCATCCAAGGAGAACTTTCAACGTTCTAATAAAAATTCTAAGGTGTTGTGCGTCTCTATTTTATACGATTTTTTTTCTTATATGTCCGTATAGTTCTGTTGTGGGAGAAAGGCCAAAATTTTATTAATTCCTGACTCCATTACCCAGAGCGCATTCCATTTAACTTACGCCCGATAGGGTGTACCTTGCCGTTGCAAGTTTGGTAAAAGAATAAAGTTTGTTTGAAATCTTACTTTCAGCCAATATTGAGGTTTTATCTTCCAATCCAAAATTTATTAGAAACTCTTACAAAGATCTTAATTGATTTCGATCAGAGTTGAATCTAATTTTAAACTAGCTTCCACCCGGTGATACTCGTAGGCCCGCTTGGAAATTGGTTACGTATATTGCGCTCCCTCGGGAACTACTTATTAAATCGGGAATTCGGGATCATAGCATGGAATATCCTAATCCAGAACCTATGAATATACCTAAGGTACATAAAATATACATAATGGATATATAATATATGGAGATAATAAAATATGTACAAGGAGCAGAAGTATATCAAGTTCAGCGGTTTTCGAGTTGAGTTTACTTACGTATGTGTGTTTCCAAACTGCATGGAAGCATTATCAATTAAATAAAAAAATATTTCTCCCAAATTCCCTAAAGCATCTACCGAAGCATATTGAAATTATCATTCCTTTACATTAACCTTATTTCAGCAAATTAATTATATTCTATTACTTTTTCAAATCAGAAATAGATCTGGTCAGCTGGCCCGCGGAGCACATTCGAACATAAGGCTAACAATATGTCGCATAGACGTTTCCAGTATGAATTATTCAGTAGAATCCTTGTTCGTTATCTTTGATCTTAACGATGTAGCATCGAAATGTCATCAGATACATTGTATATATATGTGTTCAAAGAGCATCTATAATCTATAGCTTTGATTTGCTTATAAGATGTATACAAAACTTGTTCTAGATCAAAAGGAAATAGAGTTTGAAATGTAATAGAAAATGGCAACTTTTGGTTCGGGCAAAACATTCGGCTCCATCTGATTTCTCTTCCTACAATTAATCTATGATAATAAATACACTTGCAACTTTCCCCTTTCATCAAACCGAACGTCAAACTCATCTACAACGAGAAACATCGAAAGACCTATCGAATCCACCTACTGATCAATGATTATGATTAATGACTTCCAACTGATTACTCAGTACTCGTTGAACGCGTGTACCAAATGGAACGCCATGCCAGGCCCAAGCAGCGCCGGCGCCCACTTTAGCGCCGGTTTTTGCGCACATGAGAAAAAACCCGAGCAATTGTTGAAATTGAATATGACCGGTGGGATAAATAAACGTGTTTTTTTTTGTTCTGGAACTGAAGGCGGAAGGTGTTCGAATAATGGTGTTGAATGTTAATGTTAATTTTGAATCTTCTGAGCGTAATATACAAGTTCAAACATGTTACATTCTAAGCAGATGCTTTTAGTGCATTGGCTAAGATATTTTTTACATCAATTTCTTGACACTTCTGACTAACGCTTTGGAGAAAAAAGTAGACCTAGAATAATTTACACGTGTCGATTCAGAAGGAACTAGGCAGCCCATTTACAATACAGTTAATTCGTATGAATCACCGTCGCGCATTGGGCACGCTTCGCAGTTCGTGCCCCAGGGCCGCCGTGTCAGATGGATGAATCACACTTCACATACCTACCTACGTAATGTCATGTACCTGCATTACCTGACACGTTTAAGTAACATGTGCTACGGAATTTTGACCACAGAATCAGTTATCAAATCGCAAATAGTATTGTATAAAAACTCGTATTCATATAGAACTGTAAACGAATTAGATGTTAGAATTTAGAAAATCCTTATCTTAGGAAGAATACAATAGAAACTAATAGAAAGAAGTTAAAAAATAGCACACTGCTGTGAAAAAGTACAGTATTTAAAAAAAGGATGAAGTATTAAATCAAAATGCAGTTATTTCAAAGAATATCAAATTACAATACAATAGGACTCAATCTAAATCGACGTGGGCAGTAACAGTTCCATGGAAATCTTTCCTCTTATTAAAAGCAGCTGAGATGAAAGGTTTAATCCGCGAGGTGAAGATTGGGAATAGCGATATTAGTCACCAGCGTAATAAATATAAGAGGCGCCATACACGACCAGTTGGCGGTGAATCACGACTCGGCGACACATTAACTGGCCGAGTGAGGCAGTTGGCATGCAACACATGTCAACCCTTGAGCTTGACGGCTGCGATGCCTGCTTAATGCTCACCATACTTAAAACACCATTAAGATAAACAACCTTCAAATGATCATTTTTATGCCTAAGAAATGACACATAAAACAATTCTAAAAACGAGACGCTCCCATAAACTCTACAAAACAAGTAATCCGTTATGACGTGAGCCCTTCCGCCAGCAAACAAACCTTTTTCACTCGATAGACTTAAGGGTGAACTGGCCGGACGGTTCTCCATACAAACGCCGTTGGGTGATCACTCCCGTATTTGAGGATTTAGGTCCAAAACAAAGCATAATACCGATTGATCTCGTCATTATCTAGGCTTGTATGATGCCGAAATTTTAATAAAATAATTAACCTGGGAATTATGGGCCTCGAAACATTTTCATATAAACTTTTCGAGGCTCATAACTTACAACTTAATTATCTTTTTAAAATTTTGGCATCATACAAGCCTAGATAATGACGAGATCAATCGGTGTTATGCTTTATTTTGGATCTAAATCCTCAAATAAGGGAGTGATCACCCAACGGCGTTTGTATGGAGAACCGTGCGGCCAGTTCACCCTTAAAGGTCAGCTGAATAAAAAGGTAAAAAGGCAAACAGTCTGGTGTTACTGACCGTATCAAACGCGAATTGAGCCAAAACAAACTTTATGGAGCTCGTTGAGGACGCTCGCATTAAGTCGGTCGCGGAGGTCTTGTAAGTATTGCTGGTCGAGATAATTACTGAGAAGCCAATTAAAACAAAGGTAATTAATTATGTAAGAATTTGTGAAGACTCAGAATAGATTTGATAAGAAAATTATTAACCGATTATTGCGTTGCGAAGGTCATTGTAATTAATTGGTTTCAGTTATATCTATCTATAGGCAAGCATACATACATTTTAACCAAAAGTACGCCATGAATAATTCAGTTAAAGATATTTTTTACACAATATTTATTTATAAACTAGGAACATTATTGAATAGCATTTACTCTATTGACTCTACATTTTATTTAGAAAATGTTTGTATGGGAAAATGAAAATGGCTGTTTTTAGGATTTTCCCAATTTTTCGGCAATTATTCGAATTTTTCTCACCTTTTAAACCTTCCCTAGACCGCCACGAACATTTCAAGACCAAGATAAGATAAATCTGTTCAGCCGTTCTCGAGTTTTAGCGAGACTAACGAACAGCAATTGATTTTTATATATATAATTATATATATAGATATGTACAAGACAGTAGAAATTATAGCTATGAAAAGGATCCAAGTAAACCATATTACTGTCTATCAAAGCCTCATACATTCTAACACGGGGGAGTCGACTACCGAGGTAGAGCAAAAGCGACTGTTATAAATAACTCAGTTTAATTAAAGTGAGACTACAAATCATCCACTCGGCTAATTAGAATATGCGTGTGCGTTTTCAGAAGGGTGACTTGCTTCACAATCATCACACTGAGTAAAATTTACGTACTAGATAAATCAAGGGCACACCGTGGCAGCTTCTTTAATTATGTTTAACATGCATATTATATTACAACAAAACATAATAATGACTATCGCCTCTACATAAGGAAAGCTTTTAAACTAAATCTTTTTTTATGAGCTTTGCATGATAGGATGCTGGCAGGGACTTTGTGAATGCTCGCCTGGCTTGCTACTATCCTCAACTAGATAATCTGTCGCCAAGCGCCCCACGGAGTGTAGCGGCAGCTTTACTTGAGCGCCCAGTAATTTTAGATTTTATTGTACCACCTTCGACCAAATTAATTAATCTATTGATTTATATTCTAACCATCTAGTTTGTTCTCACTTTTGGCTATTACTTGTTCATAGTATTTATTGGTATAAAATTATATAGATCACCTTATGTCAATGTTTAATAAGTATGTACATGTTATAATATCACAAAGCTCAAGACGTTCTGGTAACTTAATACCGTAGATATTGTATTCCAAGCTTTCACGCACTAGTATTCTCTACTATACAGACACGCCCACTGGTCAACAAAAGCCATAACTCAAAATCACTATATCTAGCCAATGTATTCGTCGAGTATTAAATCTTTCCTTTGTCCACCCTAACAGCGAAACGACGATAAATTACAATAAAGAAAATCCGAACGCTTCTTTTCGCACTGATACAATAGTTGGTATACAAAAAGGAGGGGATGACACAGACTAAGTAGTGTCGTGACGTCGCTTCCAGCCTGCGCGATAGATACAAATGAGAACTTTGACCAGCTATATCTGTAACGACGGCATATATCACCCGGAGAAACTTATCGCAAGTCGTTTCCAGTAATAGTTTCCAAAGCAGAGATTAGCATCAGCTCTGGAACTGCAGTGTACCTATTAAAAACATCAGATGCGTGTGCGGTGTACTCGGATCCAGTAACGAAGTCTAATAGGCAGGTAGCAACCGATCTCTGTTGTCCATAACAAGCATTTATCTTGTGGTGCATTACACAAGCTCGCGGTTTAGTCATAAAAATATATAAATTTTGAGTTTATTAAATTTGAAGCCTGTCTAAACATTCTTAGTTTTAGTAATGTTTCCTATTAGAATCACACGCATCGAGTTCGGGCACACAATAACAATAAAATATAAATGACATTTTATTGTTCTTATTATCTATGATCACAAGTTTTCGGTTCACAAGGTTCCGGTACACAGAGTCAGAAAGCAAAGTCCTAATTGATTTAGTTAATCTTTTCATTACAAAATTCAACAAATTCTTATGGATAAAAGGATTTTAAGGATAAAAATAGCTTAAGCCAAATCTTAGCTATTTTTGTACATAATGACCAGTGGATCATCAATATTCATCAACAAAGTAGAGGGTTCGAGGCTTTGACTGAATATCAACGTCGGGTGTCTTAAGACAACTGACACATGTGCTGAGGCAAGGCCTTTTTGACACCAACTCATGATCTTTGTTTAAGTAATTGTAGTAATTTTGTGTCAAATAAACACTTTTTCTTTTACCTTAGTTGCAATGGCCCAAAATTCTTAAACATAAAACTGACACTTGAACGTATAAAACTTTTTCTCATGACTCGGACACGACGCCGGATCCACAACGAAGCAATGTTATGCAGCCCCACGCTGCAATTTGCACCGGCAACGGCGGCGACTGGCGATTTATCGTCGCCTTCAACTTGATCGCAACCATCTTGACGCCGCCGGTTCCTTTCCTACACAGACTCGCTTGCTGGCCGTGCCATTGCCTGTTATGGCGCGATGAATGCGTGTTACCTGGTGTACGATAAATTTCAATATTGCCGACGCAATCGATTTGCACAATGTGGTTTGCGGACTTTGTGGTTTTGTTCGACCTTTAATAAATACGCTGGGTGACTGGATTACACGTTTCTCAGTCAAGTGACACAAGGATTCAGTGCGCACAACCATAAATCACTTGGCGAGGTTTACAATGTTTATTGCGCTGCACTCGAGTGTGTTGTGAGTTTTATGCCAATTGAACGTCGTACCTCTGTACGTTAATGACAATAAACGTTTCGAATCGTCAAGGCAATTGCAACCCAGTCCAGTTTATATTGTAAATGAGGTTTGTTTTGTTCGTCAAATGTAGATAAACGAATGTATATTCGGATATGAAGCACCCATGACATTCGTATATTGTCGGACAGACAAAAATCTTGTGGGTAGTTATTTTTTTATAGCCTTGATTAATTTTCAATGTACTTGAACTCACTGATATCGAGATCATTACTTTATGTGGATTAATTAGATTTAGTTTGTTCAACTGACAAACATGCTTTGTAAACTATGTTTGGTTAAACATGAATGTCTAGATTTTTTTGATCTGGCGAGTCGCCGACGTCTCGGACCATTGGCCACATTCAATGCAACAGACGGCTATTACAATACAAGCTGTAGACTGGTCTTGGTTTCAGTATTCAAGGTTATTCAGATTTCATAGATATAGACCACAATTTGACAAACTTGCTAGACAATGATATCACTACGACACTTATCGAAAACATGTCGCATGCAGAGAATCTTATTGCTTGGCATTGTGCCAGCCATCCTGTAGGCCTTCGCGGGCTCAATCAATACGCGAAGCTCCAGGTACCTACACAGGGCATCATCAAATTCTTATGACATCGTCAAACTTATGGTCAACAACGAAATATACTGCAGTTTTATATTACCTTAGACAAACCTCCATATTTCGTCACAAGTTCCAGTAGAATTCTAAGCATACTGTTGACGTCTAAAAACCTTCTCACGACTTTTTTATGTACAAGCCTTTTAATAGTTAAATGTCACAGAGTATCGACGGGTTTGTGGCATCAATTGTGTTAGGTAGTTTCGCAAGTTCCCTAACACCTTTGACGTAACACCTCGCCACGTAACTGGCTGAGATCAATGCACTGTGCGTAGTTGACTCACTGACTCGACGCCTTTCTCTCGTCTGCTGAATGTCTGGCCTCACCGTCATGCTCGACCCAACTGATACGGTATTAGGTAATACACGTTAACTGTTCGTCAATATATCAAATCATTATAGATAAAGCGATTTGAAAAGCAATTAAATAGGCAAGAACGAGATTTAAGCAGCAGTGTTACGTGCGCTGCCCCCTGGGGTGACGGTCTAGAATGTCACTTCCCCCATTGCTATCTGTGGGTGTCGTAACAGGCGACTAAAGTTAATACCGTGAGGTGCAGTGTCTTCTGAGGATCTGATATCTTAAGCTGCGATTCCGAAGATGCCTGCCAAGCGTGAGCATTATGGCATAACCCTCCCGTATGGGGGAGGCTGTGTTCAGCAGTGGACAATGGCTGATACAGTTACGTGCGCTTAGTTTGAGCAAGACAAGGGTACAAATGTCTGCTATGCTTTTTCATTAGGTCATGTAAATGTGCTGTTAATTCTAATTCGCATCGATCAGTTATATGGTCAGCACGTATTAGCATATCCTCAATCGTACAATAGGTTGATAAGTTCTCCAACAATGCCAAATAGCTTTTCATTCGCAATCGCAGACAGAAATCCGCCCTGATCAAAGAAAGCAAGGTAGTTTACAAAAATAATAGAAACAAATACAGTCTTGCCCGGTAGCTGGGTACACAACGTTTCGTACTGTTTAATCAGTGAGCTGCCCACGTCAGCCTACGCGTGGTGACACTTCTTTCAGACGGGTATGTCGCAAACCGACGGGTGACAAACAATGATGCCGTTTTCACGTTCACACGACCAGTGAACGCTTTGAATTGCAGAATTGTTTATTTTTTATATTAGCTACAAGAGATTTAAGATAAAAGGAGGAGTTAAACGCAAGCACCCGTGCCCTTGGGGTGCCGGGCTAGAATGCCACCCCCCATCGCCACCCGCGGGTGTCGTAAGAGGCGACTAAGGGTAACACACCAGAAGGTGGGCAGCAGCACTTTCTGAGGACCTGATATCTTACACTGCGATTTCCAAGCCGCCTGCCAAGCGTGGGGATTATGGCAAACCCCCCATATTGGGGAAGGCTGTGTTCAGCAGTGGACTATCCGGTTGATACAGTACAGTACCCAGAGCCAGTCATTTTCTTTCGTATCCTTTTTTTTGCTTTTCAAGTCTATACGCACCTCTTCTTCTACCGAGAAATTCCAGTAAAGCATATAAAACGTCGTTAAGGGCCTGCACTGTGGAGAAAGATGTTATAATTCGTCTCCACTTCTCGCGTTTTTAGTTCGCGCCATGTACCCCATGGCGCCAAGTCAATGGCAATATTTTATTTTATTAGAAATTTAGAGCGCTCTCTAGTAGAACTAGTAGAAACTATCTTGTCACACACGAATGATATATGAATGAATGAATAAAGCGCCATCTAGCACGCATATATGATACCAACACATCAGTAGACTCATGAATTGTTTTTTAGCTGTCATTGTAGTGTGGCACAGTTAATAAATTTACCATACCTACAGTAGAACAAGTTTAATCTTGATGATTACCAGCTTTTTCTGGCATGTTTTTGTGTATGCAAATTTTCAACTTGCCGATTTTGATGAACTAATTGCTTTGATGTAATGCGTAACCCATTACAAAAAAGATAGTTTATTTATTACAAAAACAAGTATATAGTGTAAAATTTGCGCTGAAAATAATGAATTAGCTTTTGTACCCCATGATCAAAAGACAGATAGCGGGTATACTATTAGGTATTATTATCAAGTAGCTTGGTTTTTAAACAACACTTTATCTTGTTTAAAAACTAAGTATAAGTCATACGACTTGCTCGTGTCATTACTACAAGTCCTATTAAGGTCACATAAACAAAAAATCACATGGAGAAGGTAGTAAGTACAGTTATTGTTTCAATTTGTTAATAATAATTCATACATTTCGTGAATGCTATTGCGTAGATGGGTGGCACAACAAAACTTTTAAGAAAATAATATCTTTATTCAGGTTACCCACTTAGGAAGATAGGTATTTTGTTTATAAATTTTACCATTAAATATTATTTGTACCCGTACGTAAATATTACTATTTGTACTACTATTCGTACGTATTACCACAATATTATATATTGATAGGAAAACTGTGGTATAACTTAATGTTGTCTTAGGTTTTCGCGATTGTTAAACATAGTAATTAAACCACTTTAAACGGTTTAAATCGCGTATATTTATCATTATTTTGTCCCGACGTTTTAAACACTTTGCAGTAATCGTGGTTACGGGTAACTAAAAAAAATTGATAAATATACGCGATTTAAACCGTTTAAAGTTGTTTAATTACTATGTGGTATAACTGTATTGGTAGTACTAAGATACTATCTTATTCATATGCCATCATATACGAATACGTAGAAAGAAGTAAATATACTTATACTATATATACTTATTACCTAAAGCCAAGTAAAAAAAGGCAGTGCAATGCATACCTTTTATTTTAGCTGATTTTTACGTGCGCTCCGTAACCACCGGGCAAAACGGAGCACTTATCTGTCATCTGTCTATCCGTCCGTTTTAATGTCAAACAAATCTTGCGCTCGTAAACGGGATATAGGTGACAAAGCGCTCGTAGCGTGGCTGGCTTAGACATTCTTTACAGATCAACTAAGTAGTTCAACGTCAGCTGCGTCATGACTTGGATGGGTGACCGCTAGTGGCATTACAACTAAGCGCTTCCGTACATCAAATGGCACATAAAACCATTGATCTGGTAGGCCTGCACGGCTAGCTACCACCTTCTGTCACCAAGAACCAAGCAGTGTGTTCCGGCAGCACTCCTTAACCCTAGTGATACTATATCCTAACATACCCTAGATATAATCCTAGTGTTCATATGATGGGTTGCTTTTCTGGGCTATAATTACTATGAAATTATGAATGCTTATTTCAATAACTTTTTATGTTTGATAGTTTGTGTGTGTTTCATTATTTGTGGAAAGAAGAGTCTGTGTTTACTGCATGACAGCTTTGTATGGTACCGTAAGGCCTACTGTTACTGTTACGCTGTGGCCTCAAAATATTTTTTATTCCATCAGCATGTTCATATTTATGAAAAGTCTTTCGTTTGTTCTGGTGTCCATCCAGGGTAAGAAATATAATTTTCCTAGATCTACGAAAAAATATGGTAGATACTTAAGATTTACATACATTACGTATTACTTACTATATTCAGCATACTAAACTTTTCTGAGTGAATAATAGGAAAAAA
Source organism: Plagodis pulveraria (assembly GCA_963890685.1). Taxonomy (NCBI): domain Eukaryota; kingdom Metazoa; phylum Arthropoda; class Insecta; order Lepidoptera; family Geometridae; genus Plagodis; species Plagodis pulveraria. Next base: position 34,133,569 of record OY982957.1, read on the forward strand.
AATGGAATCTAGGTAATAAAATTACAAGCAAAATGCATAAAGCATATTGTAAATAAACTTAGAAGTAAATACGTATCAATTTATATCAATAAATAAAAAATTATAAAAATAAATTTTGCTTAGGATTTAAACCTTGCACCTTCAGTTTTCTGGTCCGACCTTAGAAGAAATGAGCTACTCAAACAATGTTTTATCGATGAAAATGACAGACCTATGTAACGTTTGTGATTGTGTTTCCTGGATCAAAATGTGGCAACGTAAAAACTAAAGAGTTGTCAACGTAGGTGAACTACGAAATCAAGGTAAAAATGTACAAGATTTACATTAAAGAATTGAAAAGTAGTTAGATAACTAAATTATATGTAAATACGTATTAAATTTTAATAAAAAAAAAATTTGTTACAAAAAGATCATTGCGTCAGATTCGAACTCCGCTCTTCCAGATTCTGGTCCGACCATTCTATGTATGCGCCATTTAAACAATGCCAATGCAGTCGAAAATAAGATACAGACTGTTGTGCCTTCAGTCAGAAGTAAACGCAGTATGATATTTACCATAAAGTATTGATTTGTAAATTTATGTAAAAGTTCATATTATGAAAAATTCAGAATAACGCTCATAATGACTTTAGGTAAGTCGTTCCTACGTCTTATAAAATCATGCATGTTTATTTTATTGTGATAGTGTCACAATAACATGATGAATTAATTAAAATTAGAAAATTATATTCATGATAGTAAACATAAATGGAGGAAAAAGTACAGATGCCTGCCTTATTATGTCCACGATGCGTTTTTGACGATTTGTATAAACCTTTTTTGAACCTACTAAGCGTTTATTTGTAATTTTACCCATATTTTAATTAAATCGAGTACGCTGAGAAAAGCGACACAGGTCCAACGCTCAACGCGGCTGGCCGCGGTTTGAACGATAATGATAGCGCTATACGTGGATCGCTGGAGAAAATAGTGCGGCATGATGTTAACGCTTCTCGGAATGAAAGGGCGTATGCGACATTTTAGAAACAGACTTATTACTCATTAACCATGCTTTTTTTGTAAAAAATTAAATAACAAATTTTGTTGCACTTAAAAATTCAATATTTTAGAACATAAATCATATCTTAATACATTAAAATCTAGCGGAAAAAGTAGAAAACCTTTATTTTCAGAGGGGTTTTTGTCAATTTCTTGTATCGAGCCAATTATTAGGAAACATGTTTTGAGTGCTATGAGCACACTACCTATATCCTTGAGTATTGTGTATATAAATTGCAGTACCATGCGGTATCTGGTTTATGAGATTTTCTACATATTGTTAGCATTATTTCTTATATACTGGGCCTTAAGCGGATCATAATCTTAAGCTCGTGGGATATGTTCTGTGTCTTGGGGACAGTTCTAAGTTCACGTGTCGCGGTTCGTTTAATGTGATATCGGCGTTCTGTAACTACACTACAGATTAACAGATAAGATCAATTCTAAACATGTTACGTGTAGATGCCCGTGGGTTGCCGGGCTAGAATGTCACCCTTCCATCTCTAACCGTGGATATCTGAAGAGGCGACTAAGGATAGCACACCAGAAGGTGGGCAGCAGTGCTTTCTGGGAAACTGATATTTCACCCTGCGATCTCCAAGACGTCTGCCAAGCGTGGGGATTATGGCAAACCCCCACCATAATGGGGAGGCTGTGTTCAGCAGTGGACAATCCGGCTAATACAGCTCCGTACAGATGTCCAGGGCTAACTATTTATCATTTGTAATACAGCTTTTTTATAAAACCTACTTCAGGCACCAGTCCTCCACAAAGCATGATTGAAGACGTTTTATTATTAGCTATTTAAGTAGTCTAGTCATAGTTACTACTATTTAGCTATAATACCTACTATCAAAATTCTAATATATAAATTTTAAAAATAATGAAAAATTATTATTATTATTTCAAATCATCACCCCATTCAAACATCATAAAATGTATCAACGACGCGAACAAACATCTCCTTCCAAGAAACGATGTGGGTAGCTTTCCAAAGAGGTAATAATGGGTTGCATTACCATGACATGCCAGTTTTAATTAAACTTGTAATCAGATATTACTTGAGATCGAGCCTGATAGCGAGACGGACACGTTCAGACACGCTTGCGACGGGTTCCTGAACCAGTATTTTAATAATACACATTTAAATGGTACACCGTTTTGCATGTATAATAACCATTCTAATGTAAAATTTGTTACATCAAAGCACAAATTAGTTATCACAATATTGTGATGTCCTTGTTAATAATTGAATTTTATTTTGGTTAACTACTATATTATATTGGTCATAGTATACCTACTCCGCGTAGGTAAGTAATATGATTATATACTTATAAAGAATGCATTTATATGTTTTCCTAAAATAAATTTTAAATATCGCTTACTCTATACTTAAGCATTTTTTATCCAGCGTATATATATGATAAAATATGGGTGTAAAGTTGAAAAAGCCTCCTTGTAGCATTTTGTCTAATAGAATCATCTATTAAAACTAACATGACATAATATACAGGGTTATTGGTAAAATGAACAACCTTCTTAGGGTTGACTTCTGCTAGTCCTAACAAACATTTTGAGATATATATTTTTTTATATATTTTTTGTGTTTTAGTGCCTACTCCGAGTTAAGAGCGCCCGCCGCGGCAACACTGGACCGCGCCATGGTCCCTTTAAATATTTACATCGAGCAAAGTAATAAAACAAATGAAATAATACATTACAGGAACAAGATACTTTTGACATCACATGGTCCTCGTGCTTATTCAGTTAAAAACATATAAAAAAACACATAAGAAAATTTAAAACAACCCTAAGAGGTTGTGAACATTTTACCAATTATAACCCTGTATATAGCCACATCAACTGTCACTTTGACATCGATCACACGTAAGAACTATTTGACATGAGGTAATATTCAACAATTTTATGAATAACACAATCCAATGCGATTCCTTAACCCTTAATACTTCAAAACTAAAAACAGAAATGTAATTAACTTTCTCTTTAATAACAGTTAAGATTCTTTATGGTCACCATATTTCTTCATAGTCCTCATTAGGCCCGTTTCCACGGCAAACGCAATTTATGCCCAGGATTATGGCTAATTCAATGCTAATGTCGTCGGCGCGGTGTCGTGTCTTTGACTTAGGTAATCGGAGGCGCGACACGACACGCACACAGAATAAATGTCCGCAGTACATTTAGCTGTTACTATGTAAGTGCCACAGGTTAGTACCTAACTAGTTACTATGTAAGTAGATCATTAGCCGGGCAAACAACGACCTCTAGCACGGACGCCGACGGATTATGGGATTTATACCCCGGAAAATGTTACAAAAAACGCTTTAATACACATCGTCGACAAAGCAGGAACGCCTAAAAAAACGTAGGCCATTCACGTTTGATTGCGACCTAATGACACCAATAACTGTCCAATATATTCAGTGTTTCGTATAAAACAATTATTTAACGACACTTGTTCCTAATAAAATAATGAAAGACAGAAAAATCATAAAAAATTTAGTTTGCGTGGTCAAAGAAACTTATATTGGCCTAGGTATTATTACTATGCACAAAGCAGGAATAATACATATCACGATTTAAGCTTATATCTCTCCAAAGGATGGGCTGAGGTGCCAAAACACCGTCTATTTGCCACGCGTTTTAGTTCCACGAAATAGGGGATGACCCTACTTGGTTATTAGAAGAGCCCAGTTAACAGATTTAGACTCCGGACTGCTGCTAAAAACATAGTGATAGACGGACCTGTCAAGAGCTGGCCTGGGGATAGAAATTAAAGTCTGTACATCATACGAAGTCATTTATTTGCAAACAAAAATGTATTCTAGGCCCCCTAAGGGCCTTAGGATAGGGGATAAACAATACCTACCTGTCTACATAATTGTGATAGACAGACATTAGATCCTCTGGATTGCTCATTTAAGCTTAATGCAACTCGATCAACAAGGCAGTCGTACCAATATAATTATTAAATATTACTTAAACGTACCTCCCAAAATTCTCATCACGCAACGAAAAACTTTACTTTTCTACAGTCAATTACTTGACACAACAAATGTTTACAGCACAAACCAAGCGTTTCCATAATCGGCACCCAGCCTCCATTCCTATCAATATTTGTTCAATAGAACACTTTGAGACACATTTTAACCAAAATGAGATTCTAACTTTACGTACCGTTTTCTTTTATCGTCCTGTCCTTCATCAGTTCTGATTTATTCAGAATATTACCAACAGTTACCAAATTGAGAAACTTGCCAAACGTTCATCTGTGTTACTAATGGTACAGCCTTCCCAGAAATATTGGGTTACATAACACCATACAAGAGTGCGAAATCTTCTGACATTTTCTCCAGAGCACAGCCTGGACACTCGACTCATTCTCTATACAAAAGCCGCGTTCTAACTACCTATTACACAGACACTACACAAACGTTGTTTTTGTACACGCGTAAATGTGTGCGTGAAGTCTAAGGTTGTCATCATATGAATAATTATTGTTGTACTTATCAACCTAATAATCTTTTGATGCTGTTAATATGACTTATTAGATTTCGTAGGTTACCTTACCTACCTTCAGAAACATTTACAAGCACAACAATACAACTCCATGTACAACCACGTAGGAATATGCAACACACGACCGAGCAGGTAACATAACTTCACATTTCACTCGCATTACTTATAGATAGATACCTACACTATACAAAAAGTATCATTCCAAGTTCACATTTTATACAAGTAATGATAATAATTATGTACAATCACAATAATAATTTATGTTCTTCGTATAATATTATCGTATATATATATTTCTCGTAAACAAACATGAAGTGTGCCGCGTGTCAACCGTAGCGAAGGTCGGTATGTGTATTGCTTTTCTCTGTGGTAGGTATAGGTTACAAAGACACTAAACTTGTTTCGCTGCAAACGAAGTCGATATCCACGGATATTTTTTGCAAACGAAAATCTTCTACAATAATCATTATTTGTATAGCAGGTTGAATAAAATACAAAAATAAGGTATTATGTTTGTATTATTTTCAATACCTTCTGTAAATTACCGGTTTTTATAAATTACCTACTGTATAACTGAAGAACGACAAATAGGTAGATACTTAGTGTAGTTTACCAAGAATGACTTACCTCGTTTTATCCTTATGGAATCTATAAAAACTCCTATCTTTTTCTCGTTTAGTTTATAAGCAACCGTATACAGAACAAGAGTACCCCATTCTTAACTTTTAAAATACTCGTACATTCGTCACGCTTCGTCGTACGTCATCGGGCGCGAGTTGCTCGTCCCGTACTCAAGTCAGCTCAGCGACAACTCAGAATTGGTGGCGGGGTGAGGAAGGCTCGTTTTGGTGGGGGGTGAGGAGTGTCCATTCTATACGTAGTATTATTATATTTTCTATGTCCAGAGTATAAGCATATACAATTCCAGTCTTTGTAACATCAATAAGGTACAACATAATATTTAGTCAGTAAGATGCATCAAGTAGTAAATGACAGCTGAAATTAGCCTTATATTCAGTACATACATAGAAGATGATATGGAAAAAAAAATAGGGTAATTTTAACATATTAATGTGTAGCAAGAATCGAGATCGATTGATCGATGAATGTTAGAGAATTACAGTTCCCCCATCAAAAAGCTTTAAGTAACATTCTTTAAGCCTTTTGATGGGGCAATATATCCTATTTCGGCAATCCAAGCTATAATTAAGTACCTAATATAATAGTCTGCAAATTTTCGTAAATTGGAGTACGAAGTTTGGAGACCATCCCGAAGCATAAGAAGGGCAATAGTAAATTTAAAATATAAATGGATATCAAATTGGAAGACTTAAATTAACACACATACGAGAAATATGAAGATAAATAGCAATTTGTATAACATTAACACACACAAACAAATTAATGATATGAGATAATATTTGCTATACATATCGCATAAAAACATTTGAATAATTTATACCACATTTTAAATAACAAGGAGTAAATTTAAAACTTGTTTTAATTCCGCACAATTTCTAAAGATGTTTTAATAAAAATGCGCGGAGAGAAAAAGCGTCATTATATTAGTTTGTAACCACAAAAATAATACAGCTTTAACAGTAAATAGACATCTAAATTAATGACTGTTGCGGGTTACTATGCTTGATTTATTAGAAAAAAATGCTTCATTGAAGTCTTCAATAAAAAAAAAACTGCGCGTAGGAAGCTAAATGGCGATTCATAGGAAAATCAAAATATCGAGAACACATCATGACACATTCCGCTTGACTTCAACTTCACGTGGTGAATATTTTTTTTTACTAGAAACCGGATTATATGACAGATTTTGAATGGCCTCTACAGGGTCGCTGGCCTCTATTGATCTAGTAAGTTCTATGTCAATGGTACACGGATTAGCTTTTACTCCTAGTATTCGACTGGATTTTGTGTTGGCGTTGACAATAATAGTTTCTTGTATTTCATTGATTCCACATTTACTTCTGTATTCATTGTCTTTTATTTCAACGCACTGTTAGACTTTCTTCAATGGCGTATGATATGTATTCCATACGATTTTTCAGACTATAATCAATCATGTTGTTTGAAATCGAGAGAGTAGGAATATTGATGATTAGTATATAGATATATAAATGAATAAGAATCTTGGTCAATATGGTGGGCACAGTCAGTTTCAAATAATTCTATAATTTCTACTGACTTCGCATGAATCACTCTTTGCTGATGCAAAGAGGCCAACGATGATGTCTGACGTGACGGCTTTGGAAGTATTGTGCAGAAATTTGATTTAGTCATAACTCATAACGCATTACATCTCAAAAGCACTTTCACTCGTGTACCAAAATAGATTGTAGGTACTTGGACTTAAGAGCATGTGAGGGTTATTTTCACTTCCGAATAAAAAACGCCAAAAAATCACCATGAGTTTTAACATGTGTCAATGCCCCTCGATGAAAGTGTGTTTGACAAACCAAATCGTATAATTATGATTCTTATTACATCGCGATACTGCGGGGTTTGATATGACAGTAGTTGGATGTCCGTTGCCTATTCGGTTGGGTGCGCACGTAAAAAATTAGCTGGTAACATATGAGATACAATTTTTAACAATGATTAATGAATCACATTTACTTTCTGGGATTCTAGGCGCTGTAGATAATGGATTGCACAATGAAAGTGTTGATTTAGAGGAAAATGTTTATTTAACTCGACAACATTTAGAACTAGTAGGATTAGAAATGAATCTCAACAACGATGTACCTGCAAAAGAACTCTGATTCTCTATACGTGGAAGCATCAATTTACAGAATTGGTGAAGTATACCATATTAAATGTAGTATAAGTATACAAATAAAACAGGAGTTTGGAAAAGTCGTCTACAATAAATTAGCAGCTACGCTTTCTTGTTTAAAGGAAGTAAATGCAAAATGTATTATAACTAATTCGACATTGGAGACGTAACTCAGCAATTGCCTGGTGCTTGGACGCAAGGTGACTTGTGTGAAGGTAAGGCCAGACGGATATGATATAGAGACTTGAGATTTATAGGCACCGAGATGAATTTTGATGGTGGTTACCTTATTCTACAAGGAAATTTATGTCTATGTACGTAGATGAAGATCGGTTCGTGTCTATATGTTATAATTATGTATATAAATGTAAGAGCAAGTTACTTTTAACAAAATCAACTAAGCGTGATCTTCAGGCGTTCCTGTCAACTTTAACGTTTATTACGACTGAGGCGAAACCTGGATTTAGATTGTCATCACAATTTGACATTACGTTCCACAATGCAATAAGAGGTACGTTCAGATTTGAAATGTTTCCAAATCGAAACTGCGACGAGTGATTGAAATTTGATTCTCGTAGTAAATCTTGTGTGAAGTAACTGGTCGTCGGATCCTATTAAGTCTGTTGGAATTTCAATGATGCTGAAATTTAAACTTGGTACTGATTTCAATACCTATATATGATTCACATCAATTTTGAAACTTACTAATAAATCAAAGGTGCAGCCCAGACGCGAATTAGCGGATGTCAACGTATGGATTTTTATTTCATTGATGGAATACAAAATGTATAATATGTTTTGAGGCCTTTCTATCTTCTATTTTTCCTCCTTTTTCATGATCCGTCTATTTACCATTTAGTAATCCCTTTTACTCTCAGAGTTATTTTAATAACGTCTAGATCTGCTGCTAAAAACGTACTTATGTTAGTTAGGGACATTTACGATGCGCGATGTCTACATTATCTTTTAACAACGTTACAAATTATTCGTCTACGCTTCCAAAACTTTATATATTTCACTTGTTACATATACAACAAGAATATCAACATATCAACTTTATAGTAAATGAGCTTAACGAATAATGAGGAGTACGAGCTTATGGTGGAATAAACGCTTTTCCTCAGTGTTTTTAAACTTTCGCGAATAGTTTTCTGATTTGAAAATGGATTAACGGATCATTTTTAGCGCACATAATTGTGTTATAAAATAATATTGACGAACCCCAACGTTTCAATCGAGGTGCATCGACCGTACACTCGTCACCACGGGCGATGAATCTCAAACAGTTATCCTTCTTCGAATATATATATGAAAGCTTCTTTTCATTCAGTACTAAGCAATAATAATGAAAGTAAATCTTGGTGAGCAAAATTGCTGATAATAACAAATACATTTTGACACAGTAGGAAACGAATAGACAGCTCATTTTACGCAAATCTATATTTATCATTATATAAAGGTTCGTCCAAACAGCGCATCGCTAAACTTTCTAATGCAAATAAGGTACGTTTTAATTTCGTTTGTCCTCCATTATTGCTTTCCGATGGAAATGTCTGAGATCCGCAAATTAAAATTCCTCCCGTGCCCCGGGTGGAAGAATGAAACTCACATCTATTTTTCTCCCGTACATATTTATTAGCATTCGAGTCAGCCATACAGAACTACGCAATATTTAAATAGCATGAGATATTTTTTTATCAATTCATATAAAAATAGCTTTTTATCAACGGAAAAAAATCAGGTACTGTATCACAAGGTACTCAAGGTTCTATTTACATAATAATTGGAAATAAAATTTCATTTCACATGATTTAAAATATAGACACAAAACTTGAAAAATGAAGTTTTGGATCTGTATTCATGTTTTTTTTCTATCGAGAGAAATATACGTACGTAATCGTGTTTTCGGATCAGGCATAGTATTTGCGCTAGCAAATTATATGTACCTTATTCATATCTGTGAGGTTCGGTTTTCTAAAAAACATCTTCAAAATTTGTCTTTTGACGACTCACCTTGCCTTAAATGGAAAGGAAAGGAGAGACAGTTTTTTTTTTATTTATTATGCCTTAGGAGGTTGCCACAATCTCGAATATTTCACGTGGTAACAAACAAAAATCATTGTTTACCCATCATTAAATGATTTTACTTAATTAATTACGAAAAGTCTCGGTTCGGCCCTCTTCACCTGACAACTAAAACTGTGATCGATATTTGGTTTTATCTGATTTCTTTACTATGCCGCTATTGAACACTGTTTCGGAATTGTAACTGACGCAGATATTGGATTCTAATTAGTTACTATAGAAACTTCGTTGGTATACATATATATGAATGGACGGAGGTTTTACATATGACGAAACTTAAATTATCAAGTTTACGTAATGCTCAGCAATAAGTAAAACGTATCTAAGTTTATTTATTTATTGACAAATTTAAAACGGTATATAAGTATATTCATAATTTTGACTTACTAGGTAGGCCTAAAGAGATTTTTCAGGAGACCATACTTAATATTTATGCATTATTTCCTTGCTTTCCCTGGCTAAGTACTGCCCCGTTCCTAGTTGAAAGTCACCCTCTTTTCTTCTAATCTAAGAGCAATACTGTTTTCGATGTCCGTCTTCATTCCACCTTAGGTTAAAGAGATTGCGTTGGATAGCAATCTCATTATATCCACTTAATTCTTTATTTGGCTCATGTCACTTAGCCTTGGCCTTTATGTCCCTTCATTTCCTTCTCTGATTCTTATGAAGCTGTCTTGCCGTATAAGATGGCCTAATTTAATAACCCAAGCACCGAGAAAACTTCTTGTCTGCACAAATTGTACAAAAATTGAAGCATGGTCTCGTAAAATGTCACCTCAGTACATTCACGAAACTTAGGCACTAAACCTACCAGAAATAACATCATTACGTGTTCCTGGAACAGGTGACGTCTTTAAACAGGTCTTCTAACAGGAAAGAAAAATAAAGTTCATCTTTCTACGAAATTTATACACCTGGTCTATATGATAAACTGGTACTTGTATATTCTGTAGATATTTTCTATGTACTGAATGCTGTTTGCCGCCAGCCGGCAGTCTCAGCTCCACCGAACTTTGAACGAGAGCTTTAGAAGCACTGAATAGCCCATTGGGCAGTTTACTTGGAAGGTGTAGGCTGCACTCGAAGTTATACACTGATGTGGCCTAACAAGCTTATGGGGAAATTACTGAGACACTCAAAACTGTTAGCTAGCCAGACGAACGTGTGATATGGCCTACCTAGTGTGATACCACACTTTAAAGCTCAAAAGCTCAGCTTGGAAGAGTCTTACTAGCTGGGCCATCTATGCTTCGGTACTTTGAATTTTCATGGTAGGAATCTACATAGATAGCGTAGGACAAGGCCTAACGGTAGGAAGAAAGATACTATGTTGAACATTCGACGAGACTATCATATAACGTCTTATTTCCTGACAGTCGGCGAAAGCTCAAATCTTATCTGATCAGACAGCTTGGGATCCAGTGGTCCATTAGACCTTAGGTCTAGAAAGTGACAGTGATTAGTGGCGCGAGCACCGAATCGCGACGGGGCAACGACCTGCTCGCCGCGCGGGGAAAGTGCCGTATGAAGTAGGTACTATGGACGAGTACAGTAATTACCTGGTTACTCTTTGTTTTATTAACATCGGAAGACCAAAGACGCGACAGTTAAGTGTCGTACCTGCTGGCTTGCGAAGTATCCTGTCAAGTGTAATCCTATTACTTTAGTATTTCTTAACTAGGTTTAAGGTCTGTGTCCAATTCTGTTCACATATCAATGGTAGGATGTGCTCTAACGGTGAAAATAAATTTTTATTTCTTCTTTGTGTGCCTAGTGTGGGATATGATGTAGAGGTATATACATAATATACAAGTTAACAAAATCCTTATCTTTAAGGTAACATGTCTGAGGATCACAATTTACAGAGATGCTGCTGCAGAGAAGATGATCTACGGTCATTACTTGGATTTTCGAATGCCTGCCGGGCTAGGTACCACCATCAAGTAGAAACTCACGTAGAAGAATGCATTTTTATTGTTATTTTTATCTACGAGTACTATGATGCTGAAAGATTGTTTTTCATCTTTCAGCATCTCTTTGACAACAAATTTTCTACTTGAGGCTGGTTGCTGGCCAGGCAGGCATTGGCCCTACTACCGTGCAATAACAACTGCCATTCTAAAACAACAACCGGGACCGACGGTTTAACATACCCTCCTAAGTAGGGAAGCACTCTGTAGTAAATGCCATGCCATGGAAGGCCATTATATTGAAAGATTAAAGAGTTATTTTCCATTCTTAACTATCTTCAACCACATCATCACTTAGACATTTAGGCATCAGATGTATAGATATATAGTAGATATAATGTATACATCTCCTAGAGGTTCCTTTCATGTCGGATGTCTTTTTTTGTTTTCCTGTGTCGCGGGTGTATGCCTAATCTGTGAACTAATCTAACTTGTGATGGTAACAATTCACATCACAGTTATGTGGTACATACTTACCTTCCATATTCTCATTATATTTTTATATGAAAACAGGCTGGTCGATTAGGATATATTTTTTTTGCTGTTGAGAAAAACGTTTTGCCTAATGTAGTGGCTCGACACTATTTACATTGTGGTACCTTGAAAGTCAATGTATTTGGATAAATTTTCAGATACTGAATATTGAAAATAATTACTCTCTCATCATTTGAAGTAAAAAAATCGTAGTTGAATTTTCTAAACTAAATTACCATGATACTGAAGACCTTCTAATACCACTTCAATAATATTAAAATTGCACCCACACATCTCCACATTACGCCATATAAACCCACACCCACACACACACATACACACCCTCCCACAAACACATCATAATAGCTAGCCTAAATGTTTAATAACATTTTTGAATTGTATAGATATATATAGTTTAATAAGAAAAGTATTCCACACATTCTCTCATAATATTACCATGTGTAACTATTGAATAATTTGCCATAGTCATTATGAACTTACTTAGATGAAAGGCACGAATTTATTTGTTTGTAACGACTCCGACGGAAGAGTCCTTTTTCTCATAATACGGGCCTCGAGCCTAGTGTGGGACACAGGTGCTCAACCATTCCATTTAAACTGTGCTCTTCCTTATCAGAATAAACATTTTCATTTTCACTATGATGGTTGTCGCTGCAAGTAATTTATATGCAGCAAGTCAATAAGGTGGGGGTGTAAGTTTCTAGTCTTGTTTTGATAGGTTGGACCATATCATTGAATACAAGGAAATTCCAATTGACTTTCAAAGTTTATAAAAAGGAAGCTAATTTGTTTTATAAGAGAAGTGTATGGTTAACATCCTTAAATGTGTTTTGGGGCTTATCATACTCTAGTTTAAGTTTATTATATGTTTTCTAGAATATATATAAAAACATTTCATCTAATTTACTTTTTCTTACTTCCACATTTTACCTTGCCTCACAGTACTTGGCATAGTGTATCTTCCTACCAGTTGTTATATCACCACATATTTTCCGGCTTCCCCAGATGACATGTATTTTTTCATCATTATTACCGAAAATCTAAGATGATAAATAGTTTCAGGATTATCTGGGTTAAGTTACTCCCAAGAGATAGCAAAAGAAAACAACTAGTGTAAAATATTATATATGAAAATAAGTTAGCAAAAATAATTATGAAACAAAAAATTCATAGGTGAATTAAATATGAAACAAAAAATTCATGAATCAAACAAAAAACATTCATAATCATTTATATAAAATTAACATGTAATAAACATATGCTGCAATAATAAAAGCTCTCCTTTTAAAAAGTTTTAACTTTAGATTATGCATGTTGCAGTAGTTAAGTTATAGGCCTTCAACATGGATATTTTAGAGATATGAATTACTTTTTTTTTAACCTGTACTGACACTAAATCTTCAACAACTAAAGACTAGTGCCCCTACTAATTTCTCACTTCTGGCAGGAATGGTCGAAGATATTTTCATGATGTTCAGAGTACCTACCAACACTTATTTTACATTTTATGTATGATTAGGGTCGGGGTATAATCAATTGAATTTTATATAAACTGTTACAGTTAATAATTAAATTAGGAAGGGTGTATAAATTGTGTTAAATGATGCCATTCGATCACATAATTGTGATTGAACTTAACTTGGTAACTTCGTTTAGTCATTTGTTAGTTTCATCTTTATGGTACAGCCAAATACAGCTTGACTGTGCTAGTGTATTAAGTTAATTCTATGTTACATGTGTTCAATGTATCACAATAACATGGTATTAACAAAAAAGTACATACCAGCCTATCACAGTCATGTAGGTAATATCGAGTATGTAATTATTAGGAAACCTACCTAACAGCGATTAATCTGGTTCATCTTATATATTAATATTTAACATCCTTTTGTTTGTATAGTAATAACACCAGTCAGTGTGTTGAAAACAAGCATTGCCTAGGATTGCGCTGACGCTGACTAAAACAAACATTGGTGCCGCAATCCATTTTAGCAATGCAACTAGTGAACAAGTCAACATATGCAATAGGTCTAACAAACTATTTATTATATCTATTTTAAATACACTTTTTAATGCAAATTAATAACAAACAGACTGTGGCGTAAAAGCTGTCAAACAAGCTGAGATATGTGACAGGTTTTCATGTTCAAGGCAACATGTAATATCATGTGTAGCTTTGTTTTGAGCTTCTGCCATGTCCATGATGGCAGACACAGCCAAACAAACGTTAATTTACGTAACAAACAGTCTCAACTGCGTCTTATTTGTGAAATACCAGCTAACCTTGTAAATCAGCTGACTATAATCTTTGTGTCGAATGGCCTACATTTGGGGATTGATAGTCATGATATCAAAGCATAATGAAGTCTTACCTCTTCACGTCGTTTCAGCCAGCGGCCGCAGGGGCTTTCCTCCAGGATTTCGCTTTCATCCTCAGAATCTTCGCCGCTTTCCCGAGGAGACTTGCGCTCCTTGTCGATGCTCCTTCCTCCCGACATAGCACCGTTCTCACGACACCACAAGAGTAAACCGACACACTACACTGTTTATTCGACACTCTATAGACGGTTTCAACAGAAAACACAAGGAATATTTTCAAAATACACTTTTTCTCGTAACCATAATATCCAAGGCTGAACAGCGATACGTCACTGTAGTTTCTTCCGAAACCATTATATGATGCACGATACTCGGTAAGACGTTTTTCACTACGGACGGTAAAGAAGAAATATTACTTTACAACGAACGATAAAACACGGCGTCTCGGCCACGCTTATTCATGGTAATTGAAATAAATTGTTCACCGGCAGAGCAGCATCGACGTATTTCTTTCTACACAAATAAAAAAGCATAGAGGCAATAACTTTTTTTTCTAGATCTCATCTCATCATAGACAATATATGCGGAGTACACAGATTAAAAATATCGTGTAAAATAATATGTAGAAAATTACTTCTTTTTTATATTACTCTCTCATTTACTGTTCCACGTATTTACGAACACATTTTTTTAAAATAATCAGTATCATTTGACCTATAAACTTAAAACTTCCACAACTTTGTAAATATTTTGTTTTACTGTCATCTATTGGCAGTCTGATGTACTACACTTTGCCATGTGCAGTAAGTTTAGTACTTTCGAATCTCTTTGCTACTTAGTGTATAAGAATATTAACAGATGGCAGAAAATAAAATCATAATAAAAATGTGCGATGCATGTGTCTGAGATGACAGATGAATACGAGATTATTAAAGATATCATATATTTTAGCGTAGAGATAACATACTCAGTCAAAGTTACAATGAAAAACAATTCTAAAAATTACATGGTGAATAAACCACTTACCATCAAAAGAGGGAAGATCAAAATTGTGTATCAATCTAATAAGTTAGTATAATAACATACAAAAACTTACATTTACTTTTTTTACGTTATTGTGACGGAACAAGCTCGAGTCTGTTAGGAGGATGTTAAGTGGACTAACCTCTGCTTATAATAGATGCATTTTATCACAAGTGTCACGAATTGCACTGCACCCTTCACTTTGAGACATAGTTGTTAAGTCTCATGTGCCTGTAATTTCACTGGCTCTCAAGGATAGCTGCCGGAACACACCGTTAGGTGCTTGGCGACAGATTTTCTACTTGAGGGTGGTCGCTAGCCAGGCGGGCATTCGCAAAATGCCCTTCCACCATGCGGTGGAGCTCAAGCCCGCGATGGGATTCAAACCATGGACCTGCTGCGTGGCAGTCCATAGCCCATGCCACTGAGCCATCACTGCTTCAAGAAGGTAATAAAACATGCATGGTTCGAATCCCGACGCGCGCCGGCTAGAGCTTTACCACATGGTGGAAGGGCATTTTGCGAAAGCTCGCCTGGCTAGCGACCTCCCTCAAGTAGAAAATCTGTCGCTCAGTACTTAACGTTGTGTTCTGGGAGCTTTCCTTGATAGGCAGCAATTTTAGGTTAAGCCCGTTAACACAGGTGAGATTGTGGTCAAAGGCTATATAGCTATGTCAGCAATAAAAAAAATGCATATAAAGTGCACATTGAAATGTATGACATGAAATTACGACGTCAAATGTATGTTTGGATCATTATTAACCTTTTTACGTCTTTTAGCCGTTCAACGAAGTTAACAAAAAAATAACCTGTCACTGGTCATAATGACCCAATTGTGCCGCCGCGCCGGCGCCGCCGGGTTAAGCCCACCTCAATTCCAAATGAATCTATGCTGCTGCCAGAATTCTCAATGATTTTTTCGTTTGACTTGGAAAAGTTGGAAATGTGAAGTAAATACTTGGTGTATTTACTTCACATTAAAGTAACGGGGCCGCTTCTACATGCTAAATTTAATAAAACTTTTCTGTTTTCCCCGAAAAGCAAAGATAAATTCGTCTCGTGACTTGTTGGTATTCATATCTTTATATTATTAATATGAAGTAAGTATCAGTGTTTGTTTTTACCAACAAAAAATTGTTATATTGGGTACGACAGTGAGAGATGTAAATTTAAAGTACGTTTACCTCTTAACTATACTGCCCAATTTAATAAAAGCATATTCTGTATTGCTCCTCGAATATTTAACCATTTACCGACAAATATAATTCAATGTACATATAAATATCTTTATGTTTAAATAAAATAAATTTCTGTTAAATAAAGCGTATTATGATGTTATCGAATATCTGACTGATAAATTATGTTTCAATTAGATAATATTTTCAATGTTGTACTACTTAAATACAAATTTTATCTATTGTAATTAATTATATTAGGTCCTTACATATGAAATTGGCGTTTTGTATGGGAGGATCAAAAAGTCGAATATTTTTTAATATAATATATTTAATTAATCAAAGTATGAACCATTATTTTCTATGCACTTTTGCCATCTCATAGGTAGTTCATTGATCCCTTTACTAAAAAAACCAGTCGGACGGGAATCAATAAAATCTTTGAAGGCGATTTGGACTGCCCCATCGGAGTTGAATTTTTTCCCTTGCAAGAAGTTATCCAAATTTCGAAAAAAATGGTAATCTGTTGGAGCAAGGTCCGGGGAGTACGGAAGATGTCTTAGACTTTCCAATTGAAGCTCTTCTAATTTAGTAGCCGTCTGTAGCGCAGTGTGTGGTCTAGCGTTGTCGTGAAGCAGCAGTGGCGTGGAGCGATTGACCAGCCTAGTTTGTTTAGCCGCTAGCTTTTCCATCATGGTTTGCAATTCCTGACAAAAGACATCAGCCGTAATAGTCTGGCCAGATTTGAAAAAACTGTAATGAACAATACCGGCACTAGTCCACCAAACGCTTACAAGTAACTTTTTTGGGGTTAATTTTCGCTTGGGGCAGGATTTGGCTGGCTGGCCAGGATCTAACCATTGCGCTGAGCGCTTCCGATTATCGTAAAGAACCCATTTTTCATCACAGGTAATGATTCGGTTTAAAATACCTTCATTATTGTGCCGGTTTAGTAATGTAACGCAGCAGTCGACGCGCGTTTGCCGGTTTGTTTCAGTCAATTCGTGAGGTACCCACCTTTCAAGCTTTTTAATCTTCCCAATTTGCTTCAAGTGAATTAAAACAGTTTTATCACTAACATCGCAGCCTGCAGCTAACTCGGACGTGGTTTGCGATGGATCCGCTTCCACAATAGCCTTCAACTCTTCATTATCAACTTGAGTCTCAGGCCGTCCACGGGGCTTGTTCTGCAGGTCGAAATTTCCAGAACGAAAACGTTGGAACCAAAAACGAACTGTGTTTTCTGTTGCAACACGACCGCCATACACATCATTCACCCTTCGAGTTGTTTCCGCAGCACTAGTGCCACGGCGGAACTCGTACTCGTAAATAATGCGATATTTAAGGTTTTCCATTTTGTAAAATGAGTGACGCAAACAGAAAAAAACAGAAGAATAAAAACAAATGAATGACGATCATCGAAGCACAAATACATGAGTCTATAGCTGTACAAATTTGAATTTGGAATTCCTTACCAAAGAGGAGAAATTCGTGATTAAAGTGGCCAGTACGAAAAACGCCAATTTCATATGTAAGGACCTAATATTATTCTATGACATTTTAACAGGGTATCTGACAGTATTTTAAATGTTTATTTATTGGTGAGGACATTTCTATTTTTATTTAATTTAATTATTGACGCATTGAAGAGTGAACATAGTAACATTAATTAGAATATGGATTCAAAATAATTGCTAACTTATATGGTACAATGTAATTTATGTAATAGATTCAAAATTTTAATAAGTCAGTACTGTATTATTTTTAGGCTCACAGATTCTTGCATGCCAAATATGGCAGAACTATTTTATATGTATACTTAACAACTTTAATACCTATATTTGCAATAAACGATTTGATTTGAGACACACTGACATACTTTCACTATATTTCGCTTTGTTATATTTTAACAATGTTCGTATTGTAATCAAAAAAATAAATCAAAAAGAAATATTTTATTCATCCTTGTTAAAGAAAGTGGAATGTGATTATGGTGTGGCCGAAGGTTGGGCATGCTTGTTCGTTAAAGTCGCTAATGCAGATGAGCTAGTTAAAGGAATTGTCTGCTTAAAGCGCTTTCCATACTAACACAGTTTCATCATATTTAATATACCAAGTGTTCACACACGCTGACATTTTGCATGTCTTTGAGCTTATAATTCTGGTATGCAAGTTTTCCGTATCAAAATTGATCCCAAAAATAGTTTTATATTACCTACTTACTTTCACATTTAGCTATAAAATAAACAATATGATGAATATCTTAAAAACCAAAAGCAAAGACAATAAGCTCAATGCATGCATAATTTCACCGAGTTTGAATTCAAAACTTGGTATTTTAAATATGACAAATCTACGTTGTTGGTATGGGAAGTGCTACGAGCACACTAATTTTAAGCTCAAACTATTCTAATTTATAGATTGTAAAATGAGCACGTAGGATCGTAAAGGGTACCTGGGTAAGTATATAACTAAGTAAAACAAAAAAAGCGTTAATTTGTAAAGAAAACATTTCATCAAGCGGATATTTGAGTCAAGAATCTTCCAAGTTATACTTATATAAAATGACAACATAACTCTACAAGTTTTATGATAACACGGACTACATTTTCTATGATTTTATGTAAATTCAAGGGAAGTTCGCCCTTTCATAAAATATCCCTTGACAAGTTGACAGTGTAATAGCCACATGCACGCCAGAGTGTGTTCAAATTGGAAAACTTTCCTATTTTGTGAGGAAATCGAAACAAAAAATATATTTGAAGTTATATTGGTAGTAATGAAAGGATCGTCGACTTATGGCGGAAAAAACAGTTGTTACAAGTTTTTAAGCGATGTATTACTGTAGCCCAAGCACGAATAACTTGCGAAATCGTAACCGTTTCGTAAACGTATCGAAATGTCATTATTTTGTATGGGATTTGATCAGCGCCTCTACAGTGCGTAAAAGGAACTAAATTTTGAAAGAAAAATAGGTTTTGACAACTAACGTGTCGAGATTTTAACGTGAATGTTTTGTCACGTAAAAAGTTTTGTATGAAATCGCGAGCACGAACCTAATTCTAACGTAAGCTCGAAGGCTGGCTATCGAGGATCTGTCAAAAATCTACGAATGTCATGTCACTGAGAAATTTTCAGTCAGATGGCTGACGTAACGTATTCAATTGTGGTAAAACTTCGAAAATTCATGTTATTATTGTGTTTGTTCATTCATAATTTACCTATGAAAAGAGTTACAAACATTGCAGCAAGATTAGAAGTAGTATTGTACCATGTCGTTTACCAGGCGCAAAGTAGGTATTTATTAATTTATGGCACTGGGGGGAAGTGATGCTAATATACGATGAACCCAATTCAGGACATTTTCCAAAACTCTGCATCAAACAGCGTCCATATTCCACCGTTCCAGCCCACATTTACACCAATTTCGCTCGTTGGATATGTCTTGCGGCGCAATAATGTTGCTATGAAATTCTTCATTGTGCATGGTCAAATTGAAAACAATAAGGCTCAAAGAAGATCACCTATCCATTCAAGATTTCAACATCCACCAAAGCTGTCAACAAATGCACCAGAAGAACACAGGCAGCGACACGAAAGGAATACCAACGGATTGTCAGACTAACTACCTACGAACTCTGAGGTGATGACCATGCTCACGCCAACATTCTAACCACTACGAAGAAGAAGATTTTAATGTGAAACGTAGAAGCTGTGTTATTGGACTTTTGGTTCTTAATAAAAATAAACGAAGTGCAATTGTGCGTTTCATTTATTGGTACCTATATACCGAACAGTTCGTGGGTTAGGGATATCTCGTTGGATGTTGTGAAACGCGACTAAGACAAAATTCGTGGCAGCATGCCACTACTAAGGTCGGTGTGAGTGGGATGTTGCCACGCATTGAGCATACAACAGTGATGATGAGATGGATCAGTGTGTGCTTCTATTGGTGGCGCATATAAGACTATTGAGTGGCGAACTCATAGCAGGGCCGTGAGAAGCATTTTTCTTTCCCCTCTGATCTTATAGGCTAGGTAAGTTCGATATCATGCTCGTTTGCCACACTATTCCTTAAAAATAAAGGAAAGTTGATGAATAAAAAGACAAAACTACACCAACAGTTAAGTAATTTCTTTATTTTTGGTAATGTAATAACAGACACAAACATAATCCAAAAATAAAAAACCAACCATATGCTGACTAATACAAAATAAACGCTTTAATTATCCTAAAATTAATATGAACTTAAAACAACACTAAGCCTAGACAGTTAAAAGTCACAGCACTCCCGATTTGTAGTAACGGCGCATTCATGAAATGCTACGTGGTTTGTCTTTGCAAAACTGTTAGGTAGGTACATTACTACCGTATACGTAGTATATATTCTACTTCATCTATGATTACTACGCACTCCAGGTTTTCACAGCATTCTTCTTTTCCAGAACAGACGGTAAAATACCGCTGGAGACGAAATTTCTGTCGGGAATCACCTTTAGTGAACAATTAGAACTTATAGAATGCACTGCTTGAACTCAATAGCCTATTTTTCTGCTGAAACACCATAAAATTAAGCGCAAAATACACTTCACGCCGGCTGGCGGCCCTTCAGGGTTTCTTGAAACTCCTCCCTCTGTTTAAAGGTGTAATAGTAGCTGTTTGTAATTCATATAGTAAATTATCAGTGGCGTAGATTCTTGGCTTGAGAATTTATAGCTCATAATTTATATATAATGTTTTATTTTAATACCTCTAATGATGTTACAATAAAATTTGGTTCACTGAGCAAGTAACGAATAGAGAAAAGTAACATCTTTAACATACCGGAAAAAAATATGTTTGGTTTTCACCAAATAAAAAGCTAAATTTGACGAATATCAATCATAGAGGAACCAGTCCAGCGTCACCAACCTTAAAATAAGGTAAAGTATTGCAGGTGTACCGATTTCTGTCCAAAATTACCAAATACGATACGAGTCATTGTCACCTTGACAACTCAACTGGACTGTCATGGCTATAGACTAATCATATTGTTTCCGGTATATTACATTTCTCTATGTCATAATGTATGTCATGGCACTTAGTAAATATATCACCTCAAATACATTTTATTCAAAAATTTTAATATTTCATAGTGAACATCAATACAATACGGAAATCGCAAAGAAAATGCGAAGTCTGTGGTGTCAAAACACAAATAAAAATGTATAAACAATAGATTTCCATGAGATCCAGAACCGGTGAGTTGATGAAAATATGTCATTGAAATTACATTATTGTTTCAGAGCTAATGATCGCTTGGTTTTTATTGTAATTTAAGTAGGTATGTGTTATCATGCGAATTGCTGTTCTTACATATATTTGTATATAAATTACAAATATTTACGTAATGTAAAGTAAGTTTAGTGTTGCTCAAGGAAAGTATCGATACCTTTGTAGTATCGATTTTTTATAATGTCAGTGGTATGGGTACATATACTTTTTCATAGTGTCAATAAGTTAGGAAATATCATATTCGATGCTGGTGATCATAAACCATCACGCGGAATGTTTTATTATGCCACGAAACTTAACATGTGTATTTTAGGGACTGTTATTTACATCTTTAGCTCAAAAGCATTTTGAAACACCAGGTATTATCAATTTTTCTCTACATAACTGGCACAGTACTTGCTAACTGAACGGCTAGAGCAATATTTATTATCTAACATATGTAAATCGACCTAAATATTATACAATTAATTATAAATAGCGTAAATAACGTCATATCTATGCTTGTGATAATAATCTGAGTTGTTTTTTTTTTTTTTTCAGTTCATTTAAACAAAACTCCGTCGCTTATATACTTTCAAAGTAAATGCTGAATCGATAGAGCTATGGCATGGAATTTAAGGTAATATGTCACCTCAATACTATATAAAAATCAACATGTGTATCAACATACAATCCCAATTATTTAAATACTTATAATACTATACTCTACATTGTTTGATTTTAAAATTAACCAACTTTCTAGTGCAGTTAAATAAACTATTTTTGTAATTTCAGATATGCATATGTTACGCAGAAAAATATTAATTGAATCAAAAATAAAACAAATCAGTGCAGAAGAAGCTTCTTGCAATAAAAATGAAATAGATCAGCTCCAAGATTAAATGAAATATCTAAATAATTCAACTACCTACACCAAAAAAGTTTTTAAAAGTCAACAGTCTATATATAATTAAAAAAGGTGCGTCAGAAATACTACATTTTATGATTGAACTACAAATAATAATAATTGTTAACAGTTGATGACAAGTTTACTAGTGCAACTTACGCGCAGTATTTTTTACTTTTACATATACGACAGTTAGAAAATAAGTATTATATATTGAAAACTGTTATGTACAATGAAAAATATGTATTGTAAAGATGTTCTAGTACACAAATTACTTTGGAACTATGTATACATACCCCAATAATACGGATTTCGTTACTAGCGAAGATATATCGCACGATAAAATATTTTGATGATTTTGAATAAATTAATAAATCTATGTGAAATATTTGTTTTATTTTATATTTCGTTAACATATATTTTATAAACCTAACCTTCTTACCATTTTTTCCTATATCGATTATAATGGAATCGATTTCATTGTAACTAATCGATTTTAGGGAATCAGTAGTACAACACTCACAAATGTCACTTTTATTGTGTTGGAAATATAGTTTTCATTTGTAATGGTTGGTATAAAATAACTTCAAATCTGAGTTTCAAAGCAACAAGGTCCGTGCCAACTCTTAATATTACTTGCTCAGTGAGAGGAACTTTTATAGGCAAAATAAGACTTAAAACCTCTTTTCGAATGAGTTGTTAGGTCTTAGAAAAAAGGTATGATTGTTGTGATTTACGCTGGATGACGTCACTTTTGTAATCCTATCGAGTTCACGTTAGCCAGCAAACGATGCGGCGTACTGTCAACCATTTCCTCCTGCGTAAACGGGCGGTGAACTCGATACGATAACGTTACGGACTATCGAAATGTTTGTGCTTGGGCTACAGTTGTCAATTCTTTTACTTTTCGATACACTTTCGTGAACTAAACACAAGTTTCTAAATCGTTGACGGGTGTATCCCTATATAGTAGTAGTTAATAATGCAATGAAGTGGTATATAGTGAAAAATCTATGGCTGGTAATGGAGTGAATGTGTTAATGTAACATGAGTGCAAGATAGAGAATACTTCTAGGTTTTTTATGCTATTGGATACGAGGAGGCTGTTCACATGGTGGTAGGTAAGTGTTAGCCATCGCCTACGGACATCCGCAAAACCGGGGTACCAAGAATTTGTAGATGAAGGAATAGGTATGCTTATTTGTTCACGGGTATCTAAGTCGTGTCGGTTCAGGAATACTTTATATGACAGCTAGTATTTTATGTATTTTTAAAAAGTACTTGAGGTTGGATTACAATCTAGGGACACATTATGTAATACATAGAATAGTCACGTGACCAAATGCTGGTACTTACTTGGCAAATTAAGCTTTTTTGTTGAGTATGATGGCAACTTTTGATAATAATAATAATAATAATAATAATCTTTATTTCGGAACAAAAATAACATAGGAAACAATAAACAGTGAAACGATGCTACCTGCTATAGTACAAGACTGTGTCGCAGATAGCAACGCCCGCCTCCTTAAGCTAGTGAAGTATACAGTGATCCAAAATTACAATATTATTAAATATATTTTTTGTTTTATACATTTTAGTTACAATATTTAATATTAGGTTAGTAAAGTATGTGTAAAATATATAATTGTAGTATTTGTATTTATGAAGCTAAAAGACTTCTAATTTCAATATATTATAATAGTTACACTACTGTTTTTGGTGAGTTAATAAAGTGAGTGTAATAAAGAATATCCACATATTATCCATAATGTGGTTAAGAAATTTAGTTGCAGAAGTAGGTATATTATATATTGGTAGTGTATGTGTGTGTGTGTGTGTTTGTGTGTGTGTGTGTTTGTGTTCGTGTGAGTATGTGTGTTGGTGGGTATTTAGTAGATAAAGTAATAGTATTCTAAATAGGTTTCATAAGGAGATTTTCGGTATCTTCATATGACATAGTCACAAGCCATTCGAAGATTTTAGTTTTACATTTGTGTAGAGTAAGCGGGTATATGTTCAAAATTTTATTTATTCTGTTGTAAAGTGATGAGCCACTGTGATAATAGTGGCGACTGGCGACCTTCGTTCGGCGACGTTCAATTTTACACACAATATCGGACCTGCGCTTTGAGTTCTGTATTTCGGAATTATAGGAAATTTGCCTGTGCTTGCGGAGTATTACGTGCATGATAAAGAGTTGTCGAACAGTGAGAACCTCGAAGAGTGAATAGAGTTTTGCAGTGGGAAAGCGAATAGGTTTCTTAGCAAGCACTTTCAGTACAGCTCTTTGAGCTTGTTCCAGTCTTAACATTGGAGTTTTATAGGAACCACCCCACGAGACTATGCAGTAGGTCAATACGGACTGAGTCAAGGCATAGTAAACGGTCTTTAGGCATTTGAAGTCAGCAACATTACGTAACTTCTTGAACACATAAATAAGCTTACGAATACGAGCAACTGTGGAGTTGACGTGTTGCTTCCAGGTCATTGAACTATCAACCATGACACCAAGATATTTAACAAACTGAGTGCAATAAATCATTACGCAGCTACAAGATTGGGCTGTGGTATCATTAGTGCAGGTGTGAGCTCGAACACTAAAGGATGAAGGAGGTTGTGAGCTACTGTTTATCGAGAATGGAACCATTTTTGTTTTAGATAAATTTAGCGTTAGGAGGTTGGAGTTCAACCAATCCATGACAGTTCTCATAGCATTTTCAGCAGAATCTTTAGTTTCTTGCCAATACCGACCATGGACTAGCAGAACTGTATCATCTGCGTACGTAATTATTCTACAGTTTGGGAGAGTGATATTGCAGAGATCATTAATATATATTAAGAACAAGGTAGGTCCTAGGACGCTACCTTGCGGTACACCGTAATTAATGAGTTCTTTATTACTCACATATTTGCCTATTTTAACAGTCTGTGTTCGATCCTTAAGGTAACTAGAGAATAATTCTAAGGCAACACCTCTGATTCCTATGCGTTCCAGCTTGTCCAGTAGGATAGGTATAGAGACGGTGTCGAATGCTTTCGACAAATCTAGAAAGATCCCTACAGTTTTTAGTTTTCTATCGAAGTTTTTGATAACTGTATCCGAAACTTCTAGTACAGCGTCGTCAGTTGACTTGTTTCGTCTAAAACCGAACTGATTGTCAGACAGTATATTGTGTTGATGTAGATAATTCAAGAGTCTTTTGTTAATAACTTTCTCAAATAATTTTGACAATACTGTAAGCACAGAAATGGGTCTATAATTTGGAATAATATCTCTATCTCCACTTTTAAAGATAGGGTGTACGATCGCATTTTTGAAAACTGTTGGGAAAATACCAGATGTGAGACAGAGATTAAATACATAACATAATATAGGAATAAGAATGTGTCTCGCTGATTTGATTACCAGAGTTGGTATTCCATCCCATCCTGCAGCAGAACTGTCTTTGAGGCTCAGAATAAAGGATTCAATTTCATTAGTACCAACGTTAAAAAGAGCCATAGAATTTAGAGTACTTGAGTATTGAGTATACAGAGAAGACCCAACTGAACTAGATAGAGACAATGGTACTCCAAAACCTTCGTTGGTTATTTTAGACGCCAGCTGTGTTCCCACGCTTGCAAAATAAGAGTTTACTTTATCAACAGATTTATGAGGCTCTGAACATAAATTTAGCAAATCGGAGGAATGTGTTTGTTTACTTTTAATATTGGCAATTCGCCTTATTATTTTCCACGTTTCCTTAGGGTTATTCTTGGTCTTCTGTATTTGTATTTTTTCGTAATTATTTTTTATTTTCTTTAGTAAATTATTGCAAAAGGTTCTGTATCGAAAAAATGTGGTTTTGTGAGTTTCATTAGTAGGGTGTGATTTGTATTTTTTGTGTAGTTTATCTCTCTGACGTATACATCTTAGAAGACCAGGAGTAATCCAGGGCTTTAATATTCTTTTTCTACTAGAGGTGGTAACTTCTTTGGTATTGGTGTTTACAGCAGAAGAAATGAGGGTTACCAACTGTTTAGATGCAATTTCAGGGCATTTTGTAGAGAGTACAGTGGAATAGTCTGTAGATTCTAAAGCTTTCACGATTGCTGGTATATCATACTTTTGTGTTAAACAATTTGTGTTAATAGCTTTCAGTTTTGTTTCACAAAATACTACGATTGGGGCATGATCAGTTATAAATGAGTCCAGTACAAGTGTTGTGGCAAGATTCGGAGACCGAAGTATAACATGGTCTAAACATCGATCCCCTCTGGTTGGGTAATGATGGGCTGGAAGCATAGCATGTGAAGCAGTTACGTTTAGGTAGTCGTTCGACATTGAATCAGTGCTATCTGTAGTTATATTTATGTTAATGTCTCCAATAAGAACAACTGTACTGTATGAATTTAGGTTTTGTAATGTACGGTCAAGATCACTTATAAATGAATCAATTTTTTTGTATGATGGGGAGCGATATAGAGCCATAACCGCGAGGTGACCTGAGAACTTTAGTATAATACAATTTGCTTCTGCAAAATCAGGTACTTCCACTTTGCATACCCAACCACTTCTGACGTATGCAACCACCCCCTCGTTTTGATTTTTATAAGAGGAAGTATATGAATGAAACCCCGGAAGAATGGGAATGATCGGGGCTTTACTCAACCAACATTCTGAAAGTACTATGATGTCAAGATCATAATTAATTCGCTGAAGAAAAATTTGCAGTTTATCAAAATTAAAGTTTATGCTTCTTATATTAACATGGAAGATTTTCGTAGTATCTAAATTTTTTATATAGTTTCCACTCTCTTCTGGACTACAGTTATGCGCAATTGAGACAGAGATTTGATCCAAGTCATTACTTAGATAATGATCCTTATCCATTCATAAGCACATATAAGAACTCAGGAACCGTTGTAATTTGATCCGTACCACAGTGATTGGTACCATCGTGGAAATTAATTTTTGCAGTGAGATTACTGTAATAAGAATGTTGCCAACGATATAACATGAAGGAGTACCGACAACTTAGATAAAACCATTGATATTGGTACTTATGCGCAAGTGTGTTTGAGGTGTGTGTATGTGTAGAGTGTGAGTAACAATGACATAATTCAAATAAAATATTAACAGAATTATAGATTATTTGCAGAAGGAACAATAAAAGTGAGAAAGACAACATTAGAGTAATATTTGAGGCGTGAACGACGTCAGTAGCTGTTGAGATGCGTCCATGAGAAAGGCGTGCTAGTCATTTCTGGTTGATTATGTTCTCCAGGTCAGATTCCTGTGCGATTTTTATCAGAGGTCCGTTTTCTCTTTTTCGGAGGAATATCTGTCCGTTTGTTACCCAACAAAACTTGAAATCATTCGATTTCGCATAGTCTCTCGCAAGGAAGAATATCCGTTTCATTTTGGCAGTGAGATTTTCAGATATGAATATTGGTCTGGCAGGCCCGCTTATTTTTAGATGTTCCGTAGAGAGTCTCGATTGCAATTTATTAAATTCCCGAAACATAGTAATAACCTTCTCCTTTTGAAGTACGCTAACGAAATCCACTATTATTGTTTTATTGGTCGGATCCTTAGACCTGATGCGAAAAATATCCTTTATCTCGTGCGGTTGCACCGGAGCATTAATGCATTTACCTAACTTTATGATGCTAGTTAGGAGAGCAGATTTCCTCTCTGTCGGCGGTGAAGGAATATTTCGAATTTCCAAACACGTTGATCTAGAGCTGCGTTCAAAATGTTCTAACCTGTCCTCTAGTGATTTAATGTATGTATCTGGGCAATGTTTCATCTTCATAAAAATGATAGTTGTAAGCCTTATTTCCAAATATATAACATTTTGACTTTACGGTCTCTATATATGTTGGAAGTAACATATCATATAAAATTAAATCAACATCTGTTCGGAAAGTGGACCGATGCTGGCGGTCGAACTCGTACGCAAGACAAGATGAAACTTTGCCCACGTGACAGTAAGACGACACTTATGTTAAAAAGTATGTTCTATATGGCTACTTTATTATACAAGACTTTTTTATTTCACTTGTGCGCCACATGTGGCAAGGACATGAGTTACGAAATTTAAGATACTGCACCACCTAGTATGCTATTGTATGATGTATACTCACCGTGTTTTGACAAATAAATTAGTTTAATTTGAATTCAACTGCTCTTTGGTTTTTAATTTTCCAGTGATGTAATGTACCTGGCAATTGAAGAGTTATAAAATATGAGGTTACTTTCTGGAAAGGAAAGCGGATCTTATTCGAAAGACCTGTCGAAAGAGGCTGGGGATAGGAAAAAGTTGAAAACATCACATTCCAGACCCATCTGAACCCGGATCCTCTAAATTACAATGCGTGCAATTCTGCCCAGATATCTACAGGTTTAGCTTCTTCTGGATTATTACATTACACAAATGATGAACATATTTTGACGATTGTTGAATACTGATTTATAAATAAATTCTATGTCTTTTTGGATATATGTATAGTCAATAATGCTTTAATATTCTCTGATTGTCTACCAATCTATTCTTATTTTTACAATTAAATATAATGTTAATTTTAATCCATCTCAATTTTAAATATCATAAATATCCGTTAACCAACTTTAATAGTAAAAAACAAATTTGCTTAATATTTTTTTAACCTATTTCAAAAACGGAGGAAGTTTTTACATTGACAGTATTTTTTTATGTATGTTACGTGATTATTCCAAGAATTATTAATTGATTTTGATGATTCTTCCATATGAGTTTTATCTTTATACCTATGTCACCCAATAACCATATTGACCCAATAAAGTACTTTTCAGTAAAAGAAGCCGTTTTTAAAGTAAGGTCAACCGGGGCTATTGCGTTACAATACTTTTTACGGCATTTTTAACTGGTTATAGCATGTTAATGGTTGAACGTATAAGACTGTAACCTACAACACAAAATAGAATATTTTATCTAATTTTATACTTTAATTTTATTTCTTGACATTTTGAATCCTTGTTGTATGAAAATAATTAATTATTAAAAGCAGAGATTTTTAGATGCAATAGCCCCACGTGGGGCGATGGCGTCTTTGTTTAGCATCACATAACTGGAAGAGTTATCAACAAAGTTAATCATGAAACTATGTAAAAGCACTAGAGATCAAGTTAGTTATTATATCATGAGCTAAATTCTGGGCATGATCTCTCATTACGGGTGACACAAAAATGTTCGGGGCTATAGCGTCTAATTTATACTTTCTCTTGTAGACGCATTCGCCCCATCCTAGATTCCAGGAGTAACAAACAATTTTCTTCTCAAAGGTTAAGTATTAATTAATAGTGGGAATAGAGATTCTTCCGAAGTAGAACTTTGCAGTTTTGCATAGAAATGTACTTGCAACCCTCTGTTCTATGTGTTAATATAGAAATTAATAAAAACATACTACCAACAACACTGAAATTAGGTAAATAATATTTTAAAAGGATATGGTGTTTCCTTTTACATGTTTTAACTATATAAGGTGTATGGACAGGGGCCTAAGGACGTAATAAACACAAAGAAAAAAAAACAGTAGTAAACGTTAATAATCTAACCTGGTTCGCAAGTCTTCCAAAGGCAAACAAAGGTAAACAAACACGAGTTTCCAAGCCTTTAAACCGATAACCAAACTCGTCAATAATAACGTAACTTAAATATCGTACGAAGGTAGGCGATTAGTTAACACATAATGTTGCGTCATGCAAATAGTTCCGAACAAATAGCAAACCTAGTGAAATAGTTTGCCTACCTATTTATAACTTTGTATAATCTACTGGGCCCAATTAATTTATTTTATTTTAAAACGACCGCGTTTAAGAATGTGTGGTACTTATGCAAAATGTAATGAAGCGTCCGCGCTTGCCAATTGCCGCCAAAATGTAACTACGATGTAAGTAGCGACCGCGCTCTGCTACCAGAATTTGTATGGACAGGGGCCCTTGTGCTGAGGGAAAAATATATAGAGTTTATGCGGGAGTATGAGGCACTAGGGCGGTGGGCCTCGAGCTTGTTCCGCCACAATAACATAAAAAAAGGCTCTATAATAATAATTGTCTTAGAAAGTATATACTTTGCAACGCTTCGACCTTCCATTAACTTCATAAAAAAATCACAACAATTAATTTAATACATTAAAATATGTTACGATAAGAAATCCACCACTATTTGAATTATTAATTACCAGCCTCCCGCAAAACGAGTGTATCTCTAATATAATTAGCGATCCGGGCTGACTTCATCAGGGTTAATATACAGTGTAAGACTATTTCAAAAATGTTACCTTTTCAATAGAGAAAGAAGTTTTCAAATTATCAATCAACAAACATACAAAATTGACGCTACCTCTATATATTCTTTTATCCCTAAATCTGCAATCAGCATATCACGCATTTTTTTTCCACTATCTGTCTATACAGCATATATATACATACATATACCTCAATCACTGTTTTCATAAAATTAAAAGGTTTAGGACCTCAGACAATGGGGCTATTGCGTTACATAAGACGCAATCACCCCAACGGGACAGACGCGATAGCCCCAATGCAAAAATATAACCTACAATATTTTTATTGCACGTGGACTACAAATCTTAAGTAATTTCCTTAAAGTAATTAGAACAACACGTAAACAAATTCATATTACAAAGTATTCACCGTTAAAAATTAACGACCATCTTCAAAACATTGTGATTTCAGGATATTTATATATGACATGTCACTTACGTGAGGTTCCGAAGAAAATGTCATATTCAAGATGGCGGAAATTTATACAAAAATGAGGCCTCTTGCGACCTCTACCGATCAAATAATGTAGTTATAGTATCAAACACGTTCAAAAGATGGCGGAAGTAGTTCTAGATTTTGTGTTTCGTATTATAATTGGATTAGATGCCTTAACCCCATAGACGCGTTAGCCCCGGTTGACCTTAATTAATTAATCGTTACGCAGTCCTAGTTCTAGTGCAGGGGTGGCCAAACTTTTGAACCACACGGTCTACATTATAATTTGAAATAACTCCACGGGCAACCATCAGCAATAGATAAAAAATGTCAAAACTGTTTGTTTATAATTACAATATTAGGTAACGAATTTAATTACAAAGTTTTCATAGCAATAAAATATGTACCTACTTCACACACACAATTTTTGTCATGCACTTTTGAACATATTGAATAACAATATCCTTGGCTACATTTTTGGCACTGCACTGTTTCCATAAGTTTATCATGCTGCACAGTGTATGAACTAACTCCAATGCACAAGCAGGAAGGCAAATCGTATGACTGATGTGTCGTTTATATCTAGGATCTAAAAATAATGTCAAAGATAATAGCGTAAGTTTTCAGAGGCATGGCATTTTATTTTTTGATGTATCAGTTTCATGTCTGTCATACAAATGCTTTTGCTAGCAATAAGATGTCTCACCTAAGTTCACCAATTACTTCCTTGACCGATTCAGCAGCGATGAATTCACCTATTTTGCTGGATATCAATATTCATGCTTTCGCATAAATGAAAACACCATAAATGAAGAAAAAATAAGTGTACATTGTTCTTGGTTGAAATTGAGTTGACAATTGCGATTAATTTGTTCCTGTTTATTGCAATGTTTCGATTTGCCGCTTCTCACGGGCTACCGACAATGCCGCCGCGGTCGACCAGTCGATCGCGGTCGACGTCTTGGCCACCCATGTTCTAGTGGTAAATATTTTATCTGACTGTAACGCATATCTTGCGCTAAACGTCAGGGCTTTGCGAAAGCGCGGCGCAGGGCTATTTGCAATCGTGACGCTGCCGCCTGGCTGTGGTTGTATTTTGCACTAGAGCGGGCGATGGAAGAAGCGGGGGTGAAAATTGTTTTTTTCCTGGCAGTGGGCGCTCTCTTAAGACATCTTATCCAAAAACTGTTATTTCTCTGATTCAATTGGAATTAATGATTCGATTTTAATTTTTGTTTAATTTATGCCAACGCATCCTAATAGACATATATTAAATTAGATCATAATAGTTACTTCTGTCTACGCCAACTATCTTAGGTGTTAATTTATTAAGCTGTATATAAACGACCTTAACAAATCAGACAGTATTTTTTTTGTAGTTTAGTATCACACAGATTAAAAGAATGAAAATTCCCTTTTCATTTCTTAAATTCGGGAAGTAGTGTTTGTTTGGTCCGAGTAGCGGGTGGAAGACGCTGCTTTCCACATAAGGGCGCGAAAAGTAAATGCTTCCTTCTCTAGGGCCGGAATGTCTTGTAACCGTAGTAAACATTGTTGTAAACAAAATTATATGTCTAAGTTTTTTCGTCGTATAATACTCTGCTGTACTAAAAACAAACAATAACAACTACGTTTGCATTTATGTTCAGGCTAAAAGAACTGGTTCATGACAGAAATAATGTGACTTTCTCAAGTTAGTATATGTTATAAGAATTTGTTTGCCACCAATTCTGTTTATGCAGTTTGAATTAAAAAAAAAAAACCCATTAGGCGGGATGACGGACGGGTAGACGCATTGTGTTTCATATTTAAAATTTTATAAAAGACTAGGTAGGTATATAAATTGGCGGTGTTGTAACTAAATATAAGATAGAAAAGCTTCTGTTTTCTATCTTATATTCGCAGATATTCTTATGTCGCAGAGCGTTTAACACGGGTGAAAGCCACGTATGTTTAAGGAATAGGCATATATGGGAATAAATTTCTTTCGATCCTTGTGTAACAAACTACTATTTCATCAATTTCAATAAATTAAATTCAGTTAAGTAACTCGTGAGCTGAACTAATTATAACAAATCTTTCTAAGAAAATTACCAACTTTCTCTGCACTTTCACTGAATCTATACCTCTAGTTCTCGATATTGAGGCATTATGCATAAACAACCATTTATTAAAATGTAGTAATAAAAAAAAAAAACTATACAAATTGACCTTTTCTATGTAAAAAAAATTGAGCGCCATCTGGGTGGAACTAAATTGACCGTGGGCTTCGCTATTGGAGGTTACACGTAGTAACTATTATCTGTGGTTACACTATCAACGGCCGGGCTAGTCAATGAGCTAGATGCAAACATAGATAGTCCACTTGGACTGAGGTATCTCTCCAAATGGCTACAGACTACCCCTAAAGAAGGCGCTCCCCTCCATACTTTTTGAATGTTGTTGCAACAAGTACAGTCTACCAGAGCGATCATATTTTACATTATTAGCATTACTCTATGTACCATTGGCTTTTATACTCACCATGACGTAGTATAGATACAAATAAGGCCTACTAATTTACTGTGCTCATGTGTATCGTAAGTGAACAAGTATGTACAAAACTCATAATCGTAGGGCCCACAATACAATGTTGTTCTGAAGCAATTAGATCACATTTCCTAAAACGCTGGTGTCAGTTCAAGACTAGTTAGATTCACAGGGGTGCTCTTGTTCCAGTCACCTCTTCCCGTTGCAGCGGTTCTTTTTCAACGGCCGCTCTAGGCCGAGAGCCTAACACCTGCAGGCGAGGCACTTTCAGCGTCAGCCACAGCTGGTGCTCTTACCGCAGGGTTAATGTTTGCTTTCTGCATACGTCGGTGAACTGGTGTACCTAGAGATATAGACAGGAGCCATAGTGTAGGGTTGGTGGCTACTGGAGCCACCAAATGAAATAGGAGTATATCCTTTAAGGTTCCATCGTGAATTTAGACTTCTTTAACTTTCATCTTGCATACCTAATATACTGCAACAATTGGTCCTTACCTTAATACGCGCTTGATACATGGTAGGTAACAGAGGTTATCAATAGAGACGTGCTTAATATAATAGTTACATCAGAATGCTCTATGGAGATGGTTAGGAAGTAATTTGTTATAATATTCGAATATTTTTTTACATATTTATGTTTATATTTTATATCGTCTTTGACCACTATCTCACCTGATGGTAAGTGAGGGTGTGGTCGAAGATGTTGATAGGCTAACCTAACTGGCTCTTAAGGACAGTAGCCGAAACTCACCGTTATGTGCCTGGCGGCAGGTTTTCTACTAAAGGGTGGTAGCTAGCCAGGCAAGCATTCGCAAAAGATCCTACCACTATGCTACAACAACTGCCATTTTAGATAAGAATCGGGCTGAACTTGCCCTGCGAAGCACGTACATGCTAGTAGTAAATGCCACTATCGGTCACCCATCCCAGTCATGCATGACCGCAGCGGATGTTGCTTAAACCCTAATTTATCACGCGCAACAGTTATCGTCCATTTATGAATGAAATTCAATTATTATCCCTTTACGATTCTATATTTCTTCAATAAAGGTATTATTATTATTATTAACGTATCAAAATTCAATTCAATAGTTTTCATTATCTATAATGCGGTGCATGGATTAAGAACGACTAAGCAAGCTACGACGCTGCGAGCACTTCAACCGAGACCGTAGTTTAACGTTTCACGTTTGGAGCTTATTGCGAAGCCTCACAAATGCCAAACAAACAACAAATCAGAAGCTCATTAGCTGGACCACCAAGGGACCTCTCCCGTACAGGCTTAGCCGACATTACGGCGAGGGTAATGCGTTTTGGCGGCCCACTGCTGACCTATATCCTGACTATAAAATACGATGAGGGACGTATTGTGTTGACAACATGAACAGGTCCAGGGATAATACATTTGACCATCAAAGCAACTTATCAGATTGATTTAAGAGTTCCATATAGGAAAACGGGACTTTATTAAGTCTAGGCATCCGTTTGTACCTATAAAGTGCTTTATCTCTTGGATCTTAATAGGTATTTGAAGCGCTCCGCTACGAGCGCTTCACTATATTAAGACCGTTCTTTTAAAATGGCATAAAATAATGATTAAGTTGAAGCAACTTTTTGTAGACCACTCTTGAGTTATTATTTAAAAAAATACTACATCTAAAAGATATGAGAAGTAATTTGTGTATTTTCTAATAATTTTATTGTAAGTACTTAGTTAAACATACACGAACTCATAAAAGAGAACGAAAATTTATTGACTTATCGACAAAGAATAAGTCCATAATTTGTGTTTCTCTTTTTTTTTAAATATCTTTTCTCATCTATCTATATATATATATATAAATTAAAGTCCTGGCTCACTGACTGACTGACAACGCACAGCCTAAACCGCTGGTAAAAAAGACTTGAAATTTGGAGGGTGTATTTGTCTTGATGCTTGTACTAAGAAAGGATTTTTTGAAATTCAACCCCTAAGGGGGTAAAAATGGGTGATAATGTTTGTATGAAAGTCCTTTGTTTTTTAACTCACAGTTTTGAAAACTTGTATTCGGGTCGATCATTCAAAATAAAAAATACGTGTTCAAATTTTTTTTACAGTGATGTCTTGAGGTTGTGAAATTGGGTATGAAATATTGTATGGAAAGGTATTTTTTTTTTAAGTAATAATGATGAAAATTTGTAACTGGATAGACTTTTTTTTTTAAACAAAAATACGCCGCAATAATAGTTTTTGCTATGGTTGATTAGGAGTGAGATTGGGGAGGAAAGTTGGTCACCTGAATCTAAATCAAATCTGGTACTCAAGGTAATAAAATGGTTACCATTTACGGGACCAATTTATATAGGATTAAAAAGTAACATATTTATATATGACACGATTTACACGGCTCCCAAAACCGATAACGGTTCCTGAGGGATTAAGCATCTCATTCTAATAGGTTTTTAGAATGAGATGCTTAATTAATTTATTCACATTTAGTCGAAATCATCCTGAGGTCGGCCATACAATCAGTGCCTCAAGTTTATTGGCGGGATCCCTAGCCCGTTGGGGTTCATTACTCGGATGGGTGGTCGCTAATGGTATTTACTAATGAGCGTGTAGTTCGTAGGGCAGGGCTCGTTTGTCGTCTCAGGGTGGCAGTCCTTATAGCATGGTGGTGGGATATATATTGCGTATGCCCGCCTGGCTACTCGAATAGAAAATGTGCCACCAAGCACCAACAGCTCAATTCCAACATCAGTTTTTGAGAGACAGTAATCTAGCGTAGTCTGAACAAAATCTTCGACCGCATCATTACTTAAGAATTTAGGAATTGCTAAGACAATTAACATAAAAAATCGGCCAAGTGCGAGTCAGACTCGCGCACGAAGGATTCCGTACCATTATCTATGTACAACATTAGACACTATATTTTATTACAACCTTATTTTTTAGTTTACACATGCGCATTTGTCCGATTTTTTGTATTTATAAAATATGGAAACTGAAATACATCGTCTGTGAAAATTTAATTATCTATTTATCACGGCTCGTGATACACAGCCCGGTGATAGACAGACATACGCGCAACTTACCCTTTGGGTACGGAATTAGTATTCGAAAAAGTAAAAGATGAAGAAAATAGATGAAACTAGATTTTTATTTATGTTATTGTAACGTACAAGTGTCATCCCTAAATGTCAATATAATAATTGCCATACAAAACAATTTTCCGAATTATTTTTGAAAATACTTAATTTTACGGAAATCTGGCAAACCAACAGCATAGATATTAGGGTAAACGGTATGTACATGCAAAGTGTCACCGAGTTTTAACGCTTCGTATTCAAAATATGACGAAACTACGTTTGTATGGAAAGCACTCCGTGAACTATACTCTTGTCTAACTTCATAAAACTAGGAGGTTCTTTATTCTGTTGTTTTTAGGGTTAAAGATCAAACTAAGTATAAAGGTATTTTTTTTACCAGAAACGGAACCGACTTCAACACCCAAATGCGTGAAATAACTTGTACATATATGTTTTAAGTTCAATATATTTTATAAACATATCATAAGTCGTGGGTCGTCTCGAGACTGAACATAGCTGGTAAGCACTCAAGATCTCATCATCTTGAGATGGTCTTGAGTTGATTGTCGCTACGCTTGATAATAATAACATATCAGCAGCATCTCATGTAACGTCTTCGTTATCATCGTATTTGTTGCGACTTACGAAAATAGGAGGAAGGTACTCAAATAGTCCCGTGTACTGGCTTGCGGTGAAGCCCAAACGGATTACGTACACAGAGAACCATTTATCTGTATTAGATCTGCATATGTATGTATATCTGTTCCTATGTCCACTCGTTACTACTGAACTTTTTGATTACCGGCGGTATGCCTTTATCAACAAAATACTACGAACTATATACAACACTACAGCTACTACAATAAAATCATTTAGATCCTTATAAGTCATTGCAGACTCATAGGCAGTCCAAATGCTCTAGCCCACTACCAGTTGGCAGCGTGCCCAGCATGCTGGTAGCATTGCCCCATTGAATTGCAATGCTTATTCTTTGAGCCAAATAGGTGCCAGCATTTTAATCACGCGTCGCATCGACCAAGCGCTCTGATAAGTTTTGGAAAATACGATGAGCTCTCGATCCCCACGGACCTAACGTAACTACTGAACGGCTCACCGATTTAGATAAAATACACGCCATTAGTCTTGATTGGTACCTGTAAAAAAACTGGCAAACTGGAAGGAAAGATTAGGAAATTTTTTATGCCTTATTGGTTAGCTTTTGACCGCCATCTCATCTGATGGTAAGTGATGATGTGGTCGAAGGTGTTGTTCAGGCTAATCTAGAATTACTGGCTCTTAAGGACAGCTGCCGGAACACAACGTTAGGTGCTTGGCGATAGATTTTTTACTTGAGGGTAGTAGCTAGCCAGGCGGGCATTCGCAAACTGCCCTACCACCATGCTATAACGGCTGCCATCATAAGTCGACCACCGGGACCGACATAAGTTGAATGGGTGACAAGCGGTCACCCATCCAACTTATGACCGCGGCGCGTTGCTTAACTTTGCTGATCGGTTAAGAACAGCTAAGCAAACTTCGCTACGAGCGCTCCGAAAGCATGCTTGCAAAATTGTACCGAGTTTGAGCACTTGGTATTAAATATGGCAAAACTATGTTTGTGTAGAAAGGTCTTCAAAACACAAGTCTTGATGCGCGAACAGAAAGAATGTTATCAAGACTCGAGTAAAAAAAAAAAACTCGTTAAATGAAAAAAAATACTGCATAAAGGGTTATAAAACGCGACTACGAATATATGTACGTAAAATTTTATTTCTGAGATTCTGACAGGTCCGGCACTAGGCCCACCTGATGTTAAGCGTAACCTCTGCCTGTACCAGACGCATTTCGTCACTAGTGACGAACTGCACTGCGCCCGTCACACTGGGACATATAATTGTTAAGGTTAATATGTGCCTGATGTAATTTTACTGCCTTTCATGCATTGCTTGAACACACAGTTAGGTGCTTGGCGACAGATTTTAAGCTTGAAGGTGGTAGCTAGTCATACGAGCATTTGTTAAATGTCCTTCCGCCATGCGGTGAAAATCAAGCCATCGCTGGGGATCGAACCAAGCACCTGCGGCGCGGCAGTCCACAATTTCGACCACATTAGCACTTATCAGCAGTTGATCTTTTACAGGTGATATATACAACAACAAAAAATATCTGCTGGCAGCGTCTAACCACACAAGTAACTTAACCGGAACACTATACATGCACGAAATTTATTTCTTCTACTAAGACCCTACAAATAGGGTTGAGAATAATATACGACCGTACCCTTTCCTCACAAAAAGACCGTCATTGTACCAACCAGCCAATATGATGCGAAGACCCAAATGCTCCCCATTGTGCTTTGCCAAACAGGCTAATAGGTAGATAATTGTGTTGTCCGAACAAATTAGTTGGGCTAACCTACCCGTATGTTGACGTACCCACGATCACAATTTCACCCACGCACCCTTTGTAAGTACTGACTGCTAGGTAAGCTGTGGTTGCTCTGATCTCTATGCATTGTGTCTGGATTGGCTGTAAAGCGCCTTGATTTGCCGTGCTACCAATTAGAGTAAGACAATTCCATAATCTTATATTCGTGTGTAGAGTACAAAGAATAATAAAAATAGTTTAACCAACATGTGCATTAGTCGCCTAGATATTCGAATGTTGTTTTTTTTGTTAACTATTTATTTGTTGAACGGTGTGATAAAAATAAGAGAGCATATTGAAGATATTACTGTTTCTTAATATGCTAGCTTCCTCCCATGACTTTACCCGCATGCAATTAATGTTGATGGTTTATTTTAATTTTACCAATAACAATATATAATAAGGACTTTTATTATTTTATATATTTATTACTTTGCTCTATTTTATTATAAAATATAATACTTTGCTCTATGAGATATAGACTATTCCAGTGTATTTAATTCTTACTGCCTGCACAAATTCTATAGAAATATTTAATATGTGATTTCTAACTAAAATTAACATATTTAACTAAAAAACTTAAACTTACTACAAAACTAATCCAATATTCCGCTACCATTAGGCAGTGTTCCCAAAATCCTGGCCGCATTGCCACGTTGTATGGCAATGCTTATCTATGTAAATATTCAAAATTGTATCCAAGATAATGATATATAATTGGTAGCTAGACAAGCGTTGGTGTTGCATTTGCAAAGCACTCTACCCCCATTCCTGCCATTCTAAGATAACAAAAGAGAAAGCTACGCAGTAATGTTATTAGCGGTCTCTCATCCAAGACATAACTGCAGTAGACATTGATACTGAATACGCCAATTTAAATAGTGGTTTTGAAGCTGTGATCAAAACAAACAAAAAATCTTTTTCTTTCACGGGCTGTTTAAATGTGGAATCTTTAAATAGAGAAGAATTAACCAACTAGCCAATATTTAATAACAACCAAGGCCAGTTTTTTTGTATATTATTGTGCCATGAAGACCTATGATTATAGTTTATGTGCATAAACTATAATCATAGGTCTTCATGGCTTCTTATGTCCCATTTAGTCAAAGTTGTGAGCTTATCTAAACGTCGCTAAAGTTATTGTATATAATGTGAATAAAATTATCCCAATATTCCTATCCATATATTATAATATGTCAGTGGCTGGAGGTCATTCCCCTCCATAACATACACGCTGTTCCGTCTAGCCCTTGTATGTACTTTCTGAAGCTGGAAATGTGACTTGTATTAGGATTTTTGCAAATTTGCCGTCATCTTGCTAAAATGTTAATTGTTATTGTATTTTTTTGCGACATGTACTATAGTTTTATTATTGCCAGTTGTGGTGATTGTGTTTCTTCTGTTATAATGCGCTATTCAATGCCTGCATTTGTGTAAACCAACTTTTTTTAAATTGCTATAGAGCAGAAATAATGGTGAGCGGCTTACCTCATCGTCAGTGGTCATAGTCATGTCATCTATGGACGTTTGTAACACCTGAGGAGTTACCAATGCGCTGCCGACCTCTATGGCATCTTTTGACGCCCTTTTTTGAGAAGTCACGATACACCGAG
This sequence comes from Plagodis pulveraria, assembly GCA_963890685.1. Taxonomy (NCBI): domain Eukaryota; kingdom Metazoa; phylum Arthropoda; class Insecta; order Lepidoptera; family Geometridae; genus Plagodis; species Plagodis pulveraria. The sequence goes on from OY982957.1 coordinate 34,174,549, forward strand.
AGATGCAAAGTCTCTCCGGAGACTAAGTGATTCCAAACCTTCTGTCGGTATGGGATCGTCAACAAACCGAACGGCGCGCCGTTGGATAACCTCATATAGTCGAGGGTGTCGGTCTGGTAAGCGTCCCCCAGCCCATAGATGTGAGCAGTATTCCATATGCGGTTTGACTTGCGCTTTGTAAAGCGCAACCCGTTGCCGTGAAGTGATATACTGTGGAGTGTTCAACAGTGGATTTGTAGGTAAGCTCTGTGCATAATATATTCCCAAAATACACGGGATGTAAAGGTATTTTATTGTGAATGTCCACCTGGACTTAAGTGTGGCAAGTAACAAATCTGTCATCGAGCACCTAGCTGCGTGTACTGGCAGTTATCATTGAGTGGATGTAATTCTAGGATTTGCCAGTTGGCACCTAACCACGTCGTCACTTACCAGTTGGTTGAGTATGTGGTCAAAGGCTATGGACCATAAAAAACTAAAACTTGATAAAGTTTCAAAATACAGTACCTACCCTAGTTATGATCCAGCCAAATATTTTGATGAGGAGGCTGGTAATGATGATACCAAATCGGTCAGTAAAATACTTAAGCGAGCTTAAGTTATAGAAATTGGAATATAACCGTGATTGAAGACCAACCTGGTGATCCATCACCAGCCGCAGCGAGTCGCGGCCGCGCTGACAACGAGCGATTTCGTTATGAATAAATAGCACGAAATGTATTCAGTAGAGCCATCGATCACGCCCTCATTATACTGGACTTTGGAATTGTGGTTAGGCATTCAGATTTTTTTGGCAAAGCGTTCAGTTCGTTCTGCAAAGGTTAAAATATACTTCTCAACTGATATAATATGTGGTACATAACACCTTTATTATGTGCAGTAACTGATAAAACTGTTTAAGTACGAGGTGGACTAATACACTCATAGGATATATTTGTTCACCTATGGTAAATTATGAAAGATTTCAAAAAAGAAAACTACATCGAGATTAGTTTCTTGAAGTTAAACGACTACCAAAGAAAGAACGATGATTCACAAGTCGATGCGTATGTTTATTGTATTTGTGTACATTTTTTATGTATCACTAATCATAACTTTTTACTGGATAATCCAAATGTCCCTTTTTTCGTTAGGTAGAGTGTGACGCCGTGGGTAGCCGGGTTAGAATAGCACCTCCCCATATCATCCCGTGGGTGTCGTAAGAGGCTACTAAGGGAAAAATACTGGAAGGTGGGCAGCAGCGCCTTCTAAAGAATTGTTATCGTACACCGCTATCCCCAAGCCGCCTGCCAAGCGTGGGGATTATGGCAAATACACCCTTAATAGGGGAGGCTGTGATCAGCAGTGGACGATCCGGCTGATACAGTACAGTACAGTACAGTGTGATGAAATCATACTTTTTTTATCACGTTGTCACCTCATTTTATAATTCGCTACTGTTCACATATATGTCCTTTTCTTTAGTTTTTCATTCATTTTCAAACCATCGCCACAACTGGCACTTGTCTAATTTAACACATTCCTACCTGAGCTATAAATGTAATATATTTACCTACTTATCTACTTAAAATCCAAAAGAAAGTGACGCTTATTTGTAAAAAAAAATGTCTGTAACAGTAAAAGTCTGTAAAAAAAATACATTAAGGCCCAAAGATGTACGCCACTGCAACGGCACAGGGAAAAACTTTTCCAGATGGCATTTGTTTTTAAAAAACTGCCTCAATGATACTTTTAGCTATGAATAATAAAAAAAAACTGAGTTCATCATCAAATCAGCTCGCTTAGACTATTGCAATGACGTTCTGCAAAATTTCAGCTCGATCCTAAAGTTGGATAGGGTCAAAAAATCGTTTGCCAATTTTGAACTGGTCAGATACTCCCACGAACGATGTAAGCTTTTAAAACCACTTTTCTGAAAACTATTGTGCTCTTGGGTATGGGTCTTCACACGGAATATTCGACAAAAGAAGAAAGGCATTTTAATCATTTTTTTAAGCGCTCGTAGCGTACTTTGCTTAGCCGTTCTTAATCGATTAGCTAAGTTAAGCAACTTCCGCCGCGGTTGGATGGGTGACTGCTAGTGACATTACTACTGAGCGCGAACTGAGCGCTGTTAAGCCGACGGGCCCGGTTGTTGTCTTATAATGGCAGTCGTTACAGCATGGCGGTAGAGCATTTTGCGAATGCTCACCTGGCTAGTTACCACCCTCAAGTAGAAAATCTGTCGCCAAGCACTCCAGGGTGTGTTCCGGCAGCTGTCCTTGAGAGCCAGTAATTCTAGGCTAACCTGAACAACATCTTCGTCCACATCATTACTTACCATCAGGTGAGATAGTGGTCAAAGGTTAGCCTAACAGCTATAAAAAACAATAGGGGTTGAGGCCAAGATTTATAATCAACGGTTCTTGAAATTTTATTGCTGTTTATATGAAAATAACTTTTTTCCAAAGGGTTTATGCGTGTTACATGGAGTACGGAGACCTATGTTACATCGTTCCTGTAGTTAATGCTGAATCTTCTAACACATTTGGCTGTTCCAACTTACATTATCAGTGTGTGGTACGCTATTATCGTAGAATCCGAGGTAGGTAAAGCATTAATCAAACCTACGCCCTTTATGCCCGCTAGAGTAATGGATACCCTTGAGTGTTGGAGATATTTATAGTACAGAAAGGTAGGAATTATGTTTTAATAAGCAATGTTATCATGACATAAACTAAACGAAAATATATAAAATGTTCATTCCTTAACAATATTTGTAGAAAGCCCGACGGAGAAATACCATCAGAGACACTACGCCTACACTCTTATTTCAAAGAGCTCTATTCTTACACTTACTAAAATTACAGAGGACAATTTTTATGTTTCGAGTGGGATTTCAATCTGCCTTACGCACTGGGTGCCTTAACCGCTGGGCCATCGAGAAAGGCTGGACAGATGCGAATTTTATGCTCTAATTTTCGTCGGAATCTATCGATCGAAGATCTATTGGATTTTTTGAAATTGTTTTAAAATGTTAAGTGTTCAAAATAATGACCATTCAAATTTTGAAAAACCTATCCCTCGTAGAATATATTATTCTATATTTATGCATATTATAAACAGATATAGCATCAAGGTCCATGTCGATGATGCATGCTGAGACTTAAAACCTGTCAATGCTGGTATTCCACATGGCTCTACTATCTCCGGCTCTGTTTCTCTTGCACATCCATGACATGTTGCATTTCAGCGATATTCATTGCTAAGTAGATGACGGCACCATATTGAATTTGGGAGGGCTAGTCTGTCTTTTTGCCTTAAATCATAAGGGCCGGTGTAGCAATCTTCAACTTTATTAAAGAGTTGGGGATATTTACTGATGAATTTGCAAATTTCTAGGATATTTATGCAAGCTATAGTAAAAATTTGGAGTTCCATAAAAAATGGCTTGCATCTTTCACTTGAATCTATATTTGCGATATTTATTATACATTTTTTTTAGTGTCCGATATGAGTACTATTTCTCAATGTACAGTGTCATGCAGAACGAGGAATGTGACACTGGAACTGTGATGGACAGGCGTGAAGCTTACTATCAGGAGTTTGGCTTTAAGGTCATTGGGAGGTTTGTTTTGATTGGCGGTAAGTGGGAGGATTTTAGTTATATTACGTGGGGGTTTTGGTCACTGAAAGTTTTGCATAGTATCAAATTCTTTTTTTTTTTTTGTGGATGCTATACTAAAAATGGATGCTATACTAAAACCTTAGTAATAAAAATATTATTATCAGTTTTTTAAATTATATGAAATAAGATATTATATAATACTTATTTATTTTTTCTTATAATGATAATAATATTTTTATTACTAAGGTACACCTACGTCGCGTCGCACGCCCAGCTTATTGTACCATACCATGCCAATCACGAACAGTGTCGGGTACATCAGCGGGTAGAATGGGTAGACGCCATACTCCTTTAGTTACAGGAAATGAGTAAATTTATTTTGGACTTTTTCCAACATACCCATGTATAAGTCCTCGTGGGGACTCCAGATAATTGCACTCGTTTCCAGGCGACTTCGAACGAGTGAATTATCTCTGGCCAAACATATCGATAATGTGCTGACGAAACGAAAGGTCTGCTACCATCTGCACGCCCAGGTCACGCACACTTTCAACCCGCGGCATCACCGCACCGTCTACCTCGTACCGGTGCGGCAACGGTCTGCGTCCGTAGCTAATTACTTCGCACTTAGCCGCGTTATAAATAGTTTATTGGTAGCACTCCACTGCACGATAGCATCTATGTCTCACTGAAGCTGCTCACAATCCGACATGTTTGCTACAGCCAGGAATATCTTAAGGTCATCCGCGAACAAGAGACATTGAGAGGCTTCCATTACTTCTGGCAGACCATTAATCATTAAAACAAACTCCAGGGGGCCCAAATTGCTCCCCGGGCTGACGCCAGAGAACGTAAAGCAAGGTTCGGATTCGCAACCCGCGTACTCGACATACTGCCGGCGCTCACACATATTGAAATGAAACAATTCACACGTAAAGTTATTTTTTTATTTAATTGCTGGGGCTAACCTGCGACCATTGTCTCACCTGATGTGGTTGAAGACGTTGTTCAGGCTAACCTAGAATTACTGGCTCTCAAGGACAGCTCGCGGAACACACCGTTAGGTGCTAGGCGACAGATTTTCTACTAGAGGGTGGTAGCTAGCCAAGCGAGCAGTAGTAATGTCACTAGCGGTCACCCTTCCAAGTCATGACCGCGGCGGACGTTGCTTAACTTGGCTGATCGATTAATGACTGCTTAGCAAATTTTACTACAAGCGCTTCATCAAAATATATATAATAATTTAATTATTTTCGAAAATTCTCCAATACATTTAATCACTATTACATTTATTCAAACCATTTTTAAAAACATGATTCCATTGATCTAATGGCTTGTTATTCAGGTGCTGGTTGAAGACTATCACGGCCTCGTCTGGCTCTGTAAATGTCAAACCTCTCATCAAATCTTAGATTTGGGAAAAAATTAAGTCACGTGGTACTAGGTTAGAGTTCTGGACTATGAGTGACGAGCTTTACCTTAGAAGCAAATGTAGACTTTGTTTTATTCGCAGTGTTTGCGCCGAAGAACCGAACCGAATTGTTGGAATGAAATAGGATCTTACTTCTTCTTCTTTTTTCGCTTATCCCGACCACCTGCCAAGGGGTGGACGGAAATGTGCATTCTCCACAGCCCCAAAAAGGCTCAGCTACGAGCGCTTAAAAACTATTTAATAGTACCCAAAGGAGCATGATTTGAAATGTAAATCATGCTCCCTAGCACGGCCAAAGCTATGAGTGGAATCTAGTAGAAAATAAGCTTTGAAGAGTCGTGTAACTTTTAATTACATTAGGCATGATACTTGAAAGTTTTACAGTAACATGAGGCTTACATAAATCTTAAATAGTTTGCGGTATTTATTATTTACATGTTCAGATTATATAGTAGACGTCGAGAAACTAAATGGTAAATAAAAATGTATCTTAAGGTTGAACTGGCCGGTCACTTCTCCATACAAGCGTCGTAGGGTGATCACTCCCTTATTTGAGATTTTAGGTCTAGACTAAAGCATAAAACCAATTGATATTGTCATTATCTAGGCTTGTTTGACGCCAGAATTTTAAAAAGATAATTAGGTTGTAAGTTATGAGCCTCAAAAACTTTAAATGAAAATGTTTCGAGGCTCATATTTCTCAAGTTAATTATTTTATTAAAATTTCGGCATCATACAAGCCTAGACAATGACGAGATCAATCGGTATTATGCTTTATTTTGGACCTAAATCCTCAAATAAGGGAGTGATCACCCTACGACGTTTGTATGGAGAACGGTCCGGCCAGTTCACCCTTAAATGCCATATTACTTTAGGGGAGTAATGACAGTGACGTACTTCGGATAGATACATAAAAAACACAGTTATCCATTATGGATTCTTGCTCAGGAAATAAAATAGTTTAAGCTGCAATCACAACGGCCAAAACACTCGGGGATTTATATACGGACAGATAAGAAGCAATGATGGCCGAGCGGTTATAGCTATGGAATGCGGTGCCGCAGGTCCATAGATCCATCCCCATTGCCGGCTTGTGAATGCTTGCCTGGCTAGCTACCACCCTCAAGTAGAAAATATATCGCCAAGCACCTAACAGTGTGTTCCGGCAGCAGTCCTTGAGAGCCAGTAAAATTGCAGGCACACAAGACTCAATAACTGTATGTCTCAGTGTGACGGGCGCAGTGAAGTTCGTCACATGTGACGAAATGGTTCTATTATGGGCAGAAGTTATAGCTTAACATCAAGTGGGCTTCGTGCGTATGCCGTCATAAAAAATAAATAAAATAAAAACATATTTACTGACAGTGTACAAATATATATATACTGATGGTCACATAAACTCAAATAAATATTTTAACCAAGTATTTTAATTTTTTATACAAATTTAAATTGAAAACTATATATTGGTTCGCAAACTTTGATACAGCGTAGTCTAGTATCTTAATTTTAAGTTTATTTACTGGAAGTGACCATTTAATATTATAAAAAGATATATGAAACATAGAGTGGTTTAATAATAACAAATATTTTAAAAGTATTTTAAGAAAACATTAAATTAATTATTTAATAAAACACTTTAAAATCTTTATAAAAATTTTATATATCTAGTGACAATTCCGCCTAATTTCCTGTTAAGCCGACGTAACGTCACAAACGCCATGCAGCCAAACCGGAAGAGTATTCGACGCGTTTCGCTTCTAAACGAAGCATCCTTAGGAGGTATTGACTCTACGAGCGCACGATCGAGACATATTTTTTAAGTGTTTTATTAAATAATTAATTTAATGTTTTCTGAAAATACTTTTAAAATATTTGTTATTATTAAAAATTGATTTCCGCAAAGTAACGCCTGAATCTATTCATTATAAAGTGGTTTATTTAAAAAGTTGATTTTAACAACAGAAAAAATTATAAATCAACAAATAAAACCCGACTTCAAACATAAAATACGCATTATTAGGGATGACTTAAATACTACTCTCAAGATCTCACTTAAATTTAAATGGGACCACATGACGAACACCACCAGCTTTTGAAGGTAAAAAAAAACCATCAACTCTCCTGCAACCTGCAAACAGTTATGAGGCAGTACAGTCGAATTGAGAACCTTCTCTTTTTTGAAGTCGGTTAAAAAAGTAAAGCACACATTATTTTCCTTGAATAAGATGTGCTTCCTCCTCGTGCCCTTATTCAATTCAGATCTTTTCAAATTGATAGACGTTCTCAATCGGATTAAGGTCTGGGCTGCGTGCTGGCTAATTAATCGTACGTATCCCATCCTCTTCGCAATATTGTCGAACTAGTGCAGCGGCATGCGGTGACGATTTATCTTGTGTTAGAGTAAAATGCTCGCAAATCAACCCCATGTAAGCTTCTAATATCTCTATTGTTTGTCGAAACATGTCAATAAACATAATATACGTATGCCAGTTCATCGATATGCCACTCCAGATCGTACACAAACCGCCTCAAAAATGAACACGCTCTTAAATGCAAATTTAACTCACTTCGACAATAGAAACTTTTCTGCAACCATATGCACCATATAAAGGGCCACCATTTGAGGCCCTTGATTGCTCTCCAGACCAATTGAGGTGTTCACAGCTTGCCTGTAAGCTGCGTACAATTTTAGACCATATTTGCTGATCTAAAAGGGCTGATAACCATATCCTTTAGCCTCTTTCTTATTATTCGTGCACTTACGTTTATTCCACGTACTTTATTCAGCATTGTTTTGATGTTAACTGATGCGAGAAAACGGTTTCACAAGGAAGTTGACAAAATAAATCGACATCGCGACGGGTGGTTACTCGAGTTCTGCCGGTACCACGTCTCCTTTTGTAAGAACTTGTCTTTAGAAACCTTCTGTATAATCTAGGCACCCTAGACTGGTTTAATTTAAATTTCTAGTAATCGTTCGTTGATGCAGCCAGGCCTTGCGGCACCAATCCATAGTACTGAATAGTATATGGTACCGAATCTTTAGTTGAGTTAAAAAGACTATCTAACAATTCAACATATATAACAATCAATAAAACTTTGCAATTATGCAACGCGAATCTGAGAAAACGCGTAAATTTTCTTTTCCCGGTTACCTATAACTTGTTATGCTGCAGTTCCATAAAAAAAAATTGATATGTTTGAATGATTAGAGGCCATTCTTTATTTATTCATTTATGTAAATCTTAAAAGTTTGCATAGGTTGTACTTAATAAAAATATAAGTTTGAAAGTAATCCTAAACTTTGATGCAGTTTATGGGTCTATCAGTGTATTTTTACAAGGCTCTCGCAAAAGCGCAGAATGAATAATAGCCCAAGCGTGGCAAGAGTCCATCCTAGTGGATAGGTATCACAGCAGTGCCAGATATTCTGTCTCTAAACAGTAGTGTGCACACATTGATGAATTTTACACTGAATATTTTTCACTACACTTAATTTTCCACTACTATCAAACTGGATGTAAAACCTGAATCTATCAATTATCTAAAGAATTGACGTCCCGAACGGTGAGAGTACAATGGTTCCATTACCATTGTAGGGTCACCGTTCACACCACAGTTTTACAATCCATGTTTCACATAGCACTGATCGTCGATCCGGGACCTCAATTCTTTAGATAATATGCTTACCATCACGGAAAACTGGTCCGTATCATTAATATATAATATAAAAAAAAAAAAACTGTACTGTATCAGTCGGATTTTCCAGCCTTTGCTGAACACAGCCCCCATTAAGGGGTTTTCCATAATCCAAAAGCTTTGCAGGTATCTTGGTGATCGCAGAGTAAGCTAACACTTCTTTAAAAGTCACTGCTGGCTACCTTCCGGTGTGATAGTCCGGAGAAGTGATATTCAAACTCAGCATCCCACAAGCCAAAAATAAATTAATTTAAATTAAAAATAATATATTTAAAGACCACGATTGTAAGAATCAAACTAACCGGAAGGTCTAGAAATTTAAGTTGCATGATTCCATCCGGCAAATCTCGTAACAGAAAAACATCAATATCGATTATGAAGAAGATTTTAGTATATTGTATCTAACAAAACATACCGTACAAAAAAGAAAACCAATTACCAAACAAGTATTTGTATAGTTATGTGTTATATACGCACAGAAGAGCACAGAACGGTTATGTGTTATATACCCTTCGGCTATATCGAGGTAGCATTAATGTAGTTAAATCTCTTCTAATAGAAGGAAACTACGTGCTTTCAAACTCTTTGGTAACTCCCACGCAGGTTTGTTTGAGCTCAGAAACTTGGGAACGGTTCATAACTCAACGATTGTATTACAACTATGTCGCAGGAAACTTATTCATGCCCCGTGTCCTGATAGTTACAGGTAGCAGGTCAATCATGCCGTTGTGTAACTTAACTATTATCAGAGATAGATAGGACGCGTGAACAAAATTAGGGTTTATTAACTTATTTGGCTCAACGAATAAGCCAAGAAATTCCAACGAATTCCAACCCAAGGGGCAGTGCTACCAGCATGCTGATTACATGGGTATTACCACCTATGGACTTCCATGCCGTAGGTCTATAATTCGATCATCACTGCCGGCTTGAGTTGCGAATGCTCGCCTGACTAGCTCCACCCTCAAGTAGAAAATTTGTAACCAAGTCCGGCAATTTTTACTTGGATGCCAGTAAATTACAAGCAGGCTTAAGGACTATATGTTGTTCATTAACCAGGCTGATGTGCGCAGCGCAGTTCGTTATAGCTTCAGGTTAATGCTAAAAATTAGGTGGGGTCGTGCGTGTTCCCACAGTCAAATTAAAGAAAGAATATATGGTAGATACCGCTATATATGGTACCGCTATATACCATTTACTCGAACGAAGCGATTTGCTTCTTCGGTTATCATACGTACTGCCAGGGAATGGAACACCCTGCCTTAATCTGTGTTTCCGGTTAAGTACAATATGGGGTGGGGGGGAGGGGGTCTTCAAAACGCGAGTGAATAGGTATCTTCTGACTAAGCGTGCTCCATCATTGATCACTTAACATCAGGTGAGATAGTGGTCAAATACTACCTTGAAAATGAAAAGTCCTTCTCAAGTAATTGTGTACGGTTTTATAATAAAGTTCCCTAAAATATAACAATGCTTACAAAAGGAAAATACTAGTAGCGCATGAAAAGGTTTTTTTTTTTTCATGTTATTGTGACGGATCAAGCACGAGGCCCACCTGATGTTAAGCGTACTAACCTCTGCCTATAACAGATGCATTTCATCACAAGTGACGAACTGCACTGCGCCCATCACCTTGAGACAGTTGTTAAGTCTCATTTTTGCCTGTTATTTCACTGGCTCTCAAGGACTGCTGCCGGAACACACCGTTAGGTGCTTGGCGACAGATTTTCAACTTGAGGGTGGTCGCTAGCCAGGCGGGCATTCGCAAAATGCCCTTCCACCATGCGGTGAAGCTCAAGCTCTGGGCGGGATTCGAACCATGGACCTGCTGCGCGGCAGTCCATAGCCAATGCCACTGAGCCATCACTGCTTCATAAGTTGCAGTTTGTTATTACTTAAACGACAAAAATGCTTTAATGCCACCTCTGCCAAGCTTTCGCTTGTCACCTAATTATAGTAATTTTATTAAGTATATACTTTGTAACAATTTTCATTCTTCTGCAATGTCTCTATACATTTTTTTATGCTGAACGTGGCAGTGCAATTTTAAATAATATATCAATTTAAAAATTTGTAATAGACCTTCATAAAAGCTTCGCAAACGACTTAATTGAATAAATGATTTTAACTTTGCAAAAATAACTCCTCACATAAAAAAAAAAGTTGTCCACAGAAACCGATAGCAAAGGCGCGATTTTTATTTTTGATTTTTAAACCTGCACAGGGGACAGTGTGGGCATCAACCACGCTACGAGATTCCGCAGGCATGAGAGTTATTTTATTTAGATGACACCCTTATTAATGTACCTGCTATCGTATGGTCCGGGAAGTAAAATGATATTGTAGAATAAAATAGAGAGCAATGATAGACGAAACGCTTACTTGCAAATAGAAAACAATCTTTCCCCTAGCCGACCGCATAAAGAGGCCTAAGAGCATACATCCCGTATAAAATCCTTCATAAAACATGTCGGAGGACATTGTCCTGTCGTTTCGGAGTCCGCCATTTCCCCGGCTCTTTCAGAGCTATTCTGCTATTTGGGTAGTGCTTTATGATGGACACTCACATAATACAGAACCAGGAATCACTATCACGTATCATCTCACTTCAGTTGACAATGATATATGTATGGATTATCAATGATATTTTCCGCACACAGCTTCTCCACCAGAAAAAAAAACAACGAAACAAACATTATATTTACATATGTTACCATGCTACCACGCTAACAGTACCTATTCCTCTAAATATGAGTACAAGCATTATCGCGTGCTAAGCGAAAGTCACATTTACCAATTATTAGAGCACATTTATTTTTGTCCCGAGCGGGAATCGAGCCCACAACGTTTGATTTTGGGCCGAATGCCTATCCTACTCGGCCAACGAAACATACTCGTGTGAGCCAAAACGATGTGCACCTATTGTGTTACTATAACCATAATAAGGGAACGGTGCGGGGTCATTAACTAGACTTCAACTGATCGTAAGAACTGCTATTTCAAACTTTTAACTCTCGTAGTGCGGTCGTTACCCTCATATTTCAAAATACGATTATAAGCAAAAAGCACAATTACAAATATTGAGAGCACAAAATTTTACCTTATGCTACTGAAAAGTCACCAAGATTGATAAAGGAGAATAGAGCCCTGGGGCTCGTTTATGCGCCCTTTGAAGAAAGGGCTTGTCTTTACGAAGGAGCAGATGACGGTCCTTTGGTACGCTCCCTTTGCTTTATGACAGGCATTAATTGCAAATACCAAGTTTTTTCTTGGATCTCCGGCGAGGTTGTAGATGATTCAACCGCGAATTCATATATTATTCAGGTTGAATTCGGAAGCGTGGATTGGTGTTGTATTTTTTAAACGCATCGTCTGTTAATCGAATGTTAGCTGCAAAGCGTAGTAGAATTTTGAGAATACTCGTGCAGCTAGCACTGTTTCTGAAATTCTTACTAAATTTATATAACAAAAGAAATACGGTACCTACACTATATAAATGAGCGTCGTGATCTAACGATGTAAAGCTGAACTCAAAATCCAAATTACTAAATACTTAAATTTGGTGTAGACACTGTAATAAAAATGGTGCTTTAACTGAAAACTTTTAACCTGTAAAAAGTTTTGAACATCAATATTGATATATCTTTTCAGTTCTCATACTCGGAAAGTAGTGTTTGTTTGATCCGAATAGCAGGTGGAAGACGCTGCTCCCACCTTACGGCGGGGAAAATTCATATTAAGAAGAATGAAGCAATTTATACCTATGTTTTCCCGCCCCGAGGTGGGGATCATCATCTTCCACCCGCTACCCCGATCAAACAAACAATAAAAGTATTGTTTGTTTGATCGGGGTACACAAACACTACTTTCCGAGTATGAGAAATGAAAAATGAGTTGTCCTTCTCAGGTAATTGTGTACGGTTTTATAATAAAGTTCCCTAAAATATAGCAATGCTCACAAAAGGAAAATACAAGTAGCACATGAAAAACATTTTGATTCAGAAATCTACTAAACAGTATGTTATTACTTAAACGACAAAAATGCTTGGCCAATTCCACCTCTGCCAAGCTATCGCTGGTCACCTAATTATAGTAATTTTATTATATACTTTGTAACAAATTGTAAAAATTGTCAACAAGAATGGCCCCGTGTTTCTTGCTCGTTTTTCTGGCAGTGTCTCTATAATATTTTTATGCTGAACGTGGCAGTGCAATTTTTAATAATAATTTATTTTATTAACTTAACAGTTCGAGCTTAGTGGTACAAGAACTAGAAGTTGCATCGTGGCATGGTGGCAGGGCGAATGCCCGCCTGGCTAGCTACCACCCTCAAGCAGAAAATCTATCGTCAAACACCTAACGGTGTGTTCCGGCAGCTTTCCTTGAAAACCAGAAATTCTAGGTTATCCTGAACAACATCTTCGACCACATCATCAATTACCATCAGTTTAGATAGTGGTCAAAGGATAGCCTAACAGCTGTATAAAAAACAGCAATTTTTTCCTACATGTTCTATGGAAGACAAACAGTGGAATAGCAAGTGGTAGGGCATTTTGCGAATGCCCGCCTGGCTAGCTACCACCCTCAAGTAGAAAATCTGTCGCCAACACCTAGCGGTGTGTTCCGGCAGCTATCGTTGAGAGCCATTACTTCTACGTTAGCCTGAACAACATCTTCGACCACATCATCACTTACCATCAGGTGAGATAGTGGTAAAAGGCTAAACTATCAGACATAAAAAAAAAAGTAACTACAACCTTTTTAAAGAGTTCTGAATAAAAGTAAATAAAAACGTATGTACCTAGCTCTTTACAGTGTATGAGCCAAACCTTCAATCCTTCCAAAATACAATGGGTACACCAATGATTTTTACCGTCAACCTCACGACTATCAAGCTGTTATATTCTACAATCCTCAATAACTTTAATGAGGTCTTCTAATTTCGGGATACTAAGGACTTTAAGTTAACCAACTGTCTGTTATTGAATGGATTATCAAAACCGACTAAATATTAAGTTATAATGAAACAAACGATGTACAAATTGTAACTACCAGGTGAAACTACGGACTGTGGAGCTGCAGCGGAATCAATCAATCAGGTCAATTATAAAAATTTGCAAACGCCATTTTGTGTAGACATTAACATCGTGTTTCTTGCGTTGAGATGCGAGGAGCATCAAAGTCAAGTCTACATTTCAGTTTTGACACAATTTCCGCGACCCTCCAGTTCAAGAGTCTTCAACATAACGAGGTCCTCTCATTGCAGCTCGCGTTCCGGCGCTTCCTCTCGACCCCCGCATACTCGTACTTGTGTCTTGTCATAATTTAATATTTATAAATATATGATAAAAATGTGAAGTTTTTACTATAACTTCGCTACTTTAATATTTCCATTAAAATAACGACTGAAGGAAAATGCGCCAATATGAACCTGTTGCAAGTTAATAAATTAAAAAAAATAAAAATCTCACTTAAAAATATATAAACCGTATTTTATTAAAGTTAAAAATTTTGGCATTTTCTTCTTATACACTACAGAACCATGGTAATGTAAATATTTACTCTTATCAACACATAGGCTATTTGAAATTAGCAATAAGACGTAGTCACATGCTAAGTGACAACATAGAAAATATTTGAGACTGAAAAGATATCTTCCAGCCGCGGGACTGAAACCCTCGTCCTTTTTGTAAACTGCGTCTTAGTGCAGGTGGTAATGCTATATATAAATACAGTAAAACAATAAATTGTAAAATATACGCTTGGGTAGACAGTAGTGGCAAGTTGCAACTACACAAAAGGGGTGCACTATACTGTGAGTGATGGCAAGGTCTTGAGAATTAATGCAAATGATTCGACCGAAGCTCGCTTATCACACAACTACTTGGAGGCATATTCTACAAAACAAAAAATAATCATCAAAGTCAGTGGTAATCCTGTAAAAAGTTATTCATGGTATATTAAAAATAAAAAATAATATCGACGCGTCGACCTGTGAACTTTCCTCACTGATGTACCTGTTTTTTTTCAAGGTTTCCTTCAAACTGGTATAGAATAATGGGAACATTATTAATTCGCGTTAGAAATAGTCATAGTGGCAGTATTCCTAGGACGAACTCGTTCACGAGTTTTACTGCTTTTAGTTTTTGTGATATCCCAAATTACGAACTAAATAACAAAATGTCCAAAAGTAAAGGAATTTACTAGCTTATTCAATATTTTAATTCGTTATTAGAACATTAATAATATTTAAGCTGAATGCGCTTTGACGAGCACATAATAATGATATGAAATGATAATTATTTTTTCAATGCCGAACTGCGCACAAGAATATTAAACAAAGTAAGCAATAGTATCTTGAAATGTTCTGCACTGTATCAGCCGGATCTAATGCACTGTATCCACTGCTGAACACAGCCTTCCCCATTATGCCATAATCCCCACGCTCAGCAGGCGTCTTGGGGATCGCGGAGTGAGATATCAGTTTCACAGAAAACGCTGCTGCCCACCATCTGGTATGTTACCCTTAGTCGATTTTTACGACACCCACGGGTAGAAATGGCGGCCGACATTCTAACCCGGCACCCCACGAGCATCTTGAAGTGTAATGTATCAAAACAATATAACATGTACTCCGATTGCTGTTATATGCAGTGCGGCCAGAAAAGGTGAGCATAATTCTGTGAATTGTCCCACATAGCTGGTTTTCAGCATTGTACATTACCTTTTGGTAAATTTGTGCAAACATTTGTACATATTTACCAAAAGGTCAACATAACCTTAATCAAATTACAGGCACTTAGGAAAATAACAGAACTTACTTATAACTTAATTACAGGCACTTAGGAAAATAACAGAACTTACTTATAACTTAATTACGAAACAACAGTCCTCCGATATGAACAAACAACGTGCATAATTGAGCCAAATGCATGTTTTGTGTCCAACTTGGCGTTACCTTAGATATTAACCAAAGTTATTCCATTTCCATCCTTATCGCTTTGAGATAAGATCTTAGTGCAGTGTGTGTATCACTTAAAACTGTATTACAGTTAGCCGACAACTACGATTGTAGCCCAGAGCGTTAGAGCAGACGCTGAGAAGGAATATAGATATAGATGCAATACTTCTTTGAAAATGGAACCTTATCTTACTACACATATCCCACGTATATGGAGTCGGTGCAATATATTTAATATTACTAAATAGGAAAGCACAGGGGCACATTTTATTACAATATACTACCTACAAATAAAAATTGCAAATAGCGCTTGGCACGGCATTTTGCGAATGCGCGCCTACCTTACTTAGCGGCTTAACACTTGAAGGTTCATGTAATAAATCAATAGCTAAATTAATGACGTTGTATTATGGCAGTTGTCCGTAACAACTACTTTTCTCAACGCGCAGATCAGAATAAGATCTGTATTTGTAACAACTTATGAAAAACTGGTAGAGATGCCTGACAAGATTTTTTCAAACATTTCGAATGCCACTTCTATGTGACATATTGTTTGGCAAAGTTTCGAGGTCGCATCACAGCGGGTGTTAGAGTGCATTAGGGCTGCCTCAGCGATGCTTTTAGCTTCATTATGATCGTTTGACACCCCTTACTACTGTTGAATATATTACATAGTCATATTAGTCATATTTATTAAAAGACAAGGATTCGGAATTTTGCCTAATATTAAAATATGGTTGTTCTTTGCTCCGGATCAGGAATAAAAAGTCCGGAATAATGAATCCGTATAAAAAAACCATTCTTGGAGCAGCAATACTTCAACCAAAGCTGTACAACTGCTAAAGAAGTAAAAACACGCCAGCAATATTTCATTGAAGCCGTACAAACCGATACAAAAGTAACAAACATAAATGCACACAAAATACGCTAATTAATAAACTGTGGGCATGGCTTGCAGGGTGGAGGTGTCCATGTACCAGCATTGATATCCAAAGATATTGAATGTCTCAGGAAACTAAAGCCAGATAGTTCACTAGGTAATGATTGTGTTCCTAGTACCATTCTTAAGTCCTGCAAAAAGCAAATCACCCTTCCTCTTTGCCACATTTTTAATCGTTCACTTTTGCAAGGCAAATATCCTGATCAATGGAAAACATTCAGGGTAACCCCTATTTCTAAGTTTTGATAAAGCGTTGGTAAATGAACATCTTCCCATTGCTATCTTATGTGCTCTAGCAAAATTATTTAATATATTCTGCACAAGGAGATATAGAGGCAAGTGAAGCAGGTGACAGGTGAGCAACAGCACGGATTTAGACCCGCGCGTTTTGTTAACACTAATACTCGTATTTTGCTTACTTAAATTTTTACTAGGGCTTGCTTAAATTTTTCTCAGATTACTTGGGAGACCGTCAGCAGTATGTCAGGTATGGCTCATATGAGTCTGAACCTTATTGCACCAGATCAGGTCAGCCAGGGTTCAGTACTAGGACCTCTAATCTTCTTGATTATGATACATGACCTTCCTAGTATGCTGAGTACCGCCAACTGTCTCCTTTACGCTGACGACCTCAAACTTTACTTGGAGGTTTATTCTATCATTGAATTCCTGACTTAGGTGATAAAATGTTTTTTTTTAATGCCTGATAGGTTATTCTTTGACCACTATCTCACCTGATGGTAAGTGATGATGTGGTCGAAGATGTTGTTCAGGCTAACCTAGAAGTACTTACTGGCTCTCAAGGACAGCTCCCGGAACACACCAACGTTAGGTGCTTGGCGATAGATTTTCTACTTGAGGGTGGTAGCTAGCCAGGCGGACATCGGCAAAATGCCCTAACACCATGCTATAACGACTGCCATCCTAAGACAACAACCGGGACCGACGTCTTAACGTGCCCTCCGAAGCACGGAAGCGCTCAGTAGTAATGTCACTAGCGGTCACTCATACAACTCATGACCGCGGGCGACGTTGCTTAACTTTGCTGATTGATTGAGAACAGCTAAGTACACTTCGCTACCAGCGCTTCAAACATAAATAATATTTTTGACTGGAGTGTGGCTTATAAAATAAAGTTTCATATAACGCAATGCAAAATGATGTCTTTAGACAGGAAAAGAATCCCTGTTAATTTTGTTAATCATTTGGATAATCTACTTATTTCCAGGGTGAATCAGATCAAAGACTTTGGAATTACATTTGATCGTTCGTTAACGCTTCATGACCATGTTTCTGACCTGGCAAAAGAGGCTTATCGTCGGCTAGGTTTCGTTTGGAGAAACTCAAAGGACTTTAAAAATCCCCAGGTAATTATAACTTTATACAACACTTTACGCCAATGACTTATTTTTTCTATCGTATATTTGTAATTTTGTAATGCGTACTGTACGTGTGGAAGGTGTTCTTATTTCATGGAATGTATTATGGTCATGGCGCCATGCCACGTGCTCTCAACCTTGATAGTTGTGATGCAAAATGTCAGAAATATCTGGAGCAGCATGCTTTGAAGATAACATCATGGTACGTTATGCTATGGTGGACGTGCAACAATAATGACGATTTACCTAACCAGTGATATCTGGAATCAATAGTGAGGAAAGCGATATCCTGAAACTATCTGCAAGGTGTGGATTAGAATGGCTAGTGGGGATGGACATTAGCCATTTCGAGTGTAACTCTACATAATCTGTAGATAAGGAATAATCCAAGTGCTGTAATGATTTGTCTATCCTCATTGGCACGATACTCATATGTACGGCTCACATTTTAAGAGGTGTAGTCTTTAAACATGATGTCGAAACGCTTTCTTTTTAACATTACGACACTTTTTTTTTATTGTTATGACCAAGTACGAGGCCCTCCTGATGTTAAGCGGAATAACCTCTGCCTATAAAAGATGCATTTCATTACAAGTCACGAATTGCACTGCGTCCGTCACTTTGAGACATAGCTGTTAAGTCTCATGTGCATGTAATTTCACTGGCTCTCAAGGACTGCTGCCGGAACGCATTGTTAGGTGCTTGGCGATAAATTTTCTACTTTGGTAGCTAGCCAGGCGGGCAATCGCAAAATGCCCTTCCACCATGCGGTGAAGCTCAAGCCGGCGGTGAGGATCAAACCAGGGACCTGCGGCACCGCAGTCCATAGCCATTACCGCTCGGCCATCATTGCTTCAGAATGTACAAACTATACTATATTTTTACCTATTAAACAAAAAACTAACACATTTCAGTATCCAGTACATATTTATAGTGATGTTTATATATATCGATATAGATCGATCGGATAGTAGTGGTAATATGCCAAGTACCCTATCAAAAACAATACATTCTAACAGTAGAAAGCAATCATAAGATTTAGAGCATAGAGGCAAGAGCAGCGTAATAAACTATTACTCGTCAATGTATTGTGGTAATATCAGGATTCAATTGCTCTAATTTTAATAGCTAATAGAACTTCAAAAAGCTATTGAAGTTATTAAGCAAGTAATACAAGTTGCAGAGCAAGCTACTTGCCCAAACACAAGCAATCGCATAGCTGTACACATAGAGCTATACGACTTCGGAAGGACATGCACAACAATCGCTTGGAATTTATTATTGGCTTTGGCACACTCTCCACAATTAGGACCTTAATTAGCCTTATACAAACTAGATAGAATGAAGTGGTTGTGTTTGGTTGATACACAAGCATATTTTCGGTCTGGCAATTGGTGATTTTTAGCGTTCCGTACTAGAAAACGGAACCCAATTACTAAACCTCGGCTGTCCTCCGTTCATTCGTTCATTCGTTTGGCCGTCTTCTCTGTCTGTATCTGTATCTTAAAAACTGTGACTTAAAAGTTGGACGTTAGTACTTACACGTCAAACTGGGGATGATTTGATTTTTTTATTATTATATCTACAAAACTGGTTCATATAATTACACTTATATGTGTGTATGACCTACTAGAAGTAGACACAGCATGGTACATCCTGTTATAAAATTATTATAGCCGTATATCTAACGTACAACAAAAACAAAAAAAATAGTCAAGCACAACTCCCGCAAAGAATCTCATTCTGTGTTGGTCGGAACCCCCAGTGTGCGAGTATTTTAATGAAAAGAGAGTATTTCCCTCCTTGGCGATTTTTTTGTGTCAATTATTCATAGCACATGGTAGGAAGCAGAACATACATAGTTACAAAGATACCAAACGTTTCACACATCATGAATCTTAATTGTAAGATTCAGGTTAATGTTCATAGAGCCCTATCCATACGCTTATCACTGCTTATAACCAGCTAAGAAATATACATATTTAATCAAACACCAAGTGTATGAACGTTGAACTCTATATTTTAATACGAGAGCAAGATCTTTGAGGTTTGCTTATTTACGTTTTAATGTAGACTGAGAGTGCAGCGAGATTAGAATAGTTATTTACTCAACAACGGAGAAAACTTGGTATTAGCGCAAAAGTTAATTCAAAGCAAGTAGAAAATCCTCCAATAGAAAAAGAAAATGGAGTTCTTGACGTGGTAAGGATTTAACTTACTTTAATATAGGAACCAGTTTCCCTGCCGTAGTGTTAGTACCGACATAATGTATGTCCACAAAAGTACACTCAATATGCGAACTGATACGGCAGTGAAACTTGGATAAACGATAAAATTCGAATGAGTCGAATTAACGCAGTTTGAGATGAGAGCTTTGTTAAGTGTGTGTGACTTGACGAATAATCGTGAAATAAAAAAATAGATGCATCTCTATTAATTTTGTGGCCCCTCTGGCTTTAAAATAACTTTTCAAAATTAACCTACTAATATAATTATTTTTGTAAGTAATATTTGGATACATCTATGTATATATTTATGTCAGTGTATGTAGGTATATAAGTATGTATTTATATTAAAATGTATGTAAGTAATATTTATTGTAGGTATATATTTTAATATAGGTATTTATTTAAATAATACTTCGTAAATATTTAGTTGTTTTTTTTTATTTTTAAGTAACGTTTACGTAGTAAACTGCAAACCTGGCTAATTTTTGTAAATCCTTTCTGTTCGGTTGTCTGGAAGAAATTTCTTTAAGCAATAAGACCGCCCTTTGTGTACATAATTTGTGTGTTAATTTTCATTGTAATGTTTTTAAGGTATGTAAATAAAGTGTTTCTATCGATCTATCTATAACGTAATATTTTCTTTCGTATGATGGCAACATTGTGATCCTCTTGGTCCAGCTATCTTTAGTCTGTATCAGCCTTATCGTCCACTACTCCCAACCCAGCCTCCCCTATTAAGGGGGTGTTTGCCATAATCCCCACGCTTGGCAGGCGGTTTGGGGATCGCAGTGTAAGATGGCAATTTTTTAGAAGGTTATGCTGCCCACCTTCCAGTAATTTTCCCTTAGTCGCATCTTACGACACCCACGGGATGAAATGGGGAGGTGCAATTTTAACCCGGCACCCCACGGGGGATGCATTTCATCGTTGACGAAACTGTGCCCGTTACACTGAGATGTATAGTTGTTAGGTCTCATGTGCCTGTAATTTTACTGGCTCTAAAGGACTGCTGCCGGAACACACTGCTAGGTGCTTGGCGACAGATTTTCAGCTTGAGGGTGGCCGCTAGCCAGGCGGGCATTCGCAAAATGCCCATCCACCATGCGGTGAAGCTCAAGCCCACGGCCTAGAGTTATTGTCTTGTCTTATTGTTCAAGAATTCTTCCCTTTGAAGTGAACTGTTTGTTTGCGATACATGTCCATATAAAGTTTCGGTTATTGAATCCCGCACATGACTTAAATTTTTCCTATCGTATATTTGTGATTTTGTAATATATTTTTTTTAATGTTTATTACCTCAGGTTTACCGCAGATTATGCTAGTTTTAAGTTTGACTTAATCATTAATTATTATATATGTAATAACATGTTAAATTTGTAATTGCAACATATTAACTTGCATAAAAAATTTATAAAAAAAAAAACTACATAAAAATTTTTTATTTTCAACGTATGTTTCCGTCTTAACGCCCAAACTGCCAAGTTAAATATGATTACAAGCACTATCGCGTGCTAAGCGAAAATATATATAACAATTTATGCCGGATGCCTAAACCTGTGCCTCCCCGTGGGGTGCCGGGTTAGAATTGCACCTCCCCATATCATCCCGTGGGTGTCGTAAAAGGCGACTAAGGGAATAATTATACTGGAAGGTGGGCAGCAGTGCCTTCTAAAGAACTACTATCTTACACTGCAATCCCCAAGCCGCCTACCAAGCGTGGGGATTATGACAAATACCCCCTTAATAGGGGAGGCTGTGTTCAGCAGTGGACGATCCGGCTGATACAGTACAATACAGTACAGTACAGTACAGCCTAAACCTGTATCCGACGCGATATCGGAGGACGCGGGTGCGGTTCCCTCCTTGGGTATAAAATTTTGTTCTCCAATAATTTGTTAAATATATTTTCGCTATTACGCGATAGTGCTTGCAATAATATTTAGAACATCATACCGAGAGTTAGGTGTTTGAAAAAACACTTCTTTCGATCAGATGAAGTCTAGTAGGTAGTCTAGTGGATGGCCGCGCACCGTCCCCTATGACGGTTAAAGTAATACAATTGGAGCACGAAATTTTGGCTAGAAATGCCGAGTCCAGGTGGGTGAGGTAGTTTAGGCATCCGACGCGAAGTCGAAGGATGCGGGTTCGAATCCCGCCTTGGGTATAAAATTTTGTACTCCTCAAATTTGTTAAATATGCCAAGTTAAAGTTCTACCGACAACGTGACGCATCAGAAACACGGCTAGTTATAGATTCTAGATGCACTACGTGGACTGACGATATTGTCTTGTGTGATTGTGGGTAGCCAATGTTTACAGGTGGTTAATAGCCGTTCATTGTGGCATTCTATGGAGGAGAGGCATTTATTCAACCTTCTGGCGTCGAGACGTAAAGGTAAGCTCCGTAGCCAGTTCAACAGTGGAGGGCTTCCGGCTAATGATAATAATGGTCGAACAGTCTTTGACCATCTTCATCATCAGCAGTCCGCAGGCAAGCGCATCAAACTTTTGATCATACAGTCAATTCAAATTTTAAACAAATAACGCCGCAGGTAGAACTAAGTTTAAAACAGGGGTGTGAATAAATAAGAAAACTAGAGCGCACTGCATAAATGGTACTCGAAACTGCAATATTGAGGCGCAAACTTTCTCCAAACTTATTAAATTCAATGAATTCATGAAGAAACTCTGACGGACTTCGTTATGAAGAACTTTGCTCATTTTTAACTTCGGATAAACAG
Source organism: Plagodis pulveraria (assembly GCA_963890685.1). Classification (NCBI taxonomy): domain Eukaryota; kingdom Metazoa; phylum Arthropoda; class Insecta; order Lepidoptera; family Geometridae; genus Plagodis; species Plagodis pulveraria. The sequence goes on from OY982957.1 coordinate 34,197,535, forward strand.
AAGAGATAGAATAATAAATTACCATTCAGGAAAAACGCTTTTACCTATACTTTTAATTTCATGAATGAACAATGAATGTATATAATTTAATGGGACTATAAATTATTAAAGATTAGCGTTAAGTCGCGTTGGAGTGTTGAGGCTCACGGTTCGATCATCAGATTGGACAGTTGTTGGGAATTTTTCGGCAAGGAAATTCACACCAGAGTCTAAAACTGTGGCACGCAAAAGACAAGAGACTCGCTTTAAAGTATATGGGATCCACGAGCATGTCTGGCGATATGTTTACACTTTAGGCACATGCATCCATTCAATGATATACAGACATGTAAATAAAACAACTTTAATGGATTTACTTCCGCTTATTTACACTAGCAAAAAGCTGGGCTTTGTGAGGGGTCGCGTTTATTTTACAACTAAATCTAGTGGTGTCATCTAGTATTAAGTAGATTGACTACGATGTATTTTATTACTGAGTTTAGTTCTGTTGCAGCGATGATAACTCTTTGGTTTTCTAACCGACGGCGTTAGTAGTACAATAACATTCAACCCAATGAATAAAAAAGATTATGTTAATTTTTTTTAATGGTTCATTTTTTACAAAATCACAAATATACGATAGGAAAAATTTAAATCATGTGCGGGATTCGAACCCGCGTCCACCCCTTGAGCCGGGGTATGCTCTAACCAATTGAGCTAACATGACATGTTACTAAATGTTAACAACTGTTTACTAACCGTTGTTAGTTTGATTTAAACAACAAATCAAAGTCAAAACCATTTATTCAATTTAGGCGTCTACGACGCTCCTATGAAATTATAATATTGAAATATTCTACATTGTACTGCCACGTTCAGCAAACAAAATTGTATAGAGCCACTGCGAGAAGAACGGGCAAGAAACTCGGGGCCATTATTTTAAACGTCTTTTAACAATGGTTTACATACTTGCTATATACACTTTATTAACACTTTCACTGGTTTATCAAATATTTAACATATAAAGTCATGCTTTACCTAAACATATATTTTATTCAATATATAATTGTCAAAAAACCTTTATAACAAACCATTTAACGAACCATTACATTTAAACGAGATTTGTCTTTACGTTATATCAGAAAAGAGAATAATAAATTACTTAACTTCCCTACATCTTGATCGGGCAGCAATTCGCCGTTTAGAGACTATTTTGACACCACCGGAGGTCTGCTCAGCACGGCGGTCCGACAGAAAGTGAATCTACTCTCCTTACACTACCCCTTTTAATAGGAAGAAACAAACAAGGTGACGAAACGACTACCGTCACAAACACACAAATAAACAAACAAACAAATTATTTTTATTGACATAATATAAGATACAGCAAATACAATGATCCCATAGGTTCCCGAACTAGTATTAAACTGTATTTCAGGAACCAGTGGCTTCTCCCTTAGTAATTTCAATACAAAAAAAGAACATTATGTCATTGAAGTGTCTGTTCCTAAAAGCATTATATGTAATGAATTAAAATTATGATTAAAAATTTAATGAAAGTGAGTATTGTAATTGTTGTGTTTTGTGTCTATTGAAGTGTCGTGAGTGTGTCTTGGTGTGTATGTAGTGAATGAATTGTGTAGTGTTAAAATTGTTTCCTCTAATTTTCATGTAATCAAAAATTCGAAAGCATTTTTTCAATGCTTTCATAATCAAACGTTTCGAGCCATGTTATTATGATCTTTTTAATTTCGTAGTTGAATTTTCTTTTAAGCTTAGTTATTTTATTTAATTTGTTGTATAAATGTGGAGCCATTACTTTAAACTGATTATGTGTGAACCTACTATATACCCTGGGGATAGGGCATTGGTCTAGTCTCTTTGAAGCTGGAGGTAGTGTGGGTACGGTTTCTTTATGGTCCAGTTTAACTTATCATCAATCCATACCCCAAGGTATTTGATATTGTTAACACGATCCAAAGACGAGCAACTACATGGGGAATTATAAACACTATTCTGATTACATGGAAAAGTATGTATTTTTATTTCTCTGTCGACAGTAGGTTCCCCTGCAGCAGTCATACTAAAGCACAAGAATTTGGTTTTTGCTGTGTTAAGTGAAAGGAGGTTATCCTCTAGCCATTGTGTAGTATGTGCAAGAGCTGTTTCAGTTTGACATTTTACTTTCTGCCAAGATTTATCATGAAGAAGTAACACAGTATCATCTGCAAACATTATTAGGTCCATACCTGGCAAGGTAGTGCCACATAACTCATTTATATAAATGAGAAAAAGGGCAGGGCCAAGGGTACTTCCTTGCGGAACGCCAAATATACATACTGCGCTCTCACTGACATACTTCTCCACTCGTTCTTGCTGTGATCTATCCACAAGATAGTCAGAAAACCAGTCCAGAGCTAATCCTCTTATTCCAATGTTTTCCAATCTCATTAGTAATATGGGAATCGAAACGGTATCAAAAGCCTTCTGCAGATCCAGAAACACCCCTATAATTTATCGTCAAGATACGAGGTAATTAACGTAGTTAACGCCAGGACCGCATCTTCAGTTGACTTTTTCTCTCTAAAACCGAACTGATTTTGATGTAATAGGTTATTATTCTCGCAATATCGCATTCATCTTTTTTTTGACTAATTTTACCAAAATTTCACACAGTACTCTTTAACATTGACAATTGTCTGATTTCAAGCTTTATACATATGGCAATATCTATAATAAAATCATCAATGTTTTTACACGCGGAAATAAAGTACATAATATAAGCTATTTTAAATAAGTATCTTTACAACTGTCACATTCAGCTAAACTACTTATAAATTGTACTTATAGTAAAAATGTCATCAAATAATGATTCCAGTGAACATGATAATCCATATAATATGGATTATTATATAATATGGATTATCATGTCTATATGGATTATTAATCACAGAGTATTATTAAAACGAAATTAGAATGTCATATTAGACCAGTTGTTTAAATCTTAAGCTTTAAGCCAATCAAGTGAATATGAACAAATATTTCAATAAATAGTGAGCCAATTTTCAAATAATCTATCAACGTCATAACTCAAATATGTCCTATCGTTCTTTAACATGGAGCGACATATATCGCTCCATCCCAATCTCAAGCTCAATTGGTTAGAGCATTGGTTCAAGGGGTGGATGGACGCGGGTTTGAATCCCGCACATGACTTAAATGTTTCCTATCGTATATTTGTGATTTTGTAATGTAATCCGCATAGCAGGCGTTATTGCAAACCTAAAGATATTAAAAACGTTAATTTTCAGATAACACAACTATATATGAAGTGAATTTACTATGGTAAAGCACAAATCTATAGGCGTGATAGATTTTTAGTGCCACAAAATGCTCAAGTTGTGGGATAGTGATAGCTGATCAGGGCTCACTTCGCTCGCCATATTTATTTTTGTCCCGCCGATTTTAAGACTTGGTAGTGATCGTGGTCACGGGTAATCTGAAACTTGTTTGAATAGGCAGGACAAAATAATATTAGATACATGCAATCTCAAATTTTATTTTATATGTAAAATTTCGAAGAACATTTCGTAAATAATACACAGATATATTAGGTTGTAACTTAGTTTTAAGTTGTACCAATGAGATAAGTGTATCTTTAAATTGACTATAGTGGTAAACAGAGAAGTAAGTGATATAATAGACAAAGCATTGGTACCTTCACCTATCTTTATGTTTTAAGCTTCTTCTGTATTATTTATATTATTTTATAGCTGCCTTTGACCACTATCTCACCTGATGGCAAGTGATGATGTGGGCGAAGATGTTATTCAGGCTAATCTAGAATTGCCGGCTCTCAAGGACAGCTGCTGGAACACACCTTTAGATAATGAATAGATTCAGGCGTTACTTTGCAGAAATCCATAGTTAATATTAACAAATATTTTAAATGCATTCCAAGAAAAAAACTAAATCCATGTTTTAATAAAACACTTAAAAATATATTTGATTATTCGAACTCGGTCGTTCGCTCGTAGAGTCAAGACCTCCTGATGATGCTTCGTGTTGAAGCAGAACGCGTCGAAAATTCTGGTCTCAATCGTACGCTCGTAGAGTCAAGACCTCCTGAGGTTGCTTCGCGTAGAAGCAAAACGCGCTTCTGTCCAATGAATACAAAATTGTTAATATTAATTTTAGTTTACGTTGATAATTATATTTTTATAATAACACTTCTAGATATGAAGTGAAATTACAATGGTAAAGCATAAATCTATAGGCGTGATAGATTTTCAGTACAGTGTGCCACAAAATGTTCAAATTGTGGGGTACTGAAAAAGTTACAAAATTACAAATATACGATAGGAAAAATTTAAGTCATGTGCGGGATGCGCACCCCCGCGTCCGTCCCTTTAGCTGGGGCATGCTCTAACCAATTGAGCAAACATGACATGACGTCACAACTCGAATCTTCCCTATCGTTTTAACCATCGTATTGGTCATTGGTATCCCGCACATGACTTAAATTTTTCCTATCGTATATTTGTAATTTTGTAATGAATTCCGCATAGCAGGCGTTATTGCAATCATAACAATATAAAAATTATAAGGTTGCGTCATCATTTACAAGTATAAAACCAATTGCAAAATTGGTCTTGTTTGTAGTACAACGTAAGTGGTACTATGGATGTCGCTCCATCCCAATACGATGGTTAAAACGATAGGAAAGATTCGAGTTATGACGTCATGTCATGTTAGCTCAATTGGTTAGAGCATGCCCCGGCTAAAGGGGCGGGATGGACGCGGGTTCGTATCCCGCACATGACTTAAATTTTTCCTATCGTATATTTGTAATTTTGTAATGTAATCCGCATAGCAGGCGTTATTGCAATCATAACAATATAAAAAAAAATACTGAAAAAGTGTTTTATTAAAATATTGATTTAGTTTTATCTCAGAATACTTTCAAAATATTTGTTATTATTAAACCGTTAGGTGTTTGACGACAGATTTTCTACTTAAGAGTGGTATCTAGCCAGGCAGACATTCGCAAAATGCCCTGCCATGCTATATCGACTGCCATCATAAAACAACATCGGGGGCCGTTGTAGTACGGAAGCGCTCAGTAGTAATGTAACTAACGGTCACCCATCCAAGTCATTACCGTGGCAGACATTGCGTATCTCTTGGCATCGGCTGACCCACTATGGCCAATTTATGAATGAAATTCTATTGTTATCATTATCGCAGATATCAATGGGTTAGTTTAGCTGATTCGTTGAGAACGGCCAAGAAAACTTCGCTACGAGCGCTTACAATATAATAGACAAAGCATAGGTGCCCTGACCTAATTTTATGTTTTAGGTTTTATAATCAGGAATGCCACTATCTATTTCGAGAATTTACCGATTTTTCTTGGACAGTGCACATATGTTTTTATCATAGATTAAGGCTATACACTAGATATTTGCAAAACAAAATTGCAGTGTAAGAGCCAGAAATCCACTAATAAGACCGCAGCACTCGCGAGGCTAGAGTCTAGGAAATTAAAGCTATTGGTCGTTTTTTTCTCTTATACCGCTCATTTACTAAGTAGATCTCTGATGCATACGCAACCTATATGGATAAAGTAGTATAAGTAATTAATTAGAGAGATACAGTTTGTGATCCTTCAAAATGGGGATAATAGATAATTTTGAAGCAATGATGGCCGAGCGGTAATAGCTATGGACTGCCGTGTCGCAGTACCCTGGTTCGATCCCCACCGCCGGCTTGAGCTTCACCGCATGGTGGAAGGGCATTTTGCGATTGCCCGCCTGGCTAGCTACCACCCTCATGTAGAAAGTCTGTCGCCAAGCACCGAAAGGTTTTTTTTTTTTTTTTTTTTATGGGATAGGAGGGCAAACGAGCAGGCGGCTCACCTGGTGGTAAGTGATCACCGTCGCCCACGATCATCCGCAATACCAGAGGTATCGAGGATGCGTTGCCGGCCTTTGAGGAGGGAATATGCTCTCTTCTTGAAGGCCCCTAAGTCGTATCCGTTCGGAAATACTGCACCTGGCAGCTGGTTCCATATTGTGGCAGTGCGAGGTAGAAAATGCCGTGAAAATCGCAAAGTTGTGGACTTCCAGACATCGACATGAAATTTATGAAACATCATGCTTTGTCGGGAAGTCCGATGGCGAAATTAAGCTGCAGGTAGTAAATCGAACAGTTCCTCAGAACACTCCCCGTGATAGATGCGGTAGAAGATGCAGAGTGATCCAACATCTCTACGTAGTGCCAAAGGGTCGAGCCGGTCGGAGAGAACTTGATCGTCAACGATTCGAGTCGCTCTGCGTTGTATGCGGTCAAATGGAAGAAGCTGGTATTGGGGAGCTCCCGCCCAGAGATGAGAGCAGTACTCCATGTGAGGCCGAACCTGAGCCTTATAAAGTTGCAGGCGATGGGCCGACGTGAAGTACCGCCTCGCCTTTCCAAGCACACCAAGCTTTTTAGAGGCTAATTTAGCCTTCTCTTCCAAGTGACAGCGAAATTGACCGACGCTCGATATGTCGACGCCAAGTATTCCGATGCTAGTTGATAAGGCAAGGGGAGTGTCGTCAAAACGGAGGGATACGACAAAGGGGGATAATTTAGCGGAAAACGCACAAACTTGTGTCTTCTTGGGGTTAAATTGAACTAAGTTCAGTCGGCCCCACTTCGAAACATTAGACAACATGGTCTCGACTTCAGACACAAGTTTGTTCCGACTCTCCACAACGTTTTCCCGAGAAATTTTAGCACGGCCGGTGTAAGAGGCATCTCCGGTACTGTCATCCGCATAACAATGAATATTGCTGAGCTGCAGCATGTCATTGATGTGCAAGAGAAATAGTGTCGGAGATAGCATACAGCCTTGCGGAACGCCAGCGTTAATTGGCTTCAAGTCGGAGCATGCACCGTCGACAACGACCTTGATGCTCCGATCTGCCAAAAAACTGGAGATCCACTCGCACAATTTCTCGGAAAGCCCATAGGAAGGAAGCTTCGAAAGAAGCGCTTTATGCCACACCCGATCAAAGGCCTTCGCTATGTCCAAACTAGCCGCCAACGCCTCACCCTTGGAATCCACCACCTCCGCCCATCGATGCGTAAGGTATACTAGAAGATCACCAGCTGAGCGACCGCGACGAAAACCGTACTGGCGATCGCTAATCAGCTGGTGCTCCTCTAGATACTGCAAGAGCTGGTTGTTGATAATGGATTCCATTATCTTGGAGAACAAAGACGTTATGGCTATAGGGCGGTAGTTGGACGGATCTGAGCGGTCACCTTTTTTAGGGATCGGGTGCACCAAGGCCGTCTTCCATGTTTTTGGGACAACGCCTGATGTGTAGCAGAGCCGGAAAAGACGCGTAAGAACCAGAGTCAATTCTGGAGCACATGTCCGCAGCACTATCGGAGAGATGCCAGGCCACTCGACTTATGAATATCCAAGGAGAACAGTGCTTTACGTACAGCACTTTGCCGGAAATTTATATCTGGCATCGAGGTATCACACCGTGGTATAGTCGGTGGTGAGTTCCCTGGGTCATCCAAAGTCGAGTTTGACGCAAAGAGAGTGCCCAGAAGATCGGCTTTCTCCTTTGCGGTGTGGGCCAGTGTGTCATTCTCTCTGTGCAGGGGCGGTAGAGATGACTGACAAAAATTCCCCTGGACAGCCCTGGCGAGAGACCAGAACGCACGTGTTCCCGAAGGAAGGCGGGCTAATCTCTCGCCAATTCTGCCGATATGCTCCGACTTCGCTCTTGCGATTACTCTTTTGAAGGACCTGGAGGCAAAATTATATTCCTTTTTGCGATCGCTGGTATTTAAATCCTTAGATGCCACTGAGTTGGCCCAAACTTGGTAACGCTCTCGTTTTTGGCCAGAGGCCATTTTACAAGTACGACCAAACCAGGGCTGGGACCTGCCACCGATGGGCACTGCAGAATATGGAATAAAGAGTTCCATACCCTGAAGCACTACATCAGCAACATAGTCGGCAGTGACATCTGGATCATCCGGCAAGAAACAAACTTGCCCCCATGGGTAGGATGCAAAAAAAGACCGCATCCCGTCCCAATCTGCAGACCTATAGTGCCACACGCGACGACAACCTACAAAACGGGGTCGAGTTGGGCGTGTAACCGGCACTGAACTCCGGATCAGGCAGTGGTCCGACGAACCGAGAGGAGCGTTCACGGATACTGAGTAGTGGTCCGGGTGAGAGGTCAGCAGAAGGTCCAACAGGGAAGGTGTATGGTCATCCACATCTGGGATACGCGTAGGCGAGGTGACCAGTTGTGTAAGATCATATGCCAAAGCGAAGTCGTGAACAGATCTCCCCGCATGATCGGTGGTGCGCGAACCAAGCTATTCGGTATGGTGAAATCGCCAAGTATCACGATCTCTGCGGTGGGGATCTGCTCAAGCACGGAATCTGTAGCCATCTGTATGTGCTCCATGAACTGATCTATTTCGGCATTACCGTTGCTATGGGACCTATAAAGGCACGCGTAGATTCGCGGATGGTCATCGCAGTCTACGCGCAACCAAATGTCAGATAGGCCCCGTCCTTCAAGGCTACTGAGACGGCGAGCACAGATATCCTCCCTAACGTAAACACACACCCCCGCCCGCGGCAAAAAGGAATGCTCCAGTTTGTACCCTGGGTATGTGAGGAATGAGGTGTCTGTCGGAGAGCATATCTGTGTTTCGGTTAAAAAGAGCAAGGCCGGCTTAGCAGTCTCCAGGTGGTAATGGACATCGTTCAGGTTAGAACGGAGACCCCGTATGTTGCAAAAGTCCACGGCTAGCGTGGTGTGGGGTGACTTAAGCCGCCTGCTTCGTTTGCCTCGAACAGCAGAAATAGGTTTGAGCACTGTTTTGCCCCCTCCAGAATACGCAGGGCAGCCCGAGCATCCACCTTCAGGTTCAGGTCCTGGAGGTGGATGCCCGGAGAGGGATTCTCCAGCGCTTTCGCGGCTGGTACCCTCCTGGAGTACTGTCTCTTTAAACTGTGCTGCCATATTCCTTTGGGGGGGGGGGGATTGGGCCTCCGGAACTCCCACAAATCGATCGAAACGCAATGGCAAGCCACTACTTCACGTCGATATCATGTGGGAGAGTGGTACTTCCCCGGTCGTGCCGGCCCATGCAGCTGTAACCTGAAAAGCTACAGCGTGGCACTACCACTTAAATAAAAAAGGTGTGTTCCGGCAGTAGTCCTTGAGAGCTAGTGAAATTACAGGCACAATGAGACTTAACAACTATGTCTCAATGTGACGGGCGCAGTGCAATTCGTGACTTGTGATAAATTGGAACTGTTATAGGCAGAGGTTAGTCCATTTAACATCAGGTTGGCCTCGAGCTTGTTCCGTCACAATAATAAAAAAAAAAAAAAAAAAAATAGCCCTTCCTATAAAAGGTTGGCCATTCATTAGTGATAACTTCAGTACTGTAGATGGTCAAATGCAACCGCATGTATCCGATTACCAACAGGCGGGCGCTCCCTTGTTTGGTACCTGTAGCATAGCAGAAATAAATGTTTTTAAAACTGTCCATAAACCGATAAAAAACAAATACAAAAAATTGGTCCCTATACTTCGTAGCACCGTAGCGTTGCGTAGTCTGCTACGCCCAGTCTCGTAGCATTGTAGCGTTGCATAGTCTGCTTAGCTACAATCGTTTTTTTATTATTATAAATTTCGATACGACGGAAAAGAAGATATATTTTAACGTAATTAATTCAAAATGTCCAGAAAAAAATCCACACATAAAAACTATTTGAAAGTGTTTTTGTCAGTGTTTTGGTACGTAGGATTATTATATGTTCTATACTTTCGGCTTAATGCTGTTTCACAAAGCTGTGGTGACCCAGTAGCAATAGCTATAGACTGCAGAGTAGAATGTCTGTAGTTCGAATCCCGCAGTGGGATAGGGCTTTACCGCATGGTGGTAGAACAATTTGCAAAGATAGCAAGTGGAGCACCCCTCCCTAGCTAGCACCCAGCACTAGGAAATTTGTCGTTAATTCTAAATTAAAACCCTGGTAACACCTTCGAAAATTTCATCATTTACCATCAGATGATAAAGTCGTCAAAGCATTCGTATCAGCAATTTCAATAAAATAATTGATCTGTTTTTTGTACAATAAGAGAGAAAAGGATTGAGAGTGCCATGGGATACCAAATTGCCCCAATAAACTTACTAGGTCTAGAGAACTGTTATAAACAAAAAGTCTAGGTAGCAAGACGCACGAGGCCCCTGCTGTTGAATCGAACGCTGAACGTTTTAGCGAGAAATTCATAATTCTTATTTTGGTTTTGTTGCTTACTCGTCTAACTATTGTACTTGATCAAGTAATACGCAACATTCGGAGAAGAGTCTTCACAATATCTAAAAATGATTAAATACTTACACGCTTCGCGGTTACACCCACGAGATGATGGATGATGAAGATAAAAAGTATGGTGTGTGTTAATCCAGCGCCTTATCTATCTCCATGCCATATAATTTTGTATAAGATTTATAGCTTATGCAAATATGATCATATCTCCAATTTTCGTAATAAGCTCAAGTGGTTAAAATATACAAATATACAATAATTTTAATTTCTAACATTAGATAAACAGGCTTCATACATTCTAACAATACAAACCTTAAGAAAATACAATGCACTTATCTCATAAGAAAATGTTACTGAAGTCATTACACTCGTATGAGAACCTTCAACTTCAATCTATATCAATTAAGTTCTAGTGTACGAAGACACGTAACATGAAATCTGATATTTTTTGTTTTCCAAACAGTCACAAGCTATTCATCTGTTAGAAGTCCAGTATTTAGTTCTTGGCTATCATCCAGCGTCCTGCTACATGTTTTAGCTATCCCTAGTACGTGTTGCCAGTTGGTCGTAAATATGGTGTAACTTTGTATATACGAAAAGCCGTAAGTTTCCAGAACTTATGATTGTGTTTACATTGTCACTTGTTCAAATAAAAATGTAAGATATTTTTAGTGTGTACTCAAGAAACTTGACTGATATATTTTTTTAAAATAATTTGCTAACTTAGTACATTTTTTAACATTTTCCAATTTATGAGGATAGTGAAATCAGCCAGTCGGATGCCTTTGAGAGGTCGCAGCACAAGTACTACAAGTTCTGTGCTGCGCTTTGTGCGAATTTCGTGTTTCCATACGATCGGCATAACTAAAACAATGATAGCCGAGTGGTAATAGCTTTGGACTGCTGTACTGCAGGACGACGATTAGATCCCCACCACCAGCTTGAGCTTTACCGCATGGTTAAAGGGTATGTGCAATGGTCACTTGGCCAACTACCACCCAAAAGTAGAACCCAGTGTGTACCGGCAGCAGTCCTTGAGAGCCAGTAAAATTACAGGCACATGAGACTTAACAACTGTATGTCTCAGGGTAACGGGCGCAGTGTAATTCGTCACTTGTGACGAAATGGATCTGATATAGGCAGAGACTACCGCTTGACTCATAATACACGCGTAAACATCAAATTAAAATATTAATTTGATGTTTTCATAAAATATTTTAAAAATATTTGTTATTATTATTAACATTCGCAATTGTAAATAAAAATAAATACAAATGAATAAACAGATAAAAAAAATTATGTCAGGTCTCCAAATAATAAAATTACATCTTTCATAAATTCACAATACTTACAGATTTCAAATAATTAAAAATAAAATAATAATATCCCCTAGTAACAAATTCTAGTCACTATTGATAAAAGAGGATTCATTGATTTTTATAGTCATAAATTCATTTAAATTGTAGATCTTATTAGATCTTTATCTTTATTGCTTTGGAAAAATATTTTTAATAATTGGCATTGGTAGTTTTGACAGTGATCTATGTAGTTTATTTAACATTTTTATTTTAGGGGCCTTGCTTTCGCTCTTTAACAAGCTTATCGTTTCTCCTTCTTTCTTAAGATATAATTATGAGTATTAATTTTCTTAAGATATTTATATTTTTATTGGTGTATATCTTATAAACTTTTAAATATATGAAGTGATATCTCTGTCATAATTTTATTATGTACATAATATTTATAAGCTGATGTTCTCTTTCTAAGCCCATTTATTATTCATATTGATCTTATTGCTCGTGGTTTATTCGTCACAAATCCATATCTATTGATTGCATAGCTTCTACGAGTGTAATATTTACTAGCGAATGTCGTTTGTGCACCTCGTTTAGGTTCATGACCTAATTCATGATCAGCCTTTTTTACATAGGATCACATAGGTTGGAGTAATTTTGAATGTTTCTTGGATCTACTCAATGGGTTAGGAGAAACTGTTTTACTGTAAGCTGCAGAATAAAAAATTATTTTAAAATCAGTATAACCTTATCATATTTATCTATTTGTAACATGAATAAACACTTTAAAAAAATATGGATTAGACTTAAATATTAAAAAGTATTAAATAACTTATTGAAGTCGGTACCATGATGATTCAAATCACTGACTTCACATTAGCATGGTCCAACTTTCACAAGTTATTTCATACATTTCAGTGTTGAAAGTCGGTTGCGTTTTTTAAATATTATTACGATTATTTTAGTGATGATTACAATATTATTCACTCGCCTAAAACCTTGTTCACTATCAACAAATGTTGCAATTACTATTTAATTTTACAAAAAGAGAATCATCAGGATCAAATCATAATTGACGGAAGAGTCGCGTAACAAACATACAAAAAAAATACATACCACGAATAGAAACTACTTCTTTTGGAAGTCGATTAATTAATTTACTGTCTCATTGGTAATGATGAAAAAGCATTGCCAATGCAATCTCTTGATCCTGGGTTTGATCCCTGAGGTTTTACTGGTAATTAAATTTTTAGCGGCAGTCCGGAGTATGGATCTTTGTCTGCTAAATATCTATAGCCTTGCCCCCTATTGCATGAGACCAAATTATGGGTAAAACATGGGTATTCAGAAACTCAATATTTTTTAGAAACACGATCAATGTTAAATCATTCCTAGAAAATATCGTAGGTGATGGTAGCAAAACCTGTCAAGACGAATTAGTAAACTCAACAACTTCAAGGAATTACTCTCCTTTATCAGACCTGAATGGTGTCCATTATTATAAATAAATAGGTAGCCGGCTGGGACTCGCGTTATATTTACCGGTTAGATTCCGACCAGTTTCGGGCTATATTGTAGCCCTTCGTCTGGGAGTCACGGTTGCGCGAAGCGGCGAGCTCGGGCCTCAGCACGTAACTGAGTCAACGTCTGAGTCACTCAGTTACGTGCTGAGGCCCGCGCTCGCCTGGCCCTCAGCACTGCACACGTAAAACCGCGCTATTGGTGGAGGTATGTAGATGACATCTTCGCAATTATAGACAAAGAGGGATTATCTGGTTTTACGGATCAACTCAATAACTTACATCCTAAGATCAGCATCACCGTAGAAGAAGAAAAGGAAGGGGTATTGCCGTTCATAGATGTGCGTGTTATCCGGATGCCAGACAATAGTCTGACGCACACGATTCATCGAAAACCGACCACACGGATCGATATCTTCATGGTAGCTCACATCATCATCCTGCACATTTGTCCTCCGTACCAAGAGCATTGATGGACCGAGCACTTAGGCTATGTGACCCTCCATACGTACAAAAAGAGCTCCAGCACGTGAGAGGGGTACTGGAGGACAACGGATACTGTTGGCGACAATGTTGCCGCTGGGAAAAGACAAGTGAACGTAAGCGACCAACAAGAGTGGAGCGTTTTCCTGCTTATCTTCCGTTTGTAAGAGGAATAACGGATAAAATCGGATATCTCTTGCGACGGAAATATGATATCAGAACATTCTTCCGTCCACCCGGTCAAATAAGACAGATGCTACGTTCACCGAAGGACAAAGACCGCCTTAACGTACGTATATAAAGTACCATGTGACTGTGGCAAGAGTTACGTAGGAGAGACTAGACGCAACATTGTTACTAGACTGACCGAACACATTAGGAGCATTAAGAACATGGACATTATTAAAACGGCCCTTGCGGAACATACTCATCTCTTGGACTCCAATCATTATATTCGTTTTGATAAAGCCTCCGTATTAGCTAGAGAAAAGTTTTATGTGCCTCGTAAAATACGTGAAGCTATAGAAATCAACCGACATCCCAATTTTAACAGAGATGGGGGTTGGACGCTACCACCTGCCTGGATTCCTACCCTTAATGTTACCTCGACGCAGAAGTTGTCGGGCAGTCTAGAGAGCGACACAGTCAGTTTTGTATGTCACGGTACGTGTGCTGATGATGATGATGAGATCACAGACGACGAAGTAGGCCCACCGTCTTCAGCCGGGCACGCTAGGACTTCATCACCGCTGCCGCCGCCGGCGCCGGTATCGAGCCGAGCCGCAGTGCCCGCCGGGAGCTCGCAGGGGCGGCGCAGCACTCGCCCTGATGATGATCATCTGATATGCTCGAAACCCGCGAGACGTATTCGATCCTCAACGTGAGTGTTTTTGCCGGTTTAATTTATAATATTTAAATATGTGTGAAACTCACGAGAATTTCAATTCAAAAATAACCTTAACCCTTGCATATCGTAGAAAATTATAACAATAGAAATGGACGATATCGTCCACTGCGGATGCTAAGAGGTCTGTCTTGTACCGTATCAGCCGGAATGTCTACTGTTGAACACAACCTCCCCCATTATAGGGGGATTTGCCATAATCCCCACGCTTGGCATACGTCTTGGGGATCACAGTTTATGATATCAGTTTCTCAGAAGGCGCTCCTGTCCAGCTTTATTGTAGGTATTTAGGTATTTTACCTCTAGTCGCCTCTTACGACACCCACAAATAGCAACGGGGTGGTGACATTCTAGCCCGACTCCCCACGGGCACGAGCTAAGTGGTTAATAGACCGATTTCTTAGTCATTGAGATTTGACTTGCGCACCTATAATACTGAGCGTATAGAGTCGTAATTGAGGAAAACCATGGCTCTAAAGAGTTTGCAAGGAATTTGCCCTAGGCAAAGTAAAATGACGGTGCTGAACCTCGATAACGGTAGGATTATCTCATCAAAACTAAGATTCCGATCGAGCTGGAAAAGTTTTATGGAGAGTTATACAACGTTATTATAAAATGCTAACAACCTCTTAGAGTTGACTTGTGTTAGTCCTAACAACGAGGTCAAGGGACAAACTGCGGACACCTGCTCACTCCCTCGCGAAATCGGTGATTTCTATTTATCTAGGCGGTCCGAACTTATACAACCACTTACCTGTAGATATAAGAAGTGCAGCTTCCGCAAATATATATAAACGAAAACTAAAAATACTACTAATTAGTAAAGCTTATTATGACGTCAGAGAATTTTTAAAAGATGACTTTACCACTACTGCTCCCGGTAATTTATAAAATTGTATATGCTATTTTATGACATGTAAATGTATTTTTACCAATAAAATATTTGTATTTGTAACATATTTAGTCGATTGTTTTTTTTTGTGTTTTTCACCGAACATGCACGAGGCTCATCGGTAAACGAGTTAAAAACAACGAGGTGCCAGTGATGATGAAATTACGATAGAGCTTTTGAGAGCGGCAAGCCGGTATTCTTACAGCAGCTATTAAATACGGTCATACTTGAAAGTACATTGCCAGAACTGCAGTAGATGGAATAGATGTCCAGTTAAACGATACACTGCGAATGATTGAAGAGAGAGGGGTTGAAGGTGCTGAAGCCACTAAAGGTGCAGTAGCTTTAGCACACCGCAATCTTGAGCTAGCATTTAACTCGTGGGCGTACTGTTCAGGTGCGCATGTACTAGCTAATCTAATAATACACTCGGTTCAAGAACAGATAACTACCTACGCGTATGTTTCTAATTTGAACGCTGCATCGCGATGATTCCATCGTTTGTATTCATAATTGCAAACTCCGAGAGAGCACAATCCTATTTACATATAAACAGGTTTAACGTACCAACAAGCGGTGTATTGCTTCGTTTATTACTCGGTACAATCTAATTTATGATTTGTAGATCGAACCTCTGTCTCTCATAAGAAAGGTTGTGAAGGAGAATATCATGATTGCACTAATATTATACATATATTTGCCTATAATATACGAATGTTTGCGTTCGGTACTTCACGGTTGTTTTAAACGCTTCATACTAGAAAAATATAACCCTATTATTATCAATGGTATCCACCTTTATAATTATCATTTTCTGATGACCGTCCGACATTATTTAAAACCAAAATCGTAAAGGGTATTCCTAAACAACAAACGTATTTTCAACTTTTATTGTTTTCTGCATTTACCGTTCTAACGGCGACACACATTGAAAGTCTTTCTAGATAGAGACACATAAGATAACGGATTTCAGAAAGAGATTGGTCTCAAATTTAGGCATAAATCGTCAAACGTTTATTCTGGCGCGGCGGCCGTGTTGCTCTAAAGGTAAAAAGTCTGACTAGTAAAAGTATTCTGTCATTTTCGCCTTCTTCTATTGTACTTGCAGTTTCCTATCAAATTTGCGAGAATCCTCTTTAGAGTCACGTATAGGACATGGTTATCCAAATTAAGAAAATGTTGGTGCTACTTAGTGTCTTATCCCCTTTGATTGGCAATCGCTCTAAAAGGGATTTTGCTCCTAACAGTCCCAAAATCTAGGATTTCATGACTAACTCAACCGTTATCTTTTTTAATCTGAAACACATCTGTGTCAGTGGAACAGTTAAAAAATATACATCATTGTAATAATACTAATGCAGTTTTATTACAGATTTATTACATAAATGAGAGTGAGGATGGAGAAGGAAATGAGGTTTTGCCATCACAAATGTTAAAGTTGTATCAGTTAAAGTGTGCCTGTTGCAAAATTGTGAAAAACTAAATGCTAAGTCTAAAGTAAATGTCATATTTCGAAGCGCTCGTAGCGAAGTTTACTTAGCTGTTCTCAACCGATCAGCAAAGTTAAGCAACGTCGCCCGCGGTCATGAGTTGGATGGGTGACCGCTAGTGACATTACTACTGAGCGTTTCCGAGCTTCGGAGGGCACGTTCGAGTCGTTATAGCATGGTGGTAGGGCATTTTGCGAATGCCCGCCTGGCTAGCTACCACCCTCAAGTAGAAAATGTCAAATGTCATGTGTAAAATTACTGGCTATTTAGCTATATATGGCTGTTCTAGAGAGAACAGTGCTTGGCGATAGATTTTCTACTTGTTCGTTGATGATGATGATGAATAAAATAAGTGCTATAAAAACTTGGTACATTATGTTTTTCTCGGGATGCCTACCCTATATTTTTTTTATAAGGTAGGTGAGAGAGTTACATGTAATCACTAAGTTCTCATTTGGGCAATTTTATATGTAGGTATTGGTTTAACATAACTATTTTAATTAGATTTGGAAACTTACCTCCGGTGATTGGTATATCAATTTGTGTCAATGATACATAACTCAATTTAAAACTAACGTAACGTAGACATTAGGTAACAAACGTACCAAATAACAAGCTTTATGATTTATTGGAAGTCCGTTAAAAATGGTAAATAGTGTAAACGATTTATTAAAAATGTATGTCATGTTTCAGAACAGATACTTTATTTCTCAACTTAGATATTTTAGGAAGGTAAAGCCAATTAATCTTATTTATTATTTATAGTTAACGTTAGCATTTTAATATGACAGGGAATTATATAATTATTAATGTAAGAAGTGGATCCACGTGGCGGTCAAAGTTCAAATTTCTTTAATCTTCGATTAGCGCAAACACGAGGCCACAAAAGGTCAAATTGCTGTTATTAAAATATATTAATAATGAATCGTACTGAAGATGAAATCCATTAAAATAAGGTTACTGAAGGCTCTCTAAGGGTTTCCACGTGCCGCGTCTGTGCAAGTTTTGTTTGGGTTCCATACAATAACCCTATTTAACTAGCCTACGGCGTTATGACAGTTTGGTTAGCAACAGTACAGTGTATACATAAATGTTTTATAGTGATTGATTGACTAACAAATGCTAATAAATACCAAAAGTGAAAACAGTACGGGGTCCGTATAGTAAAACAGAAAAAATATGAAGATCGATAAAGAGGGAATCGAAGGAGTCATAAATGAGGTACAAAAATTGCATATTTGCAACGCGACACTCTTGCTGAAATTGAATAGCAGATTACATTGCCGAGTATATTCCAGCAGTTACATTGCTGAGCAATTATTGAATTCGTATGCGACGACCTCTAATAGGTTTTTTTATTTCTGACACTGTTATTAAGCAAGAAATAATCCTTAAGATGAAGCCTTTCGATCGGTATGATAAAGCTACAGATTTTAGCAGCTGATTAGAGTTTAAATTTTGGCTCATTCGAGCGATCTAAAAAGCCTAGTGGATAAGGCACCCGGTGCGTAAAATCGGAAGACGTGGGTTCAATTCCCACTCGAGGTAAGACATTCTTGTAAATGTAATTTTAGCATAGTACGCGATATTGCTTGTTATTATATTTAGAAATACATAATTATGTTTGTTGAAAGAAATTACATTTATTGTTGATAGAAATTAATTAACTTTCACGTTTTGAAACTATAATCGACTCATAACATATTATTATATAACATAACATATTATTATTTAACATAGTTAGGTATTAAGTATAATTTATTTTTTGTCCTCCCATCTCGAAAGAGTATTTTTGGATCTTCGATATCTGAGTGCAAAAGCCGTTTTCATCCGCTAGAGATTTAATAAGAATAGGATCAGCCTAGCGCCATGTTGTGACGTCAAAACTAGAACATGGTACAGTGTGCAAAATAAGAAATGGTAAAACATGTATAAATTAATAAAGAAAATAAAAAACCTGACTGCAAATAATTTATTTTCGTTAAGCGTTTTATCGATCCATCGAAATTAAAACTGCAAGTTAATATATTTATGAAATCGTTTTTAAAGCCTTTCATTTTGATACCCAACACGATGGCTTTGGAAGAAAAACTAAATTGATTTTCTCTCTATATGGCGTCTACAATTCATCAGTTTGTTTGTTATTGCTTTATGTACATAGGGTCACTTGCGCTATCAAGATAAATTTAACGTTATCTCGTACATTAAAATCGGTTAAGCCATTTAGAAGTTATGGTGAAATAAAGAAACTCACAAACATACATACATACATGAAACCTGAAAACTTAACACACGTATATGTGGGTAGTCGTGTAAAAAAACAAGTAGTCATAGGTGGGTAAACGAAGTTGTAGGTGTCTGACAGGAAACACAGCAATAATTTGAACTGATTTTATTTGTTAGCAATATTTTGTACTTAGGTCTCTTAATTTGAATCGCTTAGCTCTTTGATGCCACATGTCCTGATGGCCAACTGAGTCAGACTCATCGTAACGGGTAACAAAAACAAATATAACAATCACCAAAAACATAAACAGTCAACAACAACAAATTAAAAAGTTATAAAAATAAATTAAACAAGAAGATCAATAAATACTCGGAAACATGTCGCATAGTAGTACACTGTCGGAGAAATAAGACCCTTAAAAATATGAATTTATTAAAATAAACAATTTCGGGTCACTCATTTAAAATTACGTATAAATATATGGCACTGTACTCTATTTTTAAGTTTCTTCTGCTGATCGTACTTATTAGAGTGAATATGAGTGAAGTTAGCCGAGAGCCCGTCCTATTCTTATTTTAATCGCATTGTACTTTTTTAACTTCCTTTGCGCGAACCATTTTCTTTTCACGTGATATTCTTAAAACCTTAGGTAAAAACAAGAAACTTTAAAGCAAGTGAAAAACCTAAAATAAGTGATTCAAGCGACGAGGAAGTATATTTGACGCCAATCGAATTGACCGAAACTGTTAGTGACTAAAACAAATGAGCTTTCTCCCTCAACAATCACGCGAGAAGTATTTGAAACAGTACGATATGTTTTAACACGCGGCGACTAGCTAAAGAAGCCAAAGCTTCCTCAGAAAACGTTTGATGCATATTTTATTGAATTATCCGAGATCAAGAAATCGAGCACTCTATTTAGTACGTATTCAATGCTAAAAGCAACAATAAAGATGAAAAAAAATACATACATATCGACACTTATCCTAAGTTAGTGGCATTTTTAAAAGGAGCCTCATCTGGTTATCAACCAAAAAAGTCTAAGGTTTTCACAGCATTTGAAATTGAAAAGTTTCTTAACGAAGCAACTGATTCCTATATTTGGCGGCAAAAGTAAGTCAGTTGCCTATTAAGTATCTACTTAACTATATTAATCAATCTAATACTTACTTACTTAATAGATTACATTCTCGTGAGTTTCACACATATTTAAATATTATACACTAACCGGTAAAAAGATTAACGTAAAGATAAAGATACATTTATTGTTCACGTTCAACATTGGGGACGTATTCGATCCCCAACGTTAATAGACAATGGTTACAAATACTAATCCTTATATACTTATCCAATGTTGATAGGCATAATTATTATGCATACATATTAACTTTATTAATGTATCTACTACAATACTCTTTACGTTACAGGTTGTTCTTATTATTGGTATAAACGGAGCATGTCGAACTAATTAACTAAAACAATTTAATGTCTAAAACATTCAGATGACTTAATGTTCATTAATTTACATAATACTAAGACAAAAAGAGACTTCAACTTCGTCATTCGCTAGGAATACGTAACAATTATTGAGAAATATCAAACCTTACGCCCGCCTAACACTCCAATCAATCGATTTTTTCTACAATATGCACGCACAATATGTAACGCAACGGAAAGTGTGTCAGACAGCCTAAGGGTGCTAATAAAATTGGCAGTATCCCACGAGACATAGAAATATTTCTTAAACTTCCAGAACCTCTGTTGTATACGGATCATTGTTTCCAACGAACTTCAGCCACACTTTTGGCCGATTCAGGAGCTGATCTCCTGTCCCTTATAAGCACCATGGAGGCTGGAAGTCCAATGCGGTTGTAGAGGGACACATAGAGGATTTCATTCAAAATAAGTCTAAAATATGTAAAGGCATCGTAGGAAAGAGCCTCAGTCAGATCCTTGGACTGGCCCTTCTACATAAAAAATGAGCCATTACGAAATACCTTACCATCGCACTCTCTCGCCAACATTTACACCAAGGGAATCCGATGAATCGGTACAATTATTAAGTATGACAGATAGTTTACCGAAAAACAGTACATAAGTCACTAACACCAACATTACAGTAACTAACAAAAACAATACACTCAGCCAGCCAGTACTTCTAGGTTAGCCTGAACAACCTCTACGACCACATCATCACTCACCATGAGGTGAGATAGTGGTCAAAAGCTAAACAATCAGGAATAAAAAAAAAACTTAAATAACTGTAGTAACGTTACTATAAATTCTTCTTAATTATACCTAAGTATTATTTGTTATTATTTAAAGAATATTCTCTAATACCGACCTATCATTATGTAGTACTTAATACCCAAACTGAAATAAAAGTATTTTATAATTGTAAATGTTTTTTTTTGCTTATAGGATGTAAAGTTACGAGTGGCACTTGAGTTCAAAGATTTTTCCCCTTCTTTCTCTTTCTCATCTTTTTCTTTCTTCAGTTCTTTTGATTCTCTCGCTAACGCTCAGGATTCTTATTTTGGAATCCTGCTCTTGCTCGGTCATCAAAATTAAAACATGCGGTTAAAAAGCAACTTTGCACTCTTGTATAACAAATACCTAATAGTAGCTACAGTACTGATATTGTACTGTGTAGATTTACGCACGGCTGGTTTCAGCATGCACGCCACGTTTGCACATGAATTGCACGGATGGGTTCCGCCTACACGATCCATATTCGATCTTCATTAAGTGTCTGTATATTGGCCGGCTTTATTGATATGTCGATATGAGGGTTGTGACGTGTAGACGATGCATATATTCCTAAAGAAATAGATCAAGGCGAGCCTCGTACAGTAACATTGAAAAAGTTCTATTGGCGAGTTTTTTTCAGTCGTTATTCCGGATTTTTAGCGCGTGTCCCATCCATATCTGGCCGGTTTTAGTACTTTCTTATATAATAGTAGACTTTGTAATGTATTCACACAATGTTTGACGCATGTATTTAATACCGCTTTTATGATGGAGTAAATTAAAAAGGGGAAAGAACTATGTATTTTGTAGCTGTTTAGATTTTATTTTATGTTTAATTTTTAAGCTGTTCTTTGAAATTAATTACAACCTAAAAAGATATTAGCCCGTGGGGTGCCAGGTCAGAATGTCACACCATTTCTTACCGTGGGTGCCGTAAGAGGCGACTAAGGGAAAAATACCAAAAGGTCTGGCTTCTTCTGATTCTGAAGAACTGACAA
Source organism: Plagodis pulveraria (assembly GCA_963890685.1). Lineage (NCBI taxonomy): Eukaryota > Metazoa > Arthropoda > Insecta > Lepidoptera > Geometridae > Plagodis > Plagodis pulveraria. Next base: position 34,219,942 of record OY982957.1, read on the forward strand.
CTTTTACTGCGATCTCCAAGATGCCTGCCAAGAGTGGGGATTTTATGGCAAATCCGTACTACGTACCGTAATTCGTACTACGGTGGACGTTATGGTGGTTGTGATGATGATGATGAGCTAAAAACATATAGGTATATGGAGAGAAGGACGAGTTTAACATAGACTTGTTTCCTCGTACGTACCTACCCCTAAAAGGTAAGTTTGCCGGTGGCTATTTACCTTAATTGAATGTTTGCTCATTTTGAATTTACGGAATAGGCACTAAATAAATGCCCTGCCAGGGTTTCATACAATATGGTTTTGTGTTCCTGTCTTAGATGTGTTAGCGTTAACATATTATTCGCAATATGTTCTTGTGTTTGGTCCAGTGTATTAGAGAAAACATTTTGTATGACCCTGAAACTTTGCCCGGTGAATGACAATAGGCTCGCTCCCTATTACATAGGACCAAAAACCAATTGGCGAAACGTGGGTGTTTAAATTCCTCCGGTGTACAGAAACTTCTGTCTTCGTCCCTGGAATCACTATTTTTTTTATCGTTTTCACTATTCGCCACTTGTGACGAACTGCATCTGTTATAGGCAGACTTAACACTAGGTCGCCCTCGTACTTGCTCATCAAATATATCAAGCATCAAAAAAGCTATATATGTATAGGAATATGAGATAATAAGTTGTACGAAATTCAATGGTTCGTTTGTTTTCCTGGTTTTAGATTCACCGAATGGCGATAGGGCATAATGCAAATACCCGCCTGGCTAGCTACCAAGCAAGTTGAAAATCTATCACCCAATATCCAACGGTGTCCTTCAGCAGCTGTCTTAGAGATTTAGTAATTGTAGGTTAAGTTAATTAAGTTTTTGTTGTTGCTGGTAACCCTTTAACTAGAGTCTCACCTCATGGTAAATGGTGATGTGGCTGAAATATTTAACACGCTTAGCCTAGATTTTTTTTTCTTACTAATGAAAATGAACAAATTTAGGCATTATTTTGCGCATTACCATATTTAATGATAAAAAAATATGTTAAAATTAATTGAAGAAAACATTAAATTAATCGAATTATCGATCGTGCGCTCGTAGAGTCAAGATCTCTTGAGGATGCTTCGTGTAGGAGCGAAACGCATCAAAAAATTCTTCTGGTTCCGATAACAAGAAAATTAGGCGGACATTTCACTAGATATATTTTTAAGTGTTTTACTAAAATATTAAATTTAAAATTAATATTTTAAAACAGTTTCAAAATATTTCTTACTCCTTCTTACCAACTTGTTCTCTCTTATTTATTAATATAGTTTTGCCTTATAGATACTCGTACTATACCTAAACATTAAGATGTTATTAAATCAGTTATTTGTATCGTACAAAACAAAAGTATCACGAAAAAACCCGTCTAAATACATATTTTAAACCTACTTTGAAGGAGGCCTAATACTCAGTAACCTAATTTTTTCATTATGGTCGTAATCTGCTTAGTGTGTCACGATGTTCCAAAGCAACGGATTAAACTTAGGGAACACCAAACCACGAGCAAAGTACGAGTATAAAAAGAGAATCTTGAAACATTTTACGACCAACGTTGAAGACTTGTTGAAGTACCATAGGAATATAAAAACAGTTTCCTTCATAAATCTGTTGCATGATTTACGACTAACTTCATAGATTATCAGCAGTCAAACCACGCTCTGCCGCCGGCGTTGGGGCCCTTATAGCTACTTAAATATCCGCGAAGCATCGTGTGATCCATAAATATGACAATATCGAGTTCTTATCATGTGCCCAAATAGTTTATTATTTCTCGATATAGTAATGTCAATATTTATTCCTGAGATATTAACAACTTCGACGTAAAGATCTAAATACTGTTTTATATAATTCAGTGATCGTAAAATGTAAATAAGGGAAGTAATGACTGAATGAGCAGCATGCTTGATTGCCTAAAAAACAACACAGAAGGCGCTGCTGCCCACCTTCCGGTATATTACCTTTAGCTGCCGCATCCGATACCGTCAGGTAGCAATGGAGGGGGTGGGGGGTGGGGTTGGTATTGTTCATTATTAGGTATATGTATATATTTCTTAGAAGTTATAACACTATATATATAGTCTTCATCACGTTTATTTTTAATGGATTGATTAATTTTAATAATATCTAGTCTAGTTTCAGCTTAAGCATATTTTCGTGTAACCTTTTATTAAATATTATTTGGATTTTATCAGATATTGAGATCTCGTTGCGATCATAGACGTTGCAATGCCAGTTGCAAATTCTTCATATAAATCAATAACTTTACTTCGTGACACCGGCTTCGTGAATCGAGATTAATCAGAATTGAGGCACTTTACGTTTTGACATCGAACTATCGTCACCTTACCTTTAATTTATAATTGTTTTAATTGTATATTTTGTGAATTAAAGTTATTAAAAAAAATACTGTTTTTTGAGTCCTTTAACGCTGCCAGTCCTAACTGCCTTCTATTTATTTGTGTAGTAGCCAAGATTGTTTTAGTTAACATTTCCGGTAGGTTGTTCAGCGTAGTGCAAGTAGGTAGGTTGGTAGGTGTAGTTTCTGTTTATTCTCTATTTCACGTATTCCTGTATCATTTAATGTTTTCTTGTATATTTTACCATATTCCTTTTATGACGTTGCTTTGACGACTGACTGACGTCATTTTTTTTTGTTTTAGCTGTAATTTTTGGTAGATGGCAATATTTATTTTCAGGTCTCTGATAGAGCTCTTAAGAGACAGGAATAAAAAATTAAGGTGAGCAGCGGCGCTTTCTAAGGACCTGATATCTCACATTGCGATTGCCAAGCAGCCTGCACAGTGTGGGGATTATGGTAACCCTCCCATTATGGGGGAGGCTGTGTTCAGCAGTGGACAATCCAGCTGATACAGTAATCAACATTGCTAATTATATTTCACACTGCCACCCATTCACTTTTGACATTTTACTAATTAAAACATTGCGGAGCAAACAAACGTGATGTCCCTTTAACGAGACTACGTAGTACAATTTTAGTAAGTTTACGCGTTATTGCATTGAAATTTCGCACTATCCCCAATGGTTCTTGAACTACCCGCACTAGGCGACCAAAGACAGATTAATGAAGTATTGCATTGAAATGACGCACCAACTTACCCCAAATACAAGGAAATAAAACTAAAAACAAAAATCCTTTTCAGTTTAGTTTCGCAGTGCAAAAAAGAGAGTAGGTACATTCAATTAATACATTCAGACAATCTAAATTGATTAAACATTTGGAACCTGTCAGAAAAAGAGAGGTTGGAAAAAAGGACGTGATACAAACGTGTTTTAAAAATGCTTGTTATTCTGAAATAGAATGTGAAATTTTAATTGAACAAACACAGGCATTTCTCCTCTATGTTGGTCATCGCTAAGTAAAGCAGCTACTTTTTAACGTCTTACACGTCCTACGGAGTGAAAATTGGATAAAGATCCCTACTCAGGTAATTTTATGTGAAGAGACTGTGGGGTACAAATCGTTATAGGCGCATCAGTAATTTATATTGGCACTTTGTGTTTAGTTATAGCTTATTGATAAAAGGAACGCTAATCACGTTGATTTAGTTTTATGCTTTTATGTGTAAGTTTAATATGAAACTGCAAAGTAAAAGTATTAGATTTTGTTTTGACTTTGTTATGGTAACAGCATTTTTATCTAAATAGTCATTATTTTAAAAAATGCTTAAAGGGGCTTAAATTAGAATGGTTCCTTAAGCCTTCAAAGGCTTAACATGCCCTCAGAAGCACATTGCACGGTCAGGAGTAAATATCACTAGGGGTCACCCATCCAACTGATGACCGCAGTGGACGTTGCTTAACTAAATTAAAACAGTTAAGAACGACTTAGCATACTGCGCTACGAGTTCTTCAACTACAGCATTGTAAAAAATTCTGATGCATTATTTGGTAGGTAAGTCTTTTAAGGAAGCTTTTCTTTTATTTAATGTTTCGAAATTAAAAATTGTTCTAGGTCTTATTCCGAAATTATCAAGACAATATACATTTAGTGGAAATGTGTGCTGGCTCCGAACCAAACGTTGTCAAAATAATTATATAAACAAAATATGATATCAAGATAAACGGTACCTACTACCAATCGAATAAATAATAATCGATCGAAATGTTTAACACCTAAAATCACGTCTTTTATGTATCATTATTAAATTGGTATCTAAAAACATACATTAACCTGGAAATATTTTGGTCTCATGTAATAGGGGGCGAGCACATTGCCACCTACCTAAATCAGTTCCAGACCCTCAAGTAGAAAATCTGTCGCCATGCACCTAACGGTGTGTTCCGGCAGTAGTACTTGAGAGTCAGTGAAATTGCAGGCACATGAGACTTAACAACTATGTCTCAAGGTGACGGGCGCAATGCAAATCGTGACTTGTGATGAAATGCATCTGTTATGGGCAGAGGTAAGTCCGCTTAACATTAGGTGGACCTCGAGCTTGTTCCGTCACAATAACATAAAAAAAAAGACTTCGGACAGCTACTAAGTTTCTTTGTCAGAGAGACCAAGCAGTCTGACCCGGGGATAGAGTACAGGACTAATTGAATCTATAACGCGATGTTAAGCAAAATTGCTGTTTATGGTCAATTAATATAAATAAAACGAATAATACTAATTTAAATATATATTTTTTTATTATTGGTGATATGAAAGCCTTTGATTCTCACCTGATGGTAAGTGATAATGTGGTCGGAGGTGTTAACAGGCTTAACCAAGAATTACTGGCACTCAAGCACAGCTGCCGGAAGACATGGTTAGGTGCTTGGCGACAGATTATCTACTTGAGGGTGGTCGCTAGCCAGGCGGGCATTCACAAAATGCCCTTTCACCATGCGGCGAAGCTCAATCCCGCGGCGGGATTCAAACCATGGACCTGCTGCGCGGCAGTCCATAGCCAATGCCACTGAGCCATCACAGCTTCTAACTGTCAAAAAATGAAAATTTGTCTCGTGTTATCATGATATACATGAATTAGGAATTAAAATTGAAGAAGTAAGAGAAGATAATTTTGTTTGTGTTACAATTGATGTTTACCTCTATGAAAATCATATAGTAAGTAGAGTAAAATTGTTGGTACTTTATGATGTTAAAAACCGGGCAAAATTTGAGTCTGAATCGCGCACCGAGGGTACCGTACAAAACTGTTATATATGATATATATCATGTATATATATATGATATATAGGTATATATGAGAAAAAGTTATAGTATTTTTGAAATCCATAATATAATATTTTAAGTTTAATAAAAATATTGTTAGTATCGCAAGTTTTGCTTTATCTGTGCTATAAGACGTTGCGTCGTACCAAATTTAAAGATTCTGAGTTCACGGTAAGTACCTGTAGGTTTTGATTCCCTTGCGAGTGTCGAAAATTTGCGGCGTAAACGGCTGTTTCTTTTGATTGCGCTGCTTCGTTAAAGCAAGGGTAACTAGTAACTCTGTACTGTATCAGCCGGATCGTCCACTGCTGAACACAGCCTCCCCTATTAAGGGGGTATTTGCCATAATCCCCACGCTTGGCAGGCGGCTTGGGGATCGGAGTGTAATATGGCAGTTCTTTAGAAGGCGCTGCTGCCCACCTTGCAGTATTTTTCCCTTAGTCGCCTCTTACGACACCCACGGGATGATATGGGGAGGTGCAATTCTAACGCGGCACCCCACGGGGGGACCAAGAGACAGTAGACCTGAGTATTTGATTTATATTTCTGCTTGATACCTCCACGCGTTCCGGAGAAAAAAGGACAGACAGACAGACGGACAACAAAGTGATCCTATAAGGGATGCATTTTTTTTCCTCAGAGGTACGGAACCATATAAATGTATAAAACTTTATCTTGGTCCGTATACTATTTTCACGTGAAAATGGCACAAGTAAGTACTATCAAAATGGTATACATGAATGCTAAAGAAAATATGTTACTATATAAATCTTATTGAAAGCGTCACAAAATATCTAACTACCATGCAGTCAGTAATAGTTGCTTTGTGACTTCGTGTGGCTGTCAGACAGTGGACGGTTCAGATAAATTGACCATCAATTATCACTCCTCGTTCACCCGAGACCCGAGTCTCACACAAAATGGTAGTTTCATATTACGACGTTACATTGGATGGTGAATGTTATGCATGCCAAACCAATGAACATTAAATTTAGTTTCTGTTAACCTTGATACATACATTAAGTAGATAACGTCACACCTAGCTGAGCTCCTTTTGCCTCCATCTCTATCGTTGGAAAACCTGCGTTTTTTACATAGGGGTAAAACTCGTTTAGTTAAGTCTTAAAGCAGTGATGGCTCAGTGGCATTGGCTATGGACTGCCACGCAGCAGGTTCAAGGTTTGAATCCCGCCGCGGGCTTGAGTTTCAATGTATGGTGGAAGGGCATTTTGTGAATGCCCACCTGGCTAGCGACCACCCTCAAGTAGAAAATCTGTCGCCAAGCACTTAACTGTGTGTTCCGGCAGCTGTCCTTGAGAGCCAGTACTTCTAGGTTAAGCCTGTTAACACCTTCGACCACATCACCACTTTCCATCAGGTGAGATATGATATTTAAGATATTAAAAGCACATAGAACAGATTTGCTCAAATTTAGCTAGTGATAATTCTTTAAAATGCAATCTGTACTGTATGTGCTGTATCCGGATAGCCCACTGCCGAACACAGCGTCCCCGTCATGGAAGGGTTTGCCATAATGCGTGGGGCGTTTGGTAGGCGTCTTGGGGATCGCAGCGTGAGATATCAGTTCCTCAGAAAGCGCTGCTGTCCACCCTTAGTCGCCTCTTACGACACCCACAGGTAGAGATGGGGGGGGGTGGGGGGGGGCGGTGGAGGGAGTGACATAAAAATAGAATCAAATAAATACAAATGTTTGTCATTCAGAATCTCCATTATATTTTGCAAAGTTTCTATCAACATACGTTCTCTACTTTTACAATTTATGAGTACACTCTGAACGCCCAAAGTTCAGGTAAAAGTTGTGCAAAAAAGCAGATTTTTGGAGGCTTATTGAAGTTGTTCCTCCAAATATAGCTTTTTTGTTAGCATAAAAACCTAGATAAAGTGCACAAGATACCTATTAGCCTAAAAGTTTCAAAGAAAGATCTGTTATAACGCCTTTATCACGTACGAGAGTTTGTATGAAAAGTAGGACGGATTGGCCGCTTTTAAGGTTAGTGTTTACGCGGTCAAAATACACACTCAAAATGTGACGCAAAATGACATATTTTGAGTACCAGGTGTTCAAACTTGTTGAAATTTTGCATACATCTTCTTGAGCCTACAATCTTTATACTTCGGGTTTGCTATTTAACCATAAAGTTATTTATTTTTAAAATTATTTGGGAAGATAGTTTTGTTTGGGAATATTCATATATATATAAAGACAAAATAAATAATAAATAAAAAAACTGGCAAAACATAAGCATATATGTTAGGCTCAAGGACATGTATGAATTTCGCCCAATTTGAACACCTGTTATTGAAAATATGACGAAACTAAGTATTAAAGTGCTACAAAGACCTTAACAATTCAACGCAGATTGAAAAAAGTTGTAATTGAAAGATCCATCACGAATCTATAAAATAAACCACTCGTAAGAAAAAAGTATCCCAACGGCTTTGGACTAAATCAAATTATAGATTTGCCACAAAACACTTAATTCTATTTGTCAATTTGTCTAAACCTAAATAGCAGATGAATAAAATAAATACCTAAATAATAGAGTTTTGGAACGCTTTGAAGCTTAGAATTAATCTTTTATATCGCATGATGATCGACTATGAATATGCTCAACGATATGTATTACATGATAGAAGTTTTCGGTACCAAACTAAATAAGGAGACTTATTTTTTGTGTATTTAAATTATGGTGATTTAGTATCCTACATTTTATGTAAATATTTTAGTAGTATGTCAGTGTAGAAAAAATTTGGTCGTATTAGGTACCAAATAATATAAAATGATTTCTGGTTTATATAGTTTTCGTCATGAATGCACGAAAAATCATAAATTTCGATCACGCTAACCGTCAAAAATTACGGCAAAGAAAAGCGCAATATTTACACTCTAAATAAGGACGACATATAATGGAGCATACATTTAATGGTGTCAAGGTTTTAAAACCGCTACTACACGTGGCCCACGGATACCCGTACAACTTACGAAAAATATTTACAAGGCCCATTATGAAAAAACTTATCATGTATATGTCTGCGTGTTGGGAAACGACATAAGGGAATTTAAGAACATTTGACAGAAATTCAAATATTAACATGTTGTCGTTTAACTGGAATAGACAAGATTAGCAATAATTATTTCAGAAAAAGCTCGGAATAAACACTAGTGAAGACGAATATAGGAAGAGGATACATAGCGTGGACATGTCATGAAGAAAGTTATGAAAAAAAAACAGCTACGACGAGTTAAATATGAGTGTGGAGGGATCGGTACAGAAGCAATAGACGGGCAAAGGAGACGTATAGCTACGTACTTCAAGTATAATATATTTGAAAGCTGTGCAAAGGGAGATGAGAAGCAATAAAACTATTTGAAAATACATTTTGTAGCGCTCGTAGTAAAGTTTGTTTAGACTTTCAGCTAAGCAACTTCGCCGCGGTCATGAGTTGGATGGATGAACGCTAGTGACATTGCTACTGAGCGTCCCCTACCGTCGGTCCCGGTTGTTTACTTACGATGGCAGTCGATATAGCATGGTGGTAGGGCATTTTGCGAATGCCCGCCTTTCAAGGACTTTAATTCAAGGACTGCTGCCGGAACACACCGTTAGGTGCTTTGCGACAGATTTTCTACTTGAGGGTGGTCACTAGCCAGGCGGGCATTCGCAAAATGCCCTTCCACCATGCGGTGAAGATCAAGCTCTGGGCGGGATTCGAACCATGGACCGGCAGCGCGGCAGTCCATAGCCAAAAAATAAAATAAAAATAAAATAGTAGTGCCACTTGATAAAGACAGAAAAAAAATTAGTATAAAATGCCACCGACTTCAACACTCAAATATGTGTAACAAGTTATTTCACATATTTGAGTGCTGAAGAAGGTGGCAGTTTTTGGTTAAAAAAAATCACCCGTTTTAGTGACCTTTGCTACTTATGGGATCACTTGTCATTCACTATCAATGACTATATCATCAATACTTTTCAGTTATTGGAGTGTAACTCAAAAACAGCTTGAATGATTTTGATGAAATTTGGGACCACAAAGCAAGCATCAGCTTTCAAATATAAAAAGAATCATCAAAATTGGTTAACCCAGTAAAAAGTTCTGAGGTAACAAACACAAAAAAATGCAGACGAATTGAGTACCTCCTTCTTTTTTTGAATGTATAAAAAGAATTGAAACGACATTTGATTTTCTCCATCGTCGTTTGCTATTAAAACCTTTATTTCCGAAAGTTCTAAGGGTCATATCCTTCACTTACAATATCATACCGAACTCGCAACAAACTTATAGAAACAACTTAACTACAAGCACCTCGTACTCGTATTCTGTGGCCGCAGTCTGATTATCTCAATACATTATTTAAATAGGTAACCAAATAATTTTCTAGTCAATAGCTCGGAGGATTGATTTAATAAATTTTACGTATTTGAATTAGACTATCATCATCTTCCTACCCCTACCCCATTCGTGTGGTGTCGGTACAATATGTCTCCTCTAACATTATAATTTGTAGGTATGTATTGTAGGCGTAGATACAACATTGTAATGCGATCTAGCTGGAGTGCATCCATTGTTAGCGGTCGGGATCGCAGTTGGACGATCGGATCGGGTGAACGAGGGCGTCTTGTCTGATGCACTGCCTATAATAAATAATACTGACCTAACCTATGTGGTCTTAGTTGCAAAAAGTGTTGATTTGTGACGGCTTAAGCACGAAGCCCACTCTTCCATATGATAAAACTCTCTCTCATGTTCCTGTAATTTCATAATAACTAGCTCTCAAGGATTGCTGCCGGAACACAGTCTTAGATAATGTTGTCTTAGGTTTTCGCAATTATTACACATAGTACTTAAACAACTTTAAACGGTTTAACCCCCGTGGGGTGCCGGGTTAGAATTGCACCTCCCCATATCATCCCGTGGGTGTCGTAAGAGGCGACTAAGGGAAAAATACTGGAAGGTGGGCAACTGCGCCTTCTAAAGAACTGCCATCTTAGTCTACGATCCCCAAGCCGCCTGGCGAGCGTGGGGATTAAGGCAAATACCCCCTTAATAGGGGAGGCTGTGTTCAGCAGTGGACGATTCGGCTGATACAGTACAGCAAAGCGTAAAAACGAGACCCTATTACTACGACTCCACCGTCCGTCGATCTGTTTGTCACCAGGCTGTATCTCAACATTATAAATGAACACGAACATGTAACCGCTACCGATTGGTTATTAATTGAAATAATAGAATATATTATTATTTTATGCGAATTCGCACACCCCGATCACAAAGAGTGCATAAACCAAGTCAGTCGGCTGATTTTAAGTTGCGGCTAAAACGGGTTTTATGCACGAGTTATGTACTCAGATTTTCACTTTGATTGCGAGGAACTATCCAATGATATTAACAATAATACATAAATCTTTAATTGAAACTGATAATTTAACGACCTTCAATGATCAAAATGCTGGCACCTATGTGGCTCAAAGAATAAGCATTGCAATTCAATGGGGGAATGCTGCCACCATGCTGGGCACGTTGCCAACTGGTAGTGGGCTAGAGCATTTGGACTGCCTATGAGTCTGCAATTACTTGCAAGGGATCTAAATGCTTTTATTGTAGTAACTGTAGTGTTGTATACAGTTTTATACAATCGGTTTAGTACTTTGTTAATAAAGGCATACCGCCGGTAAAAAAAAACAACTTTAATTATGTATTGAGTGTCATTATTTAGAAAAAAACATATCTAGGTCTTGAACAAAACTCTTGATCTATGGGTATTATTAAAAAGCCAGAGAAACTTCTTACGTGAAATATAATATAAACCTCTTTCATCAAATTGGAAAAAAAAGTAATCATTTTATGCACATTTTGTGCCTACGAATAAATATGTAGATATGTGCTTAATAAACAGCCTTTGGTGCATTGGAGCATATTTGTTTACGTATAAGGTACCTTTCCAACTATGAAGGCGTATTCCTCAATATTTTAAAGTTCAGTCGCGACTACTTCTGCTAACCCCCACGCTCATATTATATCATCGTTTTACAAAGCGCACAATACAATATTTATTTATCACTCCGTTTCAGGGATGGCTTTTAAGTCTGATGATCAACAAAACATATCTATTGGAGATTTCCTATAAGAGCGATTCAAGTCTCACCTTATCCAAACACCATCGATCAAGTCTATCGCTACATTGCTCCCACCTTATTTATAGTGTGGAAGATGGCCACGCCAAGATAGTGGTGCTCGTGCACTATGTTTTGAATTAATATTGGTCCAGACTGTCGTGTATTAGTTCTTGATTCCGGGCGGGTTTGAACTTTACCTAATGGTGGTAAGGCATTTTGTAAATACTCGCCTGGTTAGCGATCGCACCCTAATAGAAAATGCTCGCTCGCACCTATTGGGATATTTCACCGGTTGTTTTCGAGAGTCTCGTTCTATTCTTAAGTCTGATATAATAATATTTGGACCGTTTTTCGATCATTAGCAGTGAAATAATTGTCAAAGGCTGACCATGAAGCTTATTGTAAAATATTGTCCAAAATGAAAGGTTCCTTTATTCAAACAATGATTCCAAAAACATTTAAATTAAATGCTTTTCACAAGCAACTTGAATTTTTTTTCTCTGAGCGTTGTAATATCTTTTGAAACTTTATTATAAAATCACACACAATTCCCTAAGAAAATCCTTTTATTTGTTAATTTAAAACATGGCACCGCTTATGAATAACGATCTGCAATAAAACTAACAATTGTTATTTGTGTTCTTTCTTTTATTAAATAGGTTTCTAATATCAGAATATACGTACAACGACATCTCTACTAGCTACATATTAGTAATTACGTTATCGTGGAATAAAATTTATTCTTCAGCATCATTGATAACGAGAACAATAAAAAATCATTCATTAAAAGACCGATTGGTACCTTCATGACGTTGAAAAATAACAATTGAACACTAACCACCTACTCAAAATATTGATCGTTGCACAGTTCATAGGTACTCCAAATGGGATGTCTAGCATTTCTTTAATGACTCCAAATGAACCACAGCTATTTTATTTATTTATTTATTTATTATAATAAGCACGGAATTACCAATTACACTTATTATTAATTTGTACATTATATAAAGTTATTACACGTACATACACAAAATTAAAATATAAAAAACTATAATTAAAACAGGCACAATTTTGTCAAAGTAATGAAAAAATGTCAAATAATAATATAAAAATAATAAGATTATGAATAAATATGATCATGTCGCAAATTAAAAATGTCAATGAATTAAATAAATCATATTGTTTAAATAGATAATATAATAAAATAAATTAGTCAGGAATTAAAAAATCATATTTTTTCACAGAATTTCACTAGCGATGCAAGAATACATTGCCATTTGTCACAAAATAAATCATAATCGGTGTTAGCATTAAGGAATTCATTGAGGACGTTCAGAGAGCGACACAGAGGGGACTGGGTTCGCGCCACTGTGCGACTACGGGGAGTGGCGAAGAGCTTGAGTGTATGGCTCGCCCTGTGATATACATATTTGTCAGGCACATACAATGAGCACAAAATATTGTGGAGGCTAGGACAGTCAATATTTCCTCTTAATATTTTGCAGCATATAGAGAGCTGATCAACGGACCTTCTAACTTCCAGCGAGTGAAAACTAAGCTGTCCCAAGAGAAATTTGGTGGGATAAAGAAACGGGTAATACCCGTACAACCGCTTGTACAGATACCGCAAAAAAGCCTTCTGCACCTTTTCCAGCATCAAGGTATATGTCACGTGATACGGGTTCCAGACCACCGCGCTCGCCTCAAGCTTACTTCTTACGAGAGTGGTATACAGAAGCCTGATGACGTGAGGGTCATTAAAGTCGCGTGCATTCCGCAACACAAAACCAAGACGCCGGAAAGATTCTTTTGCGGTATCTGTTACATGGTCATGAAAAGTTAGGCCGCGGTCAAACGTCACGCCCAAATCCTTCATAGTAGTCACTCTTTGTATGATATTGTCACAGATTTTATAATTATATCGAATAGGGTTAGGCTTACGGTCAAAGGTCATAATGTAACATTTGTCAGGGTTAAAATACATTTTGTTCGCTATAGTCCAATTATAAATAGAATTCACGTCATTTTGTAGCATCGTACAGTCGCTTTCTGATCTAATCTCCAGAGCCAGCTTAAGGTCGTCGGCATGTAGGAGGCATCTAGCGAAACGTACTTCACTGGCTAGGTCATTTATCATGATTAAAAACAGCAACGGCCCAAGGACTGAGCCCTGACTTACCCCAGAAGGGGTTAAGTATGGCTCAGAAACGTGTGAGCCGTGCTTTACATACTGCCTACGATCACGCATGTAGTCGGCAAAGAACCGAAGCAGTTGGGAGGTGAACCCGATGTCATATAGCTTCTGTAGTAACACGTCATTGTCAATTTTGTCGAAGGCTTTCTGAAAGTCAAAATATAATATATCGACCTGTGAACCGCGGTCCATACAGGCCGACGTATAGTCCACTAAGCTTAAGAGGTTAGTATTAACTGACCTACCAGGTCTAAAACCGTGCTGTTCGTCACCCAGATACCTATGAACCTGACTATGGATTTCATAATGGAGAACATATTCAAATACTTTAGCAGGTGAGTTTAATATGGCTATAGGACGATATCCTTCGACTGCTTTTTTGTTACTGGTCTTTGGGATGGGGGTAACTCGGGACAGCTTCCATTGTGGGGGGTATAATCCATTACTAAGAGACAAGTTAAAAATGTGACATAGGGGACGTGTTAACGATTTTTGGCAAGACTTCAGAATAAAAGCTGGAATATTATCAGGCCCCATTGAACCGCACATCTTCAGCTTACCAAGGCCAACTGCAACATCTTGAGGGGAGACGTGGGGGATACTGACATAGCCGCCGCCAGGGTGATGCTCTAAACGTTCAAGTGTTAACGAGGGAGGTTGTGTAACAAAAACACTAGAAAAATAATCAGCAAAGGCTTCTGAAGCTTCTGCACCAACATGAGACTGTCCATTATAAGTCACACAAGGCTCGAAACCACCTTTTGACTTGAGGCTGGCAATGTGACGCCAAAAGTCCTGTGGACGACTTTTTAAGCGTTTTTCGATAGAAACGGTATACGTGTCGTAGGCGTCCGCTACGCGCTTTTTAAGACTAGCACGTAGATCTGAAAAACACTTATATGTTACCTCACATTTCGAGTGTTTCCAAATCTTATGTAGATAAGTTTTCTGTCTAATATCTTTTATGATATCAGACGTAAACCAAACTGGATATACTTGCGACGCAGTAGCACGGCGAAGCTTCTTAGGTACACACTGGTCAAAGGCATTATAAATGACGTCATAGAACATATCTGTTGCTAAACGAACATCGTTACAATCATAGAAAGAGTCCCATGACACATCATTGAGTAACTGTTTAAAATATATAATGTCAATTTTACTAAAATTCCAATCACAAGACGGGTCAATATTAGAAGGCAACAATTTTACATCACGAGCATTGTGTGACTTGAAACTCACCGTTATCTCAAGCGGGGGGTGGTAGTTATCGGGAGGGACGAGGCCGTCAGCTGTCACAACGCATACCTGTTGCGCTCGCGCGTCATCAATGCATTCCGGTGCCAACACCACGTCAAGTTTGCTTCCATAATAATTGATAACATTATTATAATCAAATAAATTGCAGTATGTCAAAAAATAGCAAAAATAATTATTTACATTTAAACTAGCACTTTTTAAATTTATGTCACCGAATATCATTATATTGCCCTTTAGGGTCTATAATTGTTTATACTTTAATTTTATTAGAGGACAAATATATATTTTGTTTGTATTGCCGTTGATGGAAGAGTCTTTTTCTCACAATACGGGGCACGAACCTAGAGAGGCATACATCGACGAGAGTGGTTCAAACACTGGTGTGTTTGTGCAGTTGCTAATAAAAACAATATGTAACTTGGTTACAACATTGCTTACTATAATTTGTAAACACAAGACCAAAACGTGCTAGTCATGGTTGCGTCATGTTGCGTTCTAAACGCACCTACTGTTTGTGAACTGGCCGTTTTGTAAGATATTTTGTTTCTGTTGAGTTGCCAGATTTATGCAGAATGCAATTTGATTAGAAACATTCATACCATTAAAAAAATATCTATTTAAGCAAAACTTGGTCGACTAATGCGCAACCATCCTTAAACTTTACGGCACTTTTAACGGCGTCCTTGACTCCGTAGAAGAATAGGTCACACCAATTATATGGGAATTATAGCGCTCGGAGTCATATATCTGTAGTTTTTTCTCTTTATGAAGCGTGATAGTGTCTCGATTGGCGCGTATATCACGCCGCGGGCGCCTGTGGCTAATGTATTCAGAAGAAGGGTCATCTGATGTGTCAGAACGTTATGGATATCGTCCTAGTTTCGATATATCGCTAGCTTTTTCCGTTTTTGTTTATGAACATGTGTAGATACATTATCTGAAGCTTTATTTGTGGTGTTGTTGTAATATATGATATTTTTAGTTTCTTTTTCTTTGCCGTTAAAGATATGGAAAAGAATACTATGGACGTGGAATTTATACGTATTGTGAACACCAAAAAAGATAAAGTACTTAAATATTTTTAATATGTTGAAGTTGGATAATTATTCAGCTGAGGATCTATTATTCACCATCTAGAATATCTGCGAATAAAACGAAATGTCTTACTTCTTCTTGTCTTGTTTAAATGTAACTTATTAGCTACGTATGTAATGACATCGTATTCTCCAAAGACATTCTATATAACACCAGTGTACGTCTTTTAAAACCACTAATTCGTAATAGTCACTGAGACCTGACTTTGAAGAACGGCAGCTATATGAATATAAAAAAAGAGTCTACTCGTGACCACGGCCAATGCAATTCAATCGAAACATCAAGGTTAGTCAAAATATTATTTTGACGTTAATTCGTCCGTGAATAGACCCGATTATATGATTTAGAAACATGAGTTTAGTTCACGAAAGTTTAAAGAAAAGTGATGATAATGATATCAAGCAGTGCCGGGTAGTAGTGTGTGATCTGGTAACATGGATAACAGACTGGGCTATAATTTACCAATCCTCAAAAGCAGCTGCCGCTACAAACACACTGTACTACTAAGATAAATATAATCGCTGCCACAGCTAACTCAATGAATGGTGTCACTAGGTAACTTGCTAATTATAACTAATCTTTAATTGCTATTCAGTGAAATCATTTAATTTTTAAAAAACCTATCACATGTAAGTAATGAATTGATAATTATGAAACATGATAAGGTATAACTATCTTTGTAAAAACATTAATTCACTTTTAAATAATTTTTTTAATAATTAGTAAATACACTGCTAGGTGCTCTGCGACAGATTTTTGTCTCGAGGAAGGAATCTAGGCAGACAAAAATGAATTTGAAAACGGCCTTACCACCATCAGCGTCGGCAAATTTTCTTATTGAGGCCAGAGTGCATTGGCATCATTATCGCCAACAAGGTCGGTAGATCATCGAATAAATTATAATTTTCGAATACAATACAACATAACGGGCGTAGGCGTTTATTTTACAAAAAACAAATTATATTTAAGTAAACAAGGCATATATTAAAATTGTAATATCCGAGTACCTATATTAATTCATATTAAAAGTATGATATTAAAAAAAACAATTACGAATGAAGTGGAATTTTTGCTCTCTCTCTTGAAGAGGTTGTATTAATTATATACTTCTGAATATGATTTCAAGCTAATAAGTAAGTGCTGTAGAAATAGGAATAATATTATAACGAAAAATTGTGTGTTTTGCAAAAACTCTTTCATTAAAACGAAGTCAAGTGGTCTGATAGATATATGCCGCACCGCACTATCTCAAGTGCCGCTGCATATTACTTGAATAATAATTCATAATCAAATCTTATGTGGTTACTATTGGTGTACTTTACCCTGCTCCTCGTTCCTAAATAACTACTTTAACGTTTCTGTTACACGCCGCTTCATTCACAGATAACTATAAAGTACGCTTATTTCCCCGAGAATTATCGAATGAATTATAGCCCTATGGCTGCCTTTGTTTCCGCCTAATGGTAAACAGAAGAATAGATTACGCACCTCCGAATTATCATTTATACTTGTCACGCACATGCTTCTTCTGTGACAGTTGAACTATTACTTATTCTGTGCCGCCGGTTAACTCAATGATTAATATTCTGAGGGAGCCATTAGCGAAAACAGTTTGATTGGTTTAGGGAAAGAGTGTTTGTTTTTGTTACAGCAAAGGCCAATGACCTCTGTTTGAAGTTATCTAAGGTTGTAATAGAGATGTGATAAGTAGTGCCAGATATTTTATTTGTTCCAATTTTGCGTGCATGCAAGTTGATGAGCTAATTAATTCAGGAAATTTAAGATATTGAAATATAAATCACTTATTTCAAGATGTACCGTCAATTGTATATTCTTCCATTATTGCAATAAATGTTATTATAAAAAAGTAAAGTCAATTGGAATATTGTAATTTATAATGGTACCACCTTCATAAAATAAAAGAACCTGTATAATTTGGGATGCAAAATATGACGGAAATGCAAAATACCTTCCTTTTTTCCTCCATGTTTTATTCACATTTTGCGGGTAACGAGTCCGCTGGACGACGTAAACATTTGTTCACGGTTTTTGGACCCGGCCTTTGGCAGCGTTACTTTGCCCTTCAGGTCTAGGTAAGACATATTAGCTATATATAACGACTGCTCTTTTTTATTTATATATATTATTTATTTTTCGTTTGTATTCATTAAACTAGATATATATATACTGTTTATTTGCTAAATACGCTTAACGTGCCTTAATTTTGCAAAAATATAAACAGATCTATCTTGAAGTTTTAAAATTAGATAAGTAAGTGCAAATAATGACCTTAAAAAATCAAAATTAAAAATTGTTCGGGTCTTACGTGATTACCATATGTATATTTAATCATCAGTGATTATAAAAGGCAAAGAAATGGTGTCTCATTTTAATTAAATTAAGTTTTTACTAATATCTAAGTGCTTAAAATTTGAAACTATGTAGTAAACCGTTTTTTTACCGGTACTTATAATTTACATGACAAATGAAACTTTTCAATTGTATCGTTATGTCGACTTTGAGAACAAAAGAAATAAAAACTACACAACATTATACAGTTGGGTTGGAGAAAGGTTCAAAATAACCATAGATTATTGATAAGACCAATCTTCAAAGAGAGATCAGTTCAAATCGGATTCAGATACTTCTATTTGTTCTGTAGCTTCGGGCGTGTACTGACATTTCCGCTCGTTCCACTACGATCCCCTATTTCAGTCCCCCAGGGGACTGTACAACACTCACTATTCCACTACAGTCCCCCAGGGGACTCTAAAGCACTCACTATTCCACTACAGTCCCCCATAGGAACAGTGCTTACCAGTACAGCAATATCTCGACAAAGATGTCAAAGTGACACCAGATGTCATAAAACTCGATTTTGGATACGTATTTAGGGTATTTTTTTTTTCTAAAAATGGCTAAAAAATAGGTTTAAAATGTGACAGGTGTCAAAGAGACAGTTGATGTCGTATTTTATGTACTCAATTACTTTTCGTTTTCGTGACTCCTGTCAAACTTTTATAGATCTCGTAGAGATCTTCATTTCAGATGACAGCTGTCAAATTAAGATAGGGTTTATCTCGGAAACTATTGTTCGTAGACTCCTAGTTTTTTCACAGATGTGATAGATTTCATGGATATCTTAATTTCAGATGACAGCTGTCTAATTAAAATAGTGTTTATCTCGGAAACTGTTGATCCTACACTACTACTTTCTTCACAGATATGATAGAACTCATAGATAATGTCTGAGATATTGACTTCCGAGAATTGTCCTTAAGAGTTTGACAGCTGATATTCAAAATGAAGATCTCGCCTAGGCTTATCACTTTTGTAAAGAAACTTTTTGTCTTAGACAACCAGTTTCCGAGATATTGCTCTTAAGTCTTAGTTTGACAATTGTCGTATGTCATTTTGACATTTGTCACATCCAACATTTGTGAAGGTAATGTGGAAATATATCAATACGTCACTATGACATCTGTCAAATTTTACATCTGTGACAGGAACATACATAATAATACAATATGTTTTATTTCGTTTGAATATATTTTTTTAGTTGTTTAAAATTTCACCATTTGTAACTATTTATAATTATGCACATGTTTTACAGTTAAGCTTGGAACAGTTTTGTTCAAATAGATGAATTTAAATGAAAATTTAAACTCATAAAATTTGGCACGGCAATTATTGTATACATCACATTAGTATGAAATATTACAATAAATGTTCATGGGGGTCAACAGGAGTTCAAATTACTTTTGGCCCCTAAGTATTGGGCTCAAAAGGAATAAAAATGTTTTGTCCCCCACTGGGGGGCGAAAAGTGGCGACAACAGGAATAATCCGTTACGTTTCTACCTATGTTTTCAATTTGCAGTGTTAAAGCTTTGCATTTTTTTTTAATTGTTGAAAATAAAATTACGTTATGCTTAAATTAAAAAATAAATTCAACATTTTGTAATAGTTTTGTCCATGTATTTATATTAACAGAAATAAATATGATAACCTAACAGATTACAGATACAGATCTACTCCATAGAGACTAGCAATTACTATGGAACATGGAAGTAATATGTACTCCGTACTACAGTAAGTACTGTTTACGTTACTTCCATGTTACTTCCATGGTTTGGAACGAATCCTCGTAGGCCACCACTCCGATGAAATAGGGAATTTCGGAAAATGCATCTTTATTGTCTACTAATTTACAATGCACTGGCGATGGTGTGACAGCTGTTAAAGTTGATGTTTAATTTTATGCATTCAATTACTTTTCATTTTCATGAGAACTCCCAACCCTAAAAAGACCTCATCTTGGAAACTTTTGATCTTAGACCACTAATTTCAGATGACAGCTGTCAAACTTATAACAGCTTTATCTCCAAAAGTTTATACAGCAAAAATATTCATAAAAATAGATTCTTGTTGACCACAATTTTAAAAACATTTATTTTCTATTGTTGATAGGTAACCCATTGCTGAACTCTCAATACATGAATGGCGACGGTAGAACCATACTGATCCAAGTATCGTTTTCATTATATTAAGAAAAAGAAGGAAACGCGTTTAAACTTATTTAAAAAAAATACGTGATTTATTATGCTTTAATTTTTATCGAAATTATGGCTAATAAGTCAGACAAAATAAAAAAAATCTATAATACGGTATTTTGATTAAAAGTAGACAAAATGTTGGTTTATGCAGAAAAAACACAGATAAAAAATATATATTGGATCAGTATAGCAGGATATATTCTTGAAAGCAAGTATAATGCTAAAGTAAAAATTTAGATCCTCTAGCAATATAAGGCGCTTTTTGTACTTGGATCAATGTGGCATCAATTAAATATTTTTTTCCTTGTATTTGTCAGTATGGTTCTAACTTCGCCAAATTAATAATGTACCTATTCATAATATCCTCATTGGTTCGAGAATAATATTCAAAAACGTTAAGTCCAGATATTATTTTTGATTTGACAGCTGTCATTGTAAATGAAGACCTCTATGAGATCTATCATTTCTGTGAAGAAACTAGTAGTCTAGGATCAATAGTTTCCGAGATAAACACTATTTTGATTTGACAGCTGTCATCTGAAATGAAGATCTCTATAAGATCTATCATTTCTGTGAAGAAACTAGTAGTCTAGGATCAATAGTTTCTGAGATAAACACTATTTTGATTTGACAGCTGTCATCTGAAATGAAGATCGTTACGAGATCTACCATATCTGTGAAGAAACTAGTAGTCTAGGATCAATAGTTTCCGAGATAAACACTATTTTGATTTGACAGCTGTCATCTGAAATGAAGATCTCTATGAGATCTATCATATCTGTGAAGAAAGTAGTAGTGTGGGATCAACAGTTTCCGAGATAAACACTATTTTAATTTGACAGCTGTCATCTGAAATGAAGATCTCTATGAGATCTATCATTTCTGTGAAGAAACTAGTAATCTAGGATCAATAGTTTCCGAGATAAACACTATTTTGATTTGACAGCTGTCATCTGAAATGAAGATCTTTATGAGATCTATAAAAGTTTGACAGATGTCACGAAAACAAAAAGTATTTGTGTACATAAAATACGACATCAACTGTCACTTTGACACCTGTCACAAATCACACCTGTCCAGCTGACATAAACTGTCACTTTGACAGATGTCAGAAATAAGACCTATTTAGAGGATATTTCGGTGTGAGATTAGGCTCGCCATTTTACTGTGATGGAATTGCATTTTCTAGCACTAGTTGAATCCTGAGCATATAAGAAAGCACAGGGGATCGAAGTGGAATTCCTTTTTTTAGTACTTGTTGAGTCCCCCGAATAGGGTACTGTAGTGGAATAGTGAGTGTTGTACAGTCCCCTGGGGGACTGAAATAGGGGATCGTAGTGGAACGAGCGGACATTTCCGCATAGTTGCTATTTACGGATTGTGAATAAGTGGATTGAATCGGATAAAAAGTTATGTCGTTTGGGGCTTAACAAATGGTTGAAAAAAAACTTTGTATACCATAGGTTTGGTGGACTGACAACATCGTTAACCACAGTAGAACGTTAGATACACATGGTTTATATCCGTTCACAAGCGTTAAAAGTGGATCTATGTTCAAAAGAGCATGTGTTCCTACAGATAATGAAGTATTTCTAAAAAAATAATACCCATCACGCTAATCATACCTAATGCTATAACTGTTATAAGAAATACTCGTAACTGGTCTGCTTCCATGCTGCTAAATGCCATTGCTGTATTCTTTATAGAAAAAAATATACTTTGGCTTCATTATAAGTTTTAAATTATGATCGAAACTCGAATTATTTTGAGAATGTCCTTATAGCACAACTGCCCGCAAGTGTTGGAATATAGCCAACCCATTCTGAGGAAAGTCCCTACTTACGTTTCGGAACATTACGAACTGACAAACTTTAAAGATATTAGTGTCAGTTTTTTCCCATACTCAATTTTCTATATGCATTCAATTATTAGCTTAGTAGTAGCCATAGAAACAACAAGTGCATGATATACAAAAAGAATCAATGAGTTGAATTCATTTGAAAAGTTATTGACACAGGCGTAGGAAATATATACGGTTTTTGTTACATAACAAGCCTCTTCTAATAATGTGAATGCGGATATTTTATTAACCTCTAGAAAACAGGGTCTCTTATGTGTACCATAAAATGTTGCTATAAAACGTGGTACATAATCTCATAAACAGCGCTGTTATTCGACTCAAGTAATAACCTTAAGTACTTGCTTAGCTCTGTTTGGCAATTTTATCGTTAGTAGAAAAAACCCGGAATGGTAAAAGCGTCAGGGCGTTAAACAACGGCTTTGTCTTGATGGTAAGTGCTATGCATTATTGGGGCGTCCTAATCTTAATACAAACATATTTTAGGGTTCCATTTTAGATAATAAGAATTTACTTAGAATTTGTGGTCCATCAGATCTTTAAAAGATCGTCGTCGTTCCAATCTTTTGAATATAATTAAGCAGCCATTTGAAACATTCAAATAATACGTAATATATCGGCTATTGTAAAAAACCCCAAAAAACATTTCTTTTCAATACCTTCCGTTGTAAACCCACTGAATAACCGAAGTCTTATTAATAACACTCCCCTGTCTGTCTCTCCGTCTGTACGTCATAGGTCTCTAACGCGTAAGTGGAATAAGTTACAACCGGTACAAATTCGTTAATGAAATCTATTACAGACCCAAATAATGAATTATTGAAACAAAACACTGAGGCTCTAATACCTTAAGAGCCATTTCACAAAATCACGCTACTGAAGTTTAGGTAAATGCCAGCGCATCGCTTACACAAGCGAAAGAAGTGACGACAGAATAGCGTGACTGTGAGTAACATATTTTGATACTAGCACTCATTAATAAAGAAATGTAAGTTGCGAATTTAAAAATTGTGTGATTGGCATGAGTAAATAATCAATTTCTTGTCGATTACTTGCTAATGTTATAGAAAAGAAGTAGGCATGTACATATTTATGAATGAAATTCTATTGTTATCATTATCGCAGATATCAATGGGTTAAATAGTCAACCTACATCGTGAATCGTATATTTACATATATATCTTTGATGAATAAAAAATAGATATGTTTGAATCATTTATTGCAACAATAAACTTAAATAATAAAAAAATATACAGAAAATATACAGCTTAAAATTATATAAATATTTGACGTAACGGGATTGATTAAAAGCTGCGGACTAAAAGCTATTTCTTTTAAATTTTCAAAAAAATGCTATTTTCCTCGTTCACACTCTTCAGTATCTATATCCAGTCGTTAACACTGTCTGCCATCATGACCATGCATAGGATTGAGGTTTATTTTTCTGTGCATCCGGAAACAACTTAGTACCAACCACAAACGTCCCATGACGTTTTTGGTTTTCCATTACTTAAACATGTCACCCTCATATTCCCATACCACGATATATCACCTATACCATTAAAAAAATATCATTTTCATCCATTTAGTTTGAGTAGACCAAACAGCGAAATGTAAATATATATTTACAGATTTTGAGGTTTTTTTGTTTTTAAATCGAATATCTTTGATGCAATCTATAATCAACGTATATACTTCTTGATTCTAATGCAATCCTCACTATATACTCTTATGCTCACTATTTCCTCTATGGAAAATAAATGATAATACACCGTTTTATAAAAAAAATACTGGAAATGGGGTTTGAACACACGACAAAAATGGTGGGAAATAGTAATTTAATTGCTATTTTTATTTTTTTGTAACTAACTCACCTAAAACTTCGATTCTTCTTTTAATATGATAATTTACTATTGTTCTTTAGCCATGAATTGTTACAGATTTTTACGCCAAATATTTTAAATTAACAAGATTAAAACAACCCAATTGTTTTAAGAACTTTGGCGGGAAAACTGTATTGGAGAGCAATATTTTTTTCTGAAAAACTATACCACCTACGGCTTTGGTCCTTCTTTGATATTATTATTTACATGTAATTTATACACCTGTATTATTTCAGTTTTTTGGTTTGGAAGTTTAAAATTAGTTACGAAATTATTTAATACGCAAATTTGCATCGGTAAGTGTTTGCGTTGTAAAATGTATCGAGTGAAAAATGACTTATACATTTGCAAAATTGCGGTTTTCTAGGTTTATAACTGTTGACGTAGTTACGAGATTTATATGAAATGACGTAATATTTTGGGGCCAAAATGTAATTTGTGCTGGTTTCAGATTTCATCAAAATATTCAAAATACTTCCGTCTCAATAAAAAAAAAAAAATATGGATTTTAAAAAATCTCAGAAAAATATGGATTTTATCTTGTATGGGCAAGGATGCATCCTTTTGAAAACCATTTGGATTATGAAAGTCGGACTTACGCAGATTTTATGGTAAATTTGTAAATACGACTATCGACCGCTAACTGGTATCCCGGTTTGTACAAATGAGGAAGGTAGTTTAATTTCCAGCTGAAGTTATCGCTGTGTTCACTTATAGACATAAACTGAATATTGGATATCAATTATTCGCCTGCCATCTTATCCTCCTAAAACAAAAGTTATAGTGAGTTACTAATTTAAACTAGAATAATATAAAAACTAGCAGACCAAAAAGAAGAAGTCAACCCTCTGAGGTTGTTAGCATTTTTCCAATAACGCTGTATAAGGCTGCATAATTGTGACGTTTCCTTTTTATAACACAATGGATGAACAGAAACTAAAGATGTAGTTACTTAACAAGACAACAATACTTATATTATGGACAACAAATATAAAGTATAGTTTGTTACTTAAAAAAATTAAGACATGATCAAAACTCTGTGGTCGCACTATAAACTTGCGTCTAAGCGTTCCGCGTACGAAACGTCAGAGCAAGGCAAAACGAACACAGGTCCTACCTCGATGGGCGCTCGCGCGGTACTGATCGCCTCGCGCTTGTACATTTCAATTTATAAGCATTTCGAGTTATATTAAATATTTTTTCTTGTCTAACAAAACAGAGTTAATATCACAATTTATTGAAGATCAGATTAATAAAAGAATGGACTTTCTTTTCATATAATATCTGTTTGGAATTACACTTTATTAAACACAATATATCGTGGTAAACTGCTGATATAATTCGTGGAAATTGGCGCAAGATCTTTATTTTTTTTCTACAATGACGATTAATTATCGATATTCTAGGACACTATGTGTCAACAGGATTATATGCCTGATGCACAGTTTTTTTTAGTTAATTTGATGAATATTTATACAAGAGATAGAACTCTGAAGTTGGCTATGTGTACTTTAATTCGTAAAACAAGGTTATGTTTGTAAATCTGGTACATTAACTGAAAAGAGAACAGATTATTCTTTTTTTATCAATTATTAAACAACTTGTAGATATTTCCTATGATAGTAAATTAAGCGCTTAAAATCTTCGTATACCGCATTAAAATGTAAAATGCCTCTTAAAGGGTAGAAGAGGTTACGTACTGTACTCTACTTAATGTATAATTAACTATAATGTTAATATTTTTGCTCATCGTAGAATAAGTAATACATACATGGATCAAGAGTCGTATGATATACAGTACAAGCTCTAAAGTGAAAAACTTTACACATAAATTTACTGGCTCTATATATGTTTTAGGCCGTGGGGTGCTAGGCAAATGTGATCCGTACATTACTTCCCGTGGTTGCCGTAGGAGGCGACTAAGGGTAAAATATCGGAAGGTCAGCAGCAGCGCCTTCTGAAGAACGGCTAACTCTTAAACTGCGATCTCCAAGACACCAGTTGATTGACGTTAGAAAATATTTATGGTGCATCAGTCTTTTAACCGATGCGCATCATAGATAATTATATAAATAACAAACCGGCCAAGTGTGAGTGGGACTCGCGCACGCAGGGTTCCGTATTTTTAGCAAATAAACAGCTCTTTTATTGTATGTGAGCCCCCTTAATTATTTTTATAATTTTATTTTACTTAATTATATTTAAAGAGAATATAAAACTAACAATTCTGTAAATAGTTCAAGCGTCTACCTGTCACTGTTATTAGTATCGAGCAAGAAACGATCAAAAAATCAAGTTTGTTTTATGAGAGCCCCCCTTAAATATTTATTTTATTTTATTTTTAGTATTTGTTGTTATAGCGGCAATATAAATACATCATCTGTGAAAATATCAACTGTCTAGCTATCACCGTTCTTGAGATACAGCCTAGTGACAGATGGACGGACGGACGGACAGCGAAGTCTCAGTAATAGGGTCCCGTTTTTACCCTTTTGGTACGGAACCCTAAAAAGGAACGTATCAACTCCGGTCGATAACAAAAAACTGTCTTGCCAG
Organism: Plagodis pulveraria; assembly: GCA_963890685.1. Taxonomy (NCBI): domain Eukaryota; kingdom Metazoa; phylum Arthropoda; class Insecta; order Lepidoptera; family Geometridae; genus Plagodis; species Plagodis pulveraria. The sequence continues at coordinate 34,246,690 of OY982957.1, forward strand.
TGACAGTCTTCAATCTGTTACTTTAAAACTATTACTTACTTTTGACTACAATTTAGTCCTTGAGAGCCTTATTTCATGACTTGAAATAAGGCTCTCAAGGACATGTGCCGAAACACCCTGTGCTTAGCAACAGATTTTCTACATAAGAGGATAGAAGAGCCGGGCAGTCATTTGCAAAACGGTAATAAAAGTTGAAAGCTCAAGCTCGCAAGATTTGAAGCAGTCTCCTGCTGCGTGACAGTCTTCAGAATTCATAGCCACTGAACCATTACTGTTATGATATTTTAAATTCCAGATTATTTTAAACTCGAAAAACAGATTAAGAATATAATGTATTATTTAAAGCAAAGCTGTTTAAGGATTATTGACCGCCATAAGCTTTAGCGCCGTAGCACAAACTGGTTAACGCTACGCCGTAGACCTTGCTACGGTATGGTGTGCAATTGTATATGATTATTTTAAAAGTAACAAAGTGTTAACTGCCTTTGTAGTCTTTTTAACTGCTTCTTCATTCTGCTTCATCATCTGCAAGAAATCATATTTTAGATGTATTTCTATATACTTATGATAAAAGAAATGTTTAATTTAGCAATGTATTTTTAACTATTCGTAAAGTGGTTTGACCTCAGAACGTCAAATTATGTTGTCACTATTACATTTCTTTACACAAACTATAATATATAAACACTGTCCCTGTTGTTCATACTTACTGATCTTTCTTGTTATTGTGATCATCGTGAACCATCATTAACGTCACACACGTTCTGACGTAAATGATGGTTGGTAAAGGAATGGTGATAATAACTGTACTGTATCAGCCGAATCGTCCACTGCTGAACACAGCTTCCTGGGGATTATAGCATGATTTGCTATAATCCCCACGCTTGGCAGGCATCTTGGGGATTGCAGTGTAAGATAACAGTTCTTCAGGAGCTAATACTCACCTTACGGTATTTTTCCCTTAGTCACCTCTTACGACACCCACGAGAAGAGATGGAGGCATTCTATCTCGGCACCCCACGGGGGGATAATAACTAACATCTATTAAAAGCAAATAACTTTAAACTATGGCAGCAAGACATGCTTAAAGAGCTCTTGCCAAGAAGTGCTTAATTATGTTATTTAAGAAAGGACATGAACTTAAGTTGAATTTATTTGCTGGCATACTCGTGCTCGTATTTTGGACGGGCTTACTGCGAGTTTTGCTGTTATATATTTCATTTTAATAACTTTGTGTGCGTTTAAATTTTACTTACTCATATAAGTAAAAGTACTAGCGACGAATACATGTTACTTTTTGTTAGTTAAAAATAAATATCTGTACTCAAGTCATGTTTAGAACTTCTCTTCTCAGCTTCACGTGAAGAAATGTTTTGTTAGCTGGTAGATTAGATTATAACTACTATCTCACCTGTGCTAGAGGACGGTAAACATGCTTAAAGCGTACTGGCTCAAGGACTGCTTGGCGACAGATTTTTTACTTGAGGGGTGCTAGGTAGCCAGGTGCCATTCGCCAAATTTCCTGCTACCATGCACGATTGTTTATACCTTCTCCTAATTCTACTTATTCTAGTTCTTTTGATAATTATTGTAAATTACATTAACTTTGGCATAATAGTTCTTATGGTTACAGAACCAAAGGGCGAAAAGGAGCATTATATATCAAATAAAACTATCCTGTCTGACTGATAATGTAAAATAACAGGGTTTTCTATACTCTTTTTAAGGTAAGTATTAGGTTTAGATTATGTTAAAAACACTAATACACATAAAAAATTAATTCTCACGATGAACTAAGACAAAAGGCACTCTACAAACAAAAGGCACATGAGTGTAATTTTTCCTCTCGTAAATTTTTAATTTTGTATTGTAATTTTGTAAAGAATAAAGACTGTAATGGACACTTATAAGGATTAATCCTGTCATCACTTAATAACGTAAAATGAGTCAAACTTGGTAAGACATTTTATTGCTCAGATAACGCTCACAGCTTTAGTCAAATATTTCTTGAAAGAGTAGTACCCGCTACGGGCGCCTGTCACCAGCAGTGTCTAGGAAAGTCTCATACATTTGCCCGCGTCAGAGACAGGCCCGGGGCACCCACGGTGCGGCGTGGCGGCGGTAGTGAGGCGGCAGGCCGCTTTTTTAAATCTCATTCATTTCTACAATCACGCTAATCGTTCTAATGCGTGGTTCATTAATGGTTCAGCAAATAAATAAAATGTTGTACTATTAATGAAGTAATTATTACACTGAAACATGTACCTAGTTGTAGTGTGAAGTACACTAACTATATCTTAATGTTCACAAAAACAAATAACTGCTGAAAACGCCAATTTTTATTGTACTTTTGAAGCTGTTAATACAAAAAAGCTTTTTTATTACCCGGGGTGTTCTTATCCGGAAATAGGCCAGTTTTTATATGTTATACTTATAACGACAACATATCGTCACGCATGTATGATTCACGGGTAAGCAGAGGTGTATACACAAACACGTTTCACCAGACGTGTTTTTAACCGACTTCAAAAAAGCAGGAAATTCACATTTCAACTGTATGTATTTTACCTCATATATTTCCACAGGGTGTACCGATTTTGATGAGTGTTTTGCACGCACCAGCTTTCGAAAAAAAAATTCACCTTCACAATATATGGTTCCATATAAGTTTGAGTGAGATCTGACGAGTAGTATTTGAGTATATACCTTTACCTAATAATGCGTATTTTATGCTTTTAGTTAAATAAAAACAAGGTTAAATAGATTTTAATAAACGATACCTGGCAATGAGATGCTCAAATTGAAACTCAGTAGCTTCCATTTAATTATTAGGATCTTTTTTATTAAAGTATTTAGAGATAGTTTCTAGTTACAAGGTAAGTATACTGTACTGTATCAGCCGAATCGTCCACTGTTGAACACTGCCTCCCCTATTAAGGGGGTATTTGCCATAATCCCTACGCTTGGAAGGCGAATTGGGGATCGCAGTGAAATATGGCAGTTCTTTAGAAGGCGCCCACTTTCTGCCCACCTTCCACTGATATGGGGAGGTGCAAAAGGTAAGTATATTAGAAAATAATATTTTAGTCGTCTAATAGTTGCAAAGGATGTGAAAACGTGTAAAAGTTTTATTAGAAGTAGATATTAGAAGATCATATAAAGATATCATATTCGACTACCACCGTCAGACTAATTGCGTGATGACTTATTACGTCAAAAATTACAGATAAAACATAGTTCAAATTCTGTTGTTATAATCATTACTGAAATAATTATAATCCGTAGTTATTTAAATTATTATATTTATTGTTTACATAAATATGATGTCATGTTTGATTGACTTTTATACATTTATATCTTCTAATATATAAAATTCTTGTGTCATAGTTTTCGTTGCCATACTCCTCCGAAACGTCTTGACCGATTTTGATGAAATTTTTTGTGCTTATCCGGTATCTATGAGAATCGGCCAACATCTATTTTTCACTCCCCTAAATGTTAGGGGTAGTCCACCCCTAAATTTTATTTTTTATTTTTATGCAAAATTTTTAATTTCTATTTTATTATGATACAACATACAAAAATACATACAATCCTCAATTTTCACCCTTCTACGATTAACCCTTATTTTTTAAATTATTTATATGGCAAAACAACGTTTGCCGGGTCAGCTAGTAATATATATATATATATATATAGAAATATGAGAATAAATATTATTTAACCTCCAATCCTGCTATTATAAAAAGTCGTAATTAACCTAACCTTTACTAAAATGGAATAAACTCACTGATGATATAACTGAATGTATGCGGCCCTCGTTGATACAATTTTTATATCATATCTAATCTATCTAATGAGAACATGTTGGCGACAATATCAACTCGTAACGTGTCCATATGTTAACAATTTGCTAGTCGTGCTCATTAATTCTGTGCACTCAACTGTGATAAAAAAAATATAGTAAAAAAAGGCTGCAATGGAAATATCTAAACGTATATTGTTACGCCATAAAGTTTCAAAACCTGCCGCCTCGTTGGACCATTAGCGTGTAGCATCGCTTTGGACTGGGTACCTAATTTTGCCAAGAGTATATGTCGAGAACAAAGCTTTGATTTATTTTTGTGTTATTTTTACGAAACTAGCTCGAGGCCCATCTGATGTTAAGCGAACTAACCTCTGTCTATAACAGATGCATTTCGTCACAAGTCAAGAATTGCACTGCGCCCGACACCTTGAGACATAGTTTGTGGGCTACTCCCACATAATAACGTGCCGTTATTTAATATACACTTATTAAATATATAACTTCACATTCACAACAGTCAATTATAAACATCACTATATATAATATATATTTACTTATTTATTTATTATTTACACAGTACCTAATATTTATATCTGTACAAGTAATATATGTAATTAATTCAATCAGTATTAAACACTCATATATTATATATACATTACATTGAAAATATTACTTACAGTTAACAATTGATAAAAACACTAATGAATTAATTTAATATTGACGGCTAAATGCCGTACCAACAATGGACGAATGCATTGGAGCCGCGCGCCGCCGCGCGCTGATAACGAGATCTCATATTCGCATAGATATAAGTACATCGGCGCGCGAGCACCTCAGCGCCGGCCGCCGGCCGTTCTCAAGCCAGTCGGTAACAAACGCTTACGCGACGCGGAGCCCACGTCGCTCTATGCAATTCCAGTCACTCTTGCTTTGTTTACTTTCTACGTAATACTTCTAACTATCTTTCATTGCTGTGCTTAATAATTACTTACATCGCCTTCTAAACTATTTTAATTGTGGAATGTGTGTTTGGGTGTTAATAAACATTGGCTGTGAAGTGTACGGATTTATTTATTTGGACTATCATCAACTTCACCGCATCACCACTACTACTACTGGTAACAACACCCTCATTTCTCTCACTCTCTCTCCCCATCCTCCACAACTGGTGACCTCAACTGAAACGCCGTAAGAATACCTAAGCCATATATTTATGAAAATGAGTGACAGTTCCGACGACACAGTAAACTCGCAAAATGGCGCTGCAGCCGCACCTCGCCGCTGTCGTCGATCGGCAGAGCGCGTTTCCACTGCACCATCCGAGATTTGTCGAGTCGGTGTACGGGTACCACCTTTTTGGCCTGAAGAGCCCGAAATATGGTTTGCGCAGATAGAGGGACAGTTTGCGATCACAGGCATTACATCTGACGCGACAAAATTTAATTACGTCATCGGACACCTGGATCCTCAGTATAGCAAAGAAGTCAAAGATATCATCATATCTCCGCTGGAAAACAACAGGTATGACAAATTAAAGTCAGAGCTTGTTAAACGTCTTTCTGCTTCAAAGGATAAGAAGGTTCACCAGCTCCTCATGCACGAAGATCTTGGGGATAGGAAACCTTCACAATTTCTGAGGCACCTGCAAAGCCTGGCCGGATCCAACGTACCTGAAGACTTCCTGAGGACTATTTGGAGCAGTCGTTTACCGAGCAACATCCAAACCCTGTTGGCCTCTCAACCCCAAAGCAGTCTTGAAGCTTTGGCTGATCTGGCAGACCGCGTTCAGGACATCGTGTTGCCCGCACGACAGGTTGCAGCTACGTCATCATCAGCACCGGTTTCCGTCATCGACTCCATGGCTATCGAGATAGCAGAACTGAAACGAGCTGTGAAGGCCCTGACACTGCAGCTAGGAAGACAGTCCCGTCCTCAGAACCGCTCCAGGATCAATACCAGCACTGGACGCAGTCGTTCTACATCCCGCTCAAACTCAGCGTACCGCAAGTATCCACTCTGCTGGTACCATTCTAAGTATGGTGCTAAGGCCACTAAATGTCAAAAGCCTTGCGATTTTGGCATGGCGGGAAACGCACAGGGCGGTCGATAATGGCGACGTCTGATTGCCCTCTCTCCACTGGTCGCCTTTTCGTCACCGACCGCAGCTCGAAGGTACCATTCCTTGTGGACACCGGAAGCGATCTCTGCGTTTTCCCTCGAACTGCGCTTCGTGAACGACGAGAGAAGACAAACTACCAGCTGTCAGCCGCCAACGGAAGCGCCATTAATACTTTTGGTTACATTCAGCTTAATCTGAATATTGGCCTCAGGCGTAATTTCCCTTGGAATTTTGTAGTTGCGGATGTAACCAAAGCTATTATTGGCGTTGACTTTCTAAATTTTTATAATTTAACTGTCGATATTCGTAACCGCCGCCTAATAGATAATACCACATCATTGTCAGCTACAGCTCTTATTGATAACAATGTAGACACTGTTTTGTCTGTTAAGGTTTTGACTGGAGATACGCAATATCACGCGATTTTAAATCAGTTCCCCGAAATCTTGCGACCCGCTGGCACACCACGCATTATCAAACATAACACGAAACACCACATTCGTACCACACCTGGCCCGCCAGTTTCTTGTGCACCCCGTAGGTTAGCTCCTGATAAACTGAAGATTGCGCGAGATGAGTTCCAGCTCATGTTGGATAATGGTACTGCACGTCCATCGGATAGTCCCTGGTCTTCGCCTCTTCATTTAGCGCCGAAGAAGGACAACGGCTGGCGTCCTTGCGGAGACTACCGTCAGCTCAACGCTCGGACCATTCTGGACCGCTATCCGATCCGTCATATCCACGACTTCACGCAGAACATTTCTGGTTGCAAGGTCTTCAGTACCATCGACCTGGTGAAGGCTTTTAACCAGATTCCAGTCTGCGAGGAGGATATCCCCAAAACTTCGATCACCACGCCGTTTGGAATGTTTGATTTTCCATTTATGACATTTGAATTAAGAAATGCAGCTCAAACGTTCCAACGGTTCGTGGATGAGATGATGCGAGGCCTGGACTTCACGTACTGCTATTTGGATGACTTCCTGGTCTTCAGCAGGGATGAGCAGGAGCACAAAAACCACCTACGGCAAGTTTTCGAAAGACTTCGTACCTATGGCATGGTTATCAATGTCTCCAAATGTGTTTTCGGTGCTCCAGAAGTAACCTTCCTTGGTTATTCTATATCTGAGAGCGGAACCAAACCTTTGGACGATAAGGTACAAGCCATACGCGATTTCCCCCCACCTAAAGATGTGAGGACCCTCAGGCGATTTTTGGGCATGGCCAACTTCTATAGGCGATTTTTGCCGAATGCCGCTCAAATACAAGCGCCTCTCAACGCCTTGCTTGTGGGGGGTGTCAAAGGCTCCACACCAATTCATCTCACCGACGATGCTCTGAAGGCTTTTCATGAGACCAAGGAAAGCCTTTCCAATGCAGCTCTTCCGGCACATCCCGATTGCCATTCCAAACTTGCATTGGTTACAGACGCATCAGACGTGGCAATTGGCGCTGTCTTACAACAGCACCAAAAAGACGTGTGGCAGCCGCTAGCGTTCTTTTCGCGAAAACTTAGCCCGAGCCAACAAAAGTACTCACCGTATGATCGCGAACTTTTGGCGATCTACGAAAGTATCAAGTACTTCAGGCACATGGTGGAAGCGAGGCACTTTACTGTCTATACCGACCACAAACCTCTTTGCTTTGCATTCCACGAGAGGAAGCATAGCTGTTCGCCTAGACAGTTCAGGCACTTGGACTTTATATCCCAGTTCACGACCGACTTGAAGCACATTTCCGGCAAGGACAATGTCGTAGCTGACACTTTAAGTCGCATCGATGAACTGGAAGCTCCTATATGCCTAGCCAAGCTTGCCAATAGCCAGGAAAGTGACGCAGAACTTGCCCAATATTTGTCTGACGGATCCTCTCTTCGTCTCAAAAAGATGGAATATCCTGGATGTCGCACACCTTTGTTCTGTGACATCAGCACACCGACACCCAGGCCTTTCGTCACAAGAGAGTTCCGAAAGCAAGTCTTTAAAAGCATGCACTCACTTAGTCATCCCGGTCCTTCCGCGTCAGCCAAACTAGTTGCCGCGAGATTTGTATGGCCCGGAATTAGAAAAGACTGTCGTGAGTGGGCACGTACTTGCCTAGCATGTCAACGCGCAAAAGTAAGTCGTCATGTGTCCACCCCGTTGGGCACTTTCGAATTACCACGTGAGCGTTTTAAGAAAGTCCATATTGACCTGATTGGCCCCCTTCCCATTTCGCAGGGATACAGGTACTGCCTGACGGCTATAGACCGATTTACGCGGTGGCCTGAAGCCATACCTATTCCCGACATCACTGCAGAAACGGTGGCCAAAGCCTTAATTTCTGGCTGGATATCTAGATATGGTTGCCCCACAGATATTGTGACAGATCGCGGTCGTCAATTTGAGTCCGCACTGTTCCAATATCTGGCAAAAACTATCGGATTCCAGCACAGACGAACCACTGCTTATCATCCGGCATGTAATGGCTTGGTGGAAAGATTTCACCGCCAACTCAAATGTGCAATCACATGCCACGCTGATCAGAACTGGACTGAAGTATTGCCTCTGGTTTTACTAGGCATTCGTAGTGCCTATAAAGAGGACCTACAAACTTCATCGGCTGAATTGTTGTATGGCGAGCCTCTGAGACTTCCAGGAGAGTTTTTCGATCCAAGCGTGCCATGTATATCTGACATGTCAGATTTTACAGCGCGTCTTCGCTCATTTTCCGAAAAACTCAAACCAATCCCAGCGTCTCGCCATAGCAAACACAAAGTATTTGTGTACAAGGAGCTCTCTACTGCCGAACACGTCTTCCTTCGCGAAGACGCTTCGCGTGCCACATTTCAGCCTGCCTACACAGGTCCATATAAAGTACTGGAGAGACGAGATAAATTTCTCAAGCTCCTAATCAAAGGAAAGCCTGTAACTGTCTCTATGGACCGACTCAAACCTGCGTACATATTATCTGACGCCAAGGAATTGTCAGGCAACACTCATCAGTATCCACCAATTGAACACTGTACAAATGATACACCAGGCCTTACACCTGACAATGTAACTACAATGCCTACACCGGCACCTAAAACCACACGTTCCGGACGTATAGTCCGTTTACCAAATTTTTATCGCCCCTAACCAGGTCTCTGGGGGGGAGTGATGTGGGCTACTCCCACATAATAACGTGCCGTTATTTAATATACACTTATAAAATATATAACTTCACATTCACAACAGTCAATTATAAACATCACTATATATAATATATATTTACTTATTTATTTATTATTTACACAGTACCTAATATTTATATCTGTACAAGTAATATATGTAATTAATTCAATCAGTATTAAACACTCATATATTATATATACATTACATTGAAAATATTACTTACAGTTACCAATTGATAAAAATACTAATGAATTAATTTAATATTGACGGCTAAATGCCGTACCAACAATGGACGAATGCATTGGAGCCGCGCGCCGCCGCGCGCTGATAACGAGATCTCATACTCGCATAGATATAAGTACATCGGCGCGCGAGCACCTCAGCGCCGGCCGCCGGCCGTTCTCAAGCCAGTCGGTAACAAACGCTTACGCGACGCGGAGCCCACGTCGCTCTATGCAATTCCAGTCACTCTTGCTTTGTTTACTTTCTACGTAATACTTCTATCATTCATCTTTCATTGCTGTGCTTAATAATTACTTACATCGCCTTCTAAACCTCGAGAGCAATGAATCCGGGTCACTTAAAGAATGTTAAAAATCTCGGAAACTAAAAATGATAGGTTAATGCAATAAATTGTATTTAATAGACAATGTAATACTCCTTAAATTAAAGTAAAAAAAATATGAGTCACCATACATTTTATTAACACAAAATTACATAAAGAAAAAAACTGCTGATCTCTCCTTAAAACAAAAATAGGAAACATGAAATTTTTGAACTTTATTACGATTTTCTTGAATTTTAATACTTCGTATTGCCTCCTCGTGCTTCCATTACTGCGTTTACGCGGTTTGGCATGCTGTACACCAAGTTCCTTATACGATTTTGGGGAATATTCTCCCATTCCTCTGTGAGAGCAATTTTGAGCTCACGAAGCGTGATTGGGGGAGGGTTTCGTTGTTTTACGCATCTGCCTAGCTCGTCCCAAGCATGCTCGATCGGGTTGATATCCGGGCTGCGCGCTGGCCACTCCATACGAGTAATGTTCATCTCTTGAAGGTAGTCATTCACAATCCTACCTGTATGAGGTCGGGCATTGTCATGCATAAATATAGCATCCTCACCTAAATTGACCATAAATGGACCAACGTGATCATTGAGGATTTCTTCCACATATCTTACGCTAGTTAAAGAGCCGTTTTCTATGATCACCAGCTCTGTGCGACTTTCAGAAGAAATTCCGGCCCACACAAGTACAGACCCACCACCGTAGGCTACTTTTTCTTCGATGCATGCTTGCTTGAATCTTTCCCCTGGTCTTCGATACACTCTGTGTCTTCCATCGTGCTTGTAGAGCATAAATTTTGATTCGTCGGAGAACATAACTTTTGACCAATCTTCAATACTCCAATTTACGTGGCTCTGGGCATATCTTAGTCTCGAAATACGATGCCCACGCTCCAGTTTAGGGCCGTTTGCAGGTCTAAGGGGTTTTAAGTTAGATTCAGCAAGCCGACGTCTTACTGTCCATGCACTTGGGTTACTTCCTCCGAGGCGTCGAAACTGATTGGTGAGTTCAGTTCCTGTGAGAAAGCGATTTCGAAGCATGGTGTTCACCAAGTATCGGTCTTCTCGTGCTGTGGTACACCTGGTTCTGCCCGTTCCTGGTCTGCGTAGGTTAGAACCAGTTTCTTCGTAACGTCGGAGAACTCTTTGTACTGTTGACAGCGACACACCGACAGTCCTGGCTGTATCGCGCTGACTCCGGCCGGTTTCCAGCATTGTAAGTATTCTGGTGCATTCTTCAGGCGTAAGCGACATAATTTCAGCTTGAATAATGAATATAGAGCACTATCAACATGGTTTATGTACCCACATAAATGACAGATTACAAACAAAAGCAAAACCAAATGCTGTAATTTCGTAGTTCCATCTTCGAAAGTGGCCCTTTTTCAAATTTGATTTTTTTATGATATAACTTTACAATAACTAAGAAGTTTTAATACCTTCATTTAAGGAGTATTACATTGTCTATTAAATACAATTTATTGCATTAACCTAGCATTTTTAGTTTCCGAGATTTTTAGCATTCTTTAAGTGACCCGGATTCATTGCTCTCGAGTGTATTTTAATTGTGGACTGTGTGTTTGGGTGTTAATAAACATTGGCTGTGAAGTGTACGGATTTATTTATTTGGACTATCATCAACTTCACCGCATCACCACTACTACTACTGGTAACAACACCCTCATTTCTCTCACTCTCTCTCCCCATCCTCCACATAGTTGTTAAGTGTAATGTGCCTGTAATTTCACTGGCTCACAAGGACTGCCACCGAAACACACCGTTAGGTGCTTGGCGACAGATTTTCAACTTGAGCGTGGTCGCTAGCCAGGCGGATATGCGGACACGCGGCGGAATTCGAACCATGGACCTGCTGCGCAGCAGTCCATTGCCAATGCCACTGAGCCATCACTGCTGAAAATTAGAATTGAACGTTAAGGTTGAACTGGCCGGTAACTTTTCCATACAAACGCCGTAGGATGATCACTCCCTTATTTGAGGTTTTAGGTCCACAACTAAGCATGATATCGATTTATCTCTTCATTATCTAGGCTTGTCTTGGCACCGATTTGTAAAAAAAATCTTCACATGATAGTTATAAGCCTCGAAACATCCCTGTAATATCACGAATTTTAGCGCATGTTTAGTCGTAAATAAACGACTTATAGAGCATGAAATCCCTAAAATTATTTACATAGAAGCATAGCTCAGTTCATGATCATTTTAGATAACATTTTGGAAAACAAATACATCCAGTAGTATAATCATAAACATCCTAGAGCCAAAGGTCGGCACACATAGTTTTGCGCGCTAGTTTTTCGTTCAAAATATTGGGCATCTCATGTCAATACTTCCATTCCGCGGTGAGGGAAGCGGGCGGGCGGGTCTCATGCGCAGCACACTAATATATAATTAACAAAACGCACACTACCAAAAGTCACGTGCATCGCGCCGCGATCTTAGAACATAATATTATATTGTAGGAATGCCCTGTTGCTTTTTGGTGTGCATGTATGTATACACTACCAATATGTAGTGCCTATGCCTACTTACGTACTTATATATATATATATGTTGGGAGTTGGGGACCGGATTTTCTTTCGCATTTGATTAGTTTGTTCGTGATAGTAAGTGTCGGACGCCATAATCCATATAGATAGGTACTTGGGTAATATAAATACGTAACTATGTCTAGGTACTCACCTACTCTCACCTAAGTTAGTACCTAGTAGGTATTAGTCAATACGCAGGTCATGATAGCTATGGTGAGTACCTAATCATTTTAGCAACACTTAGACAATATAAAAAGCTGCATTTGGTTAGATACGGTATGGACGTAGGTAGTCCGCATTCTTTTTAGAATATAGTCTAAGCAGTAATATAACTTCGAGAAAGTACCTACCTAACACAAAGTAGTAAAGGGTTAGAATTAGAAGCTCAATGGAAGATACCTACCTATCTACGATATAATTATCATTTATCATATAGGCCTGCCTAGGCACGCAACTGCCAGCGATGTCAAATCGACATTCGCGGACGCGCATTACATTGCATACCTATCTACATAGCTATAAGATCACAACAAATAATAAAGTTAGTACTATGTATCTACCTACGTAAATTAGTAGAATAAGTATGTATATTTGTAGTAGGTACTTATACCTAAGGTAGTACGAAAGTTTATATGGTAAACTTAGCGATGATTGTAGGCACTTACCTAATCAAAAATAACCTATGATTAGTTATTGATTTTTATTGGAAATAATTTAAATCAGTTACGGGTAGGTAGAGAATTTTTATTCCAAATGTGTTCTACCAGGATTGGTAGATCCATGATGCCATCGTACATTACCGCTTAGAGACAGATTTTGAAATCGGTACGACACACTCTCATCTTAAAGCTCGCTAGCCGGGCGAGCATTCGCAAAACAACCTTCCACCATGCGGTGAAGTTCATGCCCGCGGCGGGATTCGACCCATAGACCTGTTGCGCGGCAGTCCATTGCTAAGAGCCATCACTGCTTCCCGTTAAGTGTTTAGTGACAGAATTTCTACTTGAGGGTGGTAGCTAGCCAAGCGAGCATTCGCAAAATGCCCTTCTACCAAGCGGTGAATTTCAAGCCCGCGGCGGGATTCGAACCATAGACCTGCTGCGTGGCAGTCCAAAGCTAATGCCACTGAGCCATCACTGCTTCCCGTTAGGTGCTTTCTGACAGATTTTCTACTTGAGGGTGGTAGCTATCCAGGCGAACATTCGCAAAATGCCCTATGACCTTCCACCAAGCGGTGAAGCTCGAGCCCGCAGCGGGATTCGAACCATAAACATGCTGCGAGGCAGTCCATAGCCAATGCCACTGAGTTCACGTTAGTTGCATGGTGACAGATTTTCTACTTGGGTAGCTATCCCGGCGAGCATTCGCAAAATGCTCTTTTTTTATGCCTGATAGGTTAGCCTTTGACCACTATCTCACCTGATGGTAAGTGATGATGTGGTCGAAGATGTTGTTCAGGCTAACCTAGAAGTACTGGCTCTCAAGGACAGCTGCCGGAACACACCGTTAGGTGCTTGGCGACAGATTTTCTACTTGAGGGTGGTAGCTATACAGGCGGGCATTCGCAAAATGCCCTACCACCATGCTATAACGACTGCCATCCTAAGACCACAACCGGGACCAACGGCTTAACGTGCCCTCCGAAGCACGGAAGCGCTCAGTAGTATTGTCCTAGCGGTCACCCATCCAACTCATGACCGCGCGCGACGGTGCTAAACTTTGCTGATCGGTTGAGAACAGCTAAGTAAACTTCGCTACGAACTCTCCACCACGCGGTGAAGCTCAATATCGCGGCGGGATTCAAACTATGGACCTGATGCGCAGCCAGTCCATAACCAATGCCACTGAGCCATCACTGCTTCCCTTTAGGTGCTTGGCGACCGATTTTTTACTTGAGGGTAGTAGCTATCCAGGCCGGCATTCGTATAATGCTCTTCTACCACGCGGTGAAGATTAAGCCCGCGACGGGATTCGAACCATGGACCTGCTGCGCGGAAGTCCATAACCTATGCCACTGAGCCGTCACTGCTTTACAAAATATGTTGTAGTAAAAGCAGTAACTTGCTAATTATGTAATAAATAATTATTGTAGGTAAATATTTACTACATCAATATGAAAAGAACAAACTAATACATTTACTATGTACCTACAAATCATTGTACCTACTTACTAAATATTTACCTACTATAGGTGAAATAACATCAGTATGTTATTATAAAACGAACGAAAATTATAACAACAGGTACCTACTGTCCGAACCAAAATGTATTCCTCTGTGAATATATAATATTATTTTATAAGAAATACCTACATACGTCGTGACGTAGCTTGAGACACTATCTCCGTCCGTCGTCAAACATCGTAATTCGTTCGGCATGGTTCGGCTTTCATTGATATATCGCAAACAAGTGTGCGTAATTAGCGTAGATGCAATACGGGTGTGTGATGCGCGATCACTATCTTCGTACTACTCATCACGGAGTCTTACCCTTTCCCACAAAGGTATAGGTGAAATAGCATGCTTTGTTCCCTCGCCCGCTGATAAGTTCGAGCCGTCGGCAAGTGCATCCTTAAGATTCCTTTATAACGAAAGCATTTTGACATATTTTTTTTACGAAATACGGGAGGAGATAATATACGCCTCGCACAGCCCATTGGGCTATAATGACATGCTTTAGGTTTGTTTTCTGTGACATGCAATGTAACGTTTTCTAGCAAATGATGCAAAATAGTTATTTGTTTTACTCGGGGAGAAAGTCAAATTTTGTTCTTCAAGAGAGATTTTGAATTAAGAACGAAGTAAACAATTCTAAAGTCAAACCCTAACCGAGAAGTTGCATATAAAATATAATGCTTCTCAGGCAGTATTTATTAAATTTCTCGATCAAAATATTTTCAGACCGATTGATACACAATATTTTCACTGTTACCTATGTGAATAAAAACATTTGATGTTTATAGCTGATCTCATTGATCAATAATAGTAATTCAATACCATATTGTTCACTTAAATATTTTAGCTATCTAACCTTATCTATCAGAAGCATGAAAGTGGACCAATCAGCACAGAGAAAGATCAAACTCCCATAGGAACAAATTAAAATTTAATTCCCGCGTCCTCAAAAACCATTGAAATGGGTGTGATGTAAAATTCATTACTATAGCTCAATGGGCTTCACCGGGCAATGATTATGAATTTGTGCATTAGGAACAATTAATGGGCTGAAAAAGCGTAGCCCCGCAAGGGAGCACTTTAAGAAAGACAAAATTATGACAGTTGTTTCTGTTAACATCCATAATTGTTTATTAGAAATTCATGAGGATAGGGATATTCCAGAAAAATAGGAAAAAATTTTACCTTACAGTCTATGTAATAATGAAAAGCGAATTATAAAACATAATGAAATTCGGGTTGTACCAAAAATCAGATTAGCTAAAGAACATAAACAAGGTCGATATTCTAAAATACTGATTTGTAATAAATTACCAAAAAGCTTGACCACCTTAAAATATAATTTGTTCAAACTAAAACTTATGAACTTTTTTAAAAACATGTCAATGCAGATTTTAGAATCTTTCTTCTTGGACAAGTGCAAACGTGATAACTGTAAATTTTATTTAACTGTATTATGTATAAAAATATTATGATTAAAACATTTTAATCAATTATTTACATAGACGTTATTAGAATTAATATATTTAAGTAGTATAAATATGTATTAATTGTACATTGACATAACTGTAAACAATTTACAAAAGGGCAATTTTTTTTTATATCCTTATATTTTTTGATGGCCCACTTGGCGGTACAGTGATTTGAGTTTGGAATTTTGAAATTTGTGGATAACTTTTACCGAAGTTCTTTAAAAAACATCTTATTTGAAAACAGATAGTCACGGCCACCACAATAAGAATGGAGTAAGTATCCTTTTCTTACCAACTTTCTGAACACAAGTAGTGAAAATGTAAATTAAGGTACTCTTCGAAATGTATTGAGCTGCCAATGAGTTTTAAAAAGGGATAGGTAAAAAATTGCCGTAAAACGAGCTCCTGGAAAGTTTTAACGATGCACAGTTGCACCGGTCGGTGCTGCGTACGGCGTTGGCCGTAGCCGTGAGCAACATTTACAATAAATGCAAAAGTAACATTCGTCTGCTATTGCGAGTTTATTTAATAATTGCCATTTTGTTCGCGAAGTATTATGACAATATTATGCTCATAACGTCATGAAAAAAAAATAGGGTGAAATGAGAGTCGAACTTTGCTCTGTTCGGGTTGCGCAGCCCGTAAAAGTAAAAATATTAGTTGCTTTTGATCACAGCTTCAAAACCACATTATAAATTGAGGTTTTCAATATATTATGGTTATGGAGCGGATATGGTTATAATACCAAATTTAAGATGCCTAACGTTCTTTCTCGATCGTGCGCGAAAATTCTTCCGGTTTCGCTGCGTGGCGTTTGCGACCTCACGTCGGTTTAACAGAAAAATTAGGTGGAATTGTAACTAGATATATATTTTATATTGTATAAGTGTTTTATTAAAATATTAATTTAATGTTTTTTTTTGTTTTTTTTTTTACAATTATTTGTTTATTCTACCCAAAAACATCGTGACTATGATATCCCATATGCTAGGGTTGTAGAAACATTAAAATTACACTGAAAAATAATTTCATCGTATTTCTAATCCAATCTTCATCACAAAATGTCCGATAGACATACAACAGTGTCATTAATAGGGTTCCGTTTTGCTCCTTGGGCTATCCTAATCCTAACAAGTAAAAAACAAAAGAAAAACGTTTTTATAGCATAGGATTTGACTTCAGTTTCACAAGCAGCCTCATGCATGCCTGAAGCATAGGTATTGGAAATTTTCGTTGTTTTCCGCTATAACACGACAGATAGGAACTCTTGATATTGTCGGTGAGCGTTATTCTACTCCAAATATCCGGTTAAGCATTACCAATACATGAGCATTACTGAAAATTCTTTAAAAACGTTTCAACACAGCAAAAATATATGGAAGAAAACAGCATATATCCAAAAGTCAAATAAATAACACACAAGTGCAAAGATACGGCAATGCAAGAGAAGATCTGTAATAGAATCTAAGCGAATTGAATGTATAGAAATCGGTAGACTATTGCTAAAAACGGACCTAGCTTTTTTTTTATTAAAAAAAGGTTACTTTTATTATAACAACCTTTCAAGCTCGCTTTCAAAAGACAAATTAGTTAAAGGAACACCAAGATTTAAGCCGCTAACCTCTTTTAAATTTTATGTTTGAAAACACGGGTGTTTGAGCGTGAAACAACTTACTGTGAGTCGATATGACTATCGACAATGTTTCGGCTTCTACCGGAAGCCTTCCTCAGGATGTTGAGTGTGGTACGTCCGCCGAGGTTTCGTCACGTTTCACACTGCCTCATGATTGGCATAGATTGTTAGTATACACTCTTCTTTAATTTAAAAAGTGTTCTACTATATACGTTTCGATTGTCACAGACCGTAGAAAAATGCGAGGTGTATGTATTATTAGTTTAAACAACCACATTTTCCCCCGATAAATGCTAATCTGACTAAACTATCCGCTATCAAAAATAACTCGTATCTCAGGCAATTACATCCCAAAAGCCAGCACTGCTCATATTTTTTTTGTTTTACATTCCAATCCAATATTGTCTTCTTATTGAACTTTTCAGTATGAGAAATAAAAAACATATGAACATTTTTGTTTTAACTTAGAACCGTACAAATGCTGTCTATCTTTCTGTCTGTATGTCACCAGTCTTAAGCTCGCAAGCGCCACAATTACAAACCTGAAATACAAATATATGTATAGTTGTATGACTCCGTTTAACAAAGAAACGAATTTATTGCATGGTGGTAGGGCAGTTTGCGAATGCTCGCCTGGCTACCACCCTCAAGTAGAAAATCTGTCGCGAAGCACCTAACAGTGTGTTTCGGCAGCTGTCCTTGAGAGCCAGTACTTCAAGGCTAGCCTGAACAACATCTTCGACCACATCATCACTTACCGTCAGCTGAGATAGTGGTCAAAGGGTAACCTATCAGGCATAAAAAAATGAGTGATCGAAACGAGAATAAATATATTATTAAATCGGGTTATACAACTACATCTATACTGATTTTCAGGTTTGCAACTTATTCCGCTTGCGAGTTAGACACCAGTGACATACAGACGGAAAGATGGATACTTAGCATTTGTATGTTTCTAAGTTGTAGAATTATATTATGTGCCTATTATTATAGGTATATAAGTTTTCTTATTAGTTTTTACTAAAAAGGTGCATAAGTAGAAAGTATGGAATTGGAAGGCAAAACAAAATAAATACTCGAGCAGTGCTTGCCGTGTTTTTTACCCAAAATACGAATCGAAACGAAATTGGTGCCCACGTGCACACTATTGCTACCTAAAACGATTATTTTATTTTATTAAACATATAACAGTTTGTTCCAACAGGTGTCATTGAGAGCCAATTTTTATTTTAAGTTAAGTTTGCTGACCAGTTTCGATCACATCATTAGTTTTCATCAGGTGATATTGTGGTCACTGGCTTTATCACAGTTTCACACAATGTATTGTAATTTTGTGGATACACTATCGGCAATAAACCCCCCCCCCCCCAACATTCTAATGGGAATGGGAGTCGTAATATGACGAAAGGAAAAATACCTGAAGAAGGTGGGCAGCAGCGCTTTTCAAGAACTTCTGCCTCACACTGCGATTCCCAAGACGCCTGCCAAGCGTAGGGATTATAACAAACCCACCTCTCCTAATGATGGTAACCTTTGTTACATGGTGAACGTTATGTCGGTTGATGTCATATGTGTTTATTTTAAGTTATGTATTGAATGCTAGTGTTATATAAGTCATGCTCACTAGACCTCGTGTGAAATGTAGAATGCGATAATCCTCTCAGTTATAATATCGACACGTTCCCATCGCTTCCCATCTGCCACTAGGTCACATAGGATGTTTCTAAATATTTGCATTCATTTATTGATCACGAGAACATTCAAACGTATTGAATATATAAGCACAATAGACTTTCAACATCAGGTGGGCCTTGTGCTTGTTCCAAAAACAATAAAAAACAAAAAATACTTTAATCTAAAAATGTTTGTTAAGACTAACAGAAATCAACCCAAAGAGGTTGTTAGCATTTTTTCGATTAACCTGTATACTGTTAAGGTGAGAGTTTTGATAAGTATGTTCATATTATTTAAATATCTTTTATAGAGTATGCGGAAAAAATAGAGAATCTCATGTAGATATACGCTTAAACTCAGAAATTGTCAAGCTAATTTTTCTCGACGTAAAGTCAACGCCATCTTTTGAATTTAGTGGTCACTACGTTCAGCGTCAGCACAGATGACAGAAAACTGATTCAGATCCATTTATTGTTAAACTGTGTTACATTGGGTTCTTAAATTATAATTAATAGTGTCCAGAGCCTTGTTCATAGCGAACATACAATATTTTAGGCATTTATAATATAAATTTTAAATTAATGTCAGTTAAATAACATATTATTGTCAGGTTTATGATGTCAAATTTACATAGAAAATATGCCCACAAAATATTTACCTAGGGTATGTCAATAATCATACAACATAGCATTAGTTTGAAATTGTATCATTCAAATATTCATTTAATGTACCGTACTTACCTAACTCTTCAATATTAGAATATTGAACAATATCTATATACTCTCAAATATAATTGAACTTTCCGATTCCGGTATTATTCTTGGCAAATGATTATATCAAACGAATGCCATATCGAAAATATACATACATGGAAATGTTAATATTTTTAATTTTAAGAAATGTAGTTTACACTAATCTGTGGACTTGAGATGACACACAGATCTTAAATATTTCTTTTGTGTCTTAAACAGAGTTTAACGTTCCGTACAATTTCCACAAACGATTAAACCAATACGTAGGGTAGATGTGACATCTGCATGATAATAGATGATTACTGCTGCGTCAGTAAAATACGGTTTAAACTAGTAACGAATCTAAAATGGCACCGAAAATCATTACCTCTCCCTTGTACACTATTGCCGGGCCTCTTACACTTGACTGTACTTACAGCGATAAGTATGTACCACAGACCTAGGATTTTTTCGCTACGCTCAATAGACATACGAAGTGTGTGAGTGAAAGGTTCTAAGCTGCTACAAACCGTCGCGAGAAAAAAAGAGATAGTGAAACAAGAAGACGGTATGTCATTTTTTACTCGAGTAAGAGGCCATAGCGTCCCAGCCTCTTCCAAGTCGGCGCGAATTTTGTGTATTTGCTCAAATATCTTACGATTATAATATAAAATATGTATTCTGCAAACATGGTGTCTTGTTCAGTGAGTGAATGTGAGGTTACAAGACACAGTAACCCGAATATATACACGTTTCACAGGTAATTTATGTTTATTTGTACTGCTTTTTGGATAATCATTATTTAGTCATTTTGTTTTAAAATTAGTTATATGAACTATGGAAATATTAGATAATAGGTTTCTCTTCATACTTATCATCAAATTACATTGCTAAATGAAGAATTGGTTGGTATTTTACGAAAAATACAAAAACATTTGTTTACGATAGGGCTTGACAAAGTCCTGACGTCACAAGTATCGATAAAGTCGATAGTTTATGTCTGACCTGTAGCTTCGACGTGAATGCTCGGGTACATATTCGAACCTTAAAAAAAACCGGTAGTTAGTTTAATCATAAATTTGTTGAAAAATAATATAATTACATAATAATTAGCGAGAAGTTGACAGATCAGTTTATAGCTTATTGAGTATTTACGAATAAGGGAGTAAATATTATCACAAGATATATTATTAAAAAATTATTATGATGTTTTCTGTGAAAAGTTCCCCTAACTCTCAATAAATAATTGGAAATATCTCTTACTTCTATCATAAAATATTAGTATCTTTATACAAATGGCTATTTAACACAATTTGAAATAACTATATGCACGCGTATAATAATGTTTGTGTTCTTACAGATTACCAACAAATTTTCAGTATGTGATAAAAGGGTTCGGATTATTGACGCAATCTAAATAAAAACTCTACAGTTTGTAGTAAACTTTGAATCAAAATGCTTCATACAAAGAAAACATTGATGTATACTTATGAAAGACTCAATACCAACTTTTAATATCCCTGAATGCATAAAGCTGTGGAAATGGTAGTCAATAGCTTTAGGAAATGATGACAGAAGTAACGTAAAGTTTAATTTGTAGTAAAATACATGGTCAAATATTTTTTTTTCATGTAAAGACTGTAGGATAT
Source organism: Plagodis pulveraria (assembly GCA_963890685.1). Classification (NCBI taxonomy): domain Eukaryota; kingdom Metazoa; phylum Arthropoda; class Insecta; order Lepidoptera; family Geometridae; genus Plagodis; species Plagodis pulveraria. The sequence continues at coordinate 34,268,221 of OY982957.1, forward strand.
GTTGAGTCATTCTAGTAACCCTTCCCTTAGCGTCCCTGGTGCAATAAAATCTACAATACTCGCTTCATTGCAGCGCTAGATAGCTATGGCTATCCTGACACAAAATAATTTTTATTTTTCCTTTCAGATCAAATTGAAAATAAGACGGCCCTGACCTTACTTAAATAGAGATATATTACCACCGTTAGCCATTACCTGCCCTTCAAATCAAGTACTGTCTCCAAGGAAAAAAACTTATTAACTAATGTTCTAAATTGTGACAATAATTACAGAAAAAAAATTAGCTCTTAAGAAGGTTAAAAGCTGAAACAAAAATAATGATAAAACGGCTTTTAGACTTAAAATCAGACTTTAAAGAATTATATGTTTTGTAGGCCAGTTAGTAAAGATCATCGAAATTATGTACACATCGTCATTTCTACAGCCCAATGAGCTATGTTTACACAAGGGACAAATTCGACCTTTGCTTACCGCAAATGGTATTCAGATAAATGTAATTTAATAATTTACAGTACCTGTATATTTGCAGCTTAATGATTTTGTTAATGGTAATCATAATACTTAGTAATTGTAAGTTTTATTTCATCTTGTTACGATGAAGTTATAGTAGTTTACTTTTAAAAGTGCTGTACCATTTTAGACCTACAATAAATGCATTTGACTTCAACTTTGAATGAGTTTTATTTTTAACAGATCAAAAAGGGAGCAGGTTCTCAATAAGGTTGTATTCATGTTATGATATTTGGTTTGATTTTCATTTGAAAACATCGTATTTTGTTTGAAAGGATATACTTTAAGATTCATCCCTTTGAAATTTCATCATAATCAGTTAAGTAGTTTGGTTTTTAAATCATAATAACTTGAAAAATAAGTTGTTCAAGTTAATGAAATTGCATATATTGCATTTCTGTGATTTCAGTGTTGTTTACGATCATTACAATAGTCTTAATGAACTATATAGGGCATAATTTCAAACGAATGTGTCCTGAGATTCAACAAGTAAAACTGTCGATAGTATTACGCTCGCGTCATTACAACACTATGTCACTCACACATTTACATTTCATTTTTTGTTACACCATTCATCCGTCACTGTTGGTCTTGTACATCCTAAGCCTATGGTATGTACACTTTCATGCTGCGCGTGCGCAGCTCTCGCTCGGCAGTGTTGTCGCTCGCGCGTGTGCTATTCATGATGAGCGGTTAGTATATTAACTATGATAAGTAGGTATGTCGGAAAACAAGGCATTTAAAGTTACCTACATATTATTGGGATAAGATGAGTAAAAAAACAATTCTATTATTTAAGTTATTACCTATTGGCGTATTTGTAAGGGTATTTTAATAAGATATTTTTAGTATTTATTATTTATTAGAATTGCTATTATGTAGTTAATCTTTGAATGTAAAAATATTTCAGTTTAGTTAGATATAATGAGGAACCAAACAACCAAGATAATGTAAGAGCTGCAAACATCGATCTATGAAAAACAGTCAGCAAACAACAGTAAATAATCTCAACCGTCGGTTTTGTTTGGTTGTCATGGTAACAACTAACGAGCAGGACTCTTCACCGCGATACATCGCGGGCCCGATCTAATAATCATTTTTTTATTCTACCAATAGGCCATAACACACACACACACACACATACATTAGACACCACAAATTCCACACGCACAGACCGGAAATTAGGCTAATTCAGCCTCGAATCGATAATGTGCAAATACTATTAGCTTACCGTCAAGCGGCAACAATGAACATCGTACATTTTAAGCTGTGTATTGTCAATTATTATTCTTATGTGCAAAAATTGTATGGTGACATAAATAAATTTACTGCACGTCTGCGCATCTCCTGCTTGCGGCTGACTTAGTAAGAATCATATTTTACAACATATGTTATTCTTTTATTTTCAATTCAGCAAGTCCGCCCTAACACGCTAACATATCGTGGGCTGTACGAAGTAAAAGTAGCGCTAAGTCAAGTACGTTAGACACGTTTTTGCGTGTACTGATCTGAGAGTGATGCATCTGTTAGTAGGTAATCTGTATTATTGCTGTCTACGATGTGCATCTGAGAAGTAATGCCATTGCAATTTTATATTCGTAAAAATATGACTTACCTATAATATAATTTAATATGTGGGTACGGCACATTTCTAAGATTTGCCAAGCAAAATGTACTTATTATTTAAAAGGTTTGATAAGTTCCTCCTAGAAACTGAGTTTGTTAATAGATTCTCGCAAAAAATATCCTAACATTTTTAACGAAAAGGAATTTTCCCCTAAAAAACCTGTTAACAATTAATCAAATAAAAATTGGCCCCATTCTCGTCGTTTAGATTTACCGTCTACGATAAATCGTTACTAAGTTTTTGAAGCTTAGCGGTAGCAAGGGAAACTTTTAATTTAAGTAATTTTTTAAGCTTGTAAAAATTGGATATACATAATTTGGTAAACAAATCTTTGCGATTGTGTTAAAAAACAAAGCATTCTGTACAAGTTAAGTTGTTGCCTGTATCTACACACTCGTGTGGTTTCAGTTATGCCAGGCATGTGGCCCAGGCACTCAGATCTTCAACGAAGTGCTGTTTGAATATGTGGGACTAATCGGCTACATTTCAAAGAGTTTGAGTTAAGTACTTACCAAATGTTCAAGAATGCCTTATGTGTACCTCGAGTTCTGCTTTAGCATCTATCATCGAATGCGACCATTATTGTTGGTGAAAGATACAATCGACCTTGTAGACAGCCTGCATCGGCGAAAAGGTCAATTAAAAAAACAGGCCAAGTGGGAGTCAGACTTGTGCACCGAGGGTCCCGTACAAACCTGTAGGTATATAAGTAAAAGTTATTATTAAATCCCACAACTTGTAAATTTTGTTTTACTGAAAAACTATCACGCCTATAGAATTGTGCTTTAACATTGTAAATTAACTTCACATCTCGATGTGTTATCTGTAAAAAAATATAATTTTATCACAATTAAAATATATTAACATTCACAATTTTGTTTTCATTGGATAAAATGTTATTGTACTACTAACGCCATCTGTTAGAAAACCAAAAAGTTAACATCGCTGCAAAAGAACTAAACTCAATACTTGAACGCATCGTAGTTAATCTACTCAATACGAGATTTTGAAGCGCTCATAGCGAAGTTTGCTTAGCTGTGCTGAACCGATCAGCAAAGTTAAGCAACGTCCGCCGCGGTCAGGACTTGGATAGGTGACCGCTAGTGATATTACTACTGAGCGCTGGTAGGGCATTTTGCGAATGTCCAACTGGCTGGCTACCACACTCAAGTAGAAAATCTGTCGCCAAGCATCAAACGGTGTGGAAGGCTATGATAGTTTAGCCTTCCACTCTCCCACTGTCCCACCTAATGGTAAGTGATGACGTGGTTGAAGATGCAGTTCAGGCTAACGTACTGGCTATAAAGGACAGCTGCCAGAACACAACGTAAGTGGTACTGTAGATGTCGCTCCATCCCAATACGATGGTTAATGAACTATAGGAAAAATTCGAGTTATGACGTCATGTCATGTTAGCTCAATTGGTTAGAGCATGCCCCGGCTAAAGGGGCGGATGGACGCGGGTTCGAATCCCGCACATGACTTAAACTTTTCCTATCGTATATTTGTAATTTTGTAATGTAATCCGCTTAGCAGGCGTTATTGCAATCATAACAATATAAAAAAATATATACCTACAGGTTTGTACGGAACCCTCGGTGCGCGAGTCCGACTCACACTTGGCTGGTTTTTTTTATATTTCAAAGGTTTTACACATTCAGTACTCCACAAGACACACGCACACTCGGTACGCAAATTACTAGTATTTTGTATTCTTAGCTGCTTGTAAATCGTACTCAAAGTGCCAAGCTATTCAGCTCCTCATATTCTGTGCCTATATTAACTGTAATACAGGCACATAATATGAGGAGCTCTGTTTTCATATACCTACCGATTGCATGGACCTAATTCCCTATCTACGGCGCCATCCAATATCTATTCAGAGCCTTCCAATTTGCGGAATAGGTTCAGAATAGAACAGGCTCGCAATCGTGTTTGCTTAGCTAATCGAAGTGGCTGGGCGGTGCTCACTGCTATACGAACAATACCTGACGCTAACATTTAACGAATCATGTTGGGGCGTTCTATTGGTGGACTGTTTCGTCGGTGTACGTGTAAAAGTTTTGTTTTGGAGTCTCTAGCGTTCTAGAACCCGGACAGCTATCGAAAATGTCTGTCAAACAATCCAAAATAAAAATAACAAATAAAAAAAAAATGTTTCGCTTCGAAACGAAGCATCCTCTACGAACGCACGATGGAGACGATTTCTCGATCGTGCGCGTTTGAAGTGCTCTTAGCGAAGTTTACTTAGCTGTTCTCAACCGATCAGCAATGTTAAGCAACGTCGCCCGCGGTTATGAGTTGGATGTGACATTACTACCGCTATGTGTAGCTAGTGACATTACTACTGAGCGTTTCCGTGTTTCGGAGGGCACGTTAAGCCGTCGGTCCCGGTTGTTGTCTTAGTATGGCAGTCGTTATAGCTTGGTGGTAGGGCATTATGCGAATGTCCGCTTGGCTAGCTACCACCCTCAAGTAGAAAATCTGTCGCCAAGCACCTAACGGTGTGTTCCGGCAGCTGTCCTTGAAAGCCAGTACTTCTAGGTTAGCCTGAACAACATCTTCGAACACATCATCACTTACCATCAGGTGAGATAGGGGTCAAAGGCATGCTAGGCATAAAAAAAAAAAAATCTTAAAATACTTTCAAAATATTTGTTATTATTAACCAAGTACATTCAGCAATACTAAATCAAAATAATATGCGTGTAAATTACAGTAAATTGCACATATCAACAGGGTTTAGCGTTATGTTATTACCGTATTACATCTTCAATTAGTAACCGTGAATTCATATTGAAGTTCAGTTCCGACATCCCATTCTCGCCGATTGAAATATTGGATTTGGATAGATATTCTATGTCATGCGGCCTGCAAAAGCTACATGCAGACTGTGGAGTTGGAAGTGGGGAGGCAATTCGTCGGCAGTGAATGACTTCTGGCTGATGATAATATCACATGGTTCCGGGTACGTAGCATGAAAGTGACATGACAATAATTAAGTAAAGATGTTATGTAATGTGAAATTACAGGCACATGAGACCTAACAACTGTCTCAAGGTGACGAGCGCAGTGCAATTCGTGACTTGTGATGAAATGCATCTGTTATAGGCAGAGGTTTGTCCGAGTGATTGTGGAAATTTAGACAACAATTTAAGAATTAATAATTAGTTCGGGTACACTACAACACAAAATGATTAGGAAGTGTTTTAAAAAAAAGGTTTCTTTAAGATTCAGGAATTACTCTGCAGAAATCTAGAAAAAAAATAGTAAAAGTAGTATTTAGTAATTATTTTAGAAAACATTGAGTTAATATTTCAGACAAAATATTTATATATACTAAATTTGATGTCTATGGACAAGAGTGATAAACCAATCATAAAGTCCTAAAGTCTTTGTTTCCGCCTAATGGTAAACAGAAGAATAGATTACGCACCTCCGAATTATCATTTATACTTGTCAAGCACGTGCTTCTTTTTTTATGCCTGTTAGGTTAGCCTTTGACCACTATCTCACCTGATGGTAAGTGATGATGTGGTCGAAGATGTTGTTCAGGCTAACCTAGAGGTACTGGCTCTCACGGACAGCTACAGGAATACACCGTTAGGTGCTTGGCGACAGATTTTCTACTTGATGGTGGTAGCTAGCCAGGCGGGCATTCGCAAAATTCCCTACCACCATGCTATAACGACTGCCATCCTAAGACAACAACCGGGACCGACGGCTTAACGTGCCCTCCGAAGCACGGAAACGCTCAGTAGTAATGTCACTAGCAGTCACCCATCCAACTCATGACCGCGGGCGACGTTGCTTAACTTTGCTGATCGGTTGAGAACAGCTAAGTAAACTTCGCTACGAGCGCTTCAAATTCTTTTGTGACAGTTGACTTATTCTGTGTCGCTGGTTAACTCAATGATTAATATTCTGAGGGAGCCATTAGCGAAAACAGTTTGATTGGTTTAGGGAAAGAGTGTTTGTTTTTGTTACAGCAAAGGCCAATGACCTCTATTCGGTTTTATACTAATGTAAATGGTACTAGATATATAATAATTAGTTACAAATGTTTTATTTTTACGACGACTATATTAGTTATTGGGCTATTAAATAAAAGAATTTTAAGGGTTAAAATCACTGCTCAAGATAAACCTTCAATCACTATTTTATTTACTTCCACTAATATAACAAAACTTACTTTATTAAAATTTAAATCAAATCGAGTATTATTATATATAAAAAAGTCGTCTCGATACAACAAAAGAACCTTCCTCTTTCTCTTTACATTTTGCGGGTAGCGATAAAATCGGCCGGATGACGCAAACATTTGTTCACGGTTTGGAGCCGGCCTTTAGCAGCTTTACTTTACCCTTCGAGTATAAATAAGGCATTACCGTTAATATTCGCTATATCAAATGGATTGCTCTTTAGAACTTCGACATCAAAGGTGTATTCGAGGCACCGACAGCAGTCCTTGAGAGTTAGTACCTTCGTTTTAATTATGAAATTAACAGGTCCATGAGACTTAACAACTGTATGTCTCAGGTTGATGAGCAACGTGCAGTTCTTGACTTGTGACGAATGTATCTCTTATGAGCTAAAGTTAGCACTAATCTTAATTGAATGGCTTAATGCAAATAATTTATAGATAAATTTGGATAAAACTACCGTAATGGACTTCAAACAACGAGATTCAGTACCATCTAACCTTCACGTACCTTATCTCGATAGTAAATTAAACGTAAATGACGTAAAATTTTTTTTAGGTTTGACATTGACATTAAATTGACATGGAAATATCACATTGATAATATATGCAAGAAACTATATATTTAATCTTCATATGCCCTTTACAATTTCAGCAAAGTATCAAACAACAACATTCGCTCCGATAATTAGATATGGTATCTTGTTTTGGGGAAACTCCACAGACAAACTAAAACTTTTTAATGCGCAAAAACGATGTGTTCAAGCATTACTAGGCTTAAAACTGCCTGACTCATGCAAATAACACTTCAGAACCTCAAAACTCTTAACAATGCCGTCGATTTATCTCAGCGAAATAGCGGTATTTGTAAAAACCTATCCGAAGTTATTAATCACATTTGAAGAAACCTGTTGGCGAGATGGGCAACTACGTCATCTGCCAATTAAAAACGAATTGTAAACTAATTTTGTTTATATATGACGTTAGTGTATTATTTTATAAGTGTGACATTTTTAATATTGATATTTTTATATAACATTATCTGAAAATAATATTTCACATGAATAATATATGTAACCTTTGTATAACCTATTTAAGACCACAATGTTAAATATGAGACAAGATAAAATGTTGTACCTATTCTCGCCAGTGAGTAAATGATATATGATTTATTATTTTTAAAGAGCATTGACGCATGCGAAGCGAAAACTTAAAAATTATTTCGGATGGAAAAAAAAGTTCGCGAGTTATCTTTTTCCATCCGAAATAATATAAGCTCATGTTATATTATTGTGACGGATCAAGCAAGAGGCCCACCTGATGTTAAGCGGACTAACCTCTGCCTATAACAGATGCATTTCGTCACAAGTCACGAATTGCACTGCGCCCGTCACCTTGAGACATAGTTGTTAAGTCCTATGTGCCTGTAATTTCACCGGCTCTCAAGGACTGCTGCCGGAACCTTCTACTTGAGGGTGTTCGCTAGCCAGGCGGGCATTCGCAAAATGCACTTCCACCATGCGCTGAAGCTCAAGCCAGCGGCGGGATTCCAACCATGGACCTGCGGCATGGCAGTCCATAGCTAATACCACTGAGCCCTGCTTCAAAATGAGTGTTAAGACTACGAAGATATAAAATTTTGGGTACATTTTGTTTTTTTTAGGGTAATAATGAATCCATTTATGTTCAGAGGCTAGTTTTTGATGACAACGTCAACTGATGGTAAGTGAGATGTGGTTGAAGAAGATTACCAAGCTGAGCCTTGACTTGGAATAAGGCTCTCAAGGATGTCTGCCGAAACACACCTGGTAAGTTGCAACATATTTTATACTTATACGTATTGTGGTGCACAGCTACGCAGCCAGCCGGAGATTTGCAAAATGGCAATCCAAAGTGAGAGTTCAAGTCCATGGGATTCGAAGAGTGTCATTCTGCATGACTGTCCATATTAATTTCCACTGAGCCATCACCGTTTCAATAATTTAAGTTTCAGTGATGCTGCGTATCTGCGTTTTTGGTTCCACATAGTAACGAGAGAGACAAACTTTACATAAAATGTATTATTTAAAGCAAAGCAGTTTAGAGGATAATGACTACGAACAGCTTAGCGCCGTAGCACAAACTCGTTAACGCTACGCCGTAGACTATGCTACGGTTATAATATGCAATTGTATCTGATTATTTTAAATTTAACAATAGGACCTTTGTACTTTAGGACCTTTGTACGTTATTTTAACTGCCATATTCGTCATCTGTATAAAATAACACGTTAGTATGTCAAAGTTTTGTTTCGGTATACGAATCATGCGATAACTGTATTTTAGCAAAGCTATTTTTAGTTATTGATAAGGTGTTTAGACCTCCGAACGTCATTAATGTGTTGTCACTATAAAATTTCCTTAAACTAATGTTTATACACTGTCCCCGTCATAAGAGACATAGACGACATGTACATGTCATACAACTAATACGTATTGTTCTTTCTTAAGACAAAGATAGGTGATACTTACCTACATACCAACTTTTAATTTTATTTCAATATTGTCTTCCTAATTCAAGAATTCACAGCTACTTACTTTGAAACTAAAGTAGTCAGACATGCCAAAAGAGCTCTTGCCAAGAAATTCCCTAATATAACGCTTAATTATCTTCTTAAAGAGAGGACATGAACTTAAGTTGAATTTATTTGTTGGCACACTCTAGAGCTCGTATTTTGGATCGGCTTACTGCTCGTTTTGGTGTTACTTATTTCATTTTAATTAGCTTGTGCGCGTTCTATAGCTACTACAAATGTTTGAAGAGTTCGTTAAGTTAAGAGTTAAGATAACATGTTACATTATGTAAAAAAAAAACTACCGATTTGTTTTCTGTTATTGTATATTACATTACTTATCTAGTAAGTAATAGTTAACTTTTATCATTAGTTTTCCTGTATTTGTATTAGTAGGCATCTATAGTATTTAGGTATATGTATGTTTATTTTTTATGTAGTATGTATATAGGTATTTGTATATGTGTATTATTACACGTAATTTTATTTATGGTAAATTTAATCTAGGTTATATTCCTTGTATGCAGTAACTACTTCATGATAATGTCAGTAAGTTGTATAATTGCGGAAAACTGCCTCCCATATCAAATATACATAAATCCTTTGTTCCTGGTTCCTGGCTGTCTGAAAGAAATCGCTACAAGCGATAAGGCCGACATTTTGCACATTTTACTTTGTATTTCTGTTTAAGTTGTTTTATTGTAATGTTAATTTTAAGTTCTTGTGCAAATAAAGTGTTTTCTTCTATCTATATATCTATCTATATTTACAGCTGTTAGCTTTTAACCATTATCACATCTGTTGGTACTGTCGTTAAGGATGGTAAACGGGCTTTATCAAGAATATAAACTGGTTTTCAAGGATATGTATTTGCCAGAACATGCTGTTGGGTGCATGGCGACAGATTTTATACTTGGGTATTATGAGAGATTGTCAGAACTAATAATTGCGATGTTTGTTCATATCTAGCATTATTGATTGCGTTTATTATTTCGCACATAACTCGCAATAAATTGTTATTGATGATCGGTTAAAACACACTCATGTGTGTTTTAATCGAGAATACTAGGTTATGAACGGCTAAGCAAACTATGATACGAGCGTTTCAAGACATACGAGCCTCGGGTGAATAACCAAAATTTCTGTAGAAATACAATGTTCGTACTTCGGCTTGTACCTTCTGCACTAGTGTGATCTAAAACCCACGCCAGGAAGATTTTTGTTAGTAAATTAATTTAATTAAATTTGTTGCTCTTATTCTCATATACTCGGCTGTGTTCTTTTATCACGCTGTTCCTCATTTTGTCTTTTAAAGTCATTTCATACATTTTAATAATTATTTCAATATATAATGACAACATATGTGATGATATGTATCTAACATTTGATGGGACAATGTTGAACATATTCGTGCAAAAATCAACTAATCTGTTTGTCAAAGTGAATTGAATAGTAGCAGTCATGTGATCAAACGAATATCATATAATGATATAATTAAACATCAAAAGATACAATGAACTAGTCGTTATAACCTCACCGTCAGCCAACTTGTTCCCATAGAATAAAATCACTGACAATCATATTATTGTAATTGTGTATAAAACAGTCCTCGTCTGTATAAAGTTGTCTTTACTATTTATATAGTGAAAAAAAAAACCTGTTGGCGACAATTTTAACTCGTAACCTGTGTCTATGTGTTAGCAATTTGCAAACCTGCTCATTATTGCCGTGTACTCAAATGTGATAAAAAATATAGTAAACAAGTATAAAATAATTAAAAAAGTAAAAAACCCGACTGCTAGTTATTTATTTTCGTTAAACGTTTTATCGTCCCATTGAAAATACGAGTGCAAGTGATATAATATTTATAGAATTGTGTTTTCAATTTCTACATTTTAACTACCCCACTTGTTAGGTATAGAAGAAATAACATTTTTTTTTCACAATATATAAAATCCGCCAGTTGGTTTTTTTATTTATTTTTATGGATCTAGTATCACTAGCGCTGTCAATTTGAATCTAACGATATATCTTACATTGAAATCGGTTCGACCGTTTAGAATTTCTGGTGGAATAAAGAAACTCACAAACATACATACATGAACACTGAAAACCTAACTTTCCTTTATTAGGCAGTCGTGAAATAAAAAAAAACTGGAATGGAAATACACCCTGGATCTAAGCGTATATTGCTATGACATGGAGTTTCAAACACTACCTGCCTCGTAGGACATGTAGCACAAAGCGTCCCTTTGGGCTGGGTGCCAAATTTTTTTCAAAAGTAGATGCTTAGAAATGTTGTACAATAGATATATTTACCTTGATATGTGTACTGTGGTCTAGGCAACTCACTTTATCATTCGACATTTATTTTAAATAAATTAGTAAAAATAGTTCGAATTTTTAAATATCACATTAAATATATAAAGGGATTTCACAATCTCTATTTACATACTAAGAGAAAAGATAAAATACGTCAGGCTCAGCCCATTAAGCTCTAATGACTTGCTCTTATTTGTGATTGCGTGAAACGCAATCTAACGTTTTCAAGCAGGTGTTGTAAAATAGTTATTGATGTTATTAGGGGACAAAGTAATAATACTATTTTTCCTTGAGGGCGTAATTTTGAATTTAGAGCAACCTGGAGACTCCTGGAAGAGAAATTCAATATACGCCGCCTCCGAACATCGTTACTTATGAGAAAAATAAATAGCATTTGATACTCGAATAATAATGTTAGTTAAATAGCATATTGTTCATTCAAATATTTTATCTGACTTTAACTTAATCTATAAGAAATAGTCATAGAAAAGGTCGTATTTATTTAGTCGTAGTTTTTGAATTCATGCACTAAAACATAATTAGTGACTAAAATTTTCATATAAGATACACTAACTTTAGAGAGTCACATTAATTTTGTTATAAACTAGTTTGTTTTAGTCTTTACATAAACACAAATGTAGTCGTTATTTTTTTTTAATACAGCAGAGTATCTTAGAACGAAAAAAATAGACATCTAATTTTGTTTACAATAATGGTTGCCATGGTTACAAGCCATACCGGCCCAAGCGAAGGAAGCATTTACTATGAATTGTTTTCCTCCCATAGGAGGGAAGCAGCGTCTTCCACCCGCTACTCAGATCAAATAAACACTACTTTTCGAGTATGAGAAATGAAAAAGTACATTCCGAAATACATTTCAAAAAGCGATAGGTACAGATGAAACGAAAAAATTGCCATATAAAGACCTCATTGAAAGTTTAAACGATGCAAAGTTGCACCGGGGGCCCGCGGCGGGTTCGGCATTGGCCGCAGCCGGGAGCATCTTTAACTTTCGCGTTTATTTTATTTAATAAGCTTTTTCTCGCTACTTTATTCGTGCACATACGTTATCATGTTATCATAATACATTTAGTTGAAAAGGCATCATGAAAATATGGTCATCAATTCAGGATATAGTTTTTCAATATCGTGAAGGGATTACCAGACCAATATATTATATGGACAAGTGCGAGTCGGGCCGTGGTGAAGGGTTACCCATTGCAACAGCCTGTAAAAGAAAAAAAAAATGTTGGTTTTAACCGAGGCTTCAAACTTCATTGAAAATTGGCGTTTTTTTTTGTATTGGGGCTTAAGTTGATATTGTACATAATAATTATTCCAAAACTTTAGCGATGACCCACAACAACAATGGTCTAAATAGAAATTGGATTCCTAATTCCCACTAAACATAACTTCAATGAAAACTATAGTCGGAGCTATCTAAGTTGTTCACGTGAGTTATCCCGTATTATTTACTAAAATAACTTCAATGAATTTAAGTCCAATATTCATCTTTGGGTCAACGTATCACACAAAATATCAATTTTAGGTTAATAACTCATTCCGTTTACAAGGTACCCGTGACATACTCGGACAAACAGACATAGAGCAGAGTGTCATTAATAGAGCTCCGTTTGATTTGTTCGTTTGATGTTTCGTCCCGCATTTAAAATTCTAAGTTTGCCCAACGTCATGCACATAATTCCAAAACAAAATCAAATATTTTCTCTTCTAAGGGATCCTAAAATGTAAACAACAAGTCTGTCGCTAAACAGAAATGTACTTATTGCATACGATTTGGCTTCAGTTTCATATTCACCTTCTGCATGCCTAAAACTGTAATGGAAATTTCGTTGGTTTTCGTTATCATAAGAATAATAAAAGCTTTTCATATCGTCAGTGAGCTCCATTCTGTGCCAAATCTGCAGCCAAACTTTACAAATGTGACTACATCAGCATTGCTGAGAATTTCTTAAAAATATTTCAACACCGCACAGATGTAAAAGAATGAAACAGTATTCAGAAGTCGAATAAATAACACAAAAGTGCAAAGGAACGGCAATGCACGAGAAAATCTGTAATAGAATCTACTATAACTATATTTATTGTGCCGATATAGACAATTGGTTAAAGGGAAGCATACTGACTCTTTTTGATTAAAAAAGTTAGTTTAGTTGCATTTTCTGGTTGGTGGAGTAACGAAAACGTAACTTTATGATCTCGACGATTTGGGTTCGATTAACAGACACCACCTTTAAATAGGAGAACCGAGATTAAATCCACTTACTTACCCTTTTCAAATTGTCATAGATTATTAGTTTGCAATATGCTTTAATTCAGAGAGTATTCTAACAAATACGTCGAGGTTATCGAGGACCGCAGAAATATGCAAAGCAAATGTATTGTCATATAAAATACCCGCTTTCACCCAAATTAATGGTAATTTCCGACTCAATTATTCACCATCTTAAATGACTCGATATCCGAGTCCTGGACCCGCCATTAGGAGGCACTGCTCAAATATTTTTGATTCGTCTTCCAATCCAATATCAACTTTTGAACTTTATTAGTAATAACCAATGCAAATTTCTGTTTAACTATAATTATTGTTACAAATTACAAGTTAAAGACAAATTCTGTCTTTCTTTCCGTTTAGATGTATAGTTTTAGAGCCCGTGACGTAACGGGCTCTAGCCAATAAGCTTAATAAATTACAAACCCAAAATTTGTGATGCAAAACCAAGTTTTTATTTTTTGCTGTTGTTTATTTCCCAAACTAGCGGTCAATAATTATTACATATTAATTATCTTGTTACAGAACATTAAACAAGGTTATTCAATAAATATTTAACTGCTGGATTCCATGTTGATAATAGAGAATAACTCCATATAGTCAAAGTCCTGCACTCTAATACAATGCCATGTTTCAATTGTTACGGTCTCAAAACGAAAACTAAGGGCGTATCCCGATTTGCTCACAATGTAAACGGGGAACAAGGATGCAGCTGTTCCGAAATTAAAAATGTACCGACCATACGTCCTCACGCTCAATAGCGAATTGTAACGTTTAGGAACTAAAAAAGCGCGCGAACGTCTCGTCAGTTCATGTATTAACATACCACATAACCATATGAATACAAATATTAACATATTAGTAATAAAATTATAACCAAAACGGCGAAACAGAAAGTCTTGCATCTTCTTTACATCTTCATGGAATTAAAAGAATTATGTACAAAACATGCAACTCTTGCTGATATGGTAATAGCTATGTCCAGTGTTTGATTGTGCTCACCCTGTACTTCTTAAAAATTCCACAACGGTACCTTATTCAGGGGAATCAATTAGTACAAACAAATGCAAATCCACTTCTATCCCCTATGCCCAGCGTACAACTCAACTAGTACTAACAAAAGGAAATTATTTACAGTCTTGTCTCATAAAAAAAAAATCACATTGCTTTGAACATTGATAAAAGAGATCAATCGGGCCTTTTACCAACATGGCACAGCCAAAAAACTGACATAGTAAAACAAAAGTTTTAAGAATTGGAAATGGCTTCCCACACTGAATAGACATTTTTTGAGTCGGTTTCAAGCTCATTCAATACCCTCTGAACTTGTCGGGTTATTTCTCAATATTAGTGTTAGACTTATGGCGGACAGTGCTTCCTAGGTTAAGAAACAATAAAAGAAGAATTCATTATTAGAAGTCCACCTGGCTGGCTTTTATTTAGATAACCGAGCTAAGAAGCTCATTGGTGAGGCTAGACTCCAAAGCCTCGAGCATAGACGCAAAGTTGCCAGTTTATCGGTTTTTTACAGGCTACACTTCGGAGAATGTGCGATCGGTTTACACAACCTTATTCCCTCTTCTCCTTTTTTTCACTGGACCACAAGACACACAAGAACACGGCATCCATAGTTGATCGATATTCCGAATATACGCACAAAGCGGTTTAAATCTAGTTTTTTAATGTTTACGGCCGAAATATGGAACACCCTACCAGCTTCTCTATTTCCCGATATATATAATCTGGAAGTCATCAAGCACAGAGTAAACAGGTTTCTGCGAGGCATGCATGTTCCCTCGTTGACCGCGTAGTCACTTTCCATCAGGTGAGACTGCGGTTGCGGCATGCTTAACCTAATTAAAAACTAAAAGTTGGAAGACTGAGGCCCGTACTCTACCTTGTCAGAATCGTGACTCCCAGACATCGAACAAGTTCGAAAGTGGTCTGAGATATTTCCGGTAGATATTATACGAGTCCTAGCGAGTTGCTAAATAATAATTAGGTACTTACTCTGCCCTATGGTCCACCAGATAGGGCAACAAAACACCATTGATTCCCTGCCTACAGTAGTCAAAGTTTTTTTACATAGTACATCACTATGTAAAAAAACTTTGCAAGTACTATACGAACCGAAACGAGTAAGGGGTTAGAATATAGTAGTTCTAAAATTCACAATAATGTATGATTACGCAAATTGAATTGAAAATTGAAATCTTTAGCAGTACCAGGCGAGCCGAAATTATAGGTGAAGGTTATATCTTTGTTTATATAGAGTATTCTAGTAGAAAATTTAGTACTATCTAGACCCTGGTGGGAATGTAGGACGAATAGTAAGTGCTGTATTCCCCTAGGGATATCGTAATGTAATATTGAGTTCTAATCTGTAGTTCAGTAGCCCCTTGAGGGACTAGGCAGGGGATTTTAGTGGAATGAGAACTTGAATGACGTCACCTAAGCAGAAAGTGCAAAACGCGCAAAGCCCAAACAAAATAACACAGATATTAAGTATATATGAGCAAAGGATGTAACGTGGCGGTTACGTTGATTCATATATATTATAGAAAACAAACTTTCCTTAAAAGCCAATATTTAATTTAAATTTTGGAAAAGCCATATCAAGATGTCAAGTTTATCAACTGAGATGGTTTGGCAGTAAAGTTTGCAGATGCTTTTGTTGTACTATGATACAAAAATTACATGATCACTCTCGAGTAGGTATGCTAGATATTATATCTTATAGTTATTAAACAATTAATATCGTATAAATAAAATAAATATATATAACAATTGATTTATTAGGGATTATGGCAATCCCTCTCTCTCTAATGATGGTGGCCTTTGTTAAACGGTGGTCGTTATGTCGGTTGATGTCATGTGTGTTTATTTTAAGTTATATAATTATTGGCAGTGCCAATGCTCACTAGACCTCGTGTGAAATGTAGAATGCGATAATCCTCTCAGTTATAATATCGACACGTTCCCGTCGCTTCCCACCTGCCACTAGGTACACATAGGATTTTTTATTTGTATTCATTTATTAATAACGAGAACATTCAAGTGTTGAATATATGCAGTTGAGGTGAGAGTTTTGAGGAGTAATTCTGGTATTACTTTTAACTATGTTGAACTGCGGAAACAATGATTTCAATATAAAGATACGCCTAAACCAATCACTAGTCGCCGCCATCTCTTGGATGTTTCTTTTGAATCTTAGTAATTAAGTTCGGCGTCAGCACAGATGAAACTTGTATACTAGTGCTGTTTGTGATGTGCACCATATTCATTTTAATTTCTTTAATAAATTGGATTATAGCGCGTGGAACAAGAAAACGTACTGTTATCCGGAGACCGGGATTTAGATTTTTAAAAAAAAGGTTTTATTTCCACACAAATATTTAAAAGTTTATTGAAATAGAAAAAATAGAAAATGAACTAAAACTATGAAAATGACCGGCGCGAATGGAATATGGATGTGGACTGAGGTAGGAGTGAGAGGCGTCTGAGAAGTAATAAATGCTGACTTAGCTCAAAAGAATAGATATAGGAAAGGTAACCAGAATAGTAAGGGGAAGTGGGGTATAACATCTCCCCCACTAAGTGTAAACTTACTACTGAAAGGAAGTTTACAGTTGTAGAATACAGGGTAAATCAGGTAAGTTAAAATTGGGATAGGAAAAGTAGACGGGAGGTAGGATGCGCCTTTCTAACTTAACGCTAGTACTTATGCTATTTAAAAGTAAGTTACAACTATGTATTTCTTACACTCTTAGTCTAGGTGGAGGAATCTCTTCTTCTCCAGGTATTTCCTCTTCTACATTAGGAGGAGAATGCTTACATGAAAATGGTATAATATAGTTGTTGGCTTTGCAATAATAGATAATAAATATTATAAAAGATATCATAAAAAGGATAGTGACAATAGGAAAACTAATATGGTTTGTGAAAACGTTATTATTAGTGCTCATAAAATCGTCGACTTCGGTGGATAATTGATCTGCTTGATCTTTCAAGTTATTGAGCTTATCTAGATTAATGTTAGATATTGTCACTGCAGATGTATTAATATTAGATTTTTGAAACGTATTTAAATTACAACATTTGTCATCAATTAGATTAAAATCTGAGTTTATAGGTGGTATGTTTACTTCTAAGTTGAGCATCGCCAATAACTTCACATTTCTACAGAATGCTACACACTGTGGTTTAAGAGATAAAATACCTGTGCCCATAATAGTTATTTCTTTATTATGAAGGTCACATTCTAAAGTTAACTTGGTAGGTCGCGTTTGCACAAATATCCAATTATTGTGTCCTAGGTTTTGCCAGATGTCAATATGTCCATAAATAAATTTTGTATTACATTGTGAAGGTAATGCTTTAATAATTTTAGTCATAAATTCAATTTCGCAAATGGGATTCGAATTAACTGATAGGATATTAAGAGTGTTACAAGCAATATATCCATTATATAAGGTTTTACACGAATTTAAGTCATCCAGTGTACAATATGTGGATTTATCTTTACTTAAAGCTACATAATTAATAGTAGGAACAATTAGTGCATATGAATTAGGAGAAGTTACGTTATGAGTTATAGGAACTGGTATGACTTTGTAGAGATCGTAGTCAATATGATAAACTAATGGAACTCTTAACACAAATACAATACTATTTGAGCTGTAATAAGCAGCAAGTTCGGAGATTTTTAATAATACATTAATATTTCTTACATCTATGGTTACTGGGAATTCCTTATACTTAGGTAAGTGTCTTATACTACTTTCAATATCTGTACATAATTGAGTTGGCGTAGCAACTGATGGATGCAGTGTGTTACTGTTCGCAAACATAATGGAATTAACAATATCTTCTAGCTTAAATGATAAAGTGAGTAAACTGGCGTGAAGAACATTTAACACTTCACTTAACTTATTTCTAAATAATAATTCGTTAGTTACTATGGATACATTTTTCAGCAAGTTATTAGTTACATCATTTAAACGAGCCTCATTATCAATAATAGTTTCTAACGTTTTATTAAAATTAAGAATCGCAGATTTAGAAATAAAAATGCTCTGTTTTATTAGATGAGCTAATCGTTTGTCATTTGAATGTAGTGTTTGAATATCGTGGTAATACTTCTCGGAGTCATTTTCATCCATAGTACCAAATAGCTTTTTCATAATTGAACCTATCCCTGCAAACCAAGCTGATCTCTTAGTTTTAGTTGACAGCATATGAGATATGGAATCATAGTCCCGAAGAATATCGTTATAGAGGGAGGTAAGTGGTTGAAGTGCATTGAGGCATCGAAAATCATCCATAGCTTTATTTTGTTCACAAATAATTTTCAATGAGCCGAGAATGTTTTCAATATTCGTTAAATGTGGTTTTATAAATTTTAGATCCACTGGAATAACAAAATGAACATGGTCATTTATAAGTTTCAGATTGCTCACGGGATCGAAGTAAATACCAGGACTTTTGGTGATGAATTCCACGTATTGGGCGTCGTCAGTTGCCGACGACGCGTCTCTACGCGTAATGGCGACGGTTCTGTAAATCATAATAACTACTCTAATTTGAATTGTATATGAATATTTTTTTATAAAGTAAATGAGTTGTATATTGTATATAGATTAAGTTAATTATAGTATAATAAAGTATATGTTATTAAATAAATTGTAAATAGACTCCTAGTGGTCTTTACTAATACTAATCACTTTCATTTGCAGGTTTAACTTCGTAAAAATGATGGGTGACATGTCTTCGATTAATAAGAAGTGATAAGGTATTGTTACTATGTACTTTTACGATTTTGTATGGACCTTTCCACAAAGGGGAAAGAGCTTTACGGAGCCTGACGTGATTTTTTAAATATGCATATTCGCCAACTTTGTATTGAACTGGTCGGCTATGTTTGTCATAATACTGTTTCGATTTGTCTTTGGAAGCTTGTATATTTTGTAAGGCCTTTTCACGGGATATTTTAAGGCGATGATGGAGCATTTTAATGTATTCTGGATAAGTGACGTCAGCACGCAAGTCAAAGATGGAATCAGGAATATACGGTTTGTGGCCAAATACGAGTTTATATGGGGTGAAACGTGTTGTTGTATGGACAGAGCTATTGTAGGTAAGCATGGCAGTATAAACAAACCTGTGCCAGTTGGTTTGATTCTCGTTTACATATGACTTTAAATATTCTTTTAGAGTTGAGTGGCTTCTTTCTAGAGCACCTTGCGTTTGTGGATGGTAAGGTGAGGACCAGATTTGTTTTATTTTTAAGAAATCGCAAGTCTTTTTGAAGAGATCAGCAGTGAAATTAGTTCCTTGATCTGTCAGTATTGATTTTGGTATACCAAAAGCAGTTATGAAATGTACCAAACATTCACAGGATTCTTCTGCGGTTGCATTTGACATGGGGTATGCGAGAGAAAATTTACTAAGATCATCTTGGAGAGTGAGTATGTATTTTAATTTTTGTTGTCCAGCTTCAGGTAAAGGACCGACTATGTCAAGACTGATTCTTTCGAATGGACGTGTAGACGTGGTAGTGATTTGCATCGGGGCTTTATTTATTTTACGGAGAGCTTTATTTGATTGGCAGAGTTTGCAATTTTTTATGTAATCTTCGATCTCAGAACGCATGTTTTTCCAATAGTAACGTTCTTTTATTCTATCATACATTCTGTTGGAGCCTAAGTGTCCTGCGATAGGAATGTCATGGTTTTCCTTTAGGATTTTTGCTATTTCAGTTGGGACTGGATATATAATCGTGTTATGATGAATATTAACTGTTATATTCGTGTTGTTGAAAAGATACGCGAGCATGTTGTATATTTTCACAAAAGAATTTTGTTCAAATGGATTTCTAAAGTCAGATATTGCTATTTCGTTTATATCGCCCTTAAGAAGAATTTCATCTCGAACTGATTTCAGAGTTTTGAAAATATCAAGATATGAACAACTGTCAAAATAGTACACTTTTGTAAAGAGAAAGTAATAGGTCTTATCGTTTATTGTAAACTTCTGGAATGAATGGAGTTCGCGTTCACCGTCATGTATAGAGGCATCTGCTGCAGAGATTATTTCTGGCAGGTAAGGATTTGATTCGTCATAATCAACAGATAATGGAACTAGTATCGTTTTAGTTTTGCTTTTAAGCAGGCTTTCATTGTGTTCCTTTATATAGGTATTGTATGTTTCGTCTTTGTTAGAGAAGGATTTTAGAAACTCGGAATATTCTTTGCTGGAATTAGAATGTGAACCAGCAGGAAAATCTGGTGGGGAATGAGAATTCAGTGGTGGAAGTTGATCTGATGTTGTAGAAGGATTCAGTAATGGAACTGGATCTAGAGGTGGAACAGGGTTCAGAGGTGACTGTGGATCCGAAACAGAAGGAGGATTCAGTGGAATAAAATCTAAGTTTGGTTCTTCGAGTGGGCTTATATCAAGATCGCCCAATTCGATCAGATCGTCAAGGATATCTATAGGAGTGTCTGTTTCTGGAATAGGACAGTCATCGAGTAAACCAGATGTAGAAGGTTGAGGATCTACGTCGTCTTGCAAGATTGGATTCACTGGATACCGGGACAATGTATCTGCGTTACTATTAATTCTTCCCCTTTTGTAAATTACGTCGTAGTCGAACTCTTCTAACTTCAGTCTCCAACGGACAAGTTTGGAACCTGGATCCTTGCAATTAAACAACCATTTCAATGGTCGATGGTCGGTAATGATTGTAAATTTGTGTCCATATAGGTATGGTCGGAAGGTTTTAGTGCCAAAAATGATAGCTAAGCATTCCTTTTCTGTAACACTGTAATTACACTCGGCTTTGTTGAGTGTACGAGATGCATAGGCAATAGGGCGATCTTGTCCTATTGGACCCTGAGACAAAATGGCGGAGATGGCATAGTTTGAGGCGTCACACGTGAGAAGGAATGGTTGTGTGAAGTCGGGGTAAGCTAGTATTGGTGCAGAAATTAATTTGCCTTTGAGTGATTCGAATGCCAGTTGATGCTCGTTTTCCCAGCTGAAAACAGTATCCTTCTTCAGGAGTGAAGTTAATGGTTTTGCTAGTTTAGCGAGATCGGGTATGAATCGTCTGTAGTATGACACTAGCCCTAGGAACGACTTAATGTCCTTGGGACATTTAGGAGTTGGGAATTCTTCTACGGCTTTTGTTTTTTCGGGGTTTGGCTTTACGCCTTTGTCAGTAATTATGTGACCAAGATAAGAAACTTCTTTACGAAGGAATTCGCACTTATCGGGTTGTAATTTGAGTCTGAATTTGCGAAGTCGGTCGAAGACATTGGAAAGGTTTTTCATGTGAACTTCAAGGTCGTATGAATAGATTACAATGTCATCTAGATATACGAAACATTGGATTCCTTGAAGACCTGAAAGTGCAGAATTCATTAGCCGTTGGAAAGTGGCTGGGGCATTTTTTAATCCAAACGGCATGCGTGTAAATTCAAAATGTCCCTGAGGAACTGAAAAAGCTGATTTAGGTGCATCCTGTTCGGAGATTTTAATTTGGTGAAATCCAGAAGCAAGGTCTAAGGTACTAAAATATTTGCATTTTCCAAGTTGGTCCAATATTTCTGAAATATTGGGGATCGGGTATGAGTCTCCTATTGTTACGTCATTAAGCTTACGGTAGTCTATAACTACACGCCATTTGCGTTGACCAGACGCGTCTGCCTTTTTTGGAACTATCCAAATTGGAGAAGACCATGGGGATGTCGAGGGTTTAATAATACCGTCATTAAGCATCTTATTTATTTGAGATTGCACTTCTTGTTTGTGTATTTCAGGAAATCGGTACGACTTTGTATTGATCGGTACTGCGGAGGAAGTAGTAATTTCATGTTGCAGAGCATCAGTGTATGTCAGTTTGTCTTCAGGTAGGTGGAATATGTCAGAATAATCGGAACACAGGTCATATAATGCGCTTGTCTCTTCTGAGTTAAGATGAGAAACACGTAAAAGGTTTATCACTTCTTCAGTTCGGTTCAGGCAATTTTGATTATCGTCAGCATGAGTCACATGAAAGATCTCATGACTGCAACTAATATCAAAGGGTGATATTTTAAACTTCAAATTATTAGAGTCGATGCGTATTGTTGATTCAGAGGTGTTTACGACTGAAATATTTACTCTAGAGTTTGATTTGACTTTAACAATACAATTTGCAACTAAGAGGGAGTCAATTGGGTTCTGATCAAGGATCAGGCCTTCTTTAACATCGGGATTCAGTACCGAACATTCGATTATTGTCTCAGTTCGAGGGGGAATAGTAAAGATCGGTTCGTTAAATTTCAGGTGAAGTTTTATTTTGTCCACTAAGAGTAAGCCTTCGGCATAGTCGATTTTGCAATTATTTGTTGATAAAAAATCGTTTCCGATTATACCATCATATGGGAAATATATGTTTGGAACCACATGGAAGTGGTTGTTTAGGGAATCGAAGTTAATTATTATGTGACCAAATGAGTGCATCGGGTTATCTATTGATCCTATACCACTGAAACTAATAATATGCTTTACTATTTCAGGCATGTTTTCAACAGCATCTATTTTTATGAGACTTATGGATGCGCCACTGTCTACGAGAAGCTTCAGAGGTTTGGAAGAGACGGAGCTTTGAACCTCCACGAAAGGTAAGTATTTTTTTGTTGGGTTTGTAGTTATATTATATGTTTTTAATTCATTTTTTTCTGTTTCAGGTGCTGAACACGAAGGACATGATTTAGCAGATGAATTCACACTATTAGTGAGTTGCGGATGGATGGTGTCAGATTTCAAGAAGCTAGTGTTGTCACCATTCTCGCGATTTTGGTGATCTAGTAATCCCGATATATGAATAGGATTAGAAACAGAGCATCGGGTATCACGAGTTCGAGGTTGGGATTTAGTAGAATTAGAAACAGTAACAAAACCACTATAGGTTTGGGGCTGGTTACCCTGTTTGTTAGTGGATATGGATTCAGTGAAAGAGCGGTTGTAAGTTTGGGGCTGGTTACCCTGTTTGTTAGCGGGTTTAGATTTAGTGATACAACTATAAGTTTGGGGCTGGTTACCCTGTTTGTTAGTTGAAGTTGATTCAGTGATATGGCAAGGTTGGAGTGATTTTGTATCGATTTTTCCTGTTAATTTTCCCGCACGATACTGGGCAGGAAGGCCTGTTCGTTTAAATTATCGATGTCATTTAGATCAGATTCTTGAGTTTCAGGTACGTAATGGATAGGTTGATTACGTCTTTGTAAGTTATTTGATGGTTGTTGATGTTGATTGAAATCTGATCGTCTACTATTATTATATTGACGTTTCCGACAGTTATCAATAGTATGTCCAATATTTTTACAATATCGGCAGGTCACATTGGACAATGACATTTGTTGGGACGAATTTGGGGTTTGTTGTGTCTGATATGTGTTAGATAGCCTTTGAGGGGGCCTATACTGATTTTGCCTGAATTGGGTTTGAGTTTGTATCCGAGGTTTATTATCAGTTTGATTTCTTCGGTACACGGTTTGTTGAATTCTCTCCTCTGAGATAGCGAGGTTAATGGCCTCGTTCAGGTTACGGGGTGATCTACATCTGACTATGCTAGAAATACGGGGTTGCAACCCCATAAGGAAGTGGTGCAAGGCTAAGTCTTCCATGGCGGCGGTGCGCCCAGCAAGTTCACTTTTCTTGGTATTACTTAAAGAAATCTCGGTGAGCAATTGTGAAAGACAAGTTTCTATGCGCAATGAATATTGATTTACATTCTCTTGCGGGCCCTGTCTGCTCTCTTGCAAATCAGTAAGTAGGTGGGCATAGTGTTTCCTTTCGGAAAATTGGGTTTTCAGAAAATCTTTTAATTGTTCCCATGATGCGAATTCTTTTATAGAGCAGGCAAGCTCCGCTTTTCCATGTAATTGGCTTAAGATATATTTGAAGAGAATAGGTTTTTGATTTTCTGTAGCTAGTTCATATGCATTATTGCAGTTAATTATGAATGAATTCAATGTTTCTCTACTGCCATCGTATGATTTTATAAATTTAAAAAGGGTATTGAGATCCATATCGGTTGCTTGGGACGATCTAGTGTACCGCGGGGATAAGCCAGGTGATTTATCTGATCCTACAGGTGACGGGGGCAAATCGGGAATATCGATAGTTAACTTACTGTTTTCTGGTTTAATACCTTTAAGCATCACGATAGTCAAACACAAGCTATACAATTAATGTAGAAGTCAAACATTACAATATAATTATATTACAAGCATAAATCAATCAAGTTCAATATAAGTCTATTATTAGAATAAGTTACTGATAATTAATCTGTATGTAGCTTAAACAAGGGCCAGAGACTCACAGATTTGCTGCGTAGGCGGTGATAACGATGAGCGGGAGCCCGAGACGCATTCCGGAGCGATTGATGAGGTGATTCTTGACACGAAGTTAGGTTTGATGCGATGGTATGGTATGATTTGGTAGTTACTGATTTATTCAACAGGAACTATAGCAAGTGATGATCATCGGTAACTTGGTAAGTATATTTTCTTTTTAGTTTACTTCACTTGAGAAAATTTCGGTATTTTGCAGGATACACGAAGATATAGAACAAGTGTTTTCACAACACTACACAACACACACAGGTAGACACGGTAAGTAGGTTTTCACTTTCGTTTTCACACTTTTCACACAGTTTTTACAGTTTTTCAGGAATGAGACGTTCCGAGGGATTTATGTATCCCTTTTACGCTGCCACCATTGTTATCCGGAGACCGGGATTTAGGTTTTTAAAAAAAAGGTTTTATTTCCACACAAATATTTAAAAGTTTATTGAAATAGAAAAAATAGAAAATGAACTAAAACTATGAAAATGACCGGCGCGAATGGAATATGGATGTGGACTGAGGTAGGAGTGAGAGGCGTCTGAGAAGTAATAAATGCTGACTTAGCTCAAAAGAATAGATATAGGAAAGGTAAGCAGAATAGTAAGGGGAAGTGGGGTATAACAGTACGACGTATCTAGTAACTATTATCTAATATGTGGGTAAGACGCACCTGTAAGATTTACAAAGCAAACCATAGGTATTATTTAAAAGGCTCGGATAGTTCCCCGAAGTTTTGGAAAAATTGTTCTAACATTTTTAACAAAAGGGAAATTCCACGTAAATAAACTTTTAACAATTAATCAGGTAAAAATTGGCTCCATTCTCGGCGTCTTGATTTACCGTCTACGATCAACCGTTCTACCGTCTACGTCAAGTTTTTTCAGTTTCGCGGTAACAAGGGAAACTTTTAATTTATGTCGTTTTTATGCTCATAAAAATTGGATCTTCATAATTCGGTAAACAAGTTAAATCTTTGCAGCTGTTTTAAGAAACGAAGAATTTTACATGGGTAATTTTCTGTTGCCTGTATCTAAACTCGCGTGGTTTTAGTTGTCAAGTCCAGGTACTCAAATCCTCAATGCGGTTTGTTTGAATAAGTGTCCATAATCGGCTACTTTTCAACTTGAGTAAAGTACTCATCAAATGTTCTAGAATGCCTTATGGGTGCCTCGATGTCTTGCTTATTGCAACTTTTATCGAAGGCGAAAATTATTGGGGGTGAAAGTCACGATCAATGTTGTATGCAGACAGAAAGAAAAAATAAAAAAAAACATAGCCAATGATATCTATTAGAAAAAAAATATAGAAATAACTTGTATAAGTCAAGACCTTGAAAGTGAGCTCCATGTGGCATGATACCAACTTCAACAGTTTGTTTCATATTTTTGAGCATTAAAATTTCCTACCGTTTTTTAATTTCCCAAAAAGAGAAAGTAGCAATCAGTAGTAGGGATCATAAATTAAAGGCAAATAAAAGGCATTTATTAGTAAATTCCACAACTTTTATTTAATTTAAGATCTGAAAATCTATCTAATTCTATTCAGACTGTCACAAGCTTGTCAGTTAATACAGGCACATAATATGAGAAGCTTTGTTATCATATACCTACCGATTGTATGGACCTAATTCCCTATCTACGGCGCCATCCAATATCTATTCAGAGCCTTCCAATTTGCGGAATAGGTTCAGAATAGAACAGGCTCGCAGACAATCGTGTTTGTTTAGTTAATAGAAGTGATTGGGCGGCGCTCACTGCTATACGAACAATACTGATTCTAACATTTAACTAATCATGTTGGGGCGATCTATTGGTGGACTTGTTCGTTGGTTTATCTACGAATAAATAATAAGTCAGGAAATGTAATTCAGAACTAACTCCACAAAAAAAGTGGCCCTACTTCAAACCAAAACGATCTATGATTAAAGAACGAATCACTTCCTAGCTTAAAAATAGACATGCTCGGTGATTGGTTTAAATTCATAACAAAAGCAACGATTGGTTCGACAGTGTGCTGCAATGTCTGAGCTCCGAGTATCCATAGTAACTTGGATACTCGAAGCAGCTGAGTTACCGCAGATTGGACGACGTAATGCAATAAGTGGTCTGGAACAAGTAAATAATAGAATAGTTATATTGTATAATGTTTTTTAAAACATTTTTGGGCATCTTTTTACAAGTTATTAAATATAAAAACGCTAGATCCGGTCAAATATAATTTGTTTATTGAGTTTTTGTCTAGAATACATTAAAAGAGAATCTTTCTTCGCAATATAGTGAAGACAGATTCTGAGAAATTCAAAGATAATACTTTAAAAAAAAAAAATATGGCTGTTAATTGTTTGGTGATTGTTTTTCAGTTTTTCATTCGTGCTTTGCAGTACTTATTGAAACAAGATAATTTTTAAATTTTGTTTTTCTTGACCGTTCGTCACTATATTTAGCGTTTGTATTATTCTCCTGAAAATAACATAGAAAATCAGTTTCAGATCTACGAAAAAACTTTTGTTTTTTCGTAGATCTGAAACTGATTTTCTTTTATTTGCCTTTAATTTATGATCATTACTACTGATTGCTACTTTCTCTTTTTGAGAAATTAAAAAACGGTAGGAAATTTTAATGCTCAAAAATATGAAACAAACTGTTGAAGTTGGTATCATGCCGTTTCAACCACATGGAGCTCACTTTCAAGGTCTTGACTTATACAAGTTATTTCAATTTTTTTTTCTAATAGATATCATTGGCTATGTTTTTTTTTATTTTTTCTTTCTGTCTGCATACAACATTGATCGTGACTTTCACCCCCAATAATTTTCGCCTTCGATAAAAGTTGCAATAAGCAAGACATCGAGGTACCCATAAGGCATTCTAGAACATTTGATGAGTACTTTACTCAAGTTGAAAAATAGCCGATTAGGGCCACATATTCAAACAAACCGCTTTGAGGATTTGTGTACCTGGACCTGGCAACTAAAACCACGCGAGTTTAGATACAGGCAACAGAAAATTACCCATGTAAAATTCTTCGTTTCTTGAAACAGCTGCAAAGATTTAACTTGTTTACCGAATTATGAAGATCCAATTTTTATGAGCATAAAAAACGACGTAAATTAAAAGTTTCCCTTGTTACCGCGAAACTGAAAAAACTTGACGTAGACGGTAGAACGGTTGATCGTAGACGGTAAATCAAAACGCGAAGAATGGAGCCAATTTTTATATTATTAATTGTTAAAGGTTTATTTTCGTGGAATTTCCCTTTTGTTAAAAATGTTAGAACTTTTTTCCAAAACTTGTTATCATACTTAGTTTCTTCGGGGAACTATCCGAGCCTTTTAAATAATACCTATGGTTTGCTTTGTAAATCTTACAGGTGCGTCTTACCCACATATTAGATAATAGTTACTAGATACGTCGTACGTTTTCTTGTTCCACGCGCTATAATCCGGTTTATTAAAGAAATTAAAATCTTGAAGCAGTGATGGCTCAGTGGCATTGGCTATGGACTGCCGCGCAGCAGGTCCATGGTTCGAATCCCGCCCAGAGCTTGAGCTTCACCACATGGTGGAAGGGCATTTTGCGAATGCCCGCCTGGCTAGCGACCACCCTCAAGTAGAAAATCTGTCGCCAAGCACCTAACGGTGTGTTCCGGCAGCAGTCCTTGAGAGCCAGTGAAATAACGTGCAAAATGAGACTTAACAACTGTCTCAGGGTGATGGGCGCAGTGCAGTTCGTTACTTGTGATGAAATGCATCTGTTATAGGCAAAGGATACCGCTTAACATCAGATGGGCCTCGCGCTTGTTCCATCAAAATAACATAAAAAAAACAAAATTATATGGTGCACATCACAAACAGCACTAGTGTACAAGTTTCATCTGTGCTGACGCCGAAATTAGTAACTAAGATCCAAATCTAAAATCGAAGAGATGGCGGCGACTAGTGACTGGTTTAGGCGTATCTTTATATTGAAATCATTGTTTCCGCAGTCCAACATAGTTAAAAGTAACATCAGAAGTACTTCTCAAAACTCTCACCTCAACTGTTTATATTCAACACTTGAATGTTCTCGTTATTAATAAATGAATACAAATAAAAAATCCTATGTGTACCTAGTGGCAGGTGGGAAGCGACGGGAACGTGTCGATATTATAACTGAGAGGATTATCGCATTCTACATTTCACACGAGGTCTAGTGAGCATTGGAACTGCCAATAATTATATAACTTAAAATAAACACACATGACATCAACCGCCATAACGACCACCGTTGAACAAAGGCCACCAACATTAGGGAGAGGGGGGTTGCCGTAATCCAATTTTACATACATTTATTTTATTTATACGATATGAATTGTTTTATAACTATAAGATATGAGATATAATATCTAGCAGACCTACTCGAGAGTGATCATGTAATTTTTATATCATAGTACAACATAAGCATCTGCAAACTTTACTGCCAAACCATCTCAGTTGATAAACTTGACATCTTTATATGACTTTTCCAAAATTGAAATTAAATATTGGCTTTTAAGGAAAGTTTTTTTTCTATAATATATATGAATCAACGTAACCGCCACGTTACATCCTGTGCTCATATATACTTAATATCTGTGTCATTTTGTTTGGGCTTTGCGCGTTCTGCACTTTCTGCTTAGGTGACGTCATTCAAGTTCTCATTCCACTAAAATCCCCTGCCTAGTCCCTCAAGGGGCTACTGAACTACAGATTAGAACTCAATATTACATTACAATATCCCTAGGGGAATACAGCACTTACTATTCGTCCTACATTCCCACACCAGGGTCTAGATAGTACTAAATTTTCTACTAGAATACTCTATATAAACAAAGATATAACCTTCACCTATAATTTCGGCTCGCCTGGTACTGCTAAAGATTTCAATTTTCAAATCAATTTGCGTAATTATACATTATTGTGAATTTTAGAAGATACTATATTCTAACCCCTTACTCGTTTCGGTTCGTATAGTACTTGCAAAGTTTTTTTACATAGTGATGTACTATGTAAAAAGACTTTGACTACTGTAGGCAGGGAATTAATGGTGTTTTGTTGCCCTATCTGGTGGACCATAGGGCAGAGTAAGTACCTAATTATTATTTAGCAACTCGCTAGGACTCGTACAATATTTACCGGAAATATCTCAGACCACTTTCGAACTTGTTCGATGTCTGGGAGTCACGATTCTGACAAGGTAGAGCGCGGGCCTCAGCACTAACTCGGTAGTCTTCTAACTTTTATTTTTTAATTAGGTTAAGCATGCTTTTAACCGCAGTCTCACCTGATGGAAAGTGACTACGCGGCCGACGAGGGAACATGCTTGCCTCGCAGAAACCTGTTTACTCTATGCTTGAAGACTTCCAGATTATATATATCGGGAAATAGAGAAGCTGGTAGGGTGTTCCATATTTCGGCCGTAAACATTAAAAAACTAGATTTAAAGCGCTTTGTGCGTATTTTCGGAATATCGATCATCTATGGATGCCGTGTTCTTTTGCGTCTTGTTGTCCGGTGAAAAAAAGGAGAAGAGGTTGTGTAAATCTATCGCACATTCTCCGAAGTGTAGGCTGTAAAAAACCGATAAACTGGAACTTTGCGTTTTTTTTTTTTTTGTTTTATTTTATGCATGGTAGGTTAGCCTTTGACCACTATCTCACCTGATGGTAAGTGATGATGAGGTCGAAGATGTTGTTCAGGCTAACCTAGAAGTACTGGCTCTCAAGGACAGCTGCCGGAACACACCGTTAGGTGCTTGGCGACAGATTTTCTACTTGAGGGTGGTAGCTAGCCAGGCGGGCATTCGCAAAATGCCCTACCACCATGCTATAACGACTGCCATCCTAAGACGACAAGATAATTTTTAAATTTTGTTTTTCTTGGCCGTTCGTCACTATATTTAGCGTTTGTATTATTCTCCTGAAAATAACATAGAAAATCAGTTTCAGATCTACGAAAAAACAAAAGTTTTTTCGTAGATCTGAAACTGATTTTCACTGATTCCTCAAGATTAAGTGCAAAAAATTATGGTTAAACCTCAGAAATTTATGTTTTTGTGCCTAATGCTCTTAAGGGTCTGCAGTATTTCTTTTATAGAGAACTCAGGTAAATCACACACTTCAAAATTGGCAGTGGGTAAATTTTCCTTAGCCTGTAAAATTTTTAGTGCTTTAATTAGACCAAACAAGAAACTGTTTCTATGGTATAGTTACTTCATGAGCCAAAAAGCCAAACCTATACATCATACCATTTTTTATCGTTCTTTCATTATAAATTTCTATAGTATCTCTTAAAAAGGTTGACGTTTTTCGTGACGAATCATCTGGTTGAGAAAAAAGCTTAATTTTAGATTTAATATAGAAAAATATATTTAGATTAAATATGGTTTGAATAATAAAACAATATGTAATTACTGTACAAACTGTAACTGCAGTTTTGTGTAACATGGAAGCTTATGCCTTATTTTAATGATTTCTAAATATCGCTTCACTCTGCTGGTTCTCAAAGGCAACCACGGTCATGTCTTTCTAGCTTAACTGCAGCTATTCACTTATTTTGGCGAATTGGATCGGCAGGGAAACAAAAAAAATAAGCAAAATTCACTAACGTTATTAAAATATATTAATTTAATCTTTTTACATTTCAAAACTTCATAATGAAGCAAAAAAATTATAAAAGTACCGACTTCAAGATTCTTCAAGTTTTTTTTTTTAAGTTATTGTGCCGGAACAAGCTCAAGGCCCATCTAATGTTAAACGGACTAATCTCTGCCTATAACAGATGCATTTCGTCAAAAGTCACGAATTGCACTGCGGCCGTGTCACCTTGAGTCATAGTTATTAAGTCTCATGTGCCTGTAATTTCACTGGCACAATGCCCTTCCGCTATGCAGTGAAGCTCAAGCCCGCGGCGGGATTTGAACCATGGACCTGCTGCGTGGCAGTCCATAGGCAATGCCACTGAGTATTTGATCTGAATATTTAACGTGTGGTCACTTGCAAGAAAAATGTCCAACAGATGACGCGCTTGGCACGACTTTTAAGGCCCGGAATATAAGAAATAATGCTAACAATATGTAGAAAATCTCATAAACCAGATACTGCATAGTACTGCAATTTATATACACAATACTCAAGGATATAGGTAGTGTGCTCATAGCACTCAAAACATGTTTTCTAATAATTGGCTCGATACAAAAAATTGACAAAAACCCCTCTGAAAATAAAGGTTTTCTACTTTTTCCGCTAGATTTTAATGTATTAAGATATGATTTATGTTCTTAAATATTGAGTTTTTAAGTGCAATAAAATTTGTTATTAATTTTTTTACAAAAAATGCATGGTTAATGTGTAATAAGTCTGTTTCTAAAATGTCGCATACGCCCTTTCATTCCGAGAAGCGTTAACATCATGCCGCACTATTTTCTCCAGCGATCCACGTATCATTATCGTTCAATCCGCGGCCAGCCGCGTTGAGCGTTGGACCTGTGTCGCTTTTCTCAGCGATCTCGATTAAATAAAAATATGGGTAAAATTACAAATAAACGCTTTGTAGGTACAAAAAATATTTATCCAAATCGCCAAAAACGCATCTTGGACATAATAAGGCAGGCATCTATAGTTTTTCCTCCATTTATGTTTACTATCATGAATGTAATTTTCTAATTTTAATTAATTCATCATATTACTGTGACACTATCACAATGAAATAAACATGCAAGATTTTATAAGACGTAGGAACTACTTGAGCCACCTAAAGTCATTATGGGCGTTATTCTGAATTTTTCATAATATGAACTTTTACATAAATTTACAAATTCTTCTGACAGTATGGCACAAAAGTCTGTAAATATCTCTTATTTTCGACTTCAATCGCTATGTCTAAGTGGCGCAATCTTAGAAAGGTCAGACCAGAATCTGGAAGAGCGGAGTTCGAATCTGACGCATTCATTTTTTGTCTACTATTTTTTTTATTAAAATTTTATACGTGTTTACATATAATTTAGTTATCTAACGACTTTTCAATTCTTTAATGTAAATCTTGTACATTTTTACCTTGATTTCGTAGTTAACCTACGTTGACAACTCTTTAGTTTTTACGTTGCCACATTTTGATCCAGGAAACAAAATCACAAATGTTACATAGGTCTGTCATTTTCATCGATAAAACATTGTTTGAGTAGCTCATTTCTTCTAAGGTCGGACCAGAAAACTGAAGGTGCAAGGTTCAAATCCTAAGCAAAATGTATTTTTATATTTTTTTTATTTATTGGTATAAATTGATACGTATTTACTTCTAAGTTTATTTACAATATGCTTTATGCATTCTGCTTGTAATTTTATTACCTTGATTCCATTTTTTTTCCTATTATTCACTCAGAAAAGTTTAGTATGCTGAATATAGTAAGTAATACGTAATGTATGTAAATCTTGAGTATCTACCATATTTTTTCGTAGATCTAGGAAAATTATATTTCTTACCCTGGATGGACACCAGAACAAACGAAAGACTTTTCATAAATATGAACATGCTGATGGAATAAAAAATATTTTGAGGCCACAGCGTAACAGTAACAGTAGGCCTTACGGTACCATACAAAGCTGTCATGCAGTAAACACAGACTCTTCTTTCCACAAATAATGGAACACACACAAACTATCAAACATAAAAAGTTATTGAAATAAGTATTCATAATTTTATAGTAATTATAGCCCAGAAAAGCAACCCATCATATGAACACTAGGATTATATCTAGGGTATGTTAGGATATAGTATCACTAGGGTTAAGGAGTGCTGCCGGAACACACTGCTTGGTTCTTCGTGACAGAAGGTGGTAGCTAGCCGTGCAGGCATTGCCCTACCACCTTTCTATAACGACTGCAATCCTAAGACTGTTGTCTTAGGATTGCAGTCGTTATTGAAACCGAGATCAATGGTTTTATGTGCCATTTGATGTACGGAAGTGCTTAGTTGTAATGCCTATAGCGGTCACCCATCCAAGTCATGACGCAGCTGACGTTGAATTACTTAGTTGATCTGTAAAGAATGTCTAAGCCAGCCACGCTACGAGCGCTTTGTCACCTATATCCCGTTTACGAGCACAAGATTTGTTTGACATTAAAACGGATGGATAGACAGATGACAGATAAGTGCTCCGTTTTGCCCGGTGGTTACGGAGCGCACGTAAAAATCAGCTAAAATAAAAGGTATGCATTGCACTGCCTTTTTTTACTTGGCTTTAGGTAATAAGTATATATAGTATAAGTATATTTACTTCTTTCTACGTACTCGTATATGATGATATATGAATAAGATAGTATCTTAGTACTACCAATACAGTTATACCACATAGTAATTAAACAACTTTAAACGGTTTAAAACGCGTATATTTATAAATTTTTTTTAGTTACCCGTGACCACGATTACTGCAAAGTGTTTAAAACTTCGGGACAAAACATTGATAAATATACGCGATTTAAACCGTTTAAAGTGGTTTAATTACTATGTGTAACAATCGCGAAAACCTAAGACAACATTAAGTTATACCACAGTTTTACTATCGATATATAATATGGTGGTAAAACGTACGAATAGTAGTACAAATAGTAATATTTACGTACGGGTACAAATAATATTGAATGGTAAAATTTATAAACAAATTACCTATCTTCTTAATTGGGTAATCGAAATAAAAATATAATTTTCTTAAAAGTTTCGTTGTGCCACCCATCTACGCAATAGCATTCACGAAATGTATGAATTATTATTAACAAATTGAAACAATAACTGTACTTACTACCTTCTCCATGTGATTTTTTGTTTATGTGACCTTAATAGGACTTGTTGTAATGACACGAGCAAGTCGTATGACTTATACTTAGTTTTTAAACAAAATAAAATCTTGTTTAAAAACCAAGCTACTTGATAATAATACCTAATACTATACCCGCTATCTGTCTTTTGATCAGGGGTACAAAAGCTTATTCATTATTTTCAGCGCAAATTTTACACTATATACTTGTTTTTGTAATAAATAAACTATCTTTTTTGTAATGGGTTACGCCTTACATCAAAGCAATTAGTTCATCAAAATCGGCAAGTTGAAAATTTGCATACACAAAAACATGCAAGAAAAAACTGGTATTCATCAAGATTAAACTTGTTCTACTGTAGGTATGGTAAATTTATTAACTGTGCCACACTACATTGACGGCTTAAAAACAATTCATGAGCCTACTAATGTATTGGTATCATATATGATGGCGCTTTATTCATTCATTCATATATCATTCGTGTGTGACAAGATAGTTTCTACTAGTTCTACTAGAGAGCGCTCTAAATTTCTAATAAAATAAAATATTGCCATTGACTTGCGAACATGGCGCCATGGGGTACATGGCGCGAACTAAAAACGCGAGAAGTGGAGACGAAATATAACATCTTTCTCTACAGTGCTGTCCCTTAAGCCCCGCCTATTTGGACACGACTTTTGTTGGGTCATTTTTTTAACGCAGTTACATTTCCTGACTTATTATTTCTTCGTAGGTTTTATGTATAAGTCATCGGTCATAACATGATTCAAACATTTTAAATAGCTATGCGGTCGTTGGAGCAGTGCCCGGTAGATGGGAATACACTTGCCCGCTACAACATACGACCAAAAGTTTAAATTTAAGTTAGAGAAAATGAGATAAATTTGCCGTTTCGGGGCTTTTGCAACCCTTGGCGGTTAGCGTCGCTTTTGATGGCCCCCGGTGGAATCGCAAATAGTACCAAACCTTCTGTAGCCAACGTGGCCAAAGGAAATGTATTCCCACAGAACCGAAAAGAAATAAGCTTATATCAAATATAATTTTTCTAATCAACTTCCACGGAATGAAGCAGGATTCTCAGGTCGACGTGTTTATCATATTATATAAACTCGATTAACTGAAAAATATAATTGCCAATATGCTTATACCGAGAGGACATAAGTACAACTTTTATCGATGGTGACCAGTATTTTGGATGAGTGCCTGGAAATCGATCTTGTAAATAGTATGCATCAACTAAAAGTAAAAAAAAAAACATACGTAGTTACTTCTAACACTAAATTGTATGAAAGAAGCGCTCGTAGCGAAGTTTAGCTGTTGTTAACCGATCAGCAAAGGTCCGCCGCTGTCATGAGTTGGATGGGTGACCTCTAGTGACATTACTACTGAGCGCTCTCATACTTCGGAGGGCACGCTAAACCGTTGATCCCGGTTGTTTTCTTAGGATGGCAATCGTTATAGCATGGTGGTAATGCATTTTGCGAATGCCCGCCTAGCTACCCTCTATATTCAAGTAAAAAATCTGTCGCCAAGCATCTAACGGTGTGTTCCGGCAGCTGTCTCTGAGAGCCAGAACTTCTAGGTTAGACTGAACTACATCTTCGGCCACATCAGCATTTACCATAGGGTGAGATAGTGGTCGAAGGCTAACCGATAAAGCATAAAAAAATTAATAGTAACTTGTGGAAGTCGGATCATGACAATAAGATCTCAGAGATATTTGAATCAACGTGGTACATTTTAATATCGTTATGTTTGCAATAAAGCCTGCTTGGCGGATTAAAATACAAAATTAAAAAAAATATAAACTATAGATGTCGATCCCAATACAATAGTTAAATAAAGAACGAGAGGAAATATTGGAGTCATTGTCATAATTAGCTCAAGCGGTTAGAGCATACCCCGGCGATAGGGGTGGATGGAAGCAGGTTCAAATCCCGCACATGAATATATTTTTTCTTTCGTAAAATTTGTAATTTTGTAAAATAATTCAAGTTATTTCGTACTTATCAGTGTAAAAAGTTGAGGCCGTTTTTTTTTTCATTTATTACTTTATTTATATGAAACTAATCTATAAAAGCTTTTCCTAGCTTGCTATTCATAATCTTTTCATAACTTTGGATCGATTTCACCAAAGTACGATAATACTATACGACCTTTGTCACCACCTATTGTCCAATAATGTTGAGTTATTTTAAATTTACTATGGCATTGACTTTTATGTAATGTTTCATCAGGCTGTAACAAAGGAAATAATTATATCGAGGATTTAAAAAATATACCGAATATACCGTCTAATTTGGTGGTATATAGCTCGATAATCCAAATATAAATATGACTACTTTGCTATTAAGTTGTGCTACAGTACGTTTTATTACGGTACGTTACTAATTCTGTCCACGTTGCTGAAACATGTAATAAAAGTCCATACCAAAGAGTTTCCTTTTTTCACGATTTTTACCACTTTATTTAATGAGTGCATCAATTGAAGTGTTATGAAATCAAAACGATTCGCGAGAACGTATATGGCACTAGACTGGCTCACCATTACTTGGGAAAAACATGTCGACGAAGGGTGGTGTTTTTGATACCACTGACTACCTTTTTGGGATATCCATTCGGAATTAAGTATATTTCTTTTTATTAAAGACATAAAAGAGATTTATGTGGGCATTTCAAAATTGTATTAGTCTTAATTTTGGACGTTAAGGGCTCAATACACTTTCACAATTTAAAATCGAAAACGTTTTTGACGTGTACATCAACATATTCTTAGGTTAATTTATTTTTTTACGCTGCCAACTGGTAGTGGGCTAGAGCATTTGGACTGCCTATGAGTCTGCAATGACTTATAGGGATCTAAATGCTTTTATTGTAGTAGCTGTAGTGTTGTATATAGTTCGTAGTATTTTGTTATAAAGGCATACCGCCGGTAAAAAAAAAAACAATATCAGACTCGTAGTTCGAACAATATCAGACATTGCTTAAGTATTGTGTCAGGGCATTTAGCGAGTGCCCGTCTGTCTAGCTACCACTTTCAAGTAGAAAATCTGTCGCCAAGCACGTGTTATGTTGCGGCAGCTGTCTTAGCCTAGTTAGCCTGGAAAACATCTTCGACCACATCATCACTTACCATCAGGTGAGATACTGTTATTTAGCCTATATATATCAAATTAAATATTATTACACATAGTTCTACTCTGTCTGCAAGAAGACGTGCAAATATTTCATGTAGTTACATTGCAATTTAAATAAGTATTCTATTTTACATAATTTTATTGAAACATTTATATTCTTTGAATTCCTTTACACTATAAAAACAATTATTTAGCAGCCATGCAGTCAATTCTTTTTTAAATTTATTTCCAAACAGTATTTTTATGCTATTGGGTAAGCAGTTATACATTGATAGCGACAATTAATAAGCGTTTCGCTCATAGGCTTGAGCGTAGCGAAAACATCTATGGTCAAAAGTATATGGTTTAGCTTATGTCAATTCTTTCGGGCAGGAGCAAAATAGAATAGTTTTTTTTTATGTTATTGTGAAGGAACAAGCGCGAGGCCCACCTGATGTTAAGCGGTATCCTCTGCCTATAATAGATGCATTTCATTACAAGTGACGAACTGCACTGCGCCCATCACCTTGAGACATACCTGTTAAGTCTCATTTTGCCTGTTATTTCACTGACTCTCAAGGACTGCTGCCGGAACACACCGTTAGGTGCTTGGCGACAGATTTTCTACTTGAGGGTGGTCGCTAGCCAGGCGGGCGTTCGCAAAATGCCCTTCCACCATGCGGTGAAGCTGAAGCTCTGGGCGGGATTCGAACCATGGACCTGCTGCGCGGCAGTCCATAGCCAATGCCACTGAGCCAACACTGCTTCAAAATATGACATGTCTAACATTCAAGAAGTTTTAGACTCGCAAAGGCAGATTGAGGATCGTTTGCTATCGAGAATGACTGAATTTGAGAGACTGTTGAAGGCTTCCTTGTCGTATAACAAGCTTACCCTCGAAAAGTTAACTCGTAAGTTTGAGGAATTCAAAACTCAGTGTGGTCTGTACCACAATACAAATAAATAACCGTACAGAAGGAAAGCTTCACCACTACACGCCTAGCTATATGTGTGCACCTTGTCGCGACAAGACGCGCGGGGGTTACAGGGGCATCCGCTCAGGTACAAAACCGGATTGAACCAGCTCAGCCTGGGGACAAAGTTAAGGTGTGCTACAAACGCCACAAAGCGATACAACGCAGACGATTATGTAGTTTGATTTATCACCGTATTAATATTGAATAATAAACCGTAATAGAACCAGACAAGGAGTTTTGAACAAGAATAAGCACGAGGCCCACCTGATGTTAATCAGACTAACCTCTGCCTATAACAGATGCATTTTGTCACAAGTCACGAATTGCACTGCTCCCGCCACCGAGCTTGGAACTTTTTGTGATAAATGTATTATTAGGTATTTTGATATAATATATACTGCCTAACGTCGTCTGCTAACTGAAGAAAGTGGCTCTCATTTGGCTGAAAATAAAAATCTAGGTTGTTCTGGACGTCCTCATTCCGAATTTGGAATTGTTTTTTCGATGACGGCTGCCAAGTGAAAAAGTTACTCCTATTTGGCTGAAAATCGATATCTAGGTAGTTCTGGACGTCCATATTACGAATTTGGAATTTGTTTTTCGATGACGTCGGCCAAGTGAAAAAAGTTACTCCAATTTGTCTGAAAATCGATTTCTAGGTTGTTATGGACGTCGTTATTCTCAATATGTAATTTTTATGAAATCAATATCGAGAAATATAAAAAAAAATCAAAATAGGTTTTGATCACTACCTACATATAAACTCTATATTGATAGTGTCCCTTTGAGAGCTGGTATAAAGGCATTTTTCCTATTAATTTTTAGAATATTTGCAATTCAAATATTGAATGAACTCAAATCGAGATATATTAGAAGTGTCAATATGACATCTGTCACATCTAAGATCAATGGCCCAGTATTTTTTCAAGGATATTTGGTATACAAATATGAAACTAAAATGTAGCAATACGTCAACTGTCACTTCGACATCTGTCATGTCTGCCCATCATTCTGTCCGTTTATTTGCTCGTATGTGCTGATTGCTGAATCCCAACCCGCACTTGCCCAGTTTTTCATTTTCCATGTACTTGTGACAGCCCTATGAAAAAAGGTTAGAATTTTGGACTTTGGAAGCTTTCCTTCTGTACGGTTATTTATTCATGTGGTCTGTACTATCCAATCGTCGCTTTTTGGTCCACTCTTTTCTTCTTAGAGTGGATGACCTAGATAGTTAGAGCCGCCAAAACGCTCTTTTGATATATATATAATAAAGACTCGTAGCTCGAATAATGTTGTGTATATTTTCTTACGTTTGTTTTACCACAAACTTATGAAAATATTTTACCGAATGAAAATATTTACAAGAAAGCTTCTTATATCAACGCTTCTTATTACGCAGAAGATGAAAGAATGATTCTATTTACATCATTTCATTTGTAATTCCAGCTATATTTACATTTCACAGAAATTATTAAAATGAAATTCCAGAAAACAAATTCAATAAACAGACTTTCCAAAGTCAAAAATGTATCTAAGACTGGCTATTCAATTAGGATTACTAGCTTCATAACTATTTGAAATCGTGTATATTTTACCCGCTTGAGATCTGCTTTTTACCACTTTTTTATTGTTTGACTTTCTTGTTTGCCTTTCGGCCATTCCAGGTAACACGCAACACAAATGTCGAACTTTTCCTGATTAGCTATCCGGCTGAAACTTTAGGGTATCACAAAACATTGCATTGTTTGTTTTATGATTTTGTTAACGCAATACACAAGGGGAACACCTGATCTTAATCGTAACCTCTGCTTATGTCTGTTATAGACTGATATTGACTGATACCCGTGCCAACGATTACAATAATTATTACACAGATTGATAATTTGGGACTACAATAAAATGATATACAGAAATAGTGTTTAAACAACTTTAAACGGTTCAAATCGCGTGTCCCGACAAACACTTTGCAGTTATCGTGGTCACGGTGTGACGATCATGTGTTTGAAACTTCGGGACAAAAATCATGAAAATACATGATTTTTGTCCCATTTAGTCATGTCATGATTTAGTTTTAAGTTGTTTAATTACTAAGTGTAATAATCGCGAAAACCTAAGACAACATTAATATACAGAAATTTAAATTTTTTGTCATTTTCCCACGCCACTTTTTACAGGGTCTCCATTACAAACCAATCAATAAAAGAAAGGTGTTCAAGCATTATACTGTTTCGATCTACGACGAGTTATCATTGCTGTACCCGCACTCCTTCTGAAGAACTTGGGTGATAAATCTTCACGCCACAACGTCTCAATACGCCGCAACAATAATGGCGTACCCATCAGCCACCTACCAAGGAATCTTAACCAAACTAGGTATCACAACCGACTAGGGACCATATACCCTTCCACTATGCGGGAGGTTTACTGCGGTAAGACTGTCTTTCGTTCCGGGTGGAATCTTGCAGTGTACATTTTGAGTACTTCCCGATTTCTTTAATTTTTTCGTGCATAAAGTCGTGGATTTTTTAAATTTACCAATAATTTATGTAGCGTCTCGTCTGCCCGTTACAGATCCAGTGCCCCTGTTCTACATATTCTCACATACTCTCTGAGACTACTGTCTCAGAGATGAATTTTTATAAAAAAAAAAAACTAGGTTGTGTATTATGTTAGTAGGATAACAATAAGAAGAGCTCTTTCCTTTTCCTTCTTATTCCTTCCTCACCATTCCGATCCCAAATAACTTACGGCATGTCATCCACATGCTGTTCAGAATTTCATACCATGAACCAAAAAGTTTGACAGTTCCTAATTCTATCATATAATTAAATTATGGAACGCTCTGCTGGCGTATGTTTTTCCTTGCAGCTATGACCCTGGGATTTTCAAGCGGGGCGCGAAAAAGCATCACGCATGCTTTCGTTCGGGAATGATGACATCTTTAATCGACATTAAAAGTATTCTGACGCCATGTTCATGCTACGACACGCTATTTCTATTCCGAATTCATCAAAATCAGTTCATAGGTCTAGCCATGAACTAGTACTAGTGCAAAACCTATATTATATGTATATAAATGAATACACTAGATGTTAGGATTATCTATATAACAAAAACTGTAAAAATTAACACAAAATGTATTTGTTTAAAATGTTTATAATTTAAATGTAAATTTATGTAAACTGACTAAAAAGGTATTTAAATAGATAGTAAATCGAATTTTAGGCATAATTATTCTAGTATT
Organism: Plagodis pulveraria; assembly: GCA_963890685.1. Classification (NCBI taxonomy): domain Eukaryota; kingdom Metazoa; phylum Arthropoda; class Insecta; order Lepidoptera; family Geometridae; genus Plagodis; species Plagodis pulveraria. The sequence continues at coordinate 34,310,286 of OY982957.1, forward strand.
TACTGGTATTACATATGCATTATATATAGATAGATATACATTATAAATAATTGAAAAATTCTTATTGGACAAAACGGTAGTTGCAAATAGTATAAAAATGTAAAGCTCATAATTTTATAAATTGAAGGAAATATTTTAAATTATTTAGAAATGATTGAGATTATATAGTGATAATTAATATATATTCATAGATGAAAATCATAGATTAAAACTAGATCCATTTAATTTTAATACGTACAAAACTGTTATATTATAAGGAAGGAACTACCAATCAAGTGTTTATATACCCAGTTTGGTAGGTAGAGCCGCAAATTTGAACGATGTACTTTAAATGAATAAATACAATTTGAATTTTTTTGAATTTTGAACCTACAGGCAAACAGAACACGTTTCACAATACTTTTGAGCCTATTGCCATTTACCGAACACAATTGAAGAATCCGGACTGCTTCACATTTCTCTGTCTGTACAGAACAAAATGCAGTCAGGGTAATTTATTACAGATAGACGACCCGCTGAGTTCAAAAACATTCTAATATATTGAAGTCTAGAGTATCCTATGTACGATTACTTATTCCAATCATTTTTCAAACTGAAAGAGCAGTAACAATTTGTTTTCGAACGCAATGATCTACCCTCATCTATTTAGCTTGATACGAACATATTTTACAAGACTCTATTTCTGGCTCTACTGTGCTTACGAGACTGGAACGTAGAACGATATATTGGCATCATAATAAATAGACGAGACAAAGCAATTGAGACAAAGACCGCTTCGTGTGCGAGACTTGTTATGTTCCTAGTTTATAGCCATCAAAATTAGGCCGCACTGCGTATACTTACATATACTAAATATTGACAATAATAAGCGTACTTGTGGTTGAATGTTTCATTACTGAGTATGAACGAACTGAGCGAAGAGATAAATGTTTCTCAAGAAGTAGGTATATATTTTATTATAAATCTTTTCTATGTACCTAGTTACCTTTATAAAAACGTCTTTATGCTATGATTGCTTTAAATAAAAAACTGAAGCTAATGATGGCTCATTGCCGGTAAGAACGAATATCGAACAAGCCACCAGTGCTATTATAATAAACTGCATGACGCTCACATAAAATATGTTTTGTTCTATGAGACTGAAGTTTAAGCACGAGGCCCAACTTGTGTTAAGCGGTAACTTGGGAGTAGAAATAGGCATGGTGGTGCCTATTTCTACTCCCCGAGCAGTAATGCTCACATTAATGTGTTCATGTTTGATGGGTATGGGTGCCGGTAATATTACAGGTACTTGAAAATGAACAACGTTATGTGTCAGGGTGATGGGTGCAGTGCAGTTCACAACACATCTGTTATAGGCAGAGGTTACCGCTTAACAACGTGTGGGCCTCCTGCTTGCTCAATCACCAAAACATAAAAAATAAACTAGTTAAACACTTTAGTTATTATTATAAACGGGATTTTTACCGGGTTTCTATTGATTTTGAGCTCTCGATATTGATATAGAAGAGATAGAAATAACAAAGTATCGAAATTTCAATAGGGAAGATGGGTTTCAACAGTCGAGAACATGAAATACAGTGGTTAACCTGTGCAAGAGCCGAAGAAGTGTTTCAAATAGTTCACGACCTAATATCGTTAGTTTTGCATGTCGAAATTTTAATAGTGTTGTGAGTGTCAGTGACAATAATAGCGTTGCCGAGAAAATGTATTAGAAAGAGGGTAGACCGGTTCGTCTGCTCTAAGTACCGATCAGCCACTCGCATAGACTTCAGTTTACTCGTGATAATCGCGCTTACGGCTTACTAAACACGGTAAATATCCCGTTTCTAATAATAATGATAGTTATACACGTGTTTGCGTAATACCTACTACCATATCTAAAATAATAATGTTTCAGTTTTGCATGTTTAAAATTCAAAGTACAATTTATATATATATATATATATGAATTATTAACTTATATAGCCCCAAATATCAGCTTCTACTAGATTATAATGGATCTCAAACATTTTAAGAACTACAAGGCGCTAGGTGATGACAAAATCACTTCAGAGCCTCTAAGTTTGGGTATAAAGCACCGGTTTTCCACCCAAATCTTGCTCTTTCAGAAGCTAATAACTCCATCATGAAGCACACAGTAACAAGAACAGGAGTGTGGTGGTCCTGGACATATTATACGGAAGACTGAAGGATAAAATCAGCCACTGTGTCTAGCGTTTTTGGACCATAAGCAAGTTTTCGATTCAATCCCAACTTGGGCGTTACGTACTGCAGAGTCAATCCAACTTCAGCAAAAGTCGATGGATGCAAATGCTTACTAGCCACTATTTTTAGCGTTCAATTGGGGAATCCTTTGTTTAAGGGCCTGCACTGTAGAGAAAGATGTTATATTTCGTCTCCACTTCTCGCGTTTTTAGTTCGCGCCATGTACCCCATGGCGCCATGTTCGCAAGTCAATGGCAATATTTAATTTTATTAGAAATTTAGAGCGCTCTCTAGTAGAACTAGTAGAAACTATCTTGTCACACACGAATGATATATGAATGAATGAGTAAAGCGCCATCTAGCACGCATATATGATACCAATACATTAGTAGGCTCATGAATTGTTTATACGCCGTCAATGTAGTGTGGCACAGTTAATAAATTTACCATACCTACAGTAGAACAAGTTAAATCTTGATGAATACCAATTTTTTCTTGCATGTTTTTGTGTATGCAAATTTTCAACTTGCCGATTTTGATAAACTAATTGCTTTGATATAAGGCGTAACCCATTACAAAAAAGATAGTTTATTTATTACAAAAACAAGTATATAGTGTAAAATTTGCGCTGAAAATAATGAATAAGTTTTTGTACCCCTGATCAAAAGACAGATAGCGGGTATACTATTAGGTATTATTATCAAGTAGCTTGGTTTTAAATAAGATTTTATCTTGTTTAAAAACTAAGTATAAGTCATACGACTTGCTCGTGTCATTACTACAAGTCCTATTAAGGTCACATAAACAAAAAGTTACATGGAGAAGGTAGTAAGTACAGTTATTGTTTCAATTTGTTAATAATAATTCATACATTTCGTGAATGCTATTGCGTAGATGGGTGGCACAACAAAACTTTTAAGAAAATTATATCTTTATTCAGATTACCCAATTAGGAAGATAGGTATTTTGTTTATAAATTTTACCATTAAATATTATTTGTACCCGTACGTAAATATGACTATTTGTACTACTATTCGTACGTATTACCACAATATTATATATCGATAGTAAAACTGTGGTATAACTTAATGTTGTCTTAGGTTTTCGCGATTGTTACACATAGTAATTAAACCACTTTAAACGGTTTAAATCGCGTATTTTATCATTATTTTGTCCTGAAGTTTTAAACACTTTGCAGTAATCGTGGTCACGGGTAACTAAAAAAAATTGATAAATATACGCGATTTAAACCGTTTAAAGTTATTTAATTACTATGTGGTATAACTGTATTGGTAGTACTAAGATACTACCTTATTCATATATCATCATAAACGAGTACGTAGAAAGAAGTAAATATACTTATACTATATATACTTATTACCTAAAAAAAGGCAGTGCAATGCATACTTTTTATTTTAGCTGATTTTTACGTGCGCTCCGTAACCACCGGGCAAAACGGAGCACTTATCTGTCATCTGTCTATCCGTCCGTTTTAATGTCAAACAAATCTTGAGCTCGTAAACGGGATATAGGTGACAAAGCGCTGGTAGCGTGGCTGGCTTAGACATTCTTTACAGATCAACTAAGTAATTCAACGTCAGCTGCGTCATGACTTGGATGGGTGACCGCTAGTGGCATTACAACTAAGCGCTTCCGTACATCAAATGGCACATAAAACCATTGATCTCGGTTGTTGTCTTAGGATTAAAGTCGTTATAGAAAGGTGGTAGGGCAATGCCTGCACAGCTAGCTACCACCTTCTGTCACCAAGAACCAAGCAGTGTATTCCGGCAGCACTCCTTAACCCTAGTGAAACTATATCCTAACATACCCTAGATATAATCCTAGTGTTCATATGATGGGTTGCTTTTCTGGGCTATAATTACTATGAAATTATGAATACTTATTTCAATAACTTTTTATGTTTGATAGTTGTGTGTGTTCCATTATTTGTGTAAAGAAGAGTCTGTGTTTACTGCATGACAGCTTTGTATGGTACCGTAAGGCCTACTGTTGCTGTTACGCTGTGGCCTCAAAATATTTTTTATTCCATCAGCATGTATGAATATGAATTTATGAAAAGTCTTTCGTTTGTCTGGTGTCCATCCAGGGTAAGAAATATAATTTTCCTAGATCTACGAAAAAATATGGTAGATACTTAAGATTTACATACATTACGTATTACTTACTATATTCAGCATACTAAACTTTTCTGAGTGAATAATAGGAAAAAAAATGGAATCTAGGTAATAAAATTACAAGCAGAATGCATAAAGCATATTGTAAATAAACTTAGAAGTAAATACGTATCAATTTATATCAATAAATAAAAAAAATATTAAAATAAATTTTGCTTAGGATTTAAACCTTTACCTTCAGTTTTCTGGTCCGACCTTAGAAGAAATGAGCTACTCAAACAATGTTTTATCCATGAAAATGACAGACCTATGTTACATTTGTGATTGTGTTTCCTGGATCAAAATGTGGCAACGTAAAAACTAAAGAGTTGTCAACGTAGGTTAACTACGAAATCAAGGTAAAAATGTACAAGATTTACATTAAAGAATTGAGAAGTCGTTAGATAACTAAATTATTCAGTCAGATTCGAACTCCGCTCTTCCAGATTATGGTCTGCCCTTTCTAAGTTTGCGCCACTTAGACATAGCGAAATAGTTCGAAAATAAGAGATATGTACAAATTTTTGTGCCTTACTGTCAGAAGTAAACGCAGTATGATTCTTATCGTATTGATTTGTAAATTTATGTAAAAGTTCATATTATGAAAAATTCAGAATAACGCTCATAATGAATTTAGTTAGCTCAAGTACTTCCTACGTCTTATAAAATTTTGCATGTTTATTTTATTGTGATTGTGTCACAGTAATATGATGAATTAATTAAAATTAGAAAATTACATTCATGACAGTAAACATAAATGGAGGAAGAAGTACAGATGCCTGCCTTATTATGTCCACGATGCGTTTTTGGCGATTTGTATAAACCTTTTTTGTACCTACAAAGCGTTTATTTGTATGTTTAACCATATTTTTATTTAATCGAGATTGCTGAGAAAAGCGACATAGGTACAACGCTCAACGCGGCTGGCCGCGGTTTGAACGATAATGATAGCGCTATACGTGGATCGCTGGAGAAAATAGTGCGGCATGATGTTAACGCTTCTCGGAATGAAAGGGCGTATGCGACATTTTAGAAACAGACTTATTACACATTAACCATGCTTTAATTGTAAAAAATTAAATAACAAATTTTATTGCACTTAAAAATTCAATATTTTAGAACATTAATCATATCTTAATACTTTAAAATCTAGCGGAAAAAGTAGAAAACCTTTATTTTCAGAGGGGTTTTTGTAAATTTTTTGTATCGAGCCAATTATTAGGAAACATGTTTTGAGTGCTATGAGCACACTACCTATATCCTTGAGTATTGTGTATATAAATTGCAGTACCATGCGGTATCTGGTTTATGAGATTTTCTACATATTGTTAGCATTATTTCTTATATACTGGGCCTTAACTGTGGACGTCTTCCTGTTGGTGATGATGATGACGATGATAATTTATTTATTTAAATATCATATGCTAGCGGCCCGCCCCGGCTTCGCACGGTTATTTAACAAGTAATTCAACAGTTATAAATTTAAACACATTAAAAACGTAGTTTTTGCGACAAAACTGTAATAGATATGTGGTGTTGCGCAGTCTTTTGTATATATTGCTGCCCTCTATAAAATTAGTAGTACATCACTTTGTGCTAATACCAATGATTTCCGATTACGCGATATAATGATTTTTTGGATTTTTATTACACGTTGGGCTACAATTTCGAAGTTTTCATAAGGGTCTCTAACTCTATGAAATTATCCTATGTTCATCAGGCATAGTGTAGGATTCTAATGGTGAACTTTTTTTTTAAATCAGTCTAACAGTTTTAGAGCCTATTCAATGCAAACGAACAATCAAATATTTCCTCTTTATAATATTAGTTTAGATGTAGATTTTTGAATGAATGAATTATTGTCAAATTTACAACAGTGTCGGACCTATTCGGGTTCTTGATTCTTGGCCGCTTGTTGATGCTCACTGGGCCAATAAACGGAGTTATTTTTAATAGTATTAATTAATATTTGGACTTAAGCAGCTTCCTTAAAAATTTCAAGAGACTAGATTGTCAACGCTTATATAACAAATCTCCAATTCAGCGCTAATTATGTATAAATCTAATTAAAGTTAATTACAGTAAATCCCAAAATCAATTATTTATTCTAAGATTACTTGTAATCGTAAATAAAAACATTGCGTGAGTGGAGCGATTGTCGTAACTGCTACTTTAATTTGAGTTAGGCTTTTAACTTATACTTTGAGAACCCCTTTGAAATCCTTATAAATAATTAATTATAATTGTGTTGCCAAAATAGTCTCGGGTCCACAACACATTGACAACATGTAAGTAATTGAATCTATGTTCCTCGTTCCAATGAAACAAAATAATTATTCCTTTACCAAACGGAACTTGAGACAATAGGACCCGTTCCTTGTGCACTAATCACACTCGTACTTATGTAAATTGTACGCAAGACAAGTGGCTGTGTGTGGGCAGCTGTCAGCGGCACTACTAGGCCGCTTTCAGGTAGCGCTACACTTCCAGCGTAACTGATAATATCATCAATAACATTGGGACCTGCGCCTCGTTCATTAATCATACGATATTAGTGACCGACATTTTGGCAGCTGTCACCAGCAGTGCCCAGGAGGCTTCGAGGTAGCCCCATAGCAAATGAATTCAGCCACCAAACAACTTTTTTTTAAAGTATGAAACATAACCAAACTCCATAGTACCCGCGGAGACCGCAATACAGTGTGGTTTTAGGGCTTCCTTCGAGACCACGGGAACCAATAACACATCCTTCTGTCTAAAAGGGTTGCATCTTTTGAACCGTTACAAGCTAGTTAATCATTTAAATTGTTGTCGTTGCGTCATCGTTTAAACGATTATAAAGTATACACTTATGCAGACGTTAACCTTAGTGTGAATATAGTGTTAAATCTATATACCGGGTTATTGGTAAAATGCTAACAACCTCTTAGGATTGACTTCTGCTAGTCCTAATAAACATTTTGAGATGTTTATTAGGACTTTTATTACCATAAGAGGTTGTTAGCAATAATCCTGTATATATGTATCACTTTAATCGAATAAGTGTGACAGTAAGGAACAATAATAAAACCGGCAAAGTGTGAGACGGTTTCGTGGAAACACGAAAATAAAGAATACCTCTTTATTCCAAAAACAAATTCAGTTTTGTCCAATCCAATGACGGTACCAATCATACTAAATTCACCGCTATCAAAACGATGCCGCCTCAAATCTGCTTGAGACGCATATGGCACAACAATGTAATTATCACCTGGAGGTGGATTGCCAATCTGTCACAGAATGGTGTCTGTGGCAGATTGGCAATCCATCAGCGATGCATCCAAGCGCGCTATCGCCCTGTACCACGGAATAGGCCATACTCACTATGTAATAGCTATATAGTGAAGTCTGTGTTGAAGTTATGATAGATTCGCTTGAGTCGTCTCCAGGGACCATTATACGTAGGTGACACTAAAGCCTTGGGTAACTTAAAAACACAACATGTTATAAACAAAATATTATGTTTAATGCTTTTCAAAATACTCTCCTTTACACTTTAAATATTTTTTCATGCGATCGAACCATTTTTCAAAACAGGAGGACCACAAATCTGAGAGCATGTTTTCTAGGTGCCGATTGAACGCTATCACTGCCTCTTCGGAGTTGGTAAAAGTGAAACCACTCATCAAGGCATACAAACGTAGTTTTGTCGTGTTTTAATTTAAATAATGTATTCAAACTCGGTGAATCTTTGCATAATATGATGAAACTACGTTTAGATGTAAAGCGCTCCGTGCACTCTTCTCTTAACAAACTTTATAACATTTTTATATAAATGACAAGATTCACGAATTATACCTGCCTGATTATATATGTTTATCTTTAGTAACACTACGGCTTCGCTCTCAGAATGTTGTCATTGAAAATTATTATCTCCCATGACACTACTATATATGAAAATAGCAGTGCTACAAAGATTTTATTCTTCAGAGACATAACTTTTCTACACTACATTATTAGATTGTTTGAATTATGTAAAAAAGAATGCCTCGTCTAGACGTGGAGAATTTCTCGAATATATTGAGCGTTTCTGGCTTAAAGAAAAAAATATGTTTTCCCGTGAGCTTATTCGGCGAGCGCCACAGAACGAATGTCTTAGGTACTACTAGAAGTTCTGCGTGGCACTTCATTGGGCTTGTTACTCCGAGAAATTAGTTCTTATACACTTATTTAAACTTTCACGGCCTAACATTAGATATTCATGTTATTATTTTTTTTTATTTATGCAAGATAGGTTAGCCTTTGACCACTATCTCACCTGATGGTATGTGACGATGTGGTCGAAGATGTTGTTCAGGCTAACCTAGAAGTATTGGCTCTCTAGGACAGCTGCTGGAACACACCGTTAGGTGCTTATATTTATTACTTACATCATCGATCATCGACGTTCGATGACAGCAGATTTGCTCCGTGCGTTTACTCATTTGAAAATTAATATTTACGTAGATAAGTCTTTTATATGTTGCTTAATTGTGTTGTCAGTGTTGTGTGTATATTGTTTGAGTGCTATTAAAGCCTGAAAGGTAAACAAACCTTAAACAAATAAAACACGTCAGTAATGTTGTGAAGCGGTTTTATACGTTACCCCGCAATTTTTTATTTATTTTTCGTAAATTATTTAGACTTTATAAAAAACAAACTAGTGAAAATAATTAACTTTTGCCATGGCTAATAAGTGCAGCACGTGCGGTCGCTTTGTTACGTTAACAGAGAAGACGAATGTTAAGTGCACCAGCTGTGCCGGTGTGTACCACAGAGCATGCGTTAGTATCCCTCAGGAGGGACGAGTCGCATCGGTGTGGGTTTGTCCGGGATGTAAGGCCTCGAAGAAGGACAGCCCCGCTAGGGTGCACCAGCTAAAGTGACTCTTGCAGAGGACGTCAGTTCTGGAGATTCTCGTAAGTCGTTAGATGAGTTGCTACGGGAAATGCTTCAAAAGATGAAGTTTTTTCGAGGGGACTTCAACCCTATGCGAGAGGAAGTGGCCAGCCTGAGTGCCATCGTGGCAGGGTTCGAAAGCCGAATAGGGGCACTAGAAAATCGTCTTCTCACGCTGGAAGACAAGGTCGACGAGTTGCAGGCTCGTGCTGCAGCAAACGAGCTCCTCAACACAATAGAACGACTGAAGGAAGAGCTCAACGACCACGACCAGGACTCTCTACATGCCGACGTAGAAATCTCGGGTCTCCCCGAGGAGTCAGGGGAGAGCTTGATGCACCTGGTGGGCGTCATAGCCGAGAAGCTCGGTGTGCCCTGCGAGCATCGCGACTTGGTGTACGTGGAGCGAGCGGGCGGCGGGCGGCGCGAGCCTGTCGGCGAGGGCGCTGCGCCCGCCGCCCGCCGCCCGCACACAGTGCTGGTGCGCCTGGCGCGGAGACAGCTGCGCGACGCGCTGCTGCAAGCTGCGCGCGTGCGCAGAAGCTTCACCACCGATGGTCTCAGGGTTGGGTCCAACCTTGTGGCGCGTCTATATCAACGAGAGGCTCACTCGTCACAACAAGGCCTTATTTTACAAGGTTCGCGAAGAGAGCAAGCGCCGCGGGTGGAGGTTTGCTTGGACCGGAAGCGGACGAATCTTTGTCCGCCGCGAGACGGGTACAGCTTCCTTCAGGGTGCGCTCGGAGTCCGATTTACAGAAGATCTTTGGTGGCGGAGTTCCTGTAGTAGGTGCTATAACACATTTTTTTTTATATATCTCTGTTACTTAATAATATCTTTATTGATAAACAAATAAGGTACAACATTTGTTGTAACTCTAATGATTTTAAAAATAACTTATACTTATGTTATTACCCGTATTTATATGCAATTAACAAGACCTTCATTTGTGGTATTAATTGGCAGAACTTGCACAGCCATGTTTATGGTGACTTTTGTGTCATTAAACATGTTCCTTGACTTTCTCATCCTTTTAGAACACATCCTAATTATATTTTCCTTGTTAATTCAGTTTTTACCTTGACTTTACAGACATTATTAAATGAAATAAGACCTACAAATGTAAACAATTATACAAAAATTCAACTTACCATTATTTTCAGGTTTTGTGTCTTTCATGCTAAAATAGCCTATTATTTTTCAGCATATCATCACAACTGTGATCAAAAATTTTATTTTTTGATAAAGTTACCTGAAAAAACGGAAAAAATAATTAAATATTTATGATGGCTACCGAACAACTTAAAGTTGGGTTATTTAATGCAGGATCACTGGGCACAAAGCATGATGAGTTCATTGTAGCCATGTTGTGAATGCTCATATCATGGCTATAAATGAGACATGGATCAAGGATGGGCAAGAGGAACACGCTCCTTCTATCAGTGGCTATCGCTTTAGACATACATCTCGCCCTATGTTAGTCAAAACAGGCCATGGTGGTGTTATAGGATTCTATATTAAATGTGGGGTGAATGTGCGAGTCTGCCCTCACCCTCCAACACCCATGGTAGAGCAAATGTGGCTTAAATTAAAAATTAACTCACAAAATGTTATTATTGGTACTGCATACCGTCCCCCATGGCTCAATGTTAATGTTTTTCTGGATGGGTTACCATAAACTGTTGCTAGTTTTGCTGAATGTGACCATTTAGTTATTTTAGGAGACTTTAACATCAACTTACTTGACCATTCAGATTCCAAGAGTAAACTGTTTCTGTCCTTTTTTGATTACTTCAACTTAAATCAGTTAATAACAGAGCCCACCCACTTCACAGTCCATAGTCAAACTCCTATTGATCTGGTGCACACCGATGCTAAGCCACGGTCAGTACAGGTGTTGCATACCCCTGACCTTGGACAACATGCAATGATATCTGTGGAATTTAATATTAAATCTGAAAATTGTGAAAAATGCCATGTACCAGGAGAAAAAGATTTATTTTCAAAATAATATTACAGAAACATTAACAATCCAAAAAAAAACTGTGGAACAACCTAAAATCTACAATCCTTACCAGTGGTAAAAACAGATTTGACCTTCCAAATCATTGTAGAAATCCAGATTTAATAAATGCTAATTTTTTAGATGTACCTGGTAACAAACAAGTGCATTTATCAGACCCTCACATTTTATGAATACCATAGGGGTACATCTTCAGTGTTTAAACTAGAAACGGTAAGTGAGCATGTTGTTTCAAGCGTGATACTAGGTTTATCTTCAAATGCCGAAGGAGTAGATGAAATAACATTAGATGTGATAAAGTTAAAGTCACCAAAATTGTCAATCTCTCAATTTCTTCGAGCACTATTCCCGATCTCTGGAAAATCTCACTAATAAAACGTATTCCAAAAAAACAAAATTTCAATTCTGTCAATGATTTGAGACCTATTTTTTTATTTTTTATTTTATGCCTGATAGGTTAGCCTTTGACTACTATCTCACCTGATGGTAAGTGATGATGTTGTCCAAGATGTTATACAGGCTAACCTAGAAGTACTGGCTCTCAAGGACAGCTGCCGGAACACACCGTTAGGTGCTTGGCGACAGATTTTCTACTTGAGGGTGGTAGCTAGCCAGGCGGGCATTCGCAAAATGCCCTACCACCATGCTGTAACGACTGCCATCCTAAGATAACAACCGGGACCGACGGCTTAACGTGCCCTCCGAAGCACGGAAGCGCTCAGTAGTAATGTCACTAGCGGTCACCCATCCAACTTATGACCGCGGGCGACGTTGCTTAACTTTGCTGATCGGTTAAGAACAGCTAAGTAAGCTTCGCTACGAGCGCTTCAATACCTATTAGTATACCACCTTGTTTATCATAAATTTTAGAAAAAATTGTGTGCCACCAGATTATATATTATCTTGAAAATGAAAATATTCTACCACCCACCCAATCAGGCTTCCGTAAAAAGCGCAGTACTGCAACCGCATTGCTGGATGTCGTTGATAATATGCTGCTTGCTCAGGATCGAGGCATTCTCGTGCTGCTTGATTTTTCTCGCGCATTTGACGCCATTAATATTCCATTGCTTTTATCTAAATTATCTTTCTATGGTTTTGATATAGATACTGTGAAATGGTTCGATAGTTACTTAAATTTAAGATCACAAATTGTCAATGTTACTGGTCTTGATGGAATTACAATTTCCTCCAGAATCTATAATTTTATTTTATTTTTATTTTTATCTTCCAAGGAAAACAAACAGCTTATCAAATACAAAATAATGAGAACAGTAGTCTAATACTCTAAGCTTAAGAAGTTTTCGCTAATAGTAACACTCGTAGGTAAGTTATATCAATATGACAATATATAATATAAATATTATTATGTACCAAAAATACAGTAATAAGCTCAAAAAGAAAATTTAAAGTCAATGCCATATGAAAAATAAAAAGAAAAAGAGTAATAATAGAATCAATAGTAAAATACTATATTTAATAAAAAGTATTATTTATTTGTTTGCAGTCGGTATTCTTTTAATCCTGTTATTTTTATTATTATTAAATTTTCGAGTTTGAGTAGACATTCTATCAAAGAACTGATTAGATATAAGATTTTTGAAATTATAATGTGTCGTAGTGAATAGGTCCGTACATTTGGAGTGGTGCGAGTTGAAGTTTGACATGGTGCGTAAGAGAAATGTGTTTGCACAATAGTTTGTCCGATGGCTAGGGATGTGTAGTTGAAGATAATTTCTGCGAGACACTGACCGAATAGGAGTTGTAAGCCCTATCTTAGCGAGCAAAGATGGACAATCGATCCTATTGGATACGATACTGTGCAGCATAGTAAGATCAGCTGCCTCCCTCCTTTTGTGGAGAGGCAAGAAATGGTGGTGGAAACAGTTCACCTCATAGTCATAGCGCCATGTCTTCGTTTTAAAATTTAGGTAGCGTAGGAACTTTTTTTGTGGTTTTTCAAGAATCTTAATGTATATGTCACCACTTGGATTCCAAACCTGCGACGCATACTCAAGCTGGCTCCTAACTAGCGAACAGAATAAGATTTTTAGAGTTTTAATTTGCTTAAAGTCGTTAGTTACGCGGATGATGAAGCCTAAGGTTTTCATAGCTTTAGCAGAGATAAGTTCTATATGCTTATCAAAGAGGAGTTTGGAATCGAGAGTCACGCCGAGATCCACCACAGAGTCGACTCTCAACAAAGACTGACCGCATATCTTATAGTCGCACATAAAAATATTAGGAGATCGACTGAACGATATGCAGAGACATTTGAGTATGTTTAGGTCAAGTTTGTTGAGTGAACAGTAGGTGTGCAGTCTGTAAAGATCCTCTTGAAGTAGCTCAGAGTCTTTGGGGCTTTGGATAACTTTATAAATTTTCATGTCATCAGCGAACAACAAGAAGTGCGAATGTTTAAAGCAGCGATAAATATCATTTACAAATATTACAAAGAGTAGAGGGCCAAGAATCGACCCCTGGGGTACCCCAGATGGAATGGGGGTTGAAGGAGATGCAAATCCTTTCAGTACTACAGTTTGGATACGACCGCTAACGTAGGAGGTGAACCACCGAAATAGGTCACCCCTGATTCCAGCTGCTAAAAGTTTATTGAGAAGGATAGAATGGTCAATCCGATCAAAAGCCTTACTATAATCTGTATAGACCGCATCAACCTGCTTCCCCCCCTCCATGCCTGCCGTCAGCACATCAGTGAATGTGACCAGGTTACTAGTGGTTGATCTTCCTTTTAAGAAACCATGCTGCTGGGGCAAGAAAGTGTGCTTTAGGGCGGCGTACAACTGATCATGAACCAATCTTTCGAAGACCTTTGCCAGTACACAGAGCTTGGAAATAGGCCTGTAGTTAGATACATCCCGCTTCTGTCCTTTCTTGTGAATAGGCGTAACTATTGCTGACTTCCAAATTGTAGGGACTATACCAGCCTTAATTGACCTTGTATAGAGCAGACAGACGGGATTCACCAAGCTCTCAGCACAGCGAACTAGCAAATGTGGATCAATGCCGTCAGGACCGGCAGATTTATTGCAATCGAGTGTTTTTAATAATTTCAGCAGTTTGTCATTACATATTTCAATGGTACATATATCAGCTGTGGAATCAGTTGTAATATCGTTGGTAGTGGAAACAGGAGCTAAAGAGGTAGACGGCAAGTAATTAGAGTTATAGAATTCAGCAAATGCGTTACAAATGCCTTCCCCGGTATCGATTGAGCGATCATTATATGACATAGATGACGGATATGAATTGTGCTGCTTATTTGACTGAATAAATGACCAAAATGCTTTAGGACTATCCCGAATAGAACTTTCAATATTAGCTATATAGTTTAGATAGCACTCACGCTCAACTCTCCTCACTCGCTCACGCAATACCTTGAAGGAGTTCCTGTCAGAAATATTATTATATGTTTTAAGTTTGATGTGATATTTATTTTTCTCCTTCAAAATTTTGAGCAGAGCTGGTGAGTACCACACTGGATACTTATTTGGCCGCACCATTTTACAAGGTACATGTTTGTCCCTAAGGTCAAGAAGTATCCTAGAAAAAAGGGCAACCGAGTCATCCATGGTACCACAAGCGAGGAGTGATTTCCAATCGTGAGTGTCAAGCTCACTACAAATTGCCGAGTAATCGCCTTTAGAGTATATGTATTTAGGCCTGGAGGTAGGGGTCAGGTGACTTAAGTGAATAAAATGTGGCCTGCAAATGAGTGCAGGATGAAAAACATCCTCCTTCACCAGTGGGTCCAGACAATGAAGTACAGACACATCATCATTACTTAGTACTAGATCAAGTATACTACCATCATAAAAGTTTTTAACATGATTATATTGTTCTAAGTTATTCAAATTTATTAAGTCAAGTACTTCGAGGTGATTATTATCCGCGCCATTTATCACCGGTAAAACGTGAGTATGGTCGGGCGAAACCGTCCACGTTATATTGCTTTGATTAAAATCACCTAAGATTAATAGTTTGTCAGTTGGATTATTAGCCGAAATGGACAGTACTTGATCGCAGAAGTTTGCAAGCTGAGCCGATAGCGATAGTCCTAGGTTCTCTGATATCAAGTAAAGGCAGCCAATGTGCAAATCAACAGACGACCTATTGTTAGACGCTTTGATTTTAATAGTGAGCCATAAGTCCTCAGCGGTGGAATGCCATTCTGGACGCGCAAGCACAGCCAGCTCACTGCGGATCCCGATTAAGATTCCGCCGCCACGTGTCTGGTTGAGACGTTCGTAGTCCCTATCACGCCTCCAAATTGCGTAAACGTCACTGAATAACTCTTCAGTTTTAATACCTTCCCAGAGCCACGTCTCGGTCAACACAATTATGTCGTAGTTACATAGTTGAACATTACGCTTAAATTCCGGTATTTTCGTTCGCAAACCCCTGACATTCTGATAATAAATATTAACAACCATGAACACCTACCAGCCGAGCGAGAACTCGGCCGGAGAGTGCACTGTTATATATTATAAGTGTGATACTATTAAAATGTATGTCAGGTGTTTGCGAACATGAAAGTGTAAAGTTAAAGGTGATAAATGCATAATAATATCTGAAAGTATTGACCGAAATCAAAAATAAATATGCTAGCCATTGCCGCGTATGGACAGTACCACTAGAATAATGTAGATAAAGGTCAAATGAGTTAAGTAATGCATGGCTATTTCTTGTAAAATAATACACTGTAAAGTATTCAGTTATGCGGTACTGGTACACGTGCGATGGCGGCAGGTAGTCGGGTTTACGCGCTACAGAGGGCATAGTAATGCAGCATAGCACTAAGTAGATACGTGACTGTATATACGAGTATAGATAAGAGAGAAGCGGCGATCCAGCGCGGAGCGGCGTCGTGGGAAGCGACATAGTGCGTATGATTCGACTTAGCTTCATGGGAATTAAATGAGTAAAATTAACTGATAAATAATATAATATAATTATTGATATATGTCTAGTTTGTATATTATTACTGATGAAATTATGTTTTATGTGATACTTACTTGACTTAGCAGGATTAAAATATACCGACGCATAGATGAAAATTAAGATATGAAAAAATAATAGTATTTTTTTTAAGTTATGATGAGTAGGTTCAAATGGCATTGTTATAAAGTATGGGTACAGAGTAAACAGTAGGTGCTTTTTAAATGCAAAACAAATAATAAAATATAGTCACTTAATTTTAACAAGGTCTTCTTCTTGGCGTATGTGGATTATAGGTGAGGTATCATTTTTCCTTAATAGAATTTTGCAATTTTGGACCCATGTGTACTTGTAATTCTTATCAGCGGCCAGTTTCTTTGTCTTAGTGAGTAACTGTTTGTTTTCTCGGGTAAGGTGGTCGTTCACGAAAATCCGGGCCGCGGCTCCACTAATACCTAATGACTCAGCAGTCAGGTTCTTATGTGATCTGGTTGCAGCTAACAAATTTTCTTTTGTGTATCTTCCTAGGAAGCCCACAATAATTGGCTTGTTGTCGGAGGATGAGCGAGCCCTCGTAACAAAATTAATATCCGAGGGAAGAATAGACTGACCAACTGACTCGGCAAGTTTGCACACTATGTCAATTAAATTTTCATGCTTTTTCATGGGAACGCCTTTAATTTCAATGTTGTTTATGCGTTCACGTTGCTCCTTGATCGCGAGATTCTCAGTAAGCTGCATTAATTGGTCCCGGAAATGTGGGTAGGTTTCATCGGTGCTATTTTTTATCTCTAAAGCCGCAATACGTGACTCCAAGGCCGCCGTTTTATCGTTCGTGGAGATTTCAAAGTTATGGAACTTTTCCTTTAAATCATGAACATCCTGCACTAGGGCTGGCAGCTGCTCGAGGCGGACATTGATGCCGCGAATACCATCACGTAATTCGTGGAGAACTAGGTCGAGGGTGGCAGGGGCTGCGGGCTGCACCATCGGAAAGTTGGTTGTGGTAGGCGGTGGCGTCTTGCAGGCAGGGCATAGCAGGGCATCTTTCTTCACCTGACTTAATTTCCTATAATTTCTCTCGGTGATATTGGCGCACACGAAACAATAGAATGTAGTACAGTTCGAGCACCTCACACCATCAGTGTGCTCGGAGCTACACGCATGACACTTCAACATTTTACCTATCTAATAAACGAGAGACGACTCAAACGCGCGAAACAGTGATAGTCGCGAACTAAGATTAACTAAGTAGGTATGTCGGTAACACAGGTAAGTAATCAGCGAGCGAGCGACCTTCACCTGCGGGCGCTGTGAGAGCACTCTAAGATAATCTTAGAGGTGTCCCCCAGGGGTCTGTTCTTGGCCCAATATTATTTATATTATACAGTGCAGACACCATAAATCTAGGCGACTGTTAATACAACACCATAAGTCGCAAGCATTCAGGGGCAGTTTTCGGTTTGCTGCTAGTTGTTGTTGGAACGACATCCCTCCCCCTTTACAAGCATTGAAAACAGTGAAAACTTTTAATAGACATCTGAAAGTTCACCTGTTAAGGACTCAGCAAACTGCAAATGTGTACCACTAAGGCTTTACTTGTACACCTTTATGGTGTACCTACTTCTATCATAAAAAAGGATGAATTTAATTATTTAAATTAGCCCAGTGTTTTCTGTATTTTGTTTATTTGTAATTTCATAGACACTGTTTTTTTTTTACCACTGCATAAATCCTTATGTACTTTTTGAACTGTTTAAACACTTTCTTCATAAAGTAGCTCTATGTTAATGTTCAAAAGTAGAAAAATGCTTTCTTTGATTTTGCATGTATATTCGGCTGTATGGAGTAATAATTATGACAAATATATAATTATGATTCTCTATGGTTGAACATTTTTGAAAGTTGTGCTTGGTATCAAAATTCTAAGCACTAGTTTAGGCATTTATAGAAACTAAACATGCTTGTTCAAAATTTGTGTCATATGGATATGATCTTGATGGTTCACTTACCACATTTTATTGCTCGATTTACTAAGGGACGGATATCAATGCCGTTACACAACACTTTTACTAAGCACATTGCTTCTCCATTTTAAAAGTGAACTGTTCTGTTGTAAGTGAATGTTAGGGAAATACGAGTAAATCTATTTTCACATATGTTATGTGACATAACCTATTTTTTTGTATGAATATATGAATATAGTACCACCAACTTAACTGTGCAGTTTTCGAGGGCGCTACTGGTCATGGAAATCAACTACAGACTGTCACAATTTGAGGGAAAGTTTTAGTTCTTTTTTCTGCCACCTGAACAGATAAGCTGGTGGGTCTGTACGTGGCTGATGGCATGTCAAACAATAACCACGTGATGACACGTAGGCATACGTATTTTTTTATCTGTGGCAGCTAGTGATGCCACTTCCGCATAGATTATGTAGCGAGGTATTCTGTACATTCTGTATCCTGTACATTCTAGTATTTGTGTAGTGGTATATTACTGTATATTATATATTTTTGGATTTGTCATCTTTGGACACAGTTTTGACTATGATCATTTATAATTGTATATATGCTAGATAGAGTAATACCCCCGTAAACACGTAATTCGCTGCATCGCCACAGATAAATCACAAAGTTATGTTCAAAATATTCTAAATGGTAGTAAAAGTCACAATGTTTTATTTATTATTTAAATATTATATAATTTTTATTTATAGTTCTGTTTCTGTTATTTTATTGTTTTTTTTTGTTATTTAATGTCATGCACGTTCGTGATGTTGGTCGGGAGTGCCGTCTGAAAACCAGCGCTTAGGTTCAGTTTTGAACCTGGCACATGCTGAGACGGGACTCGTTCCTAGCATCGCGCAACATTGCAATTGCTGTACCTATGTATTTAATTGTGCTTCAGTAGAAGCTATTGTAGTGTTGTGTAATGCTGGAATGAATTCATTTTCTTTTGGGTTTACATTCTAGCCCATACTCACTGCTACATAGCATTAGGAGAAACTGAGAAATTGTTCTTGTTAGTAAACTTCCCAAAAACGAGGTAGGTGCTTATGTTACCATGTATACACGTCGCCTTGAGAACCTACCTCGTATATTGTTTATCTTTTACGCATAATTTTTTACTGGATCATCTTTATTCTTAATTTTAATGCCGAACCGGACAAGTCGTTGCCAGATAGTAAGCATCACGTATGTCCGCTACAGTTACAGTTTCACGATAGTATGTGACACCGCACTGCACTTTCAAATTCAATCAAATTCGCTTTTAAGTCTCGATTGCCCGGTAACTTGACTTGCTACAGTGCCCTTTTAACCTTAACAGCAGTGTTTGCACAGTGCTGCTCGGTGGTCGAACATCTGACACAGAGGTGATATCTACCAAGACGGCCTCTTGCTTAAAGAAGCCTAGCACGAGGTTTAGTCACCTGATTGGCACTATCCGGGGATCACGTGTGATGTATCTGGATTAAGGGATCCTTCCCATAGAAGACGGTGACTTAGCCCCCAAAATAATCGAACTGATTCTTGTTTTTTGTTGGGTACGTCCATGTTAGACCATTTTAATCTCAATTAAATGAAACAATTATCTACATGTATGCAACTTTTGCCGATGGTGACCAATTTTACGGGCAAGATCATATAAGTAGTAATCAATGTTAATCAGTGAATAGTGTGTTTTTTTTATGAAAGTTTGACTTTAAATTCAAGGAATATTGCACGTCTGATTGAACTGTAAAACTAACCCCTATAGATGAGTACACACATATGATACGCTAAGGATAAGATTCGAACCATACAACACTGATCAGCGGAAGACCCACCCTTGAGCTATTTGCTGCTTTGTAGATCTCTACAACAGGAAACCATTTGCCAACAACGAAAAAAATTTAATACAGGTTGCGCACAGTGCCTTAGCGTGATTCAATCTGTCCCGTGTGTGTACACGGTATCACAAAACATTAAACAATCCGAGCCGCAGCCGCGCAAATAAACCGGGACGAGAGTCAATAAACACAAAGCAGCCAATCGAAGTGTCGTTTCATCCGGTGGAAGTAATGCGGGGCCCGGCGGGAGGCACAACCTGCGCAAATACCAAGAGAAATTTGAGAGAATCTGGGATAGAAAGGAAACAATGAAAATGTAAACTCTAATATGTCGTTAAATATTTATTTTATATATTTATGGGTTTACACTTTTGTATTGTGTTGCGGTTCATATTTTTTTAATCTGTACGAAAACAGATGGATATACACATAAGTTTAACGTGTGTCTGTCTGTGGCATAGCCTCCAAATGAATGAAACGATTTCGTTAAAGAGTACTTGTGTGAAAGGTCACTTGGTCGAGATTGTTGTTAGCTATGATTAAAAATAATCTGGCATTTTATGATTATCAGCTATTTTCTAGTGGATGAAGGGATATACGCAACTTCCACAGGTCTGATGGATTAAAAATTTGGTATCTTGTTACTTCAACAATATTCCAAGAATATGGTCTCCTCAACATGGCGCTGGAATCTGCTGGGTTCCTCACTCCTCGCCAACTGACTGTGTGTCTGGAATTATTGGAATGGTCTCAATAAATATGTTTTAGATAGATGTTCATCAGTTTGTTAATGTTTATATGTATTTTTATATAATATTATACTTTTCGCAGTTGACAAGTAAAAAACCAGTGCGATAATGTAATACATGAATATGGGTTATTGCAAAATTAAAATATTAAAATTATAGGGCCGCATCATTGTTTGTCAACTTTAAAGCTAATTAAAATAATAAGTCCTGTTTGTAGTACAACGTAAGTTGAAACATAGATGACGCTCCATGTCCGCACGGTGGTTAAGAACAAGAATACAAAATATAGGTATGAGTCTATGTCTTGTTAGCTTAATGGTCACATTATACCCCGACTATAGGGGTGAATGGCGCAGGTTCGAATCCCGCACATGACTATAATTTTCCTCGCGTACTTTTGTACGCGGTGCATGCGTTATTGAAAAAATAAAAACATAAAAATTATAGGGTAGCATCATCGTTAACAAGTTTAAAGCTAATTGCAAAAGTCACTCCTGTTTGTAGTCATTAAAAATTGTGAAAAGTTGGCTTTTGACTACTGTCTCGAACATGTAGCAGGCTACTAAGCCTTGAATTTACACTATTTGTGCACGCAGGTGTGCTTGTGCCTGCTCCGTCAGCAGCAGTCCTTGAGAGCCAGTGTAAACTCAAGGTATACATTTCGACACAAGGGACGAACTAAACTGCGCCCTCATCCTGAGACATACAGTTGTTAAGTCTCATGTGCCTCTTATATTACTAGTTCTCAAGGACTGCTGCCGAAACACACTATTAGGTGCTTGCAGATTTTTTACTTGAGGAAATGAGCCAGCTATGCGAGCATTGGCAAAATGTTCTTCATCGAGCGGTGGAGCTCAAGCCGCTGCGACCTGCGGCACGGCAGTACGTATGTTACCGCTCATCTATCACTGCCTCAAAAATCGGTTTCTACTTTTTTTTATGTTATTGTGATGGATCAAGCTCGAGGCCCACCTGATGTTAAGTGGACTAACCTCTGCCTAATAACAGTTGCAATTCATCACAAGTCACGAATTGCACTGCGCCCGTCACATTGAGACATAGTTGTTAAGGGTGAACTGGCCGGCCCGTTCTCCATACAAACGTCGTAGGATGATCAATACAATACAATACAATACAAAAATTCTTTATTGTTTACCAAGTAAAAGTAAATTACATTGATTATGACTAATTATCCTATGGCAGTACAATGGGCGGTCTTATCGCTATGTAGCGATTTCTACCAGACAACCTTTGGATGGACAGAAATAAGGGACAAGGTAGACGGTGGTGAACAATAAATTAATGTTAGATAATTAAATTCAGATACATAAATCTAATACGTGATAAATAAATAAATAAATAAATACCTACATATATACATAATAAATATATATATATATATATATATATATACTAAAGTTATACATACATAAATAACATACCTTTAAATAACACATATATAACAAATTACTTAAATATGCATCTACATATATTACACATAATATAAACAAATAATTACAATGTTATATACTGGATAAGTAGTGATTTTTTACCATTATTTTAAAAATTCCAATCGATTTGGCACGTCTGATTTCTAGTGGTAAAGCATTCCATAGTCGTGCAGCCTGTACTGTGAAGGACTTGCTGTAGTACTGAGAGCTATGAGGGGGGATTTTAAGTTGGAGAGTGTTGGAAGAACGTAAGGACAGATTATGGGTGACATAGAGAAACACAAAACACTTTTTTAGATATGTAGGAGTACTGGAAACAAAGAGAATACTGTATAGAAGATGTAGAATATGTGCATTCCGGCGAAGTCGAATAGGCAACCAATTCAATTTTTTGCGATACTCGGATATATGGTCGTACTTGCGGAGGCCATATATGAAACGAATACAAAAATTTTGTAGGCGTTCTAGTTTATCAAGCTGTTCTTGAGTTAGATCGAGATATGATATGTCAGCGTAGTCGAGAATTGGGAGTAAAAGTGATTGTGCGAGCGCAATTTTAGTTGTGATTGGTAAAAAATTTTGGAGTCTTCTTAGAGAAGAAGCGGAAGCAAAGATTTTGCGGCTAGTTTCAGCGAGCTGTGGTACCCAAGATAATTTCCTATCCATGATGATACCTAAATTTTTAACTGTGGTGCTGTAATCTATAACTTGTCCATCAAAGATAACATGTGGAAGGCGAAACCAGTCAATCAAGGAAACCATTCTTGAGCTGCCAATGATAATTGCATGTGTTTTCGCCGGGTTGACCTTGAGACCATAAGATTTACTCCATTCAGAGATTCGTCGCAAATCAGAATTGACTATTTCGATCGCTGCTGGCAACTCGTTTAGAGGAGCCTGAGCGTATATTTGCAAATCATCTGCATAAAGATGGTAGAAAGAAGATAACTGGTGGGAAATTGAATTTATAAAAATCGAGAAAAGGAGAGGTGATAGAACGCCGCCCTGAGGTACACCTGCTGCCGTAATACACCACGATGAGAAAGTCTCATCGACGCGTACACGCTGCCGGCGTCCATACAGGTAACTACGAAACCAGGCAATAACCTCATGATCACTCCCTTATTTAAAGATTTAGGTCCTAAATAAAGCATAATACCGATTGATCTCGTCATTATCTAGGCTTGTATGATGCCAACATTATAAAAAGATAATTAAGTTGTAAGTTATGAGCCTCGAAAACTTCATATGAAAATGTTTCGAGGCTCATAATTCTCAATTTTATTAAAATTTCGGCATCATACAAGCCTAGATAATGACGAGATCAATCGGTATTATGCTCTATTTAGGACCTAATC
This sequence comes from Plagodis pulveraria, assembly GCA_963890685.1. NCBI lineage: Eukaryota > Metazoa > Arthropoda > Insecta > Lepidoptera > Geometridae > Plagodis > Plagodis pulveraria. The sequence goes on from OY982957.1 coordinate 34,333,960, forward strand.
TTCAAATAAGGGAGTGATCATCCTACGACGTTTGTATGGAGAATGGGCCGGCCAGTTCAACCTTAAGTCTCATTGTGCCTGTAATTTCACTGGCTCTCAAGTACTACTGCCGGAACACACCTTTCGGTGCTTGGCGACAGACTTTCTACTTAAGGGTGGTAGCTAGCCAGGCGGGCAATCGCAAAATGCCCTTCCACCATGCGGTGAAGCTCAAGCCGGCGGTGGGGATCGAACCAGGGTACTGCGGCACGGCAATCCATAGCTATTACCGCTCGGCCATCATTGCTTCAAAACTACTGAAGCGCTCGTAGCGAAGTTTACTTAGCTGTTCTCAACCGATCAGCAAAGTTAAGCAACGTCGCGCGTGGTCATGAGTTGGATGGGTGACCGCTAGTGACATTACTACTGAGCGTTTCCGTGCTTCGGAGGGCACGTTAAGCCGTCGGTCCCGGTTGTTGTCTTAGGATGGCAGTCGTTATAGCATGGTGGTAGGGCATTTTGAGAATGCCCGCCTGGCTAGCTACCACCCTCAAGTAGAAAATCTGTCGCCAAGCACCTAACGGTGTGTTCCGGCAGCTGTCCTTGAGAGCCAGTAGGTTAGCCTGAACAACATCTTCGACCACATCATCACTTACCATCAGGTGAGATAGTGGTCAAAGGCTAACCTATAAGGCATAAAAAAAAAACAAAAAAAACTACTTATTATAAGTTAAGCTAACCAACTCCAACAAACATAACAAACTGGTGCTTGGGTTTAATTATGATATCATATCCTAAATACGATATTCTTACGAAACAGGTGAAGCTATTCACGTAGCGAGCTGTCACAAGCATTGCCTCGTTTCAAAGCTGAAAATAGAAGTTTTTATGTAAATAGAACAGTGTCAGGGCGCATACCTACCGGCTATCTTATTGAGTTTTTATTGTACTTTTGAGAATCGTGCCTTTACTTTGGTTCTTCAAAATGGATATTCACTAAGTAGTACTTATTTATACCTTAAATAGTACCTACATATTATCAAATTACCTTTGTAGTACCTTTGTAGGAGGCTGAATATGCGCTTATACTTTGAAACTCAAATAACTATTGAAACAATGACCGAGCTGTAATAGCTATGAACTGCCGTTTTTTTTTTATTGCGGCTAGGTCAGCCTTTTACCACAATCTCACCTGAAGCTAAGTGATGATGTGGTCGAAGGTGTTAACAGGCTTAACCTAGAATTACTGGGTCTCAAGGGCAGCTGCCGGAACACACCGTTAGGTGCTTGTCGACAGATTTTCTACTTGAGGGTGTGCGCTAGCCAGGCGGGCATACCCAAAATGCCCTTCCACGAAGCGGTGAAGCTCAAGCCCGCGGTGGGATTCGAATCATTGACCTGCTGCGCGGCAATCCATAGCCAATGCCACTGAGCCATCACTGAAAAAAGTGCTGCCGTGCCGCAGGTTAATGGTGTGATCCCCACCGCTGCACCAGATTGAATTTCACCGTATAGCTGAAGGACATTTTTCGAATGTTCGCATCACTAGCTACCACTAGCTATCAAGGAGAAAATCTTTTGCCAAGCACCTAACTGTTCTGGCAGCAATCCTTGACTAAATTATCATGAAATTACATGCCTGTAATTTCATCATAAGACTTAACTGCTGTTTGTCCCAGGTTAATGGGCGCAGTGCAGTTTGTCACTTGTGGCGAAATACACCTGTTATAGGCAGAGGTTACCGCTGGTTACACCATTTTCCCAAATAGGAGTGCTATGTTTTTAGGGTTTATGTAAGTATGTATTTTTTTGTGAGTTTCTTTATTCCACCATAACTGCTAAACGGCTTAACTGATTGTGTGATATATCATTAGATTCGTCTTAATAGCGCAGGTGACATTAAGTACATAAAAAAATAAAAAGCCAAACCGGCCGACTTCAGACGCCATATTGAGAAAAAATAAATAGTTTTTTTTTCTTCTTTACTTTACTTATTGACAGGAAATTTAATTTGTAGTTATTGACATGGATTTTAACTTGTAATAATGGACCTTGACTTATTTATCATCATGCATAATAGTTGAATTTGATTTAATTAATAATATTTTAGATTAGACTGTAATTTGAATTATTTTTGCTTTTCGTATCTATTTTTTTAATTTTTTAATCATATTATGTTACATACACAATTGAATTAGGACACTCCTGTAATAATTTGTGTATATGAATTTGCAATAAATAAATAAATAAAAAACAATAACAAAAAAAAGGGAAAAGCTAAAATTTTCAACAGGAAACTGTAAAGCCATTAGCGAGAGGCCGCCAGCTTTTGTGCTCATACACCGTACCTTTAACCATTGAATTTAGCGATGAAAAGGCATCTTTACTTATTAATCCCATGGGTTGGGAAGTTGGGTGGATAAAAACCTTAATTTTCTACTCGATCGCGGAAAGAAACATAGCTATTTAGGGTCCCGCAAATGAATTATAATGTATTTATGTTAGTGCAAAGTGACTGAAACTTAAAGTTTTACTTGAATCTCTTGTCGGGAATAATATTTTAATAGCAGTAGCAATTTGTGTGAACGAGTTCGTCCGGGGACGTTCTGATACCGTACCTATTTCTACCGCCAAGCAATAATGTACGCGATCTGTGTGCAAGTTTGAAGGCTATGGGTGCCGATGAAATTACAGGCACATGAGACTTAACAATGTTGTGAACTGTGGTTAGGTGATTGGCGCAGTGTAGTTCACTGGTGACAAAATGCATCCGTTGTAGGCAGAGATTAGAACCTAATTTTATCAAATCACTCCCATCACGTCGCTCCTCAACTTCAATACATTGCATATACATATCGCTAAATATTGTGCAGAAACTCGAATGGAAAAACGTTTTCAAATGCAATTTGAAACAATGATTTTGTAAAATACAAACGACGTAGCGGGAACAATTTACCAGGCGGGCATAAGTTCGAATAGCCCAACAAGGTAACATGTTGTTATTTACGAAATTTGTTGATTTTCCTACATAACATTATATCTACACACTGCTTGTCTTTTGCTTATATAAACTCAAGCTTTTTTTTATGTTATTGTGTCGGAACAAGCACGAGCACAGCATACCCTAGGCTTATAGCGATTGACAGTTTATTTATGTCCACGTTATTCCGCATTCGACTTATTACGCATTTATTAGAAGTGATGACTATTTCACTGTTATATTATACTATATATATATAAGTGTTAAAATGTATCGAAAATTGGCTGAACTGCTTCGAGTAAAGGATGGTACTATGGTCGTGCCGCTTTTTTGCTCGATTTGGCGGAGGCACTGCCGTGCCTCCAAGTTAATTTTAGTACAGAGTTTATAAATACCAAAAAGTTTTGGTGGTGTGGAACTTAGTATATTTGGCAATGACTCGCATTTGACTTATTTTAAACACCGCTGAATATATAACAATGAAGTTATTTTCAATGGAATGAGTTTGAGAAAAAATGCTTTTATTCTCTTTGAAGAAATTTGTACTTTCATCTGCTGAATTATCTAATGGAAAAAAAACTTTTTTATCAACAAAAAAGTTGTTTATGTCAGGAACTAAAAAGACTAAAGAAACTGTGCTAAATGAACTAAAAATCACGAAATTCTTTTAACAAGAGGACTTCTTATTATATATAAAATATACTTATGAATTATAAATAAAAAATAAAGTTTTTACACAATTATAATGGAAATTATGGTAAAGATAATAGAACACTATTTAAAAACGCTCCAAGTTTTGTAGCATAGTAGTATATAATAAGTAATATCTTCCGATAACATAGGTTTGGCTCGATGGCATATAATATACATATACTCGTTTACGTAAAAATCCTTTATTTAATCTCTTTACGTGTCCCATCAAATTTTATAGCTTAAAGTCAATTAAGTTCTATAAACAGTCCATTAACTCGTGAATGTGGCGGTATAAACGTTAGCAATTGCTACTTAAAGATGTTGCGTTGCTACGTCATTAACCTATGTAATACTTTTGGGTTCTGTTTTTTTTTCATATGTAAGTGTGAAATTGCCGTGTCATAATGATTTTTTGTTAGTCAGTAATGTATACTAATGTCAAACCATGCCGCCTTCTCTGCAACACTTTGGTAGTTAGACATGTATTGATTTCCACCATCGACCTTCATTTGATATTTTCTATTATTATATTATTATATTTATCGATATTTTGTCAAATTGGCAGGTCTTCCTCGTGGTTATTTCTTTAGGTAAAAGTTTCCACTTCGAAAGTGGTTAATTGGTGGAATGTTGAAAGCGATGCTTTGAAGTGCGGTTCAGGGTTTGATCCCCGGACCAGACTATTATTGGATTTCCCTGATAAAAAACCTCATTAGTTTCCGAAGGCTACCAAGGTGAACAGAAGATAATATTATTAAGATAAGATAGGATAATTTCGACTCCAATTACATGTGTTTAGCGTAAATGCTGTTGGTTTTTCAATATGCAAATGAGTTTGATAGCATTATAAAATTAGGATTCTATGAGTTCGTTGTTACTCAGTAGCTAGCAGCTACTTTATAATAAGTGCTCCAAATAGCACCACATAACATTTTATATCATTTGTATTCCACTGAGCACACAGGCATATATTCAGCATTGCTGAGTGAAATACAGACCAGTGGAATGATCGAGATGTTCATAGGATCTACAAAAATCGTTGAATTAAACTAAGTAACGAAGTACTTCATACATTTGCGTCTAATTTGTTTGTTTAAAGAGTTTTTGAAGTAGCTTCAGTAGTAAAGGTTGTTTCAATATGAGTACACTAACTTTGTAAGTATTGCGTTAACACCCGCCAAGTGAATTAGCTTACAAAATTACAAAGAACAGGAGTGGGATTAGCACGTGGTTAAAAATGTGCCGAGTACACTATTTGAATTTTGTTTCATATTTTTTTGTTGCAATTTGCAACTCTGAAGTGCAACAGCTGACATTTATGATTGTTCCGTTTGGAGAATTTAGATCTACACAAAAAAAGAACGCACCCTCATTGGAAAAACCTGAAAAATATGCAGAACTAGATGTCACTAGATACCTATATTGTATATTTTTTAAATGTTTTATTAATATACATAAGAAATACTTGTACAGTAGTTAAGTTACAAAAGGGAGTTCCTTCGGGGTTCGCACAATAAATGTTGAAGCAATGTTACTTTGTGCGTTTTTTCAGAATTTCTGATTATAAAACGGCGTCTTTTTGCCGAGTTTCTCCTTGTTTGGCGGTAGAACGAAAATATATTAGATCATGCACTTCCATTGGTTTGTGACACAAACTTTTTTTATAAATTCTTGTTTGTTTTAATTGTTCTGTGTATATTTGTGTGTGTGTTGCAAATAAACGCTTTTCTATTTCTATTTCCATTGCGAAGTGTCCAAAATATATCCGGCAAATGATAGATATTTAAAAAAACTGATAGTGAGGAATGTTTCAGATTTTAGAGTTTTATCTTAGCAAGCCTGCAAAACTAATTAAGGGTGCTGGGCTGCCCGTGGGGTGCCGGGCTATTCGTGGGATGCCGGGCTGTCCGTGGGATTAGAACTATTCTAAAAAAAAAAAATTGAAATCGGACAACGCGTTAACAAATTACAACTTACATTTGTAATTTGTTAACGCGTACATTTTGACTTTCATCCCCTTTCCCGAGGGAACTGTGCTGATTTCTGGGTAAAAAGTATACAATAATCTTCTTCGTAGTATGAACTCAAATCGTGTTAAGTTTCATTGAATTCCATTCAGTAGTTTTGGAGTGATACGCGGCCGGGATACAGACAGACAAAAATTAAAAAAAAATACAGTTTTGGCATCGGTGTCAGCTACAGAGTGCTCTCAATTTTTTTTTCAAAATATCTGCCATTTACTTAATTGGATCTGTTACAGTTTATTACAAGTATTATTATATAGATATAGATTGGCTTGACATACCAGAATAAAAAAAAGTGTCGACCCACTAAGCGTTTGGCAAGGGTGAGATAAAGGAGGCCCATTGCATGCTACAGGTAGCAAATAATTGTCGCCAATGGACATGTCAGAAATGTTTGTAGTTTTTGAGCCAGATATAGCTGCTGAACAAAAAATATTCGTAAAATAAGTGTGGTTTTACAAAATTTTTGGATAATATATATTCCGATGATTATGTTCTGCTATTTCCATTGTGTTTTTAAACCAAAAAATATTAACTCATCTTCAATATAATACCACTAGTACCACCTAAGTAATTAATTATTAACATGTATATTTGCCAGCCATGGAAAGCAAGTTTCGCAACCAGTTACGACAAGGAATGTTCTTTTCTTTTTAGCAAACTGTTCAAATGGAACTGTGTCCCTGACATACAGGGTTTTGGTAAATGGCTAACAACCTCTTAGGGTTGACTTCTGCTAGTCCTAAGAAATATTTTGAGATGATATTTTTTTGTTTAAGTACATAAAATATTAATAAACTCTACAAAATTACAAATGTGACTTTGTAAAAATATAATTCTATTTTTGTTTCTTAAATTATATTCAATTTACACAGATGTAAGGATATTGTAGCGATTAATAATTTAAAATTTGTTTAATATTTTAAATGATGCGTATTTAGGGTTCAATATTTTGAGACTACAATATGAAAAACTGAGGAACATTATTAACTTTAATAGTACACATTTTTTAATATTAAAATGCCCTGACTATGCTCTGGTTCTTAAATATCACAAGTTTTGAATAATTTCCATAAAATATACATTTAATTTTTTGTCGACGATTATCCATCAAGCAATCAATCAAGTTTCGTTATATACAGAAAAAACTCTTCTGGTGGTCAAGCACTTTACCTTTATACTGGTATTCGCAGCGCTTGAATAGATTTCAAGGTTCTTGAGTGATAGATCCCCGATTTTATCAGACTAGCCGTTGGGAGTTCATTGCTGGTAACCATTGATTAATACAGATAAGTCCCCGATGTTACTCCAGCTCCGTGTGAACAACGGCCTTTTTCAAATTTAGCTACTGCGGTCACCACTTTTTCGAGGTGGACTCCATCTCCACTTCCCTATCTCCAGTCGCTTTCAGTTAAGCCTCGTAACATTCGCATTTGCATTCAATGAATCCACTCACCTTATTGAGAATTTACTACCGAAGATCTGAAATAAACTGGTTCTGTTAATGTACTTTTGGTATAACACTCTGCTGTGACTGCTTGGGCGTAAGTTGGTGGGAAATTTAGTTGGTTCAAAAGATTTTGTCTCACCACAATGGATATGAAAATGCAATTTCATAACGGCTGATTCTTGTATTTTTGTTGACAGTATTTTTAGCAAAATATTTAAAATCCTGTACTTCTGCCTACAATGCGATTAAAATAAGAATAGGATCGGCCTAGCGCCATGTTGTGACGTCAAAACTAGAACTTGGTACAGTGTGCAAAAAATGAAATGATAAACATGTAAAGAAAATAAAAAACCTACTGCAAATTATTTTTTTTTGTTAAGCGTTTATTGGATCCATTGAAATTAAAACTAAAAGTTAATATATTTATGGACTCGTTTTTAAAAGCCCTTAATTTTGATACCCAATACGGTGGCTTTGGAAGAAAAAATCAATTGTTTTTCTCACTATATGGCGTCTAAAATCCACATCAGGTTTGTTTTTTGCGCGTGGCAAATGAATAAGTGTTGATTACATATAAACCTCTTTGATGTTACAAATCTGTATTACCCGGTTCAATTGAAAATGCTCAGTTTACGCGCATAAAATTTGCAGTTAGGTACTAACTTAACTTTGTAGGGATAGTTCTATTACGCACTAGTGTATAATATTATTATGCACGAGGGTGTTATAGTTCGGTTTATGGTCCTAAGAACGATATAATAAAGCACACTTTACGAGCAGGTTGTTGAAAACGAAGTTGTAGGTGACTGTAGGTACAGCAAACACAGAAATAATTTGAACTGATTTTATTTCTTAGCAATATTTTGTATTAAGGTATCTTAATTTGAATCGCTTAACTCTTCGATGGCGCATGTCCTGATGTCCAACTGAGTCAGACTTATCGTCATCATCGTAACGGGTAACAAAAACAAATATAACAATTACCAAAAACAAATTAAACAGTCAACAAGAACAAATTAAACAGTCAATAAACCAAATTGAACGAGAAGATCAATAAACTGATACATGTCAACCTTAAAAATACGAATTTATTAAAATTAACAATTTCGGGTCACTCATTTAAAATAACGTATAAATATATGGCACGGCTCTATTTTTAAGTTTGTTCTGCTGATCATACTTATTAGAGTGAATATGAGTGAAGTTAGCCGAGAGCCCGTCCTATTCTTATATTAATCGCATTGTACGTCGTAGATTTAACTACCCACAAAACTCATTTATACTTGTAACGTTCATTTAAAGATAGGGAAACAACACTGCTGCAGGTGGATAGATCACAGGAGTAGAAGACAGAGACATAAGAAGCATGCACGTACCTGTTGATTTCTGGTGTAAGGATCCTTTGTTTCAAGCCTAGGCAAACGCAGTGCCAGATCTTATGGCACTGCATTGTAGTTGGATGCTCCCAAAACGACACTATATGGTAAGTTTCACTTGAATATCATAATATATTGACACGATCATTAAATAGCGAATACACAGTTAACATTAACAACAGATATAAATTAATTGCACGCTTTGAATTTTAAATAATCATACACTATAACATTTTTTAGTAAGATTGCTACCACAAAGTGTATTTTGCTTCCTCGATTTGGAGCATACTTTCATAATTTTGTATCTCTCTTTCACATATATTAACGTCACTTATAGAGTTGGATACATTAGTCGTATATATACTATAGCGAATTAATGTTTGTAAACCCAAACTGGGAGCGAGGGTTTAAACATCGCCACCGATCAAAGCCGAAATTTACACCCACGAATCAATAAACCAAGTTAAATATTATATTATACCGAACACTCAACGTAACGTATACATACAAAATTGAAGTTGGCGTCGCACACATTTTGCTATATAAAGAACCAAGGTTTCACAATAATTTCTACTTTTAAGCATATCACGTACCGTTTTTATTTTCGTCTAAGTAAAAATGAGGAAAATATTTATTATTAGCTTGGTTTTTGTGATAACAGCGGCAGCGGATCCAGCATCAGAACAGCTTCCAAGATTTAAAAACAAAACGAATGTAAGTTTATTCTTAAATTAGACAATACAAAAATAAAACAATACAATTACAGCAGAAAACTTAAGAACGAAGGGTGAACTTATCGCTTAAAATGATCTCTTCCGGTCAACCTTCCGATAGAGGTAGATCGAGGAGTCAGAGAGGTTCGCGAATAAAATAGATTAAATACACTAGACTATAGCTTATACAATACACAATACATAAACATACACAATATTACATAAGTACTACAATACGCCCTCGTGGGTTGTCGGGTTAGAATGTCACCCCCCCTTGGGTGTCGTAAGAGCCGGCTAAGGGATGCAGCGCCTTCTGATTGGATGGTAAAATTCCATTAGTGATGGAGACATTAAGAATGTGACAAATACACATACATCATAAAATGTACATACATACATAAAATGTATGTATGTGTGTTTGTCGTAGGTGACAGTGATTTATTGTGTATTTGTAGGGGTAGGCAGAGATCACAGATTTCCACTTGCTGCGATCCTTACATATCTCTTTCTCTTCATCTAAACTCATCAATCTTTGCATACATTTTGGTTTAGGGTACTCCTGGCCTGGTTTTTTTTCAGAACATCTTCAATCTGATTTTGAAACGTTCGCCTAGGTTTTCCCCTACCAACACTTCCGTTTACTTGTCACACGTATATCTGTTTGGTCAATCTCATTTCATTCATTCTCTCTGCATGTCCAAACCATCTTAACATAACTTTTTCGATTTTTGTCACTATATCCTCATTCACACCACATGGTTCCCATATCACGCTATTCCTTAATCTATCACTCCGTTTGACTCCAATTATGTTTCAAAAGGTTCTCACCTCCACTGCATTTATTCTACTTTCATGCTTTATCTGCCATACCCAACTTTGTGATGCTGAAACTTTGTGACCCAACTTTCTCCACATCATGTGTCACATTACAAATTTCATTTAAAATGAGTACAATCATCTTGCGACTGATGTTTTCTAATGCAGTGGTGCATTAGTCTAAATTGAAGAGATGACTTGACTAACATAACTTTATAAATATTTCTACATTACTATAAATGCTTTTACTTCCATAAAACCAAATCTATTTGTGTGAAGTAGTTTGCCGGGTTAGTTAATAACCATTAGTTTGCAGTTAGTTTTTGTAGGTAATCAGTTGTTGCATTACTTTAGTCGCTGATATAAAATGTCGCTTTGAAATCCAGGAGTCTTGGGTTCAACTGTGATGGGATTTTTCTGTGAAATAAATTTTCAATGTCAGTTTGGAGTCTAGTATTTTGACCAATAGACGGCAATAGCTATACGGGACTAAAATATATCGGTTAAACTTGGATTTAAATAATAATAGTCATTTATTTCAAGCATAATTAATTTACATTAATAAATTATACATAACTTTTAAAAGATTAAAATACATGAAATTAAGCGCACCACCGTAAAATTAAAATAAATACAAATAAAAACATTATATTAAAAATTCATCTGCTTGTTTCTGCGTCATTTGTTTGTTCGTCAGTGCATGAACCATGTAAGAATAGTTGATGTAGTGATAATCAAACCTATACACTAATTTGGGACAGTGTTGGAGCTGGCCTGGAGCTTGCGCCCCAGAGATGTGCAACGCATTATTATTGTACTGCACACGAAGATCGTTGTACTGCTTCTGCGTATATAACACTCACAAAGGTCTCCCTCGAATAAGGACGTACAACATGCTCTGAAAAGAGTGATGTTGACCTTCCCCGAGCAACAAGCAAAGCTATAGGTGATCATATCGGCCGTCACTAACAACGCCCTTCGTTTCTTTTCGATGTCAGCATCATCGTTCAAGTCAGAGTTCACAATATGCCCTTGATGATGCCTATTGAATACTTGAAACTATTAACCTTGCTTTTACTGTGAAAGCATTTTCCGCCACGTGAATTATGCAGGTCTTTCAAGCGAACATATGCTTTATAATGATAAAGCCAGACTTGTAGACGGTTTTATAGTAAAATTACCGGCAACAGCTGCTGCCACTTTGGTGTGGGTAGAGCCTAAAATAAAAAATGTTTCGTTTTTATTTTTTGTTATCTAAATTGCAGGGTCCCATTGGAATTTTGACGACCGAAAATGGTGCTCCTGTAGAAATCAGCTATACAACATCTTTGAATTCAGATCTTCTTGAAAATGAATACTTCATGGAAACTTTGTCTCATCAATTACATGAAAGGATTCCAGAGAGAATAGTCCTTCCTAAAGGGGCTGGTGCATTTGGTTATTTTGAAGTTACGCATAATATAACTGACATCTGCAGTGCTAGCCTTTTTGAAAGTAATGGAAAGGTAACACCCGTGATTGTGAGGTTTGCCTTAGGTAACGCAGATAAAGGTGAATCTGACACTATTAGAAATTCCAGGGGTTTTTCTGTCAAATTTAAGTCCGATGAAGGCAATTTTGATCTCGTCATGTTCCATACACGCCTGTTCATGTTTAAAGATCCTCAATTATTTACATCTGTAACTAAAGCTATGAGAAGGAACCCGCGGACTAATTTTAGAGACCCTAATATGTTATGGGACTACATATCAAACACGCCAGAAGTTGCACCATATTTTTTGAATCTTCATACAGATGCTGGTACACCAGACGGGTTTATACATTTGCCTGGCTATAGCATCCACACTTACCAATTATATAATAAATTTGGCGAGTCATATTTTGTAAGGTTCCATTTCCTCCCAGACGCTGGTATTAGAAACCTAATTCGGGAATCAGCTAAAAACATCGGCTGTTCAGATCCTGATTATGCAACAAGAGGACTATTCAATGCGATCGAAAAGGGTGACTTTCCGAGTTGGACAGTTAAGGTACAAGTCCTAACCATTGAAGATTTGAAAAATTGTAAATTTGATCCGTTCGATGTCACAAAAGAATTACCTGAGGATGTGTACCCTTTGAGAACTGTGGGAAAACTAGCCTTAAATAAAAACCCTCTAAATTATTTCGCTGAAGTGGAGCTACTCGCTTTCACTCCTTCTAATTTAGTAAATGGCATATTAGGAGCTCCTGATAATGTCTTTAAGGCACGTCGATTATACAAAGAAGCTCAACGTTACCGCTTAGGAGCTAATTATCAGAACATTCTAATAAACAAACCTCGAACTAAAGTCTTTACGTATGAACGCGATGGAATGGGTCCAATCGAAACCAATAGTGGAGCCGCTCCAAACTACGCTCGAAATAGTTTCAATGGTCCAGTTCCTTATGTCGATAATAACAGACCCAGTTTAATAAAAATAAAACAGTTCCACGATTCATTCAACTTTGAACAAACGACTGAAAGGTACAACAAGATGACAAGAAAAGAACGTAAAAGAATGGTAGGAAATATAGTGGAGACATTACACAAGACAACTAAAAGCATACAAGATAAAGTAATAGCCCTTTTTAAGAGTATACATCCAAATTTAGCATTCAGAACCATTGCAGAATTAAAAAAGACTTGTAAGCAATAAATTTATAGGGCTTCATTGGCTAGATATAGTAGTGTACTAACGCAAGTAACTGTTTATGGTTAGTAAATTTTCATGTATTTTTTTGTGTGTTAAAAATATGTTCGTCCTATAAATGTTTGTTGCATGTAGCCATGTTTTTGTTTTCTTTAGTATAAGATATTTTTTGACGGTACCGATTATAGATAAGGAAGAAAAGTTCTCATGTTGAGCAAGTTTCCCCTTGGGGCAGGATTAGAATGTCACTCCCTAATTTCTTTCTGCGGGTGTTGTAAAAGGTGACTAAGGGAAAATACCAGAAAGTAGCGCTTTATGAAGTACTGATAACTTCTACTACCATTCCCAAAACGTCTGCCAAGCATAGAGATTATCGCGAATCCTAGAGTGAATCGTTCTATTTCATGATATGATGATGATGTTAAAGTTAAGCAATATTCTCTGCTGTAAATGCCCGAATGGGTGAACGCTAGTAGTATTAACTACTGAGCGCTTCTGTGCTTCAGACTTTGGAGGCCACCAGTTCCGCGTGTTGTCTTAGAATTTTAGTCTACGTTAGAGATCGTGGTGCCTGAAATCTACGACACTACGTGATGGTAGAGCATTTTGCGAATGCCAAGCCAAACACAACACGGTGTTTCGGCAGACATCCTTGAAAAACGGTTTCTATTCTATGTTAGTGCTGTTTATTATCTTCGGCCACATTATCACATACTATCAGACAACCTTTAAAAGATAATAACTAGCCATACTTACATAGCAGACCACACTCACATAACACGACGCACTCACATTACACCCCTCACATACACCCCCACACAAATCCACATTCACACACATACAAAACTACCAGAAATGAATTTATGTAAAAAAAAATATTCTATATAGCATAATTTCTGTTTACTATAGTCCTGCATTGGAAAAGAATCTGGTCTTCGAAACACAGTGTTAAGCTACGTCGAGGACCAGAGGCTTCAAAATTAACGTTATATACAATACTAGCTGACCCGGCAGACTTCGTACTGCCTCAATCGATAAATAAAATACCTAAAATTTTGTATAATATTATCTTAAAACAAACAAAACGAATTGGTATATAATAAAAAGGCATACAGTCTGTTAATCAATTTAAAGCTTTCTCATAAACTATATTTTTTGTTTTGTTTTGTTGTGCGTAAATAAACAAAGAAGACGGTTTTCCGACGCGTGTCGTAGCATTCCAGATGAAGCCAACGCTAGAGCAACATCATTTCGCGATCTTATCCTCGCCAAAAGCAATGAATTCATAACGTTTTTCCGGTTCCTCCGGGACTATCAAGGAAATAAATTCCACCAGATCCACTGTTCACAGCTTCTATGAAAGTGTTGTACGCAATTCTTTGTTGTTGATTTAACTGTGGAACATTTGTACGAACTGTTTCGGCTATTGCTTCAATGTCGTACTGTTCTTCTCTTTGCAACACGTGGTTTAATGCATCGTGCATATGACGATTTGGTGCTGTCATTCCCAAACATGACAATAATTTATTTGCCATCAATAAACACATAACTTCTATCATTGTTAATTTTCTCATTGTAAATTTCTGCAGTCATTTGTTGTGTAGGTTTCAAAGTTTAACGGCGCACACGATGCAAAACATCCTCAGACATGTCCTCACTATACTTAACCCACAAATCTTTTGGATTCGAGGGGAAACATGTCGATATGATAATCGCACTTGTACGTGTACTTGTGACCATGTACGAATTTGTTGCGGCGATGAAGATATTACGGAATCCTTGAGCGTATCATCCCAGTGCGAATCGTTCTAAAGTAAATGTAATAGTTGACCTGCCTCGCGGTAAGTCGCACACGGCTGTCCATTAACTGTTATCAGTTGTTTAAACGATGTCGGATAACGACATTCACCAACAACAACTGCAAATAATAACATTCATCGTTATTTGGATGTACTGTGTAGATGCGACCCAGAGCGTCTAAAGCAATTACATTTGGATGTCCTTCAACTGGTGCTCCTTGTTTTCGACGCTGAAACGATTTCGATGATGCATTCCCTGTGTAATAGCGTGGCATGTCAGCATATAGCAAAGTGCAAGCAAAATCATCAGTTTGACAGACTGCGAAGAAACTTGTTAATGTTGTCGACGGTGGACGTGCCGCTCTGTCTGCCACGTTCGATTCATTAAAATGAACTCGTTGACCATTTTCTAAATGGACTACTGTAGTCTGTACTGGTACTAGTGTCTTTCATGGATCGAAAATGAAAAGATACGCCAAATTGCTTCGTTGCTACTTACATAGCGACCCATTTGGTACTGTGATATTTCATCATTTGCACTGGTTACAGCGAAGACAGCCATATCGCTACCTTTGTTAACATATTTACATATGTACTTTATCGACTTCACAGAATTATATTCCACATTAATGTGAGTCTCAAAATCTTTGGACAATATTGGAGAGTATGGCACAATCCAACTATTGTCTACACCAACATTTTGTCCTCTTACCTTCACAACTACCGATCGCCCATTGTCCGCAACTGATCGCCGACGATACAATGGGTATCCATCATTTACCGTCATGGTTTCAGCAAGCAGGTCTCTTGGTTGTCGCTTGGAACACTTGCCATCGACCATACAGGGTGAATTGTAGTTGAAAAGTCCGCAAGGTCCATGTATCATGTGTTATAAAACAAAATTATCTGATAGATTAACAACTGAAGTTAGCTAAAATTAAGTTTCGCACAGCCGACCATATAAAAAATCAGTACTACTAATGATCTATTAAATTTTGTGACTATACAATTTGGTCGCCTTCGCGATATTATCACTTTTATTGAGTTTCGGAACGCGACATTAGATCCTCCAACGCGCACGCGAAGACTTTTTCGATAGATATGATTGAATTTGTTTTTTCTTAATAGATTGCAAATTGGCTCTTTGAAGTTAGGAACACACCAACATTTCTTAGACAACAGTGAGTGATTATAATTTAATATGAATAGCATTTACTCTATTGACTCTACATTTTATTTAGAAAATGTTTGTATGGGAAAATGAAAATGGCTGTTTTTAGGATTTTCCCGGCAATTATTCGAATTTTTCTCACCTTTTAAACCTTCCCTAGACCTCCACGAACATTTCAAGACCAAGATAAGATAAATCTGTTCAGCCGTTCTCGAGTTTTAGCGAGACTAACGAACAGCAATTGATTTTTATATATATAGATTATGACAATAAATGATTTTTTATGTTTATGTTTATCAGATGAAATATTAGTGATAACCAAGCCTATCGGCAATACTAAAAGTTTAATAACTGTTCCTTAGGGTTTCAAAGTATCACGAGATGCTTTGCTTCCAGCTGGTTTTTTTCCAGTCTATCAACAAATTTTTGACCACTAATTTACGTGTTGGTAAGTGATGATGTAGTCGAAGACGGTAAATAGACTAGGCCTAGAATTGGCCTAAAACTCTCAAGGACTGCTACCGAAACACACTCTACTGAGGGTGGCAGCTAGCCAGGCGAGTACTCGCAAAATTCCCTTCCACCATGCGCTTAAGCTCAAGCTGACGGTGAGGATCGATCCGTGGACCTGTGAAATGCTTATACTGCTCGGCTATGACTGCTTCGATGGGTGAAGGCAATAAAGGTTACCTATATGCACACACACACAGCACCGTTTGTGCAACGCATATGCATTCATTATGCACATATTATTAATCTCTTTAATTGTAATCTTATTTTATTTTAAACACCCTTTTACAGTGTCTTAGGTTAAGTTAAGCATAAACCTATGGGTTCGCTACCTGAAATAAATGACTATTATTATTATTATTATATACACCTATCTAGTTTCAATAAAATTATTAAATTAAGGGTGAACTGGCCAGTCACGTTTCCATACAAAAGTCAAAGGGTGATAATGGAGTCATTATTTGAGATTTTAGGTCCAGAACTGAGTGTGATATCGGTTGATATCTACTTTATCTAGACGTCTATTGTAACTCATTTTTAATAAGATAATTTACTTTAGTGTAATGAGCCTCGAAACATTTCCTAATATTTTTTTATGGCTCATATGATAACTTTTAACTGAATTATCTTTTTGAGAATTCGTAATTATATAAGCCTAGATAATGAAAAAATCAATCGATATTATATTTTGTTCTGGACCTAACCTCAAATAAGGGTTTGATCACTCTTCGACGTTTGTATGGAAAGTTCAACCTTAATGAAAAATATATAATTTTAATCTAGGTCGCTTATATTTCAAAAAGGCAACAAATTTAATGTTAAGTGATTAGAGTAAAACGTCGCCCGTCCGATCATGACAGTAGCAGTGTGACCGCTCTCGTTCTGCTTGAGACTGCGTTGAGCTCGTCACTCCTGGACTTTACTCCGTATGTCTCGTTGGCCCAGTCATTTCACTTGTTACAGTGTCTTTCACGCCTACATACAGCTTGGAGACAGAATATTGAACAATGCAGTCGTACCCACCTAGACGGACTCTTGCTAGATAAACCTACCACCTGGTAAAACGTATACTTATACCTGTTGGTAGATACGCGTATAACCCACTTAAACTCACTTTAGCTTTTGGATGGGAGCAGATTCAATAAATTTCCATATTGTGTTGTATGGCCGTGGGGTGCCGGGCTAGAATGTCACCCCCCCGCCCCCCCATCTCTACCCGTAGGTGTCGTAAAAGCGACTAAGGGTAACACACCAGAAGGAAGGCTGTAGCGCTTTCTGTGGAACTGATATCTCACACTGCAATCCCCAAGACGCCTGCCAAGCGTGAGGATTATGGCAAGCCCCCCATAACGGGGGAGTCTGTGTTCAGCAGTGGACAATCTAGCTGATACAGTACAGTACGTGTAGCATGGTACTAGCAAGCCAGTAAGCATACTGAGTGCATACCGCAGAAAATACGGTATTAAACAAGTTGTAATAGTTGTTATTGAAATAGTTGTAAGTAGTATGTTTGTGTTTCGTCTTCCAGACCAGACATATTTCTATACTCAAAAAATCTAAAATGGTTAGTACTTATAGAACTTACTGTGCCGTGGGAAACAAACATACCTAAAGACCATACAATAAAAACAAACAAAAATTGTGACCGAACAAATGAATTAACCAAAACGATTATGTAGTTAATTTATATGCCGTAGAAGTTGGAGCAAGGGGTATACCAGCGAAATCCCTATATCTCTACTTAAAGACCTTGGCCTACCAAGAACAACCGTAACTTCCATCCTCGAAAGTGTATCTAAGGCGACATTATTAGGATCTTACCAAATTTGGTTGGGCAGGGGAGGAGGCTCGAGCGGTGAAAGGGAGCATTGATATATCATAAAGGGGCCCCTTAATCCTACTCCTGGGTTACAAGTCCCAGGCCCCTCTGGCCTCTTCCCGGCACCCGCACGGTGAATCCATGGAATGCTAAGTAATTCGTCACAGTTGCCAAAGTATGGACTGGGCACCAGAATTAAGAAATATTTTTTTACTTACCTAAAAGCTTCGTTGGTCATATGGCGTGGATTCAGCGTTGCACTCAAAAATATTCTCTCAAAGAGGCCTTCAAGAAGAGAGCATATTCCCTTCTCAAAGGCCAACAACGCATCCTCGAAACCTCTGGTGTTGCGGATGTTCGTCGGCGACGGGGATCACTTACCACTTGGTCAGCCGCCTGTTCGTTTGCCCTTCTATCCAATTAAATAATAAATAAAAATGTCTCAGCAGCATTGCGGTTTACGGAACTAAGCCTGTTAGATGTAAAGTGACGTTAGGTATGTTATTACATCAGCAGTAGAACTCTTTGGGCATTCGGGAAGTATTGCTGCCATGCCTTTTTGTACCGACAAGCAGTAATGTAAAGGGTATGAGTGCCGGTGAAGGACAGGCACATGAGACTTAACAACTTTATGTCTCAGGGTGATGGTGATCACGGTTCATCACTCATCATCACTCGTGACGCAATGCATGCAAATGCAGAGGTTACCGCTTAACATCAGGTGGCCGTCGGGATGGTTCTGTCACAAGACCATAAAAAAATTCTACATTACGAAAATATTTTATAAACAATGTAACTAATTAATGCACGATGAAGTAGTCTCATGAAGTCATCCTATTCTGTATACACAGCTAAACTAATATATACAGTAACAAAAAAAAATAAAAATATTTCTGTTACTTTAGGTGTTTCGTACACCTTAAATTGATAGTATTTTATGCCTACTTGAAGTACCAGGAACTGACACCAACCAGATGCGTATGATCACCTGGCTAGCTACCACCATCAATCAGAAAATATGTCACCAAGCACCAAGTTCTTGAGAGCTAGTTAATCCATGTTAGCCTTTACAACATCATCACTCACCATCAGTTGAAATAGTGGTCAAAGGCTAGACTACCTGCAATAAAATAAAATATAGACTTGCTTTTTTATATCTAATATGCTATCCTTTGTCCACTATCTCACCGGTTGGTAAGTGATGATGTGGTCGAAGATGTTGTTCAGGATAACCTAGAATTACTGGCTCTCAAGGACAGCTGCCGGAACACACCGTTAGGTGTTTGGCGACAGATTTTCAGACGGGCATTCGCAAAATGCCCTACCACCATGCGAAAAGGAAACGTACCTACTTATAAAATACATCCTCTAACTAACAAGACTTTTATTTTTTATAGAAAATCATGATGTGTATAATAGTAGATGGTTATACAAGGGTCGGAAAAAATCAAGTCCCATACGAGGTATTTAGACGACTATTATAGTCTGAGTAAGAATTGATGACTTTTATCTGAGTTAAGCACTCTACTTTTCATTTCAGATATAATGAAAGTAACAAATAGTATTTTTGCTAACATTTGTATATAGGTATGATATTAACATGAGTAGTAACCACTTAAAATTAATTTAGAAGTTATTTAAGTAAAATTTTATATTAAATTTTTGATTGGAATATTTACGGGTGGCTACGGTACATAAATAAGTGGCTATTGTCTGAGCAGGAATTGATGACTTTCATCCGTGTTAAACACTTTTCATTACGAATATAAGGACGGTAAAAAAAATTAGTTTTTCTTTAATATTTACCTGTTAAAATTAATGCGGCTATAATCTGAGTACCAATAAAATATTTGAATGGGAAGTAGATTCCTATATAAAATGTTTTTTTTTTTTATAGAAGTGAAGAAATATAATATAAATGTCTTCGTTTACCTTCCAGTTGTAACAGACAAATATTTTACTAAATTAATTTTTGTGACGTCTTTTGCGTTGTTATACAAAACATATTATACATTTCCACCTACATTGATGTAGGAAATGACATGAATACCTAAAACATTCTGCTTTGACTTCAGCCGCCATAGAAACCGTTACTTTAACAAACAAAATTAAACAACTGTAAACGGTTTATGGTAGTGATTCATGTAAAACGGTAGGTACTGATGTTCACCCCGTGACCACGATCACTGCAAACTGTTTGAAACGTCAAGATAAAAATAATAATAAATATAAACGACTAGCTGACCCGGCAGACTTCGTACTGCCTCAATCGATAAATAAAATACCTAAAATTTTGTATAATATTATCTTAAAACAAACAAAACGAATTGGTATATAATAAAAAGGCATACAGTCTGTTAATCAATTTAAAGCTTTCTCATAAACTATATTTTTTGTTTTGTTTTGTTGTGCGTAAATAAACAAAGAAGACGGTTTTCCGACGCGTGTCGTAGCATTCCAGATGAAGCCAACGCTAGAGCAACATCATTTCGCGATCTTATCCTCGCCAAAAGCAATGAATTCATAACGTTTTTCCGGTTCCTCCGGGACTATCAAGGAAATAAATTCCACCAGATCCACTGTTCACAGCTTCTATGAAAGTGTTGTACGCAATTCTTTGTTGTTGATTTAACTGTGGAACATTTGTACGAACTGTTTCGGCTATTGCTTCAATGTCGTACTGTTCTTCTCTTTGCAACACGTGGTTTAATGCATCGTGCATATGACGATTTGGTGCTGTCATTCCCAAACATGACAATAATTTATTTGCCATCAATAAACACATAACTTCTATCATTGTTAATTTTCTCATTGTAAATTTCTGCAGTCATTTGTTGTGTAGGTTTCAAAGTTTAACGGCGCACACGATGCAAAACATCCTCAGACATGTCCTCACTATACTTAACCCACAAATCTTTTGGATTCGAGGGGAAACATGTCGATATGATAATCGCACTTGTACGTGTACTTGTGACCATGTACGAATTTGTTGCGGCGATGAAGATATTACGGAATCCTTGAGCGTATCATCCCAGTGCGAATCGTTCTAAAGTAAATGTAATAGTTGACCTGCCTCGCGGTAAGTCGCACACGGCTGTCCATTAACTGTTATCAGTTGTTTAAACGATGTCGGATAACGACATTCACCAACAACAACTGCAAATAATAACATTCATCGTTATTTGGATGTACTGTGTAGATGCGACCCAGAGCGTCTAAAGCAATTACATTTGGATGTCCTTCAACTGGTGCTCCTTGTTTTCGACGCTGAAACGATTTCGATGATGCATTCCCTGTGTAATAGCGTGGCATGTCAGCATATAGCAAAGTGCAAGCAAAATCATCAGTTTGACAGACTGCGAAGAAACTTGTTAATGTTGTCGACGGTGGACGTGCCGCTCTGTCTGCCACGTTCGATTCATTAAAATGAACTCGTTGACCATTTTCTAAATGGACTACTGTAGTCTGTACTGGTACTAGTGTCTTTCATGGATCGAAAATGAAAAGATACGCCAAATTGCTTCGTTGCTACTTACATAGCGACCCATTTGGTACTGTGATATTTCATCATTTGCACTGGTTACAGCGAAGACAGCCATATCGCTACCTTTGTTAACATATTTACATATGTACTTTATCGACTTCACAGAATTATATTCCACATTAATGTGAGTCTCAAAATCTTTGGACAATATTGGAGAGTATGGCACAATCCAACTATTGTCTACACCAACATTTTGTCCTCTTACCTTCACAACTACCGATCGCCCATTGTCCGCAACTGATCGCCGACGATACAATGGGTATCCATCATTTACCGTCATGGTTTCAGCAAGCAGGTCTCTTGGTTGTCGCTTGGAACACTTGCCATCGACCATACAGGGTGAATTGTAGTTGAAAAGTCCGCAAGGTCCATGTATCATGTGTTATAAAACAAAATTATCTGATAGATTAACAACTGAAGTTAGCTAAAATTAAGTTTCGCACAGCCGACCATATAAAAAATCAGTACTACTAATGATCTATTAAATTTTGTGACTATACAATTTGGTCGCCTTCGCGATATTATCACTTTTATTGAGTTTCGGAACGCGACATTAGATCCTCCAACGCGCACGCGAAGACTTTTTCGATAGATATGATTGAATTTGTTTTTTCTTAATAGATTGCAAATTGGCTCTTTGAAGTTAGGAACACACCAACATTTCTTAGACAACAGTGAGTGATTATAATTTAATATGAATAGCATTTACTCTATTGACTCTACATTTTATTTAGAAAATGTTTGTATGGGAAAATGAAAATGGCTGTTTTTAGGATTTTCCCGGCAATTATTCGAATTTTTCTCACCTTTTAAACCTTCCCTAGACCTCCACGAACATTTCAAGACCAAGATAAGATAAATCTGTTCAGCCGTTCTCGAGTTTTAGCGAGACTAACGAACAGCAATTGATTTTTATATATATAGATTTAAACCGTTTAAAGTTGTTTAATTAATGTGTATTTTTATATCTGTTAGATAAGCCTTGAACCACTATCCCACCTGATGGTAAGTGATGATGTGGTCGAAGATATTGTTCAGGATAACCTAGAATTACTGGCTCTCAAGGATAGCTGCCGGAATATCAAGGATAGCACCGTTAGGTATTTGGCGACAGATTTTCTACTTGAGGGTGATAGCTAGCCAGGCGGGCATTCACAAAATGCCTAGGCTTAACGTACCCTCCGAAGCACGGAAGCACTCAGTAGTAATGTCACTAGCGGTCACTCATCCAAAACACGAGCGGGCGACGTTGCTTAACTTTGATGATCGTTAAGAACAGCTAAGTAAACATCGCTACGAGCGCTTCAAAATTATTCCAAAATCACTGTATGTTATAATCGCGACAACTTTAGACTACAATATTCATTAACGAAACTCAATACCTAGTGATACCCAAATGGGGCTTTTTTGTAAGCGTCAAACACTTCAACTCCAATAATAATTCAGTATCCAGGTAAAGTAGACGGGAGAAGGAAACTTGTATTGGTTCTAGGATTGTAATTTATGAGATGTATTGCGAGGTCTCTGGGTACCGCTAGAGTTTAATGGAGAAAGTTCTGGAATAGCAATCCTCGAACAATACATAATGAACGGGTGGACTGAGCGGACGGATAGCTTAATGACAGAAGCGGCGACGTCCGAATTTATTAAGCTCCTTTTGAAATAGTATTCGGTGAAATGCCTGATTGTATTGTTCAAGGTGATACGAGTTGTATATAACTTGGTAATTTAACAAAATTACAGGAATAGGAAACTATTTTGAACTACGAGCGGTATCCGAACCCACGGCCATTCATCCCTTAGGCCAGGGTTATCATCCCCCTCGTAACTATTTGTTTTCCTTTCATTGTAATTTCAAGCGTGACTTTGCGGATATTAATGGCAAATATTTATAAAATAATATAAGAAAACAGAGGTAAATTACTATTTGGGAAAAATGAAGTAAGGTATATCTAAGGACAAATTCACCTACATTTCCTGATAAGCCGACTTGACGTCAAAAACTTACCTGGCCTAGCCAGAACAGATTTCGACGCGTTTTGGCTCTACAGGAAGCATCATTATCATATACTTAGTGACAACTCCGTATAATTTTCCTGATAAATTGACGTGAATTGATGTCATAAACGCCACCTGACTTAGTTGGAAGAATTTTCGACGCATTTCGTGCAATACGAAGCATCATAAGACGGACTTGGCTTTTCGAGATCTTTAAAATCAAGAACTTCTCGTTGACACGTATCAAATTTTTTTTTCAGTGAGGCTAACGTTGGCTTAAAAGAAAATATAGGTGGATTTTATTAATTTTGATTCGGATGGGTTTTTCATCTTGTTTATTTTTTCTTAGGTATTAAAGAAATTTTATTTTCTTAAATTGTATGAATATTTGCAATTAACTTCCGCAAAGTCACGTTGGAATCTATTAATTCATCTATTGTTTTTATTTTAAGTTAAGTTACAGTAATAAGCTAAAGCTTATTATCCTATTGTTTAATTTGGTCAAGCTGTATTGCATGCCATCATGGGTGCAAGTACAACGAGTACCTACTACTGCGAACTACATACTGCGTCGACGTGACGTCACAGAATGGTTAGTTCATGTTGACGCTATTAGCACGGTTTTACTATATATTGTAATACAGTGTTTTTGTTACAATGTTTTATTATATTATTATAGCTTAAGACCTACGCCTTTTCACGGACCAAGGCGTGCCGCTCAATATTTTTTGAGTAAGTTTACAACTTGTCTTAGCGAGTGATTTTATTTTAAAAATAATATGAATGATAAAATCGGTATATACATTAAAAAATAAAATTGCCACGGGCTTGAGCTTCACCGCATGGTGAAAGGGCATTTTGCGAATGTCTGCCTGGCTAGCTACCACCCTCAAGTAGAAAATCTGTCGCCAAGCACCTCACTATCTCACTATCAGGTGAGCTTGTGGTCATAAGATTACATATCAGCAATAAAAACAAAAAAAAGAATGCATGAGATATATATACACAACGACGTAGTTTACAAACGCGACCTACATGTGTGAAGACGCATCAATAATTTTGCTATAGAGGGGGGTGCCTTGTGAGTAAAGAGGTCTGTAACAGTCAGACAAGTAGCTTGATTTCTGTTTCCTCAAGTGTTGCCTTTGATTACTCAGACATCTTATTTTATTGTTGATATAGATAAGCCACACAAACAAGACCATAAGGTATTTACTATATGTCGGTTCTACTTCTACGTATAACGTTTTTTATAAAAAGATGTTTGATGTTATCTGTACGATTCTTTCTACCCAGATACTGAACAAAACAGCTATTATATAACTATTCTATATAAATAGTTATATAAGGAGATACATAAAGTAAATGTTAGCTAGAAATTTTGAGGACCAAAGCCTATTGCAGACCACTCAATATTCACGCCCTATAACTTATCATGGTTTGTTATGCTGATAATTGCCAAAGTTTCCTCGTAAAATCATTGTCCACATTCAAACTACTTGGATATTTTGTTTTTATTTATATACTCATGCAAATTTGGGTGCAAATTTAAACAATCCAGCCAGGAGCGCAGAATTTTCAGTGTGCTTTATGTATTAGCGTGACAGATGTCATATTAACGAATGATATATTTTGTGTAAATGTATGTAGAAGGAATCCCATATATTAACGCGAGGCTAGTTGTAAAACGTTTAGTTTGTAATGTATTTTGTGGTCAATAATGCTTAATGAGTCGTCAGTGATCCAAGGTTAATGGTATACAGCAAGCGCGGCGTTAATTTAAATTCTAATCCACCCTCGGCCTCTCATGGCTCATGTGTTATTATTTTAATTATATTGTAAAAGCTAAACTCAGCCTTACTTGTAACAACGTCATGGTCGATTTTCGCTTGCCTTGGTGTAAGTAGCAAACGTTTACATATTCATTTTGTGCAAATTTTGGCTGGCTTAAAAAGGACGTGTGACTCCAATAATAATCAGCGTTGGATCAAAGTTGTTTAGATATAGCTAAGCTCTTAGTCTATTTCTAAGTATTGATTGACATCGCACTGAGAATTAGTTATATCGCAATACCGCAGCAACTCCTGGATATTGAAATAGCTCGTACGTCGTATGAACGATCGTAAACAAATATAATCAACGTTATTACGTGTAGTTATTGAGCTGGTAATTCTGCAATTTACAACGAGGCAGTCAGCTTGAACGGTTTTGAAGAGAAAGTTGAAAATGTTCGTCCTTAAAATTATATGTCACTCTATAAAATGAGATAGAAGACTCTATAATGCACCACTTAAAACTGAGTTGTTATGTATAAAACAATAATATCGTATCAATAATAATATATATATTATAATAATATGTGCGGTCGTATAACGTTAAAATAAGGGCGTGTGTAATTAAAATACATAATAACAAAAAAAATATGAACTAAATATTAATAAATATATTAACATATAGCCAATATTTTTTTTTCTTTTATTTATCTACAACAACAGAAATACCTACAAAAAATGTTCATAGATTATACGAATAGTTTTATTTTAAAAACACCTACGAATATTTTTTGTTTCAAGCGGTTGAAAAACAAACAAGCAAATGAAAGTAGAATGCTCGCCTGGCTAGCTACCACCCTCGAGCAGAATATCTGTCGCCAAGCATCTAATAGTGTCAGCAATCCTTGAGAGCAAGGAAAATTACTGGCAAATTACAGTTCGTCACTTGTGACGAAATACATCTGTTATAGGCAGAGGATTTCGCTTAAAATCAGGTAGGCCACGTGCTTGTTCCGTCACAATAACATAAAAAAAAGAATAAAGAAAACCACAAAAACACTTTTTATGCACCTTAAAAATAATAAACCATCCGGAACGATAGATAAATTAACAAGAAAGTGACTTTATAATCTATTGCCATCGAGTCATAGATAGCTAATCGGGAAGTGCTGGAAATTCGAGTTGCAAAATTCTACCCAGAACGACACACAGACAAACAAGAATGTGACATGTTGTATGAAGAATATAATAATAAATTTGTGTTATTTTGAGTGTGAATGTCAAGCTGCTTAGTGTTTGTAAACGTATAAATAAAACTAGAAACTGTAAATAAGTTTACAGTTGTAAGTGTAGACATAGACACATACATATGTAGGAAGGACCATGTTAAAAAAAATTGTCTAAAATTGGCAATACTATATTTTGTGTATGCACTTCGCGAAATAAAAAAGACAACTGATTTAAAAACTGCTCTTAGCACATACTCGTATTACGCGTATGTGTCAGCTACGGTGTCATCGCCCTTAGGGGTAGCAGCTTGGATGCGCCATCTGAATTCACGGCCCGAAAGAAACTAAAGATTACGAATCCTTGTCAATATCAAACAAACCCCACTTCATACACCATAAAATGCTTACATGTATAATGTATAAATATGATAGAAGTCTGTAAATTTGTAAGAAAATAATTAAAAATATTTTCTAAGCTATATCTTATATTTTTCGTAGAAAACAACCTGTAGCACCACCATCCAACTAAAACTGTCGTCGAATAAAACTGGTATCATCTCGGTCCGCTGAAGATGTCTTTAAAATATGTAATCACCTACCTAATAATATATATATACCTAATAAAAATGTAGTGAAAGACAAATAATTTATCAAACAATTAAAATATTTATTACTTATTAAATGCTACTATACAGTTAAGGAATACATGAATGATAAATTGAAGTACAATAAACACTCAACATTACTATAAATATGTAATTACATAACATGCAAACAACCTACATTACAACATAAACACTTGGTTATCAAGAAACTTTATATATAAATATTTAAACAATTAAAATATAAACATTGATTCTAAATAGTATTTTACAGCTAATATGATTAAGATTATAGTTGTAAAGATTAATGTACCCTCTCGTTAGTTGCAATGCCCATACATCACAGGAACTACAATTTAATGTTTAAGACCGTAATTGTTATATATAAATTGGTTATAGCGTACTCGTATACATAGGTATAGGTACATAGTACAATAGCAAGGTATGTTCAATTTCGTGCTCTCGCCTAAATTCGCTATATGGTTTTATCAGATGATACAATATAAAGTTTTTGAATGTTTCAACCACCTTGCGGTAGAAAACGCCTTGCCACGGGTTAAACCCACTTACTGCGTAGGTGTCTCTCGTGATCTAATGGTGGAAAGTCAATAAAACTCCTCTACAACGGCCGTCGATTACCTCGCGAATGTGGCTGTATAAGCGTTTACGGAAATTGCCACTTAAAGATGTTTCTTTACTGTGTCATTAACCTGTTAATTTACTTTGGGTTCAATGCTACCTACCTGCTTTTAGTCGTCTCCAAAATTGCGACCTTGATAAGGATAGCGCACCTTGTTTACTCCGAGATTACTGATTAAGTCTCATTTAATCAGATTTACTTCTTTGATGTGCACTTTTTTTGCCTCTTGATTTTGAATGCCTGCAAAATCAAGAGGCAGAAACAGTTCACTTTCAAATATCTCTAAGTCTACCCTGGTATGAGGCTATAGTACCAGAAATTAACATGCATCAGACTGCGGTTCATAAAATGATGCGTACGCTATGTGTGAACAAAGACAGTGGCCCTGGCGGTATTTTCGCAGTAGTCCTGAATGCTTGCATGCCTATGCCATTCTTGTACTTACTTCTGCTCTGATACGTCAATATATCCTAGGATTTATTTAGAGACTGATCAACCCGTTACCAAAAGGGCAGTCGTGCTGACCGTGCCAACTACAAACCTTTTTTGTTACGGAGCCTATCTCAAATATCAAAGTTTGTTATTACTTATACCCTCATTTAAAAGTTCTTATTTCATCCATCATGATCGCTCTATATTTTGGACTGATTATCATAAAATAAAATTTATTGTAAAATTAAAGTAACAGTGGAAAAACTTTATGTTCAAATTTAAGACTCTCAGCACTCTCCTAAAATATGTCATGTCTCCTAAAATGTGTCAATGTCTATGTTGCACCTTCAGCAATCGCAGTTGTGCAATACATTTATTATAATAGGATCATATTTATTTAACAAAATAAATAAGGAACAAACCATAAATACACTTTCGTCATTTGAAGTGAAAATTGTAGTAATTTTATTCACATATTTTTTTAACATCAAACTAAAGACAATCCCTCTACACTGCTTACACCAATTTACACGTATAAATTTAAGTTCATATGGTATTCATATCAGTTATTATGATATAATTATTCTTAATATTTTCAATTTTATTATTATTTTGTACTCACTAGTACTCACCTTCTTAATATTGTCTCACATACCTACTTGATAATAAAACACAGTAATAATGAATTTACTTCGATTAAGAGACAAAATTTGTTTGTCTCTAACGAGATCGACAAGGTGTAATTTTTCTCATAACACGGGTCACGATCCTGGCGAGGGAATCAGGTGCTTAAACCACTAAATTTAAACTGTACAATGTATATTACCTACATAAACTATTTTCATTTTCAGACATGCCGAAGTAAATAACCACTATTTATGTTAAACATAATTACACTGCACTTCGAAGCGCTCTTAGAGAAGTTTGCTTAGCTGTTCTTAACCGATCAGCAAAGTTAAGCAACGTCCGCCGCAGTAATGAGTTGGATGGGCCTAGCCACCGCTAGTGACATGCCCGTCTCGCTAGCTACCACCCTCATGTAGAAAATCTGTCGCCAAGCACCACGGTGTGTTCCGGCAGCTGTCCTTGAGAGCCATGTACTTACCTAGAAAGGTTAGCCTGAATAACATCTTCGACCAAATCATCACTTACCATCAGGTGAGATAGTGGTCTAAGGCTAACATATCAACCATAAAAACAAAACATAAAAAATACGATTGTGCATGGTATGGACGCCTAAGTGCGTTAGTCCGACTCGCACTAGACTGTTTTTGTATAAAAGGGTCATTTGTCACGGGTATAATAAAAAACCTTTTACTAAAATCTAAGCCTTTGTACATTATTCTTTCTTTGAGTTCAATGTAAGCATGACAAATGCCCAATATTGAAAATAAATAACTACATTAGAAGTTTAACGAACCATAACTGTCTTCTTACACTTTATTCTCAGTAAAATCCTATTTATGAAGTCAACGTAGCGGATTGAAATATATATTAAAAAAGCTTTTAAAAGAAAGAAGAATACATGCTGCTTGCTTAGCTTTTGCCTACGACTTCATGTATAAATAACTATCACGTTGGTGTAGCGTGGAAATTTCCATTGGAATTTCGTTGTCCAATGTCCGATTGCCGCACCAGACAGCCAATAGGGGTTCAAAAATCAGAATTCAGTAACAGTCCGCATTTTGCAAAACCGTACTTCGCTGCTGGTGAGAGGTACCCAATTTTTATTTAGTTTATAAATTATATGCCTGTAATTGGTTTAATAAGGATGCTGGTATAATAATATTAACTTTGTTGAAAAACTTACATAGCACAGAAATTATTGAAACTGCCTTTTGCTTTAGTAAAAACTGTGTTGCAAAAGGTAGTCTCTCCCATATAATAATATCAAAGTTTAACAATAAAAACATTTGAAAAAATATCAAGAACCGAGTTATACAGTACATAAAATAAAATTGCTATAGAGGACAAAAGTACAAACCTAGGATCAAACGATTTGGAAAAAAAAACAATTTAAAATATATATATATACTCGTATATCGATGATAAATTTATGTGACTATAAAATCTTTAGTAATTACATGAAATAGTTAAGTTATAAAAATATTAGCTACTATGCTTATTGATTACAATATCAATTTTACCGGAAGGATATAAGTAAGTACTGATAGAAATTTATGCAAATATGTTGGTATAGAAATATAAAGCCTTAAAATTTCAAATGGATAGACAAAAACAGACTCGCGGTTTGCGCTCTCCATTCAAGATAGTAATTCCTAAATTATACCTCAGATTTAGTATTTCAACTACATATTATATGTTTACCTTGTTCTTCAATAATATGTAATGTAAACATGAATAATTATTACAGCAACAGATATGATACTCGTATAAATATTTGTCGGATTTGTGCCACATCGCGTTCATCTATCAAGTCATCAAACAATTTACGTTCAAGAACGTCAAGTGGTGTACTGCGGGTTGCTGGATTGAGTTTTGTACAGAGCTGGCAACTAGATTTGTGCGGTTGGTACACTGGCAGTTCGCGTAAGGATGGCAAACATGGCACTTCAAATTTAGCGCTCTAACAGATAATAACATCGAAATCGTGGACTGAGAACTAATAGGTGTACATACGAGCTATCGTGTAACGATAAAATATTACAATGTTATTTTTGGTGGATATTGGCACTGGTCTGTACTTACTTACAGACTACAGAATTGTGTATAACCTTCCAATATTAACATCACAATAGGGTTTTACGATGGCACCGACTTTAGTTGTTTGATGGTGGTGATGCAAGATGCCAGCAGTTAACTTTCAGGACGACATCGAGATATGTTATAGCAGACCTCAGAGGCATTCTACAAGGCCAGGATCTGAAAGGATACCGGAAAAGAAAGGAAGCCATTTGAGTATTTTTACAGACTGCGGAATAAGAATATTTGTGTTGAAATCATTTTGTGTCATGCAAATGAGTTATCTATATCCCCATATCTACATTTTATTTTTCTGCTGATACGCTATCCCTTGACCTACTACCTCATCTGTTGGTAAGTGATGATGTGGTCGACGATGGTAAACCAACTAGGCCTAAAAACACACGATGAAATACATTCCGACGATAAGACACATCACGACATATCACTGTAACGAGCAATGTAAGTTTTAAATATATTGCACTGTACTTTATACGTATAACATCTTAAAATAAAACAATCGGCATTCTTATTGCTTATTGCCAGGCCTATGTTCTCATTATTTATATACTTTATGTTTTACAAAATTACAAATATACGATAGGAAAAATTGAAGTCATGTGCGGGATGATACTTTATGTTTATTTAGATGTTCTCTTTATTGTTATATAATTTGAAATGTATGTCATGTAATTTTTATTTATTGCTAATATTATGTTTTTTTTACACTAATTTCATTCATTCACATATACAGGATTATTGCTAATATGCTAACAGCCTCTTAGGGTTGACTTCTGCTAGTCCTAGCAAAAAAATTTTTTTATAATTTATTTTTATTTTTTTTAACTTTTTTGTGTGTTTCTTTATGAATAAGCACGAGGACCAACTGATATTAAAAGTCTCTTGTGCCTGTAATGTAATATTTCATATCTTTTATTACTTATCTCGACGTAAATGTTCAAAACTCTATTCAAAGGGAGCGCAGCGCGGTCAAGTGTAGCCGCCGAGGGCGCTCTAAAAAATAAACAAATAACTAATTTTTTTTTCTCATCTTAAACTATTTGTTAGGACTTAAGTCAACCCTAAGAGGTTGTTAGCATTTTACCAAGAACCCAGTATAAAAAATCCATTTAATTCTAGGTAAGCCTAAATAACATCCTCAACCACATCATCACTTACCATCATCAGGTGAGATATTGGTCTAAAGCTAGCTTATCAGCTATCAATAAATAAAAAATGCTATCGTATATATATTTTTTATTATATACGATAGCAGGCGTTATTGTAAACATAACATATTAAAAATTAAAAATGCGCTGATCCAAACATAAATTGTACCTGAACTGTAACGTATTCGTAAGATTGTTGATGGATTGTTGCAATAATGCCCATATATCTCTATACCAATCCTGAACATACTCCTCTGCATGCGTTTGAGATATACTGTATATCGAACCTGTGTCAACTGCACACTGCGAGTCCAAGATAAAAAGGTTGTAAGTCCGATACCGACGCACCTATGATCCATGTGGAAAAGTCATAATTGTGAATTGGTGTGAAGTTTTGAATTTGGGATGCTTTCATATTGGAAGGACTGATGAAAACTAACATTGAGCTACAAAGGCATTGTGCAATTTTCTAACCTAGAACTGATTATTTCTTTCCAAAATCAATTATTTCGCGGTATCAACCTAATTTTATATATTTACTTTCGCAAAATTTGCTTAATAAATTATATAATCTTGTAGGCAACAAATTTTGAACCTTTTCGTTAATAAGCCTTTTATTCATTTTTATTTTTACCTAACAGACATACACAAAAACAAACTTTCACATAGTATTACTATATTAGTATGTATAGGGTTCTTCGTCTGGACTATTCTCTAAAGTTCTCGGTAATGGCCAAGTCTCGTATGAATTATGTTAATTACGTTGAACAATTTATATTATTTCTCTAAAGTACTTAGCTATTTTCATCTCACTTAATAATGTTTTATTGAAAAAAGTCATGCCCATTATATAAGAGTATAATGTTTAAAATTTGGTATTGCTAAAGTGCTAATTCTCGATAAACGATATTCGTTTTTCCACTTTTTGCTTGGTGGGAGGACGTTTTTCAATTGCCCGCCTGGCTAGCTACCACCCTCAAGTAGAAAATTTGTTGGCGTGTTCCGGCAGCAGTCCTTGAGAGCCAGTGAAATTACCCGCACATAAGAGTTAACAACTATGTTTTAAAGTAACGGACGTTTCCCAGATAAAACCTATTTATTTCATGTCTTAACAGGCCTAATAGTAATAGAAAAATGTACCTAGTCCAATCGATCTGACCAAACTGGCGCGCCACAATAGAATGAAATTAGAGAAGCCGACCGGCTTCTCGAATAGGCCGAACATGTGAAACAAAATTACTTAGTCCGAATTATCGGTGCTATGCTTATGGGCGGGGAAAATATCATAAAATCGGGGGGCCTTATTGCCACTCTACATAAATTCAGTTTTTTTTAGAACAAACTCGAGGCCCACCTCTTGTTTAGTGGTGATAATAACCTCTGCCTATAACAGATGCATTTCATCACAAGCCACGAATTGCACTGCGCCCGTCACATTGAGACATAGTTGTAAAGTCTCATGTGCCTGTAATTTCACTGGCTCTCAAGGAGTGCTGCCGGAACACACCGTTAGGTGCTTGGCGACAGATTTTCTACTTGAGGGTCGTAGCTAACAAGGCGATTAATCGCAAAATGCCCTTTTATCATGTAAAACATGCGGTACGGTATTTCCCATGTAACCCCTCTCGTTGGATGGAAAACATATTTCATTTATTCTGTATCATATGTGAAACTATCTAATGACGTCACGGCAAAGAGCTCTGAATCTGAAGTTTAATTTTCTTCTGCATTAGAGATGATGCTAACTTTATTTTTGTTCATTCCAATCTAATTCCTAACTCGGTACGATACTATTAAAAGTGGCAGAACATAGAAATCTAGAGAGCAGCTCTATCCAAAGAGAGGATCAGATTGTCGAGAAGTAATTGGAAGCGTACCGAGTACAGCCAACTCGTTAAACTAGTTAACACCTGCCACCGGAGAATTACAGTTGGATTGGAGCCACAAATTTGCTTGTTCAGCCAATGTTTGTGTCAATTTTACGTAACATAACATATCGTAGTTAATTTTCACTTGTCTCAAATGCTGTAAATATTCAGACTACACCTACACTCATAGAGAATCTACATCTACACTCATAGAGAAATATATTTCTTTCTCTTTTCTGTGTCTACACTAATATTATAAAGAAGAAATATTTGTATTTTTGTATGACATGAATAAACGTTAAAACTACTGTACCGATTTCGATGAAATTTGGTGTGGAAATAGTTTGAGACCCGAAGAAGAAAATCGAATGATTTTTATTCAAACCTCGAAAATATAGGCACATGATTAGATAACATGAGACTTAAGAACTATGTCTCAAGGTGACTAGCGCAATGCAATCCGTGACTTGTGACGAAATGCATCTGTTATAGGCAAAGGTTAGTCCGCTTAACATCAGGTGGGCCTTGAGCTTGTTCCGTCACAATAACATAAAAAAATAATTAAAAAATCAACTGCGCATAAAGAGGATAATGGTTTTGCGCGTTAACAACATGCGCGCGCGGGGAACCGTGGCTGGAAAGCTAGTAATATAGGTAATTGCTTCGTCAATATTCATTTTATCAGTATTAATAAGTACTAAAGCATTGTATTGACTTTTAGCTGGTACTAGGAAATCACCACATGGCTTGACTTGAAAAATCAATCAGAAACTTAACCGTGGGGACTTTTTTTTGTAGCGGGAACGACGTAGGAAGTTTAGGCTAGCCAAGTACTTATTCTTCCGTGCTTGTAGGTCGCACCGCTTCTTATTATTTCTCGACCATTTGATACTATCTTATTTTACTAAGCTTAGTTTGAAAGTCGATATAGAAAATTCTTGTTTAAACTGGTACGATGGAGTTTACCAAAAATTTTGATCTGTTACTTTAGTAGAATACCGGTAACATCAATATTCATGGATATGTGAAAAGCGTTAGATTTCGTAAATCATAAAAAGCTGCTAGTAAAGTTAGATTCATACGGAATCCGAGGTAGGTATAACCTATTGGAATCATACTTAGGCAATCGTCAGCAATATACTGAAATAACTCAGATTCATGAAACCGTGGGAGTAGCATTTAAATCCAGATTAAAGCGAATAGAAGACGGTGTTCTGCAAGAAAGCATCCTGGGACCATTACTCTAGCTCGTCTACATAAATGACTTGTCAAATACTGTAAATCACCAAATGGTTCTTTTTGTGGATGATTCTACCCACATAGTTCAAAATCTAAATACATCAGAATATGAAAAAACTATAAATGAAGCACTTGAAAGTATTTTGAATTGGTTTGACAGTAATAATCTACATGTAAATCTAGAAAAAAAAACAATGCCATACAATTTTATTTTCCACAATCAAACGCAAAAAATATTACAATTAAATACCAAAACACAATTATAGAACAGGTAAAAGAGATAAGTTTCTAGGATAAATTTTTGACTGTCACGGAAATTGGAAGAGTCACACAGATAGATTCGTTTATCCATTAAAAAGATTAACAAAAGTAGCATCACAGAGAGCAGCAATTAGTGCTTCTCATGGAAATGTATCTTCCAATTTACGTTACGGATTTTTACATTGGGGAAACTCTGTGAACGCTAGGAAATTATTTATAATGCAAAAGAAATGTTTACGAGCACTAACTGGAGCCAAACAAAGAAAAAGTTGTGTACCAATATTTAAAAGGCTTAAATTACTTCCCTTAGCGTCATTGTACATTCTGGAGGCTTGCCTATTTGTTAAAAAACATATAAATAGCTTTGACATTATAATTACACGTAAACCACGAAAAAATCGTAAAGATTACTATGTGTTACCCCCTCAGGGCTCCAAAACTAAATTTTATGGTAAAAGTATATATGTAATGTGCACTAAATTATACAATCATTTCACAGATACAACTTTTTTCTATGGCCAGGATGAAATTGCAGATACACCAAATACATACCTCCAACATTTGTACCCAGTGGGCTTGGTTAGGAATACATTAATTTCCCCAGGCCAAGGGTTGGTCGATTTATTACGCAGCCGTACTCCATGCTTAAGTTAAGTTTTTCTTATGAAGATTTAATTTAAATTTTTGGTTTCTTCTTCTCCATTCTTTTAGCCTTTAGGCAATCTGATGAAAAATAAGCGGGTTTTGTGTATCCTGATAAATAATCTTAAATTTGTTTTGTTTCTTGTTAATTGCGAAAGTTTAAAATATCCAATTACATTTGTGTAGAAAAGAATTTCATATCATAACACGTTCAGAGAACTAAGTCTTTACAATTTCGGAATAAATAATTATGTTGTCCTACTTTCTGGAAAATTTTAACGATCTAATTTTAGGAGGTTGTATCTTTTGAACTGCATAATAGGCAGCTGGTTAAACTTTCAATAAATATTATTGCGGATATTTCAAATAATATCATTTAAAACAAAAAGTAGAATATCAATAGATTCCTCATACAACACAAGGATATTTAATTTTTTTTTTGTTTTTCCTCCATTGTGTACATTATTATATAATATTATACAATCTGTGCGTCGGTGTCGTAAGAAGCGACAACAG
Organism: Plagodis pulveraria; assembly: GCA_963890685.1. Classification (NCBI taxonomy): domain Eukaryota; kingdom Metazoa; phylum Arthropoda; class Insecta; order Lepidoptera; family Geometridae; genus Plagodis; species Plagodis pulveraria. The sequence continues at coordinate 34,370,577 of OY982957.1, forward strand.
GTAAAATACCAGAAGGTGAGCAGCAGCGCCTTTTGAGGAACTGATATCTTAAACTGCGATCCGCAAGACGCCTGCCAAGCGTGGGGATTATGGAAACCCCCGCCCCCCCATAATGGCTGTGTTTAGTAGCCGAAGTATTATACAACCTATGTCCAAATCACAGCGTCAATATAGTGCTCTAGGAAGGAAAAAAAGTAACAGTTCATAATTAAAATTCCATAGTGGTAGAGGTACTACTGTTCGCTTGGTTAGCTAGGTGGTACCTATACCAGCCACAAATTGAAAGTCTGAATTGAACTTTAAAAACGGTGAAGTTTGGTGTGATTTGAATACAATACTCTCTCTAGTACTCTTAAGTAAAACATTCATCATTTATTATGATAAAAAATGGCCAGGTGTAAAAATCCCGCACGAAAGTACAATTTTTTTTCTCAGTTATTGTATTTAAAAAAAGTGTTTTTGAATACGAAACACAATACGACCAGAGATCACCTTTTCAGGGGCACGTCATGTGGACAACGTGTCCGCACGGAATGCCTCGTAAATACATTATATTGTAATACGATCCAATAGTATCAGTGTTTATACCTACCTATATTTATCATTCATAGCTCACATAAGATTCCTTAAGAGAGAATAAACGGTCAAGCGCGTGTCGGGCCACGCGCAATGTAGGGTTCCGTAGTAGCCCGTTATCATAATATAAAATAATTCTGTTGTTCTTTTTCTTTTTATCTCTCTACCTATAACTTTCTAAGCAATTTGTTCTTTTGTTCATAAATTGTGATTGCTTGCTCGTGTTGACTGTTGTTGACCGTGACTATTAAGTAGGCATCATGGATTATCGATACGTTTCTTAGTTGCTAACAAACTTTTTTCTTCTCTCTATAACGCCATAAAATGCACAGTTCCTTGAGTTTACACTGTAAATGTACATAGGCACGTATACTCAAACATACAGAAACACGCACCGACACATACACCTTTCAAATTCCTCACAAACATTCACTTAAACTCGTACATCAATACTACATCACAGAATAATTACTACACGTAAATAGTAATTATTACAAATATAAAAAATGACGTTAATTTCAAACAACAACAAACAAACAAACAAACAAATATATTTTTATTGACATAATTGATCACAGTACTTATTAATGAACCCATAGGTTCCCGAACTAGTGTATAACTGTGTTTCAGGAACCAGTGGCTTCTCCCATTTTCAACTTCTTAACAATATACATTATATCATATTAAGTAACATAGTTAATACCAAAATAAATAAATATTACATGGAAAATTAAATAATTAAAAACGGTATGTGTGTTGTGAGTGTAGAGTGTAGATTGAAGTGTAGTGAATGTATGTTTTGGGGTGTGAGTAGTTTTTGAATATTGAATGAATAAATAAATATTTAAAGAAGCATATTTTAACATTAGGAATAAAAGTGTGATAGCATATCCTCAATACTTTCATTAAAAATTTCGAATAAAAACAATGTAGTTAAATATTGTTCCTATATGTATATATATGTTTCGATGTATTAGTTCAATTTTGAATTGTTACTAAATAGTACACATAAAAGAAAATATATAGATGTGTTACAGATTCTCTAAAGCCAGGAAGGACCTGGCTCTTGAGAAACAGGCCACCAGCCTAGTTTTAGACTCATAAACTCATTATAAATGTATCACAATAAGGAGGAATAAAATTGATTTGTATTTGAATAAGCCTAACCATTTTTGTTGACATTTTCGTGCTTGTGATTTATGATTAATTATTTTCGTGACGAAGAAGCTAATTTTGAGAAATTTCATCAGTATTAAAAAAACTGTATGATTTTGTGACTGCCTACCCTCAATGGGGAATATTCCGCCCTCTTTCCCCGATCCCCATGGCATAAAATATATACATATCCCATATCTAAAGTCTTTCCAATGTATGTAGATACACATATTTGTTTAAATTATTATTATTTAAAAAAATAAGTTTCCGCCCTCTAGGGGGATGCTACGACCCCCTCTCCCCCTTTCAGCCCTTCCTATAGTATATAACTATCTATACTGATTCTAACCCTACCACTACTTCATCTTAGTTACTTTAAAGGATTTATTCTAAAAAAATTGTATTTGGTGCCAAATTATCTAATACCCAAGTTCAACTACTATTACTGCTAAAGTAATAAAGTTATCTTAACCGCTATAATTTTCCTTGAAAGTTCATGAACTGCACTATCATCTAGAATTTTTTCAGACTTTTCAAGCCAGCAGTTTTTAGAGGGGGGGGGGGACGCCCACGACGACTGGAACAAAAATTTGCACTTTAAAGTTAAATATTTCATAAATGGACCATTAAATCGAAAAATAGTATAAGCAACCCCTAAATCATTTCAAAATACCTATTCAATGATACCCCATTCAATGGGATAGACGACGAAAAAAAAATTCATATTCACATCACTTGTATGGGAGCTACACTAAAAAATTTTTTTTTCAAAATTTTATTTTACCACTTTGTCGGCGTGGTAAGTTTACATACCCGTACAAAATTGCAGCTTTCTAGTACAAACGGTCTCTTAGCAAAACCTCGGACAGACGGACAGACAGACGGACATGACGAAACTATAAGGGTTCCTTGTAGGTACTACGGAACCCTAAAAAAGGAAACTTAAAAGTTTCCTTTTTTCTATACTAACATGCATATGGATTTCTGTTGTCCGAAATAAACGCATTTAATTTAGTTTTTTTTTTAAATACGCTACTCAACAATAGCACGTTTTACTATTGCTGTTTGGTACATTTTTATAGTTTCAAACAACTCTACGAGTTTAATTATAATCACGACGTTAATGTAAAACTATTTTTGATCTCTTTTATCAACTGATAATTCTGAAGCTCCTCATTGACTTACTAATAAACCACGCCCGACAGATGTTCGTATATAGATTTGTTTCATGTCCCTGTCTCGCGTTTTGAAGCAGTGATGGCTCAGTAGCATTGGCTATGGACTGCCGTGCCGTGGGTTCATGGTTCGTATCTCGCCGCGGGCTTGAGCTTCACCGCATGGTGGCCTTCCACCATGCAGCGATTTTGCGAATGCCCGCCTAGCTAGCCACCACCCTCAAGTAGAAAAACTGTCACCAAGCACCTAACGGTGTGTACCGACAGCAGTCCTTGAGAGCCAGTGAAATTAGAGGCACATGAAACTTAACAACTGTCTCAAGGTGACGGGCGCAGTGCAATTCGTGACTTGTGACGAAATGCATCTGTTATAGGCAGAGGTCAGTCCGCTTAACAATATTTGGGACTTGTTTTGGAACCGTCACTATAGTATTTAAAAAAAAATTTGTACTTCAAATTCTTAAGCTTTGGGGCACAACCCTCATGATAAGTTTGTTATGTTCAAAAGAAAAATAAATGTCTTCTGTTATCAAAAAAATTATTTACTACGGCAAGGCAGGGAATTAACAGCAAAATCTACATATATATAATTAAAGCATAACACACACGTGCATCTTAATAAGAAATAGATTAAATTTAATAAAGGCAAGTGTAGAGCACACACTGAAAAGTGTAGCTATACGGTCTGTGTGCACTGTACTCTGGAAAGTTCTCTCGCGCCCGTGCCAAGTGCACTACGTCTAATAGCAGGGTTGCCCCGTTTGCGTTAGCCAATAAACATATAAAATATGATTATATATTTGGTTAAAAAAATGTGTGATAGTAAAATTAATATCTGCAAATAACACATTTGCTCGTAAAGGGTCTCTTATTTTACTTATTTCAATATCGTATTGTATCTAATAGTGTATTACGTACTTGTGCGTTATTGTAATGTAAAACGCCCGAGTTTCTTTTTAATAAGGTAAAACGCACGGTTTATCATCATTTCCACCATCGTCGCCACCGCCGCAGCCGCCTCGGTCACCACTACCAACTGCACAACTCTGTGCTATCGTTTCACTCTCTTGAGTGAAAGTAGGAGAAACGATAACTTCACAACATTGAAAATGCCAACTGGCAACGTAATTATCAATTATACAAATTGTTAAAAATTTTCTATCTGCTTTAACAAGTTATTAATGATTAATTTGTTTAAGAAAGTCCGAGTTTTATTTATTTCCTCGCAAAAAAAATATTTAACTTCGTATGACATACCTACGTGAGCTTTGATAATTACAGCCTCTGCTTTCTTGTAGTCATATCACCTTGGCTGTTATTTTCAACTTACCGCACTTATATCATAATGTACTATTACGTCTCAAGCAGTTTTAGATCCACACGTTTTGATCCGTATAGTAACAGAATTAATACTTAATTAAAAAAAGATAATTATTTTCTGTTAGCTGTGTAATAAAACGTGTAAACTTACATATATCATAAACAGTTTATCCTGAAAAAAATGGGATCTTTCAATTAGGTAAGTGAAATAAATCCGACTATAGTTTTCCGAACCGTTAATGCTTATAGAAGGAAAAATTTCTAGATAAAACAGTTTGCAAGATTTCAGGTAAGATCAAAACAATCCTTTTCAAAAATAATGATGGGAGCAAGGGTTAGATAAACACCGACGGGTATTTGATTATAGCTTGACTATTTACCAGAATTTATTTTTAGACGATTGGTCTCTCGCAGCGAAAATTCGAATAAAACTATAATGTAGTTTGAGCAGTTAAAATGTATTTATAAATTATATTATTTACACTCGTAATTTAACTGTATTACATTGTTGTAGCAACCCTACACCCCGATATGAGCACTTGTACGTCCAGAGCGTTCTATTGTATGCCCCTACACAAGCAGCGCCCAACTCGAAACCGTTTCGTTTTAATGCGTTCTCAGCAAATAGATACTTCTAACTTCATTATAGTACAATAGTCTGCACCACTACCACTTTTGCTTAAATAATAATGATTGGAAAGGCTAGGTCACGAGTACGAGTAACTAAATCAGCTAGCGCGTGCAGCCAGTGATGAAGACAAATATAATAATGTGTGAATAGTAAACAATATACGTATATTAATTATTTAAGTATTTGTAGGACCCAAATTTAAATTAATAATAATTTCATAGCTTTTCGTAAAAAGAGAGGGTGGATATAATTGCAATTTTACAAAGTATAATGCTTCAAATATTTAAAAAAATTACAACCGTCAATTATGTGATGATTGACATTAAAATTCAATATGTTCGAGCCCACTTCGAAATTTTAGCGAGAAAACAGTATTTATTTATAGAACACCCTATAAATACCCTCCACATTTTATTACAAACTAAAATAAGTTTTATGATTTCGAATGTAGTTTATTTATTTCCATATTTAACACGGATAAACCAATGACGCTAATTAGAAAATTACAATAACACATTAGTGAAATTAAATTAATTTAAAACGGGCAAGGTCAATTCATAATATGTCACCGACAGAATCTCCTTCTATTCATCAGTAAACAAATCCCACTCAGGGCTGGCATCAATTAGGGTATTGAATGCAGTGAGGGTACGTGATATTAATTTGCGTGGGCGACAGTTTTCCATGATGAAGGAGCAAATAGTAAGTATGTGTTTTATGCCTCGAAGGTAGTTTACAGGCGCATACAGACAACAAAGCTTGTCATTAAATTCGGGGGCGTCTATATTTTTTAAGAAGAATTTTGCATATTATTACTAATTGATCGTAACACCTTCTCACTTGTAAGGAGTTATATCCCAGAGAAGCCAAATTAAATTGAGTGGGTTATATACATGGATAATATACATAGATGCGCTTATAATGATACCTCAGGAAGGCTTTATGCACCTTCTACATTTAAAATGAATACTTGGTTTCATGTGGGTGCCACACGCATGCACTGGCCTCTACCTTCCTTCATACAAGGGCACTGAAGATAAGTTTGACAACTTCTATGTTGTGGGAGCCTCGAGAGTTTCGAATTCCAAACTTCGAAAGAACTCTTTAGCTTTTTCGGTCATATGAGCATGAAAGGTGAGTTATCGGTCGGATCGTAGAAACCTAGGCGGACGTAGATACTGCTTGTAGTCACGGAGATAATCAGCGATAAATCGAAGAAGATCAGGTTCTCAGGTCAGCAGAATGTCATTGTTCACGCCTACCGAAAGTTGAAATACAAAACGTCTACTTTTTTCCCCCTATACAGCCTGGAAGTAATATAATCCACAAGAATTAAAAGATTAGTATTTACCGATTACAATGATAAACTGCATAGTTAAAACTGCGTTGTTTATTACAAAGTTACGGCTCAACCTGTCGGTAGAATTTCTTGTGCTAAGTCGTAAGATGGCGGAAAACGCGGGTTCGAATCCCGCACATGCCTTAAAAAAAAATCTGTCGTATATTTGTCATTTTGTAATGTAATCCGCATAGCAGGCGTTATTGAAAAAATAACAATATTCAAATTATAAGGTCGCATCATCATTTATAAGAATAAAATCAATTGCAAAATTTGTCTTGTTTGTAGTACAACGTAAGTGGTACTATAGATGTCGCTCCATCCCAATACGATGGTTAAAGAATGATAGGAAAGATTTGAGTTATGACGTCATGTCATGTTAGCTCAATTGGTTAGAGCATACCCCAGCTAAATTGGAAAAAAAAAAGTAAAAGGGGTGGATGGACGCGGGTTCGAATCCCGCACATGACTTAACCTTTTTCTATCGTATACTTGTAATTTAATCCGCATAGCAGGCGTTATAGCAAACATAAAAATATTGAAAAAAAATACATGAAATATTATTTTTATGCTCCTTGATTGGGTTTTTTTTTCATTTCGTGAGGACTGAAATTATATTTATAATTTACAACAATTTGTGTGATAGTGAGTTCTACAAACTATCACCGGATCAGTTCAATAGCATACAATAAATGACGGAGTATCAGTATAATACCGTTCAAACCCATAAAAGATGCAGAGTTTTATCTGCGTTTAACTGGCGGTAAGACTATAATGCCCCCGTGAGGTGCCGGGTTAGAATAGCACCTCCCCATATCATCCCGTGGGTGTCGTAAGAGGCGTTAGGGAAAAATACTGGAAGGTGGGCAGCAGCACCTTCCAAACAACTGCCATCTTTCACTGCGATCCCAATGCGTGGGGATTAGGGTAAATACCCCCTTAGCAGGGGAGGCTGTGTTCAGCGATGGACGAGGCTGTTACAGTAAGACTATAATTGTACATTTTGATTACTTGCCCCGAAGCCATGAGTTTGGTTAACAACGCGGGCATTTACGATAATTTCCGCTTGCATTGATGAGCTACCGCTCCCAAAGTAACAGTGGACTCGCCCCCTGAGCTCGAGGGCACTCATCGGCATCTAGCAGGAGTAGGTAATTTGTCATACTATTTTACGTAGCGTTTTGTGAAAAATCACCACCAAATTATTAACAAAGACCAAAAAACTTAATAGAATACTCTCAACAGAGAGACCAGATACCAACAGGTGACATCAAGTCCCAACATTTATTTCCCTAAAGTAAGATTTTTTATGAGAGTTACGTTATTTACTGAGCGTGTCACCAAAGCGTAACAAAATGTATTCCGAATATAAACAGTAATTATAAAATTATATTATGTATCCGTGTTATATCAGTCACTGTCGTGTTTCTAGTAGTTGCGTTTGATTTCCCCAAAGGCAAAGCTCATAAAGTAGAAGTACCAATATTCGACATTGAACATTAATTTGGATTATGAATTCAAGAAGTATTCCGTAAACAACCCTGTCGTTCTCGAGGGAATAATCCAATTAAAGTTATCTTGGAAGTCAAATATTAGTTAAGGAACTAATAGAAAGCTTATCCGCATAAGCCACAGGGCTAATTAAGAATAGATTTATAAGTGGTGGTTGTGATGATAGGCAATCTTCCGAATGCCCGAGCATATTTGTTGCCAAGCATTAACCACCTAACCCTAAGCTGCACAAAAGGATTTGTTTCGTCTTTTAAAGCTAGATCATAGAACATATAATAATACTACGTATAGAATGGACACTCCTCACCCCCCACCAAAACGAACTTTCCTCACCCCGTTTGCATAAAATATCCGTGGATATCGACTTCGATTGTAGCGAAACAAGTGTCTTTGTAACCTATACCTACCATAAAGAAAAGCAATACACATACCGACCTTAGCCACGGTTGCTGTACGCTTCATGATGGTTTAATGTACGTGAAGAACATAAATTATTATTGTGTTCGTATTAATTATCATTACTTGTAGAGAATGTCAACTTGGAATGATACTTTTTGTATAGTGTAGGTATCTATTATTGTATAAGTTATGCAAGTGAAATGTGAAGTAATGTTACCTATTCGGTTGTGTGTTGCATATTCCTACGTCGTACATGGGGTTGGATTGTTGTGCTTGTAAATGTTTCTGAAGGTTGGTTTCGTAGGTAAGGTAACCTACGAAATCTAATAAGTCATATTAACAGCATCAAAAGATTATTAGGTAGGTAAGTATAACAATTATTCATACGATGACAACCTTAGACTTCACGCACACATTTACGCGTGTACAAAAACAACATCTGTGTAGTGTCTGTGTAATAGGTAGTTAGAACGCGGCTTTTGTATAGAGAATGAGTCGATTGTCCAGGCTGTAGCTAGATGCTATTTCAAGTGTAGCTTTTACATATGTGATTACTACTTATTTCTTGGCTAAGGGGGTAAGTATGGATAGTCGCATAGCCCTAGATTTGTCTTTTGCCACGGGCTCGAGTTTTACTGTTAGGCGTGTGTTATGTGGCATTTGCACACAGCGGCTACATCCCATGGAGTTTTATTAACGCATGCCGGTACATACAGGAACCAAGGGGAAGGTGGGTGGGATATGTCGGACTCGGCACTAACTGTTTTCACGGCAGCAAGTGACTAAAACACTTTACGTACCTCGTCCGCCTTTGGCGGGCATGCGGGAACGCTTTCGCATATGACCGCAAATTCTACCGCGTCTTTGGATGATAAATACCCTGGGAAACAAGCCTAATGCAGGCCCTAGACTAACCCCATGATTGAAAGCCTTAGGTCCAATTGCAGCGGTTCAGATAAGCCCGCTACTTCCTTACCTGCTACTTCAGCCACAGAGGATAGGGAGAGTGGCTAATGCCATATCGACACTCCGTGTCCTCGTGGACCCACCGCGTCGGCCATCAATGGCCGTTGACCATGGAGACCCCGTTAAAGCCGAGCGGCGCACCATGATACCGGCACTCCTCTCACGTCGCAGCTTCCGTGCCTCACGCGCGGTGCCGCTCATACGACACCTCTGCCCGCCTCAGTAGTAATGCCACTAACGTCATCCAAGTCATGACCGATGTGGACTTTGCTAAACTTAGCTGATCAGTTATGAACCGCTAAGCAAACTTCGCGCTACGAATGCTCCAAAACTACTCTCATTCTTTACGAAATATGTGTTTTAGTTTATGTCCATCTCGGTGCAGTATCAGATAACCTGCCTCAAAGCAATAGTGTACAAAACCTCCTGTTTTGAAAGCCGCTGTAACAAAATAAATTACTGCGTGAACCAAATACAAAAACGAATGTTTCAGAGCGTCGGGTGCAGTGCAGAATCACGTGTCCTACGTGATCCTAGAACGGTGTGCAACTGGAAGGTGTGTTTGTTATGACCGTCAGGCGGAGGACGTATTCGTCTGGTTTCTTATATTATAAAAAAGTGCGCTACGGTATCCGACAGTGCATTGGTGTTTATGAATTTCGGCACACGTTGCATCGTTCACAATCTCTTTGTTTACCAATAAACAAATGCACAGCTAGTGTGGGATATTTATGTTTGATTCTGATTAGGTAGTCTGTAGGTAGCACTGGTAGAGTTACGGGTATACGGTGGAACAGTAAAATGGAATCGTAAAAGCGAATGGCATGTGAAGACGGAAGTAGTTTCTAAGTTCGTTACTGCAGTCTGCTATAATGTTCTTTACTTCAAGTCATACCGAGGCTCATCGTACTAGTTTTTAATTATAAAAAATATAAGTGATTAAAAAGAATCGGCCAATTGCGAGTTGGACGTCTCCCATACCGAGCGTTCCGAACCAACACATAATGTATAAAAAAAATAATGAATAGAAAAAAATAATCAGGCGTTACTTTGCGGAAATCCATATTTAATAATAACAAATATTTTTAAAATATTTTATGAAAATTTCAAATTAATATTTTAATAAAACACCTCAAAAATATAAAAAATATATCTAGTGACAATTCCGCCTAATATTCCTGTTAAACCGTCGTCACGTCACAAACGCCATGCAGCCGAACCGGAAGAATTTTCGAAGAATATTCGTGCACGATAGAGAAATTTTCAATTGTGCGCTCGTAGAGTCAAGACCTCATGAGGATGCTTCGTGTAGAAGGGAAACGCATAGAAAAGTCGGTTAGCAGGAAAATTAGTTTTAATTGTCAGTAGATATATTTTTTAGGTATTAATTTAATGTTTTCTGAAAATATTTGAAAATATTTTTATATTTGTTATTATTAAAACAAAAAATTATATTTTTTTTAATTGTTCAATATCATTAGCGGGATTCCCATCTGCACTTGCTCTGTTTTTAATCATAGGAGGTATGACGCTCATATACAGGTTTATCCAAAAAATGCTAACAACCTTTTTGGGTTGACTTCTGCTAGTCCTAACAAACATTTCAAATTTGTTTTATATTGTTTTTTTTTTTGTGTATTTGACAGAATAAACACGAGAACCGCCTGTAATTTGTTATTTCATATTTTTATTACTTTGCTCTATGTAAATATTCAAAACTCTATTCAAAGGAAGCGTGGCGCGGTCCAGTGCTGCCGCGGCGGGCGTTCTTGGCTCGAAGTAGGCATTTTTATTATTGGCACAGCTCTTAGCCGTATGCTGGATGGGTAATTAAAATTTAATTACCTTCAGAATATTTCAATCGGTAATAATAGATAATTTCATGGGCGTCAACTGTCAAAGCGGGCCTTTTATTTTCTGATAACGTTAATATTGATATTTTCTGAAAAATATGTTTAAATATAATAGGTTGTAGAAATTAGTAATGGATTTCTGCAAAGAAACGCCTTAATCTTTTTACTAATTACATTTTTCACACAACCAAAATTACACACTGATTCATATTGTATTTAATAATAAAATGAAAGTATATGCATGCGTATGGTGAATCGTGTAACCGATCTGTTGTTTTATTTACTTAAATCATTGTACGGACATTCGACCTTTTAATGTTTCCACTTTTTGATATCACCGAGAAAAATATTGCCATATTTTACAACCGTATTTAACTCAACGTTATTTTTTGTTATGAAATTCAGATTCAAACATTATCCGACGGTATGTTTTTTCGTATCCTTATTTCCACGAAATAAAAATACGTCCATTAGGTACTTGAAAATACAGAAAAAATAACTTACTGACAGAGATACCATGGGCTTTCCTGCTTGCGAAACGTTTTAAAATACATATAATATTATACTTTTTATTACAATTGTTTTTTGAAACGGAAAAGTCTTTTAGGCGTTTTACTTGGTTGTTACATAAAAAATAGAAGTAAAATTTTATTTGATACTATTTACTGCGTAGATATAAAACTTAAAGAAGTTAAAGTTTAGAGCTGTTACCATTTTCTTTTGCTATCAAATTTATGGTTGTGTTTTCGTATGAGGCATAGTATTTGTAACATCCTCTAGATTATGATTTATTTTATTCATATATGTAAAACATACTCCTACATTATAAAAATATGTTCACAGTTTCCCTTTTGACGACTCAATTTTCATGAACATAGCTCAAACTGAACCCAGTATCACGTTAGCAAGTCCGATTTTCGACGTTAGAACAGAGCTAAAGTCAAAGTCAAAATCATTTATTCTATTTAGGCGTCTACGACGCACTTATGAAATTTTAATATTGAAATAGTCTACATTGTACTGCCACGTTCAATAAACAAAATTGTATAGTGCCACTGCGAGAAGAACGGGCAAGAAACTCGGGGCCATTCTTTTAAACGTCTTTTAACAATGTGTTACATACTTACTATATACACTTTATTTACACATTTACTGGTTTATCAACTATTAATTAACATAATATAAAGTCATTGTTTACATAAACGGATATTTTCTTATTCGATATATAATTGTCAAAACCTTTTCAACAAACCATGTAATGGTCCAAAAGGACCATTACATTTAAACGAGGTTTGTCGTTATGTAATATCAGAAAAGAGAATAATAAATTAACTACACAATATCTTGATCGGGCAGCACTTCGTCATTAAAGACTATTCCGACACCACCGGAGGTCTGCTCGGCACGGCGGTCCGACATAAAGTGAATCTACTCACCTTACAAGCTTACACCTACCCTTTTTATAGGAAAGAACCAACAAGGTGACGAAGCGACTACCGTCACAAACACAGTACTCTTTAAAATTGACAATTGTGTTATTTCAAGCTCTATACCTATGGCAATAACTATAATTAAATCATCAATGTTTTTACACGTACAAATAAAGTACATAATATAAACTATTTTAAATAAGTATCTTTACAACTGTCACATGATCAGTTACACTACTTATAAAATATACTTATAGTAAAAATATCAAAAATATTTGATTCCAGTGATCTTGATAATCCATATATAATGCTTAATCTCAGTTTCATAATAAAGAACATTAGGTACAGTATTAAATTCACACTACAGATAAAATATACATATAGATAATTAAAACAATACTTATTTTGATCTTAAAAAGCACAGAGTATTTCTTAAATGATATTGGAATGTCACATTATACCAGTTGTTAAAATCTTAAGCTTAAAGTCAATCAAGTGAAAATGAACAAATATTTAAATAAATAGTAAGCCACTTTTCATATAATCTACCAAGCGCATAATCAAACTGATACCAGCGAAATCGGCTTAACTTCAACCGAGATTAATATTAAAAACAAGTATAAATTCATTCAAAAAGTAAAAAACCCGACTGCAAATTATTTATTTTCATTGAACTTTTTATCATTACATTGAAATTAAAACTGCATGTTATATATATATTTGGAATCCGTTTTGAAGCCCTTCATTTTGATATCCTACTCGCTGGTTTTGGAATAATCACACAATATGGCGTATAAATCCAGCCAGTTTGTTTATTTATCATTTATATGTACCTAGTGTCACTTGCACTATCAAGAAGAAATCTAACGATATATATTCATATTTCTCATATTAAAATCGGTTAAGCCGTTTCGAAGTTATGGTGGAATAAAGAAACTCACAAACGTACATACATACATGAACCCTGAATACATAACACTCCTTTATTTCGGCAGTCGAGTAATAAGCTCGTAGCAGAGTATAATTAAAATTGTTTTGTATTAAAAAGTGAAATTGGCCCTACGTGCTAGAGTGCTATATAAACAATATTTACTAGTTAATGTTAAATAGTCTCTTAACGATTTAATAATGTAGACATAACTATATCACTAAAAATTACTTTGATACGACTGTGATTTATTTACTTGATAACTAGAACTCGACTTCTTTAATACAAATAAATACAAAAATTCATATTTGGAAACTGTACAAACCATACGAATTCGAATGAATAAAAATGTTATTCAGAATCTACGAGATTCAACATTTCAGCGAATTAGATTACCTAATTTACCCTGATACCTGAAATGACGTCGTATTTAATATATGGGTACGAGTAACAATTTATTATTAGGCAGTCATCATCATATTTTGATGGTGTGTTTCTATTTACTACCTTTTAACGTGACCATGATCGGATATAATAGCCAATGATATCTACTGGCACGGAATAAACTGGGCGGATCCATACGTCTTCCGAGTGTCGTTAATATTCCATTACTGATTTTTATTGATAATTAAATTTGAATTTGGATTTATGAATTGTAATATATTATAATAATTGACATGTTATATAGACCCGTGGGGTGCCGGGCTAGAATGTCACCCTTCCATTGCTACCTGTGGGTGTCGTAAGAGGAGATTAAAGTTAAAGTACTGAAAGGTGGGCAGCAGCGCCTTCTGAGGAACTGATATCTGCGATTCCCAAGACGCCTGCCAAGCCTTTATTACTCAAAATATATTACGTTACATTTTTGAAACTAGTTGTGCGATCTTCACACAACTCCTGGGGAGGTAATAATAATGGACTGTATGAGGTGAGTACTGTGTCTAGGTGAGGAATTGATCTTCGATCCCTGCAAGCTACAGAGAGCAATATGGAGACTCCACCAACCTTTTATGCACGCCCGCCGAGGGCAGCAGCATCCGTCGCAGATTAGGCACAGCTTTTCCGCGCAGTCGGTATCACCGAGTCCAAACAGTCTCTTCTTCTTGCAGCACTTAACACTAGGATGGAAAGCGATTCCCAAGGGCACAGCACAGTAAGAGTTATAATCACAGGAAGCCCGGCAGGTATGAGCACAACGTGTACTCGGCGCGGGTCGCAATGACAGAGTGTCCACTACCGTTTTTTTTTTTTTTTTTTTTTTTTTTTTTTAGGGAGGACATAGATGCTGACTACCGCTAAGCGGACGTACAGCTCCACCGGACTTTGGGCGAGGGGAGGCCCTCTTATAGCCCAGGAGGAAGAAGCGCTGAGGGCACTTCTTCTGAGACGGGCGTATAAGGCGAAAAGCGCCTTATACCTCCGTCTCCTGCGGGCGCCGAAAACGCCACGCTACTATCGGGAGGGGTGACAGCGAGCTCAAGGGCACCACTGTGGTTCAGACCTCGGCTTGTCTCGCTGCCGAGAGACAAAGGGGGAATCGGAACTAAATGCCCCGGTACAGCTGCAGTGTTGTACCGTTGAGAATGGGCCCTATTGAATATTACTCTGTGACTATTTGGAGAGACACTAATCGGGATTTTATTTTTGCCTCGAGCCCGCCGGCGAGCTCGGTGTTTGATTGTGTAACCTCTGATTACCGCACACCTGGGGATGTTACCAGGACGACTTGCGGACAACGCTAAAGCTGCCAACGTAATGGCTGCGATGGGGTCATCCGGGTCGTCCAATACCTGCCGTGGTCGGCGACGGGGGGGTTTAAACCATTGGTCTGATGAGGCAGTCGAGTAGTTCGATGCCTGGACAACTAGAGGGTTCGAGTGGTGGGGCGCTCGATCAAAGTATCGGCGGGCGCAGTCCTTATTGAACTGCGCTAAAGAGGGAAGGTTTAGGTCGCAGTGCAACTCGGCGTTCCGTACATACCACGGAGCACCGGTTGCCTGGCGGAGGAACCTGTTTTGAATGATTTGAAGTTTACGTAGGTGGGCCTCGCTAGCATGACTAAACACTACTGAAGCGTATGTCATGATGGGGCGGATGCAAGTAGTATAAAGTGTCTTCTTATTTTTAAGAGACATTTTACTCTCTGTACGAATTAAGGGACCTAGGCGACCCATAACAAAGGCCGCCCTGTTACGAACATCAGTGATGTGGGAGGCAAAGGTGAGATGCCGATCAAGGGTGACTCCAAGATACTTTGTTTTACCAACCCAGGGAATGGGTTCGTCAAATAGAGTTAAAGGTTTAGGATAGCGGGGGTTCGAGTGAGTACTCTCATTGAAGTATATAGCTGCACTTTTAGTCGGGTTGACTGCAATGCGCCATTTACGGAACCAGTCACCGATCTCGGTGATGGCCCGTTGAAGGAGAAAATAGGTCTGTCTATTAATATGCCAGCCAGTGGAATAAATGGCGGTATCGTCCGCATATTG
The DNA here is from genome assembly GCA_963890685.1 of Plagodis pulveraria. NCBI lineage: Eukaryota > Metazoa > Arthropoda > Insecta > Lepidoptera > Geometridae > Plagodis > Plagodis pulveraria. The sequence continues at coordinate 34,386,350 of OY982957.1, forward strand.
GGCTATGAAAACCTTGGGCTGTGAGCGTGGGATGTCGCTGGTATACAGCGCGAAGAGAATGGGAGATAGTACGGAGCCCTGAGGGACTCCGGCACTGACTGGGTGGGGGGTGGAGAGGGTGCCTTCCACGCGGTAGCGAAAGCTTCTGTCCCTTAGGAAGTCTTGTAAGGTGAGCACAAGACGTACTGGCACGCCAAAGTGGTATAACTTGTAAATCAAGCCATTGTGCCAGACTTTATCAAAAGCTTTCGCTACGTCGAGGAAGACTGCTACCGTCGTTTGGGGTTTGGGTTTCTTATTGAAACCTTCAAGGATGTGCTCCGTGAGGCGGTGCACCTGTTGGACGCATGAGTGCTTGGGCCTAAAGCCAAACTGCTCATCGGGAATAAGGTGGTGTTCCTGCGCATGAGCCGAGAGACGGTTCGAAAGGAGCCGTTCGTATAGCTTGCCTAGGGCACTGAGAAGGCTGATGGGACGGTAGCTGGTAGGGTCAGCGGAGTTTTTGCCTGGTTTGTGAATGCCAATGACATTTGCACATTTCCAGACATCGGGAAATAAACAGTGGCTCATGGCCGCATTGAAGATGCTTACTAGTAGATGAATCAGGGGGGGAGAAAGGTGTTTAAGTACCTTGTTGGAGATGCCGTCGGCACCGGGGGCTTTACGTTGTTTGAGGTCCTTGATCAGTCTCGTCACCTCAGCGTAAGATACTGGGGTGTGCGGGGGGAGTTCAGAGATGACCACAGAGCTTTTACGTTCGACTTCAGCGTCCACCGAATCGAGGTGGGCTTGGTCTACGTGATCTACGTTGGGGGAGCACTGAGCCTCTAGGCTATCAGCTAGGCACTCAGCTTTGTCTTCGTCAAAGAACGCCGGGGCGCGTGGGACTGGTGGGTATAGCGGAGGTATGTCGCTCTGTCCGACACCTTTCATACCTCGTGCGAGATCCCAATAAGCCCGCTGGCTAGGCACGAGGTTTGAAAGCTTGTCGCCCCAGCTGTGGTCACGCAACTCGGACATGCGACTTTCAACCATGCGTTCAAAGTGGCGTTTCCGAGTTTTGTTTACTTCGCTTGGGTAGGAGTCGTAATGTCTGGTCACTGCTTTACTCTTCGTCACTAATCGCCTCACATCCACTGGAATGACAAGGCGCCGGTCGTCCGGCACAATGACTTCCTTTGAGGATGCACCTATTACGGTGGAGAGGTGATTAGTGAACGAATCGATCGCTAGGGATACGTCATCTTTGGTCAGAATGTCGTCAGGGATTTTGTCGAGGTCGGGTGAACTGATAGCCTTTAGGGAATTGCCTAATTGCTTCCAGTTCACCATCGTCTTGGTGGGGCGGGGTAAGTCTGCTGTAGGGTTGGGGCCTAGTCGCAGTATAATGGGTCGGTGGTCAGAATGTAGTTCGTGACAAACTGTTATAGAGCGTAACTGAAGGGTTACGCCTCTAAACAGTGCCATGTCTAAGACGTCAGGTCGGTGGCGGACGTTCTCGGGGTAGTGCGTTGGCTCGATAGGTGCAATTACGTCAAAGTTCAAGTCAGCGACTAGGTTGTCAAGGATAATACCGTTAGGATTGTTAGAGTTACAATTCCATAGGATATGTTTACTGTTGAAGTCGCCGATCAGAAGGACGGCGCTTCCAAGAGAGAAGAGAGCTTCTAAGTCTGCGCGGGCGACGCGCTTTAAACCGGATAGGTAGCAGGATGCTATGACTATGGGTTGATGACCCGTCATAGCTAGTAAGCAACAAGATGCTTCCATAGTACTCAGAGTCGGGGTATCTAAGGGGATGCAGTGCAGGGACCTTTTGTAATAGATAAGAGTGCCTCCCTTAGCGGAAGTCAACCTATCATTACGTACACATCGGTAATTAGCAAACCTGGGATTCGCCCTTCCCGGTTTTAAAAAGGTTTCCTGCACGCATATAATATCGATCAGGTGGGTACTGCAAAAGTCATGGACAAGGTCATGTTGTCTGAAGAAGCCGTTAGCGTTGAAGGACGCTAACGAAACTGAGCGCGGTTTAGTCCTTAAGGTTGTACTACCCATAGTGGGTGTACTGGGGGGGAGTTTGCGGGGCGAAGCGCTTTAGAGCGCTAAGAAGGCTGGCATGTTCCAGCGTGTACTGGATGACTTCCGCAGGTGATTGTGCGGAGTACATCTTGCGTGCTAGTGCACGGACCTCCTCTATGTTGATGGACATAGCTAGGTCGCTGACTAGCGCTATATCCTCTTGAAGAGAGGTGTCCATCAGTGGCATAGGGGGTGGGGCCATAGGCCGGGCGACGCGAGGAGCGGCGCGTGGAATAAGGGCAGGAGGTGCCGGGGGTGCCGCGCGGACCGGGGCCGGTGCGCGGGCAGGGGCCGCGGTACGGGCGGGGACGGGTGCGCGGGCCGGGGCGCGAGTAGGAGCGATGGTTTTAACCATGCTCGGTGGCTTTGACCAAGCGTTTTTAGTTGGTAGAGGAGCGGGAGTCACCTGTGAGGCAGGTGCTACTGTCAGCTTAGGGCTGACCCGCTGGTATCTATCATAGGTGGGACGGGGAGGTGGCGGAGGTCTCCTTTCCGTTGCCACCCTGCGGTTTGTGCGTGGCGCCCTCGGGCAACCGCGGTAGTTGGCGGTATGCCCCTGGGTGCCGCACAGAACGCAGCTGGGTGGGTCGGGTGAGTCTCTCGTGCGTGAGCAATGCTCTGTAGCATGATCGCCTAGGCACTTAACGCACCTAGGACGAGCATAGCAGAAACGGGCCGCGTGCCCGTACAACTGGCAGTTATGGCACTGGGAAGGAGAGCCATTCCTGTAGGGGGCCTGAACATCTAGTCCGGAGAGACCGCAGACCGTCTTCAGGTTGAAGATGGTCTTGCCCTCCGGGGATCGGTCTAGTACTACGAGTACTAGGTCGTATGGGCTTTTGTCTTTGCCACTGTACATGCGATGTACGGCAAGGACAGGGAAGTCCTGTCTTTTAAGGTCGTCAAGTACAGCGTCTGTACGGACTTCCTTCGGGACACCGCGTATGACGACGCGTAGGACTTTTTGTTCTTCGAGAGCATAAGTGTGAAAACTTATGCTTTCTTTTTGGAGGAGTTTTGTTAGCGCTCTGTGGTCGCTAACTGAAGTCACCTGAACTTTAATGCCCTGCTGCGTGGAGCGGGCGTTCGTATAATTGATCTTACGATCAGTGAGGAGGCGGGATAGCATATCCCATTTGCCTTTGTCCTGAATGAACAAAGGCGGTGGCGGCTTTTCGCGGCGTGAGTTAGCGTCCTGAGAGGGCGCTGTAGCCGAAGCGGTTGCGGAAGGCGGGGACGCGGGGCGCGGGGCGGGGGTCGGCCTATTGCCGGCGGTAGGTGCTTTGGCGGCTGCCTTAGCGGGCGGGGCGGAAGGCCCGGAGTTAGCGGCCTTAGGGGCGCGCTTGCGTTTTCGATCTACGACGGTGTAGCCGTCGTTGTCGGAATCTTCTGAGTCTGTGCGTGAGGCGCGGGGTTGGTCGACCTCCATGTCCGTTTCCGAGTCTGAAACTGACTCGACAACGACATAGGCAGGTTCGATGCTCGCAAACCGACCGATCGGTGAGCGAGAGCGAGAACGGGGTTGGGCTACTACCGCGCGCCTGTTATCAGGGCCGGGGGCGGGGGAGTCCGGGCTCTCCTGTAAGTAGGATGGCGCCGGAGGGTCATCGTAGGTGGGGACGGAGGTCCCGGAGGGAGCAATGGGAGTGTCCGTGAGGCGGGCACTCTCTGCGTCTGAGGTGAGGGCTGCTTGATGAGCAGCATAGAGTTCGGGGTACCGTAAGGCAAAGGTCTGAAGGACCTCTACCTCACTATTGGTAGGGCGGGGCTGCATCCTGAGGGGTGCACTCAGGATGCCCTAACCAGGGTAGTGTCTCCCTCGCACAATCTGTGAGCTCACTGTGTGAGAGGGAGTGAGTACCTACTGTGTATCCCTAGGTGTGTGTCCCTATCCGCACTTTTTTTCTGGGGCGGCGAAGGGGTGTCCTAACGACTCCGGGATTGACTAGGGGCGACCCCAAGGCCAGTTGCCCCGGAGACCTGCTTGTTTCGGCTGATCCCGTGAGGCGGGAAAAGGCCGCGGTACAAGGTTAAACCAAAAATCAACAGAGGTAGTTGGCACCGTTAGGGATCACTCTGCGACCGCAGCAAATGGCGGATTTGATCGTTCGAGCGAGCTTAACCCGGTAGGGCTCCACCTGCCTGAACGATGCCGCTTAACAGCACAAAGTGTGTTGTTGAGCGGGTGTTGTTGTTCGTGCAGAAACAAAGACGAGAAACAAGAAATAAACTGCACTTTTCAGTGCAGTTTAACGCAGCAACACCGACCCGGGCTTGTCCGGGGCGGTGGTTGCTCGACGGTGGAGCGCCGCCTCAGCAAGCACGAAGCTCGCGTCGCACGGCGTTCGACGAAACTCTCAGCTCCTGCACAGACAAACACAAGCTGAATCGGGATCACGCTCTTCAATGCGCACTGTAGCAACTAGCGTCGGAACGATGGTCCAGGCGAGACGGCAATAGTGCGGGGACTATTGCGGTCTCACTGGAGGGTCACTTGCAGCTGCGGAGAGGTGCGCTCGGCGTGGCGGCGCAAGGCGGAATGTGTGTCCACTACCGTTCGACGGTAGTAGATTATAAAGAATTGATGGAGCTTTTTTTCCATCTACCCTCCTAATCACTTACAAGGACCGAACACTAGTATTAAATATTAACAGGTTAAATATTAGTTTTGTTTGCAGTAAATACTTATTTTCGTTTATATAGAACAACATGTTAAAAATTCTATACATTAAAAGACATATATATCTTTTTTTGCAAAATGTCTTTAATTATTGCGAAATTCCGAACGTGTTTGTCTTTGAGGTCAAATGCAAAATCGGAACTTCGAAAGGGCTGGTCTTTGTCTCTGTCTCTTTCTAATGGCGGGAAAGAGATAGTGTGAATGTATCGAATCGTATGATTAACCCAAAGCTGAATAAAATATTTGCGGCTATCTGAAAAAAAAATATTTTGTCTCATTTAGTGAGCATAATCGCATTTTACTCTCTGATTTCAGGCAGCAAAACCTACATGTGTGAGCTGCTGAAGTGAAAATAACTATTCACTTACACAAATAATTTTGAATTTTAATTTTTATTCATATTCTTGTCAAACCCTTAAGTAAAAACGTTCAATTACACAAAAAGGATACCAATTTGAAAATGAAATTACAATTTAAAATAGCGATCCGTGAGTCCGGTTCGCCTTTTTACGGCGAGACCTTGAACGATACAAAATCAAATATGTGATACCAGTGAAGAAGTTCCTGATCGTAAGCACATGGATAGACACCATTTTGTACGAAAGTACCATTCAAACAACCTCGCACCAAGAAACTACTAAAATAAATCTAACAAATAAGTTAACCGTAAAAGATAAACAACAAACTGAAACTGTGCTCCCGAAGGTCCTAAACTGAGGTGTCGAACTGGCGGTAAGTGGCCCAAGTTGGGACTTAAAAGCCTCTTCAAATAGAACTTCTTGAGCGCAGACGTCACAGTTTGCTACATAGCACCCTATTAGTTGGGAAAAAGTGCTACTTATTCCTAGATTTGTATGTACTTGATACAAACTTTTAGCTTCTTCTATTTGTATTGATGCAGTTGGCATATTTAAACTTTTATTTCACAATGTTACTACAACAATATCTACAGTAAATCAATTTAATATCTTTCTCCAGGTAATGAAATTGTAAATCAATGAGGAAGCTTGAAAGACAACTTTTTAGAAACGTCAAAAATGATTACAGAAATAAGTTCATCAGGCCGCTTAAGCAAATAAAACAACATCTTCATTATATCTTGGAGTTGTTATTGATGAACATATGTCATGGGGCGCGTATTAACGCTCTTTCTGGAAGAGTAAGGAAACTTATATATATTTTCAAAAGACTTCGAGCGGTAGCTGATGCCGACACTATAAATCTAATCTAGTCCTCCCTATGCAAATCAATCTTAGAGTACTGTATTGTAGCACGGGGAGGAGCTTGCCAAACATATCTTCAAAAACTAGAACGTGCCCAACGTGCCGTTCTAAAAGTAGCCAATAGAAAACCTTTTCGTTATTCCACAAACGACTTATATAAAGAATGTAAGTATTTAAGTATAAGGAAGCTGTATATTGCATCTATAATTTTAAGATATCACACAGTTGAACACCTAAACCCAATTATCTGTCGCCGACATATTAGGTGGAAAGCACAGTCTCGTGAAACAGAATTTTACCGACGATCATATGGGTATCACTTGGGTAGCACCTTACTTATATACCAAATCAAAAAATACAAATGCAAGCCAGCTTTAAAACAATGGCTGCTATCTTTTACCTATGAGGAAAATGAGCAAATCCTTTATGTAATTAAATAAACAAATAAAATAAAAGTTATACTTTGAAACCTACCAAATTATACAAACTATGTGCCTTTGTCTTGTTTTTAGTTTCACAAATAATAAACACGATGTTATTGGCGTTAGTCTTTTCTCACACAATTTATTTTATAACCATATCTTACTGTACTTATTACATTTATTTAACCACATATACTTACGGATGCATATATACTCTGGTACATGATGCAAAGATACCGCTAAACTCTACTACACGGTTATATGGTTCTCACGACACAGGGGATCCTAGTGTGGGGACCAAAGTGCATTACTAGAATTGAAGTGTTAGTTTTGTGTTACGAACCTGTTATTTTAAGCTAAGTCATAAGTTTAGTTGCTAAATAAATTTATTTATTTAATATTATAATGAATCACTGTTTTTTAACGCAGGTAGTACAAAATAAAAGTGACAGTGGCCTTGATACAGAAACCGAAAATTGGGACACAACATCTCCACATCCGACAGTATCAAAAGAACTGCTATCGTTAACGCCAGATCCTCCTCGCTATGTACCTACAAATCGCAAGAGGCCAGATCCTCCTCGCTATGTACCTACAAATCGCAAGAGGTCAAATCAAGTCTTGCATGATTTCAAGAAACAAACGTAAGCGTCTCTTCCAGAAAATGAAGATAATTTTTAAGAGGAATTTTGCCATCTTTGAATGACTACCGAATTACAATCGTTGACATTCCAAAGCAAAGTTATACAGATCATAACAGAAATGCGGTTTAGACAATCTAGTCAACCTTCAACACCATTTCAGTCATGCGCACTATCCTTGAAATCGTTATGGAGTTAACGTTTTTGTAATATCGAGGTTTGATCCCGAATTACGTTTTTTTACATCGGCCTTGCATATTAATGTATTTAGGATACATCACTCCATAAGTCATTCCTAAACGAAGTCGTAGTTAGGGTTTAGAAAAACCCAGGAATTGAAGTTCATTACAAAATATTTCGAGAATCGATCTCGATCGTGCGCTCGAAGAATATATAGGAGGTCTTCCTGAGAATGCCGGAGCATTCGTGTAGAATCGGAACGCGTCGAAATTTTTTCAGGTTTCTCAGTGGCGTTTTTGACGTCACGTCGGCTTAGCAGGAAAAATAGGCAGAATTGTCACTAGATACATTTTAATATTTTTGAAGTATTTTTCTAATATATGAATTGAATTTTTTCTTAAAATATTTTTGAAATATTTGTTATTATTTAATATGGATTTCCGCAATGTAACGCCTGAATCTATTCATAATTTCGTAGATTATTTATTTTGTTACAAAATAAAATGCATTTACATAAAGTTCATTTCCCACCGTAATATTATATGCATTTTAATAAGTATTGAATAAAGGAAAACCATAATAAATTATCTTGATACATTCAGACTATAATTGATATCTCCATGGGACGAGATTTTTCTGCAACAACTGCACTTAACTTGTTCATGTGTAAAACTGTTCAAGTGTGAAACCTATGCCAGTGGTTACTGGCATAAACCGGTGCAGACCGAAATATCCATTTGCGTCCGGTTATATCTGGTTATTTCCGGGATGGAGCGGCTAACTCGAACGGGGAATATTCCACCTATCGTTGTATGTGAGTCAAGCGAGCAAAATTCTGTGTACAATATTGAGATCATTTTAGACAAAACCATTATATACATAAAATAACTCATTGAAGGGCTACAATATAAAAAGCAATGATCTATTTGCTGTTTTTTAATTATTTGTCCTTCAGAATAATTCAAACAAGTTTAAATTATAATTTTAATATTGTCATGTTTGCAATAACGCCTGCTCGGTGGATTTTATTACAAAATTTCAAATTTACGAGGGAGAAAATAAAAGTCATGCGCGGAATTCGAACTCGCGTCCATCCACCCCTATAGCCGGGGTATGCTCTGACCGCTTGAGCTAACATGACAATGACTCATAGCTCCAATTTTTCCTCTCGTTCTTTATTCAACCATTATGTAACCTTCTATGTAACTAGCTGTTAAATTTCCTACAATAATAAAATAGAATAATATTTAAGGACTTATAATTAATATTCAAATAGAGTGTACTTTGTTTATGAATAAATAACTTAACTGAATCAAAAGAAAGATACATTTATTACATTGATGGGTAAGGTATTTAGTACCTATATACAGGTATAGTATATATTTACTCGCTTAAAACCTCTTCAACAACTCATTTGAACTACCTTGGATATATGTTACAAATTATTGGAGCACATATTAGTATGCCCTTGGTGGGAATCAAACCCGCGTCCTCCGATTTCACGCCAGATGCCTAAACTGCTTGGCCACCTGGGCACGCTATTTCTAGCCGAAATTTCCTTTGATATTCTCATATCTTATCCTACGTGCACAGCACACCTCTTTTATCCGCATCTTTTTTTGCCCAATATAATTCATCGTGTTCAATATAATTCTAGGTGAGCCTGGGCAATACCTTAGACCCCCTCATCCATAACCATCAGGTGAGATATTAATCAAAGGCTAAATTTTTTAAACAAATACAATTCCTTACATTGCTATAGTGGGTATTAGAATGGTATTATACATTTCTTATCCGTTTGAATAATTAAATACAGACGAATTATTAAGCATTTTATGTACACCCTCAAGTAGAAAATCTGTCGCCCCTCACAGTGTGTACGGCAGCAGTCCTTGAAAGCAGTCAGAATAAGAATTGTAACGATAGGCCGAGGTAACCGCTTAATATCAGGTGGTCTTTGTGCGTGCTGCGTTGAAATTCCATTAGGCAAAAATGAACATTCGAGGAGGCAGATCTTTGCTTCTATCTTCTTTTGAAGCGCTCGTAGCGAAGTTTACTTAGCTGTTCTCAATCGATCAGCAAAGTTAAGCAACGTCGCCCGCGGTCATGAGTTGGATGGGTGACCGCTAGTGACAATACTACTGAGCGTTTCCGTGCTTCGGAGGGCACGTTAGCCGTCGGTCCCGGTTGTCGTCTTAGGATGGCAGTCGTTATAGCATGGTGGTAGGGCATTTTGCGAATGTCCGCCTGGCTAGCTACCACCCTCAAGTAGAAAATCTGTCGCCAAGCACCTGACGGTGTGTTCGGGCAGCTGTCCTTGAGAGCCAGTACTTCTAGGTTAGCCTGAACAACATCTTCGACCACATTATCACTTTCCATCAGGTGAGATAGTGGTCAAAGGCTAAAACTATCAAGCATAAAAAAAAAAACTGAGCTTTAAAAAATCCAAGAGTTAAAGTCTGAGTTACTTAAAAGGAGCAAGTAAACAAGAAGTGGAAGAAACCAAAAGTTTCAATTTGTGTAAGCAGGGTCAAAGGAAATTCACCTCAAGTTTGTGTAGTTGAGCTTACGCGAGTTGCAAAAGAAATGTAAATACAACTGTAACTGTACTTACAAGTTTGTCCACGTTGTAAAGCCAATTGCTAGTTTGAAAGTTACAGAATTTATTTGTTGCATTTTGCAATGCATTTTCATGTGTCTATCAAGTCTTGACTTGACAGACAGGCAGATGAAAATGCAGTCGAAAATGAAATAAATACATATGGAAAGTAATTTTTAAAACTGATTGGTTTTTTAATGGATTCAAAAAAAGAGATGGACAGTAAAAATGCTTTCTTTGTACTTCAAATCTGACTCGTGTCGTTTCCACATTTGCTATTTATTAAGTATTATACCTAACACACTTTAATTTTTCACAAAAGTAGTCACAGTCTACTCGCAAGAAGTCATGTCCCAATGTCCCAAGTCATCCTTTAGTAAAGACACATTACTAACTCTTCATAGACAGGTTGAACAAACACATGAAAAGTAAATATTCTTGATATTGTACTATTTGCCTTCATTAGAGCAAAACTTCAAAGTAGTTTCTGAAAACTTAAAAAAATAACTTTATTACACATTACTTCTGGTCACAAGTAGGTAATAGCCGTTCATTATTGGGAGGGTTTTGTTCAGCAGTGAAAAATAAGACAGTATAAAAAAGCCCACGGGCAGTATTCGAATATCTCGCTGAAATCCTCAACTAAGAAAAAAATTCCAGAACTTGAGAAGCAGCGCCTTTTGAAGAACTGACAACTTTTACTGCGTTGCCCAAATGCCTGCCACGCGTGGGGATTATGGAAATACCCCCCAAAGGGGGAGACATTGTTCAACGGTGGATGTTCTGATTGATATGATGATGATGATGACGATGACTATAGTCTGTCACTTCATCATTGTTTATACTCGTAGGAAAACTCTACTGACCTTCAGAGAGTCTTTCATAACCTGAAACCCTGAAGCATTGCGGACGGAGCACTAGATTTCATATGATTGGCTTTCGGTAAAAATAAAAGGATAGCATTACAGTAACACTTTTGAAGATATCCCGATAAGCTAGATCAGCCTCCGAAGACCTCTTTTCATTGCCGAAGTACTACTTCGTAAGGACAAGGCTCAACGATCTTATACTGTTGAGTGTAAAGCCTCAATCCAAACGATATCAAAATAAACACTCAGCCATAATTTTGTAAGGACGATATTATTGTTAGTAATTATATATAGTATGTTTGCACAAATTCAATTTTGTATTAGTATTGTTGGCGTTATAAACGTAGTTTACACTAAAAGTTTTGCGTAACATAAAAAAATTACATGTTATAAACAAAATATAATGTTTATTGCTTTTTCGATATTCATGCGATTGAACCATTTTTTAAAACATGAGGGTCATTGATCTGAAGCTGTCTCTTCGGTGTTGGTAAAAGTAAACCTCTCATGAAATCTTTGATTTTGGGGAAAATACAGAAATCCCAGGGTTCTAGATCGGGGCTATGTGCAGGATGTATGTTGTACTTTTTCGGAAACTAAAAATAACTGCTTTGTTGGCCGTGTGTGAAGAAGCGTTGTCTTGTCATGATGTAGGACAACACGGGTACACGTTTGGTCGTCATTCCCCGAACTTTTCTATCACCTATAAAATATACATATTTAATATAGAGTTATGAATGTTTTTTATGTTATCGTGACGGAACAAGCTCGAGTCCCACCTGATGTTAAGCGGACTAACCTCTGCCTAGAACAGATGCATTTCATTACAAGTGACGAATTGCACTGCGCCCGTCACCTTTAGATATAGTTGTTAAGTCTCGTGTGCCTGTAATTTCACTGGCTCTCAAGGACTGCTGCTGGAACACACCGTTAGGTGCTTGGCGACTGATTTTCTACTTGAGGGTGGTACCTAACCAGACGGGCAATTGCAAAATGACCTTCCACCATGCGGTGAGGCTCATGCCTGCGGTGGGGATCGAACCAAGGACCTGCGGCACGGCAGGCTACGGCGAAACCGTAAAAATGCTCTACACACGCGCGCGAACACAATCAAAATCTGACTGTCACCCGTTCTATATGTTGCGTAATCAGCTGAGGCCCGGCTGGCACGATATAGCTGCAGCTTGTTTATTGTCAAAATTCAAAATCATTTATTCAATTTAGGCTTCTACAATGGTCTTAAAAAAGGTCAATTACAAATTTTGATAACAATATTATAATATTCAACAATGTACTACCACGTTCAGCAAAAAAAGTATAGAGAAGAACGGGTAAGAAACTCGGGACCATTTTTTTAAACTTCTTTTAACAATGTGATACGAACTATATTATAAAATTATTACAATATTTGTCGTTAGCTTGGCAGAGGCGGCATGGTCCAAACATATATATCGTTATGTAATTGGAAATTGTGTGGTAGGATTTCTTAATCAAAATGTTGTTTTACGCGCTACTTGAATTTTCCTTCTAGGAGCATTGTAATATTATTATAAAACCGCACACAATTACCTAAAAATGCCCTTTTCTTTGTCTTTGCTAATCTACTAATCTAAATCTAGCACCGCTATTTAATGTTTATTCCTAGTGTTGTAATCGACATTGTCACTGTAGTGTTGTAATATACATTTACGCAATTGTTTACGAACATATATATTATTTTCAAATATATTAGACTCGGTAAATATAAAATAGGTATTAATATATTATAAATTAAAACCGGCAAAAATACTCACGTTGAGGATCGAATACGTCTCGCGGGTTTCGAGCATATCAGATGCTCATCATCAGGGCGAGTGCTGTGCTGCGTCTGCGAGCTCCCGGCGGGCACTTAATTATAATATTTTTAATTTATAATATTTAAATATGTGTGAAATTCACGAGAATTTCAATTCAAAAATAGGTATTTATATCTTTAAAAAGATCCCTCAGAGATTCTCTAGGACCTATTTCATATATATTATGGCTCGAATTGCACGTTTTTGTTAGATAAATATTGTCGATACTACTCCAACCTTTTTACTATGAATAATATGATGATATGTAAATGGTAACATGGTTGATGCCGTAACTTAGAATAGGAACTGGCTCTCGAAAAAAGCTGGTGGATCACACTTGAATAACGCCTGCAAGATTTAAAAGTGTAAGTTTTCGATGAACATTGGTGTATATTTGCAGCCCGTGGCACCAAATGTAAGTATGTTGAGGTACGTATATATATATTTTTGTTTTGTAGCCCCTATCCGTTATAAACCAGATATGGTGAACTGTATCGCATCCGGTTTTTATCAGCAGTATTTTTGAAGGGTACCGTGCCGAGATAATAATATGGAATCCAAATATCGGATGGAGCTTAGAGACAAAAACGAATTCAAGGATTGCTGTTCTTTTGTTTGATTTAGATTTTGGTTGCTAGAATTACTTCAATAAAATGTAACGCAGATTACACAATTATGTTAATGGTGCGAACTGAAGCTATAGTTATTGTATAACTATAATTATTGTGCATAATACATTAATAACCGCTTAACGTTCGTTTGGTGGCGTTTCATGCCTCAGGAAATTTCTTGTGTTTTCCTAAAGACAGAAAGTACATATCCGGTTAATTGAAAAACTTGCTTTACATCATACACACTGGAAGTCTATAAGTATGTAATTCTCACGGCATTTTCTGCCTCGCACTACCACAATGTACGGAACCAGCAGACATTAGAATTATTTCCGAACCGAAACGATATATATATATTATCTTATATATATTCCCTCCTCAAAGACTGGCAACGCATCCACGAGACCTCTGGTATTGCGGATGTCCGTGGCCCACGGAAAATACTTAACACCAGCTATGCCACATGATTGTTTGTCATCCAACCCCTTTAAAACACAGAAACGATCTATATTTTATGCTTATATTGTAATAATAATGTTATAAATAAAGTAAGATTTAACTAACATTTTGATTTGCTTTACGTATTAGGAGGCTCGTTAAGGGTACTCGCACACAGGATGAAAAGGACGAGCGAGGCAATAACGCATGCAATATTATCGACCGTCATATCGCAGCTGTCTGAAAAGACGTGAACGAGGGACGTGATACCTGTAACAAAGACTGCAAATTGTAGAACTCAACTGCTCGCTGTGTGTAGCATAGTGATCGCTGAACGCAGAACTCTGCACTCTAGTCTTCGAGGTCTAGCCGTGGGCCATGTGGACTCAAGGAACTCTATCAATAAAATTAACTATTGCATACAAAGCTTAAGATGCTAGATAAAGCATCTTCTTTTTAACAATAACGAAGAAATAATGCTTCATCATCATCCTTAGTAGGTAAACTGAAATGTCGCCAATTACTTTAGTTATTAATTACTTATTTTAATAAACGATTTGAGTTATTAAAATTCAAAATTTTAGAAATGTCTAAGAGGTCGTTAACTAAAGATAACGAAGTAAAAACTAAATTTATATTAAATATTTAATGTAAAATAACAATTTAATATTGAAGTCCTACTTCAAAGATAACTTAACTCAAAAATACAAATTAACTTTTTTTTAAACACAACGTTAGTTAACAAAGGTTGTGGAAGCCGGACCATAAAATGTGAGCTTAGATGTTTTGAACTGACTTCTAAAATATATGTTGGTTAATTTGATGGATATATAAAAAAAAAAATTTTAATTAATTTCTTATAGAAGTCGGTTTGATTCTTAAAATAACTTTTTAAATATCATTTCTGTTACAAGTGCGTTAAATCTTTTGGAAAATGTATTAAAACCTAACATTCTATATAACAATACCCGCAAAATGTGTCGGTAAGAAATAATAGGGCCCATAAGACTTAACTACTGTTCTCAGGGTGACGGGTGCAGTGCAGTTCGCCATTAAAGACGAAATGCATCTGTTATAAGCAGAGGTTACTGGACCTCGTGCTTGTTCTATCACGATTGCAAACACAAAAAAAATTACGTGGCGAATTGAGCAAGTATTTCTGGAATGAAATAATAAATAGATTCAGGCGTTACTTTGCAGAAATCCATATTTAATGATAACAAATATTTTAAGGAAACAATAAATTAATATTTAGAAAAACACTTAAAAATATATCTAGTGACAATTCCTTTTAATTTTCCTGTTGACGTGACGTCACAAAAGCTACGCAGCCAAACGGGGAGAATTTTCGACGCGTGTCGCTTCTACACGAAGCATCCTCAGGAGGTCTTCTCTCGTCTACTCTTCGAACATACGTTCGCGACTTTTGTGAAGTCACGTCGGCTTAACAGGAAAATAAACGGGTTGTCACTATATATATGCTATACGTGTTTTCCTAAAATACTTATTTAATATTTACTAATAATTTTTTTTAAATATTTGTCATATAGAATGACGTGATGTCTTTCTTATCTGGAAGTAAGTTGAAACACAGTTAGAGAACCGTAGCACTAAAGAATTTTATAATCATTCAATCTGTGATGTAATGTTTATTTAGCCTATATTTAGAAATAAAATATAGAATTATTAAATTAAATAACCATCACTTTGGTATTCAATCCATTTAATAAAAGTTGATCAAACATATTTGCTCGAAGGTTAGCGGCTCTGAAGTATCATTTTTCTATCAGAACGTCAAATTTTGATGGATCACGTTGATTTTGGAAACACTTTGTGGATTTGGTTTAAGGACATGGAGGAGGGACGTATTGACGTCAGGTCTGCTACAAATGTAATTATATTAAAACTGAAAAAAGCTTCTTATGCTGTTTAATAATGATATTGTGATTATTATTATTTTAACTAATTAGGAACCGGCTAGGACCCACGTTATATTTACCGGAAAGATTCCGACCAGTTTTTTTTTTATAAATGAGTATGATATTGATATTTTACCCGTCATTCCAAAAAGGAGGACTTTAGATAATTAATAGATCAGGTGTTACTTTGCGGGACTCCATATTTAATAATAACAAAATCGAAGAGTCAAGTCTTCCTGAGAATGTTTCGTGTAGAAGAACGCGTCGAAAATTTTTCCGGTTTGGCTGCGTGGCGTTTGTGACCTCACGTTGGCTTATCAGGAAAATTAGGCGGAATCATCACTAGATGATTTTTTAAGTGTATGATTAAAATATTAATTTAAAGTTTTCTTAAAATATTTGTTATAAACCAGCACGTTATCAGTTCGACTGCGTGATTTTATATAAATTTGATAACGAGCACAATCACATCTACAAATTATTAGAACACACATTTTTGTCTGTCCCGAGCGGGAATTAAACTCATGAACCCCGGATTCGCTCTGAATTCTCCCTGACCTCTAGACTATCGGAATATGCTCGACTGAGCCGAATCTTGTGCTCTAATTTCATTTTTTTAATCATCATAAGTGATGGTGAGGCCAACAACCAGAAAAGTATATGAATACTCAAAAGAAGTACAAAGTCTGACTGACTGAGGACTATTGGACTGACATCACTGGACCGGGGGCAGAGGATAGTGGGAGCCAACCGTCCGGTTCTACGAAGGTCGATGAGGTGGCATTTTGGGTCGTTGACCTTTGAATTGGTGCAAGTACTTTCCGAACAAGGATGTTTCGGTAAGTAACTGCACCAAACGCTAAAAAATAGGAAGATGGTTTGAAGTCGACGCGTATGCTTTTGTTCTACGTATATTGTTTTTTTTATATTTGGATTAATCGCTCTCCATTTTTATTTTTCATTGGGCAGAGTATACCTCTAAGTAAGTCCCATTTATATTTTTTTAATATCGGTTTATAAATTCTTAAGTTACACTGCCAATGTGCGATGACATGGTTATTGCTAGTTTTGTCGATGGTGAGCGGTATTGAGTAAGCGGTGTGTGAGTAATAATCGATCTCGTAAGAGTATTAGAAGTCAGTTCTGTAATTTTTTTTTTTAATTATGTAACACATTTGTACTGGCTACTTGCGTAGCTGTGACTAATGAATACTTTGTTATAGAGCATTTTACCGCAGTCTCACCTGATGGAGAGCGACGAACCAGTCGATGGTGAAACATGCTAGCTTATTATTTTTTTAATGACACTTCACTGCCTGTATATCCGTTCGCTCATATGTCACAGGACTCTAGCTAGTAGACGTAATAAGTTACAAACCTGAAATTTTATATTTTGTGTGAAACGTTTACCCATATTTATATGTATTGACTATTATGACTAGAAACCCAATTAAATTATTTTACAGGAGGCCTTGAAAGATAAATAAAGTGGCAGATAGAAAATACTTTTTTTGGATCTCAATATGTAGGGTGTCGTCGTCTTGAGCTAATTGAGTAGAGACCAAAAACAAATACGATATTTTTTGTACCTAAATAAATTAAAAAACGGGGTACCGTTAATGTGGTACATTTTAGAACATTTTTAATGTGGTAAATTTATGAACAATCTCTAAAACTGAACCAGGCAGAAATGTACTAATTTTGTAAGTTAAGTGCCATTATTATTCAATAATTAAACAAAAAAAAAACGATTACACTGATTTAATCATTAGTTTCTAACCTAAAATAAAAACGATTTTTTTTTTCTTTTACTGGCTATTGCAATACTGATCTTTTAATAAATGAGCCCCATGAAATAATTTTTGTGCATGTTGTTCATTCAGTGCATTTTTATCCCTATGTTACCATATTTTAGGCCATCAAACAGTTGAAGCAGTTTTTGTTATCTTATATGGAAACATGATATTTTGCTAAATAGTTTCTTTATCTACACTCAGCACATTAAAGTCCAAAATTTTATTTTACTTTTATGTTGGATACTGCTGTACATGTCATAAGTCGTGTGTACAGTGACTGCACTGTACACACGACTTATGACATGTTTTGCATACTTGAACGTTTAGTATCAATTCACACCGAAGTGAGAGAGGGCGGCAGTTTTACTGCCAAACTGTTTTCGACTTTTTCTCTATCATCACAATGCCTAATATCGCTTAAAAAAATCACAATATTTGTGCGACCGCCCGTGGACCATTGCCGTCAATTATTTCATCTTATACTAACATTATAGTGATATAGACAAAGTCCAAAATGGTTTGACAGAAAACTACCAGCAACTGCCTCTTCGGTCAGAATTGAGTCTTTCAATTTGTATCACATGACATAATATATAAAACCTTATCTACACAGTATTCCAAACATTTAAAACAAATATCATAGTATATTAATTCTGTGCAATGTATTGTTACGGAGTTATCCAACGAATAAATCTACGTATTGTCTGTATGGCAGCGTGCCAGAGGCTCGATAAATAATACCCTGGTGAGCCTCGGCGTAAATCAAACGGGATACGAATTGGTAATCTTTAAAGAAGTTAGCACAAGTAGGATTATTATCATTTATCCAATACACACCATATTATTTGCTTGAAGTAAATTTTAAAAATTAAGAAATTACCGCGTCTCTCTTATTACACTCTACTCTGACATATATTTTCGTATTGTAATTTTTAAATTCCTTTTACAGTAGATATAAAATACCGGGATAACATAAATCTTAAAAAGGTATAGCATTTTTTTTAAACTTTCGCATACTCATACTTTGTATTTATGCGCAAACAAATTAAAGTCAGACTAGCATTTTTTTTCTAAACGTAGAGGATGTTTCCATCTATGCATTGGTCGTGGTCACGATCTTACTGTA